>JAWWEV010000083.1:90165220-90236349 GCA_035583235.1 Hafferia zeledoni | reverse complement strand
GTATGGTATGGTATGGTATGGTATGGTATGGTATGGTATGGGGTGGGGTGGGGTGGGGTGGGGTGGGGTGGGGTGGGGTGGGGTGGTGTGATGTGGTGTGTGGTGTGGTGTGATGTGGTGTGTGATGTGGTGTGGTGTGTGGTATGGTACAGTGTGGTATGGTACAGTATGTTATGGTGTGGTGTGGTAGCATGACAGAATGGGTTTAGGGAGGAAAGGCAGGGAGAAATCAACAAGGGGATCTATCACTCATGATAAATACCTATGTATGTAACTGTGTGTATATATGTATATATGTATGTCTGATCTATAAATAATTTATACAAACAGATATGTTATTTGGCTGTTTCACTTGCATTCTCAGAAGCTGCTTGTGTGTTTCTAAGTGTGGTTTTCCACTGTTTTCTGGTGGTAGAGCCTCACTGCATGTGAAGAAGTGTCTTTTCTAGCTCAGAGAGCAACACTCCTGTGTCTGAAGTCAGTGTCCTTAAATTCAGGGCCTGCTCATGGTGATCTCTCACCCAGAAGTTTTAGGTTACTGATGTTGCCTCTCATGCACTTGTGGCAGCTGTCACAATCAGCCACAAAAGTACCTGTATCCCAGCTACATCAGAAGCAATTTAAGTCAAATCATCAAAACCAATTAAAACAAATAACTAAGCACACAGAAGAATGCACTCAGCCTACAATGCTCTAGTAGACCAAAGCATCTGTGCACCCAGCTGTTTGGTGTATGAAGCAGATGTGACAAGATGTTTGAATCTGGTGTTGTTTATGTATCGGGAGATTTGGGCTGGATGGATTCATAGGCTATAACAAATGTCCTCACTTATCCTTGCTTGTTCTTATGCTATAGGTTTTTCTAGGGGACAGCCACGTAGCAAACAGAGAACCTGATGTATCAGGGACACTGAAAACTTGTGTGTTTGCTGACGGGTCTCTGTAAAAGCCAGCTCTGGAAATAAAAGCTCTTGTGGAGCTTCCAGTTTTCAAAAAATTACTTTTTGACTCTGATTATGGGCATGTTCAGCAATATGGAAGATAACAAAATTATTCTTGGTGTCCTTACACAATTGTTATTCAACAGATAACCCAAAAGCTTAGGGTAATGTGTTCTGACTCATAGGATTTTATACTGTGGATTTCCTAATATTTGGGATTTCAATTCAAGCTCTGATTTTGGAGTCAAATGCTTTGTGAGAATCTTCTTCTGCCCTCAACCTCTTACCCCAGGGTTTTGATCTCTTCTGGTTGCAGAGAAAAGCCTGAAAACATAACCCATATTAAGTCCCAAACACCAGACGGCAAACAGAAATACACAACATTTATTTATTATTTTTTTTAATCTCCTGATTTTTAACACATAGAGTTGGCAATATTGCAATTGGAATTCAGTTTGAATGAAGACTGAGGGCTGAATGCCAGCTTTCTCTCTGAAGAAAAGCAATGCTTGGAAATGCCTGGAAACAAAGGGCCTGATTCTCCACTTCTTTCTAGGCAGCTCATGCTGCCTTACCCTGCTTGTAAGCATAGATCCAAATGTTAATGCATATTTCAAACTATGTCCAAATCCAAACAGTACAAATAGCCTTTTTCTTTAGAACCGGATAACCTCTGGTAAAAAATGCTTTCATTTCTTTGATATGTGACATCCGGATCTATTTTAAATAAGACTATCTCTACTTAAAACCTATCTGAAACTTCCGAAACAGAGTATGCAGAATAATCTGAGAATGTCTTTCTAAAAGTAATGGGTTTATCCTCTTGTTTCTTCTGCAAGTTTTTTCACAGGTAATATCATGCAGCAACAACGAAAAAGGTGTTGATTTTACTCTCCAAGTAAAACGCCTGGACTATAGTGCTTCCTCAATGCCATGAAACACTGGGATCCAATAGAAAAAGGACAGTTGGTTCAACTACTTAAAAAAATTCCAGGAATTTTAGTAAGTATAGTTTCCACCAAAAACTTTGTCTGTTGGTTTCCCTACCAATAATTCAATCTCCTCTTTTTCAATCAAAAGAGGTTAATTTGTTGATTTCTTTTAAGTTAATGAGAGATTATCTGGGTTGGCGAAAAGCCTTACATCCCCCCCACACCACTCCAAATCCTCTGAGTACCTAGATACACCAGAGCACCCATCGTGAAGTGTGTGTGTGCATATTCCTGTACTGCTTGCAACTCTTCTTACACTGCTCAAACAGCACATGCTCACAACTTACAAAGGGTAGTTAGCACAGGTTTCAGGTCCATGGCTCGGCTTTGGGGCTCTGGGCTTCAATGTGCTCTGGTCAACCATAATGAACATTTTGAACTGTACAAACAAAATGCTGTTTCCACAACAAAGGATGTTGTTGACAAGGTGATAAGTTTGATGGGTCACATGAAATGGAACTGGTGCTACAGGTTTTGAGTATCGTCTCCTGACAACTCATGCATTAAGCCACAATATACTCATGTGTAGATTTAATGCATCCAAGAATCAATGGGAAAAACCTGCTCTGAAGGCTCAAGTTTAAATGCAGTGATCCATAAGCATTGCCCTGTGCTCCTCTCCATAAAGAATAACATAGCAATGTCTGGGACTGCTCATCATGCCTCAGAAAGGCTCTTCATTGTAGCAACAGGTAAATAATCCCAATTTGTCCTGGCCTGGTGCATTTCCCCTTACAATCCCCTCCACCACTCCTGCAGCATGCTCTCCCACGTGGGCAATGCATGAGGGGGGACAGAAGCTGGTCACTGCTGTTCTCAGAACTGTCTCACACATTGACTTTCCCTGGCAAGCACAAGGTTCCCGCAGCAGCAGTGTATTACCTCAGCTACCAGTGTCTTGTGTCACTGAAATATTTTCCATCAAAGGGAAACCTCTGTGAAGCAGCAGAGCACAAGGGCTGGCTGTCAGCTTAAACTCTTGTAATACTTAACCCATTGCCTTCCCTCCGCAGTAGCTCTTCGGATGAAAAAGGTTCTCTTTTCTTTTGATAAGTCTCCTCCCGCCACAGTCTAGTGCAAATATTTGATACTGTAGAAAATCAGACATATTGGCACCAGGCTGCCTAGGCTCTCTTATGAGTCTATTGTGTCTTTTAGTAACCTGCCTGCCATTCATGGACACAGAATAAGTTTAATACTGCTATAAATTACAAAGTTTGCTGCTGTTTCCCAGGGAGAGAGAGAAAACCGTATCAAACACAGCAAGAGAGGATGTTACCGAAGCTTCCTTGTCCTTGCAGACTCCATCATACCCACCCTTTCTCTTGTGGAGAACAGACAGGAAAACAACCATTCCTATATGCATAAACATATCATATCTTCATATACACTACAAAAACTTGCCTGGACACTTCAGTAAAAACATTGGAGAAAGTACCTTTATGGCAGAAAGCTGAGGATTATGCCAGTGCACCTGAAGCAAAGACTTTGCTACTTGTAACTTGTGACAGCAAACAATAATGGCTCTTTTAATGAGACCTGATTTTGTCATACTCATTCCTTATCAGTGTAATGTAACTGATGGATTTACCTCGAAAATGCAGATGAACTCACCTCTGCTCCTGAAACGTACAGCAACTGGCCGTGTGTCATTGATGAGCCATGTGCACATCACATGCTTGTGGCATGACAAAGGGAAGATGGGTTCTGCCTCCAAAAGAGTAGTTACTTATGTTCTTTCTTGTACAATTTTAGCTGTCACGTGGCAGTGGATATCAGAGACATTACACGTGGGACAGATTGTTTACAGTTACGCTCCTATCAAAGGACTGGAAGCTATAACAACAAAAATTAAAATGTGATTTCTCAGCTCAGTAAGTATGATCAGTAGTTACCCTTGCTACTGTGCCCCACCAGCATGACCCATGACAGAGCAAGAAAGTCACACAGATACTGCACACTGTGCTGACCATGGGTGAACCCTTAGGTCCTGAATCTATTTTATTCTCTAAGGGTAAATCTAAGGCCTATAGCAGGAACTGAAGGGAACTGGAAAAGACAAGGTTTTTACAAGACAGTTTTTAATCAAAAGTATGCAGTTATGTGGGGTGTTTTTGCAGACAACCTTTCCTTTTCCTGGCATTTAGTTTCAGTTTTTAGTATCCAAACCATTTAAAAAAAAAAAAAGCATGAGCTAGCAGTAGAAAAATAATTTCCCATGGAAAGAACCCCACATAGGGTACTCTCATCAGGAGGACATGTTTTTAAATAAAAGCACCTAAAGACAGGTATGTAGATTCATTCATGTTTAGTCACCTAAGTAAATGCATTAATCTACAGAGCATTAGGCATGTGCTGTTCCCACTGACTCTGAACACCTGTCCATGACTTAGTGGGAGTTTCACTGCCCAGCTTTGGAAGCACATATATGAAATCAGCAGTTTTGATTTTAACTCAGACCTCACTTTACAGACAATCAAAAGTTGATTTTTTTTAAAGAAAATTTAAACATTCACTGTAATGGGGAAAGAAACAGCACTGGGAAAATTAGTTACAGGAAAATGTAAAAAATTTGATTCTGTTGTGATCAGCATAAAGAAATCTTGACTTATGTCAGGCTTATTCATGTTGAAATCAGTCTGAAAAGGGAATTAGTGGTGTGAGTAGGAAGTACAGAGAGAGATTTAAAAAAAAAAACCTGTAAGCTTTCCAAAATATTTCAAACTTAAACAAAATCCACTTCTAGGAGGTTCCATTTCAGCTTTCTTCTGTAACTTAACTTTGTGCTAAAACTTTCCAGTTAAGTATGCTGACAGCAAAGCATTGAAGGATTTTTCCCTAACTTCAGCCCTTTCTAGGAATTCATTATTTGGTGCAAATAAAGATGTGTGCAGAGAATAATCTCTTCCCTACAAAAGCATGTGGGTAGTGGCTATCTGAAAATCCTGGGCATATGACAGTGGCAATATCAAGTGAATCAGGCATCCTGAGTCAGCATGCTGAATGAAGTGTTCCTAACCTCTGTAAAGGGCAATGCCCTTGGGTCAAGTTCAGGTCACTAGAGCAATGCAGGGAATCCCGTACAGAAAACACAATGTAGGGGCCCTAGTTAACGGGCTTGATTTATGTCTGCAGCACAGTACTTTCCAGCATTTTCAGGGGACTTTTACACTGAAAACCCAAACTAATTATCTGAAAGTAACATCTGTTGCATTCAAGTTCCAAAGCATGCACCTATTAACAAGAAGGATCAGAAAAGCACTGATTATTTACACATCATCTATTTTAACTACCTGGTAGCAGAACTGGAATCATAATAATTTCCTGATCCCCACGTCCCTAATCACACAACAAGAGCTCCCGGTCCTCCAGGAGACACCGAAATAATTAACATACCTTTGAAACATCTTCACTGTTAACAAATGCAGTGGAACTAAGAACACAGCTTTGCGACTAGACCCAGAGATAAAAATGCCAGCCATTAAAAATCAGGTTTGCCAAATCTACTGGTGAGTTGCTTTTTCTTTGCATATCTGTGTACCTGCTGTTGTACAAAAAAGCTTTCAAGAACTGGCCTGAAGAAGCATTCTCATTCTTTCTTCCCATAAAAAAAGCAGACCTGGCACAGGCACAGTAAATAAAAATAACAAGCATATGATGCCCAAGATCCATGTGAACATTAAGTGACGTTGGCAGCCCCCGCAAATAGAACTCCGGTTAAAAATAGCCTTTGTCTAAATGTGGAAAGTGAGTAAATATAGTAGCAGTTTCAGCTTACTATAGAGGCTTACAGGCTCCAAGTAACAGAGCTTATTATAGAGCATGTGCGTCAGCAAAGGGGAGAAAAGGGAGAAAAGAAAGACGATGCATTCTGCAATTAGTATCTACAATGAGACATAAATTAACTTTTCCCCTCGTTATTTTTCTTGTTGTTTGAGAATTATTACAGTGCTAAAGAGAAAAAAGAGCTGAGGCTGAGGAGAAAGCTGAAACTAGCACCAAAGAGCAGCACAGAGAGCTTTCTGCACAGGGGCTAGTTGCACAGAAAATGAGGCGTAAAAAGAAACGACAGGACAGATTTTAATCTCAGGTTCTCTGAGGCAAATAAGGAGTATTGTAACCTGGTTAGAGGGAGCTCTCCTGGATTTGCTCCCCTCATATGGCTGAACATAAGCCAGTGAGCCAATTTTTGAGCTGACTGAAAACAAAGCAACATCAGTCCTTTCCTCTGCCTCTATTCCCTCCCCACTTTCAAGGAACCCTCACGAGTTCCCAGTGATTGCAGAACTGAATCAGTAAGTCTGCTCTACCTCATGTCTCACTTCATAAACAATTTGCTGTGTAGTTGAGGCTGGGAAAGCCCACAAACAAAACCTGTGGGATATCTTACACCCAAGGAAGAGTACCTGCTGTGTAATGCATGTGTAAATTAAGTAACATCCCCAGGATGTTATCTCCAAGCATGACACTGTAGGTGGGGGATCCTTCAATATTTTTAACATTCTCTTTTTGTTGAATTGACCAAAAGGAGAGAAACATTCTCTGGTTTGTGTCTCTGACCTCAAATCAGAGTGAGGATAGGAAAGATCCTTCTTATTTCTTTCAATGCTCAATTCAGTTAAAGGAGAACTCCGCAAAACTCCCAGTTCCTCCCACCATTCATGCAGAAAAGGACACTTTTCATAGGGTTCTGCAGGTTTCTGCCTGTGTTAGCAGTTTCTTATCTTCTCACTTTGCATTGAGACCATTGCATAACCAAAAAATAAATATTTGAGAGTATTAGATGAGATGCAGCATGCGGTAGAAGTTGTGGCCAGCTAAGAGTTGTCAGCAAAGTTACCTTATTCAAATGGCATGGTAAATAAATGTTATAAATTCTTAAGTAGATCCTAAATTAGCTTTTGGCATAGTACATCACTGTAACAAGTTAATTTTGCAGCTCCAAGGAATAGCCTTATATGGTTCACTTAAGTAATCACGCTAAGTGAATGTTTAAGTGAGAACCATTTGCCAAATGCAAGGCAAGAACCATATATAACCTCTTGCACAACAATATAACCCAGCAATGCTGGCTGGTTTCCAAAATTCTGGGTTTTTTACAAATTACACCTGCTGACTCGAACCAATACCTGAGCCAGAAAGGAGCTACCTGGAAAATACTACCATGACTGTTTAGGATTAATAATTTAGCATTTGTCCCAGTCTGTCCTCCTCACCATGTAGAAGATTTCTTTTCCCTTTCCCTTTCCCTTTCCCTTTCCCTTTCCCTTTCCCTTTCCCTTTCCCTTTCCCTTTCCCTTTCCCTTTCCCAATTCTTTCTCAATTCCAGTATGACAGACAATAGTTTTGGCACTCTTTCTTACTTTCATTGTTTTGCTAAGAAAGAAGAAATAAAAAGGAAGGAAAAGAGAAAAATGGTATGCCAAAATCTTCATTAGTTATCTCAAAAGAAATTGAACCTGCTTCTAGTCTAGTGTATCATTGTCCTAGTATTGTGCTGTTTCTCTGGTATTCTTGTCTTACAGTCATCAGGGGCTGTACAAAATGTATTCAGGAAAGACAATTACAACATAAGCTGTGTAAGCTTAATACTGACTGCTTCTCCCTCCCCCTCCCTTGCATCCTCCACCACCTATAAATATGGCAAGTTAAACTATTAGGGATAACTGAAAAAGTTCAGACAGACATGCCTATGTCTATTAGTCATCATTCATGCATTATACCAAAATAACCTGCAAGAGATGCTGTCTTGTTTCATACTAGAGAGTGCTGTTGAGTTCTTGCGTTCACAATAAATCCGTTTGGAAGACTGCCCTTGAAGAGTTGCCATGGTGATTATTTTGGTACCATAAAGTAGAAAAACCTAAAGTACATATTAGCCCTATCCAAAATCTTGTCTTTTGGGGGCAAAAAAAATCAGCAGATGGCATTTGTCAGAAACTCAACATTCTGATTATTACTGATGTGGGTTTGGAGGAACTCTGGGGTTTGGGGTTTTCCAGCCGGAAAAGGGAGAATGAATGGGGTGAGGGGAAGGGAAGGGGAAAAAGCAGCAAGTCACTATATCTGAAATCCCTTTAGCTTGCACTATTACAACAGTTTGGGAATAGCTCTTGAAACACTAGGTGCTAAGTAATGAAAATCTTCGAAAGAGGCCCCTTCCAGACTATTTACTAAATACTTAACATACTGTAAGGCAAAAAAGAGGAAATTGTTATCTCCTTGCGAAAACATCACAAACTTCCAAATGGTTAAGTATAGCTCCCTTTTGCACCTTTCTTATGATGGTATCACAACAGAAACATGAGAAATGTCCCAAAGAAATCCATATATCAGTCTTTCTGCTTTGCACAGTAGAGGCACACAAATGCAGCTCTTCAAATTAGGCTGTATATTTGGCATTATGGTAATGAGAAAGGTGAAGTTAGGCTGATTTAGTGAAATTAGTGCACCATTTCACTTCAGTTAAAAAACAAACAGACAAACAAAGGAAAATTAGAAAGCCATTATCTGCAGATTTAAATTTTAGAGTATGGCATTAAATTGGGACAAGTAGATGTGCAAACTTGCACTAGGACATGATATTAGGTGTCTATAGAGCATTGAGGAGCAATGACTGGTCACACCAGCAGAGTACACTACAGACACTAGCTTGTATCCTAGAAGCAGCATAGGTACATTGGGTACAAGATATGTGTCCCAGGCAGAGTGCCATGCTGACAGGTCTGTAAAGCTCGTCAAATCTGGAGTTAGCTCAGGTATCACTGCGGGAGGCTGCCTTGCATGATTTAGGCGAGCTGCAATGTGTCATATGGCTTTCTTCATTGACAAGCCTCTCCTTTTGCTCCCTTTAGCTGTCAGTTTTCCTCTGAGGAGACAGCAGTGTCCACTTCTTCACATACAAAGAATCCCGAGTTTTGGTGAAAAACAGCTTTGTTTACTTGAAACGTTATTTACTTAAAACTGTAAAATTGGCCCCTTCCTAGTCAAAGGTGCCAGATGAGCCGCTCCAGAAACTGAAACTCTTTATTCACTCTGGCGCTCACTTGCAGCCCATTGGAGCCAATGACAAGCCTGTAATTGAGCAGTTTTCTGGCTGCTGGGTCAGCGGCAGCAGCAGCAGCAGCAGCTGTGCAAACTCCCTCGCACCCCCTCCCCGGGGCACCTCCGAGGGACAGCTCGGGCCGAGCACAGCCCGAAATCCCACTCAGCAACGCAGCTATTGAACAGCAACAGGTCTTCAAAGCGCTGGTAATTGGTGTTTCTTTTTTGCAAAGGAGCTGTGTTGAGGGCCAGGGGATAATGGAGTGTTTGCTGCCCCGACACCTCTACTGTGTGTTCGCTTGCAGCGTGATGGACCTGAGAACAGGCAGCACCTCATCTCAGCCTGAGATGAGCCGTGTTCTGCTGCCACTCAGGACAGCTGGGCACTACTATCTTACGGGATTATTATTATTGTTTCCCAGTTTTTCCATCTGTACTTAGGGTTTGAGGGGTTTTTTTGCATTTTTACTACCCAAACCAGGAACCTGGCTTACGTGGGGACATGCAAAGGCAGAAAAAGAAAAAAAAAATTGACAAATTCTCATCCGTACCTTCAAGCAAAACACTTTTTGGAGAGGGAGGGATTTGTTGAAAAATTTCCAGTAAAACTTTCACAGGATATGCTCTGTTAATAAAGAAAAAAAAACCTCAAAACCAAACCACCACCAAATAAAACCCACAAAAGCATAACCAAAAGCAACTTTGCTAGCTTTAGTTTCCAGTTTTGTATAGCTGCCAAGAAGATTTCAGAAAGTGCTTCTGGTCACTTCTGACCAAGTAAATTTGGCTTCAAGTTAGTCATAAGGACCTTTCCACACCATAAACTTATTAACTTCCCAGGCCCCATTAGCATCTTCTCTCCCTGCAGATCAGAAGAGTGACCCAACACTCCTCAGCAAAACTGCTGCTGACGCTTCACAGGTGAAGAATAGACAAACTGAAGCTCTATGATCAGAAAGGGTAGAGATTAAGAGTACTGAGATGCAGTAGGAAACTCAAAAGGGCAGCTGAGAACTGTATTGTAAGAGTGAATCTGAAGGTAATTCAAAGAAATTACACAGGTAGTAGGAGACTTAAGGAAGTAGAGAAAGATATAGTCCTGAAAGGAAAAATGAAATAATTTGATTCAGTTTGTTTTCTTAATGGGCAGAGAAATTGCAGAGGTAACAAGTGCTGATAATTTATTTTTGTTGTTCAAAACTTTTGAACAGCCCTCCATCATCTGTAAAGACAGTCATTAAGCACTGTGTACATGGTTAAAGTTTCCTGTAATACGAATATCATGTCTTAAAGTTCAGATTCAACATAACTCTCAAAATATTCACTGACATGTAGACATTTACTGCCCCTTATGTTATTACCACCAAGTTTCCTCTGAAGAAAAGGTTTGTTTAATAAATGACTTCTAACAGGTGTTGGAATGAGTAAGAGAATATAAACAAATGCAGTTGGGGGGGGGAGAGTCTGAAATGGTGGACAAGAAGTTCCAGCAAATAGTAATTGCAGAGCTTAATAAAGTAGGAAAGAGAGGGAGAGTCAGCTGCACTGTAGAATATGCACATTCCATGGACGTTTTCATTCGAGGCAAGCTGTAGGTGTAAGCAACTTGAAGCCCTGGTTCAAAGTTATCTGAAATTATAGGAAGTACTATGTCAACTTTGATGGGAGATATGACAAAGTTCAGTTTTTGAGGTCTCACACATGTTCCCCTGCATTTGTGGGTACCATTGAACAACGTTTGGCAAGAGGCAGTAGAACACGGAGGCCTGGGAAGCAAGATGCTGAGTGAAAGCCTAGGTTAGGCAGCAACACTGTTTGCTCATTTGACTTCTTTTTCTTTATGGTATCTATAATTTGGATGGACTGAAAAAAGCAAGCCTGGGTCTACTGATTCTCTCCAGGTGCTTCTCCTAATAAAACCAGTTCTTACAATCCTGTTTGTTCACATATTGCCAAATTATCAGTGTGTTCATTTTTATCTCTGTCAGTCTTATTTCCTTATTTCTTGATGTAATGAGTTGTCTAATTACTGCGACATCAATTCCTCAAGGAACTTCAAATAATTACATCTGTGTATTTCAATGACATCCTGAAGAGTTTTGGGGAGGTTTGCTTCAGGCTCACAAGCATCAGGTGCCTCCTGATACATACACTTTCTGCCAAGATCTCCCTTCTTCCCTACTTTCTGAAGCATCTAGCAACAAATATATGTCAGTTCTAATTAAAACAATCACCCGAGTACTGGATCTGACCCAGGGATTGTAATTGTAATTTTAAAAGCTGATTTCTCAGCACAGTTGTACAAAGCATCTACTTTTATCTGTAATCTTCATGTTTCAGTGATACCATATTTCAGTTTTTCCTTACTTTCATTTTCAAAAAGGATCAAATGATACAGTTGGTCTTGCTGCATTTATATATACTCAAAGGAGAAATAAAAATAGCAATGAGCCAGAAAAGTTTACTTTATTCTGTTACCATATTGATATAGTCTGCAACGTGTTTTCTCTTTCTTAATGCACAAACACAAGTGCAGTCCTGCTCACCTCTCACTGAGCCAAGGAAGGGGCAGGAGGAGCTCTGTAGGGACAGTAGTGGAAGGTGGTGCATAAGTTCAGGTTTTGAAACACAGTACCTTTCACTACTGGTGTCAGACAGGAATGCAGGATACTGTCCCCATATCCTGTGCCATCACTTTGGATTAGTAGAAAACCAACACAGCTGGCATGCAGGCTCCCACCCCTGGAAACGAGCAGTCACAAACCATCTGAACAGTACATCACAATTCACCCTGGCTAGCTTCACACACTCACACCTGTGCCAGGCACCTACACTTTGAAGCATAAGAGGCAATTCTAGGCTGGATTCATCTCATCCTAATGAAGCTGTGTAAATCAATTCACACAAATTATGCCACAGAAACCCCCTTCTCCATCTTCCCAGACTGTGAAGTCAAGAATAAAACATTACATGATGTAAGGTCCATTTTATCCCTGATGAGGGCATTTGGGAAAAAGCTCACGCTCTTGTAGAGAGGACATCTGGTGGGAAAAAGAAGGGAAGAAAGTCAATTATGTCAATGTACCTAACTGCACAGTGAGAAGAATACACTTACAATAACCCTGGACCCTTCTTATTAGAACACTGTACAGAGATGTGGGTGGAGGCTTTTTTAAACATTAATGCTCTCTGTCATATGTTCTAAATAAATGAGCAGAATGTAAGGGCATGGAAAAATATTTTGTACTGGGATTAATAATCTCGGTGGTATTCAGCTACTTCTTAGCAACAAACATTCCCCTGAGGAATTATTTCAATCAGAACTCACTTCTTGGTCTTCAAGTCCTTTTGGGCATATTTGAATTACTTGTGGTGCATGAAATGTATTTTGGGGCATAACCACAGGGCAGTTTGGAAAGACCTTGCGGATAGTTTTGTACATAGACTGTGAGCAGATAAATTGTGTTTAAAATCATCCACTTGGAATTCCAGTATTCCTGAGGTAGTGGCTGCTTGAGATCAGTATGAAACATTTCCCAGCTGAACACTGCTATGTACAACAAACAACGCTGTACCCTCAGTAGCAAGGTCCCCATGCAGTTCTGTGTGTCCCATGCAAATACGTTATGAGATCAATGATAGCCATTCTTAATCATACTAAAATCAGTGATTAGAGAAGTTATGAAGCAACTTAATGATTGGATGATTAGGTTATTTCATTCATACTTCAGAGACTCTAATGAACTTTTTTTTGCGTGGGAAGCAATAGTATATCTTTTTCTCTAAAATATGTCATCAGCTTGAGAAGATTACTTTATCCTGCAGAAAGTTGTACAAAAGGCTATGCCAAAAATAAGGAGTGATTTTATAAATAGATTTTAACTACATACTTGGATAGTAAGTTGGAAATTGCATATTCAGTGCTTACTCCAGTGGTCATTTATCAGAAAACTGCCATGACTCTGAGGCAATTTGGCACATTATGGGGTAATCCTGCATAGAAAGGTCACAGTGGATGATGCAAGGAATACGTTCTAGCAAGGCTCTCAAATCTCACACTTCTTTTCTGACTCTTAGGAGCAAGATCTGTGTAAACAATGAAGATGGGGTTGCTTGTCATCATCACTGCTTCTGTTCCATTTCTGTGGAAGCAACCTTAAAGCTGCAAAAATTGATTAGCAACATAATACAGGTATTGCACGCAATACCTATATTATATGTAGGTGTAGGGGAAGAGTGACATCTGAAAGGTCAAGTGTAGCCAAGTGGAAGTATTGCTGTAAGCCTAACTGTCCTTTTGCTGCTGCCAGGCTCAGTTCCTGCACTGAGCTTTCCACAGCTGGATCAAAGAAACCAAGCATGAATATTTTTCCCCTTAGAGCAACGTCATGCCAAATCTTTGACACAAAGCCAGAATGGTGTGCATATTCAGAAGTTCCACAAAGATTGCAAATGGGCCCCTAATTTCACCTAACTTGCTGGTATTTTTACATTGCAGGCCCTTACACCTGAACCAGTCATCTAGGCCCTGTTTTAGCCAGTGGGAAAAAATGGGCATTGTTGTTGCATCATTCCTTTGATATTAAATTAATTGTGACCTTTTAGTTCTCTCATGCTGAGAGACTCCAAAGAGAATTTTGCTGGAGTCATCAAAAGTCAGGTAGGATTGGCTAGAGCCAGAGACCCAGTCTCATTTCTTTTACCCAGAATTATCCTGTCTAAGTCCAGGCAGTTGCCCAAAGCACTTGGGTACAGAATCCACCATCCTTCAGAAGCCATCAAAGACTGATACCTTCAAACACTAAGACATTATGGTGGACTCGACCATCCCAAAAAATTACTCCCAATCACTACCCTTCAGCTGATACTTGCAGACCAGAGGCATGGAGTGGCCTCCAGTCATGAAAAACATGGTGCTGTTACTGCTGCTATACCTTCTGTTGTGTGCTCCTTGAGCAAGCCCAGAGCCACTGAGCTGAGCTGCACCTGCTGTCACAATCTGGCCAGCTCTCTGCACCTCCCACAGCTGCCTTTGGGTACTGGGCATCTCACCGGGGGCTCACCCGACCCCTCCAGCAGGAGATAAAGGCATCAGAACACTCCATCTTAGCACACAACTTAAAATCACATTTGCTGGATAATTGCTATTGTTTTATCCATTTGGTAACTCATTTTCATTGTGTATGCCAAGTTTCAGAGGCCAGTTAAACATTTGGCAACACTAAACAATTAGCAGATTTTAATTTACGTAGCAGTAGTCTTTTGGCAATCACATTGACTTACAGAAGAACACTTCTTTGCTGTTTATTGATAGTACATATATTTCAGACATTTCCTAAAATAAATACTAATCCATTGCTAGAGAGATCATTAACAAGAATATTCAATCATTGCTTCTCACAACCTATTTCTTGCACCCACAAAGTCACCATTAGTCTGCCAGCAGTACTAACACCTATTTTACTTCACTGTGCCTGTTCTAGAATTAAATAAATAACAGGGGGAAATGTCAAATAAGGCCTTTGAATACATGAATTTTTGTAGTATCCTTTCCCTTACTGTGGGGAGATAGGGATTGTTGTTCAGTTGCTCTTTCAGAAGCAGCTCGCATTTTGGTCTCATCTGAGAATAATAGAGAAATAGATTTTGATTTCAATGTCTATGTTAGGAGATTTTCTATGGCTGAGATATTAAAAAAATGCAAAATTTAATATGTTGAATTCTGCTTGTCATTTAGTTTACAACTGTTAGAGTTGATAGATTAAAAATCCTGATTCCTCTGTGCAAAACTCTCACCAAATAAATATTCAAGGGAGGAAAAAATGAAGTGCTGGTTTGTAAATATCCTTCTCTGGTTCTCTTGCAATTTGCTACCTGGAATCTAATTTAAATTATGTAAATACAGTAAAACGTAACTTTAATCATAATTATCAGTCACCAGCTCTGAGCTGCATAGCACACACAGCCTGACAAAGACCATTATAAGACAAACTCTCTAGCACTTTTCTAACCAGTCTAATCCTTCATATTAGAGAAGGTGGAGGGGACTTGTTATTTTGATGAGGAGCATTTTTTATCAGAAGCAGCTCACAATGGAAGGGAAGACAGGCTTTGTTGCTTTCCCTGCATTTTTCTTCATTTCTTTTGTTTTCTTTAAAATTAAACTCCAGTAAACTTAATTTTGAAATGAAACAAAACATTCCTCTAAAGAAAAATCAAAGTATAATTCAAAAGCTTTGAACTGAACTGTCATTTCTTTTGGAAAGAAAAAAAACCAACAACAAAACCAGTGTAATGAATTTTACACAGATGTTTCAATTAACTTGAATGGATATTTCTTAAAGAGAAAACATCCCCTCCACATTCTGCTTTAGAACTACTCTGTTAAAAATATGCTCTGCCTTCACTAAAAGGCATTTTCTGTTCTTGGGACAGAAAGGGATCTCTGTCCTGATCCTTGCTGTCATCCATGGCAAGAAGCTACACAGGTGAGCCTTCTCTACTTCTAAATGCAAGGTCATTCTTGAGGGTGGCTGCCAGAT
Organism: Hafferia zeledoni; assembly: GCA_035583235.1. Lineage (NCBI taxonomy): Eukaryota > Metazoa > Chordata > Aves > Passeriformes > Thamnophilidae > Hafferia > Hafferia zeledoni. Next base: position 90,220,830 of record JAWWEV010000083.1, on the reverse strand, counting down.
TATATCCCTTTCCTTTTCATCCATTTCTGCACAATCTGGTCACAAAATAGACTTTTCCTGACTTGTACCCCTTGTGCAAGGAGTGGACAAGAGGGGATCAACTAAGGACGTTGCTGCTCGCCAAGGTGGAGTATTTTTTTTCTCAGAGTGCAAGAATGGGGAGGTGACCACAGGGAAAAAATAGCCAGTGAAGTTAGCAGGTGTCAGGTTTAAAGACAGCAGAAAAAATTACTTTTTCACACATCAGATAGTCATTATGGAATGTATTGCCATTGGATATTGGGCAGGCAGGCAGAGTAAAAATAATTCAAAGGGAGATTAAAACAAGTTCACTGGCAGCTTATACAGCTATCATATGCTAAAGCATAGAGACAATATCTGGCTCAAGAAGCCTCCACATTCCTGGTTTCCCAGCAAACCACTGAAAAGTATCTCTCTGCAATTGCCTTGTTCTGCTTCTCCTTCTCTAAACATCTGCTGCAGGCCACTGTCAGAAAATGCGTGTGGGGCTGGCTGGACTCTCAGTGTGGCCCAGAGTAGCAGTTCTGTGGCTCACACTAAGGAGCCGAGGCTATCTCAGCCTGCACACCACCTCTGAAGTGACAGGATGCAGAAAGGAGTGCAAACTGCACTCTAATTAATAGTGATGCAAGAGCAGCTCTGGAGGCACTGTGCCTTCTCTAAGACATGACAACTCCCAGAACTGGCACGGGAGTGATAGGGCTCTACACTGTCCCTAGAGCATAGCTTGTTGCTTGATGCCATAGTTTAGTACTAAGTATGCAAGTGCATTTTCAACATAGCTGGTGGCAGAAATTGCACTTCTAAGCTGTCTGGTGGATTTATATGCTTAAAGGATTATGAATTACTGCAAACCAGTACCATTTGCAATGTTTTGCTTTCTATCTTACAGATCCAATTACTTGAGGGTGTATTTGATTGTATATGCAGTTAGAATAGGGGGTCTGCTCTGGTTATTTTACATTTTCATTACAGTAAGTTAATACAGAGGCAGACCTCAGTCTAACAGATTCATGCTAAATTTCAGCAGTATTACTTAACTGAGAAATGCTAAGTATATGAGTAGGTAAAGAGGTAAAGAATTAAGCACAGATCTCAACAAAGAGGCATCTCTAAGGATGGAACCACACCACAAATAAACAACTCTGGAAGGATATAAACCACACCTAATCCTGCATGAATGGCAACAATTGTTTGTGCCTGAGCACTCACACAACCAGATTTGAACTAACAATTTCTGGGATAGGAAGCAGAATCTGTTGTACATATTATTGTCCAGGTAAACATGAAAAGACTGCCAGCTTTTCTTCAATAAGCCACTCACCTGATCTCATTGGGAGTTCAAAAGCTGTGAAGTGTGTTTGCACAGAGCTGCTCATTCTGGTACTAACCTGGGAGATGCATGTAGCACTTATCTTGCCATGAAGGTAAGAAAGGAATGAGCACACAATGTGAGCCAGACCACAAAAATTGGGACTGGAGATACGGGAGAATGCAGAGACCTTTGCTCCATCTGCATTCCAGACAGACTGAAATCTCAAATGTTATCTCAGGGATCAGTTGTCCTGTACCTATACCAACCTGTGTGAAACTTTATATCACAAAAACTCAGAAGGAGGGACTTCTACTCTTCTCTAGTTTTCATATGAGAATTAGCACAGGGCATACCTGAACAGCTGGAGTGTGCAGGGTGCACTCCAGTATGTCCTCTATGGGTTAAGAACAAAGGCAGCAGACAGGTATGGCACATAGCAGTGAACAACTGCAATAATTTTCACGAGAAAAACCCAGCCAAAACCACACAGAAGGAGAAGGAATCCTTTCAGACTCCCAGTAGGGTCTATAGAATTCATTAAGGATCAAGTTTTTCCAAGCCACCATTTACAACATTTTCGAAAAACTACTGCGTGGCAGAACTGGGACAATTCTTGCATAACTAGCAAAAGGGGATGTTTTCTGTAATTGTGAGCAAGCAGAAACGTGAGGCATTTTAGTAACTGTATTCTGTATATTTTTTATTCCCAAGTAAGACCATCAATGTTTTGTCCAGCTACTCAGACCAGCTGTACCTCTTTCCTGACCTGCAGAAGCTTCTGCCTAACAGGTTCTGGTTTGAATTACTTCAGCTTGACAGCTCTTCAGAGTACCTGTCTCTCTTCACAAGCCATTCATATAGGTCTGTAAACAAGTGTGGCACAAGTAAATACTGGCTGGTTATAGAGAAGACAAAGTCTTTTTGGAGATGCATAGTAATAGGACAAAATGGCAATGGGTACTAGTTGTAATAAGAGAAATTTTAACTGGATCCAAGAAAAAAACCTGTGTGATGAGGGGGGTCAAATGCTGGATCAGGTAGCCTGGAGAGGATGTAGAACCTCAGTTGCTGGAGATATTCAAATACCCACTGGACAAGGCTCTAAACAACCTGCTGTAACTTTGGAGATGGTTCTACTTAAGCCAGGCATTGGACTAGAGACCTCCAGAGGTTCCGTTTTTCCTGACTGATTCTGTAGGACTAGTAAATCCACATCAAATAAATGCATTTTTGTAACTAATTACCAAAGGAGACATTTTGTTACTAAAAGGGGGGAAAAAAGTAAATGGAACAAGTTCATGTCCTTTAAAGAGTACAGAGGAGGCCATGCAATTAGAGTGAGTACCACTGTTAATGAGGAGAAGGAATCATATGAACACACTGCTGCAGTTACAAAGCATAGTAGGATTCTTGTGAGAGCCCAGGGTAAGTCTGTGCTTGTAGTTACTGAGCCAGAGAAATACAATATGGGTGTGCACAACTGACTGTGCATGGAAACCACACTGTACATGCAGCAAAGGCTTTGGTTACCTTTGTGAAAGCAACCATTCTTTTGCATATTTTCCCACTCCAAACTTAATATCCATTTGCTGAAGATACAGTCTGTAGTCTTATGCATTCCACCACTGAATCATCAAAGAGTCTGGCCATTGGGTAGACAAAGCCCTTTAAGCAGTCTGTCCAAATTTATACTTCAAGAGTGGTAAAGCACCGAACTATCAGTTTAACTGTCATTTGTTCTGGTTGTTATGAACATTCAACATAATTCTCCCCAGCACAAGAAAGATTTTGACAAACTGCTGCAAGGTCAGTGGAGGCCCACTGAGACAAATGGGGAGGGTTCCTAGAGCTACAGATGAAGAAGATGAGAAAAGCTTAAGCAGTGCCAGAACCACCCTCCAGTACCCCATAGCTTGGTGCCCCCACACTGCCAGACTGCTGTGCTAATCAGAACCTGAGTACCCTTCATAACTGCAAGAGTTTCCTTAGTCATGTTCGTTTTTCTTTCACTGGTTACGTTTCAGATGGAGCTTGGTCATTGGCTCCATATCCACTGTGTCTGATCAAAACTGGCTTAGATCACCTCAAAAGACTACAATGACTAACTTCCCCTTCATGATTTTTAAGTGCTACTACTATGGCTTTTACCTTTCATCCCTCCTCCCCTTTCTGACACATCATCTCTATTTTTTCTCAAAGGTTTCAACACAGAGTGGCAAACACAGATTCAAACCTTTTCAGCCCAGGGGAGAGAAGGGAAGGTTGCGGTCTCAATATACAGTGTCTGCTCCACATAGCAAAATCAATAGGGAGGGGAATAAAGGAGAGTTTTCCCCATTACTTAAAGAGGAATTTCTGGTTAGCTGCAATCAGTCCCTGTTGATTAGATATAAAATGTAGATACTGAAAGACACTGCTTTCCTAGTTCCAAAAACTCCAGGAGCTCTCAAGATGTAGAGAGGGTGCCACAAAAAGCAAGAACAAAAATCAAGGGATTGTGCACAACTTACTTGCTAAATCTACAGCAACTGGGAACGCTGCCAGACCAAACTGCTCCGATGAAGAGAGGCATTTGCCACAACAAACATTCCACTCCACATCCTGGATCACACAGTTTTAAAGAGACATATTTGAGCAGCAAGTAAAATGCAATGACGATATCAGATTTAACATCGGAGAGGAATCTTCTAGTATCTGCCAGTCCTTTGAGTGTCAAATACAGGGGGAAAAAATCAGAGAAACTTAAACTATGCTTTTTGCTTTCCACTGTTTATGATGAAATGACTTATGCAGAGGACAGATACTGTGAATATGTGAGCTGTGCTATGACCAGCTGGCCTATTTTGGATTTCAGCCGCAATACACAGATGGAAAGTATGTTTCTAGATTGCAAGATTTCTTTTTAAAATCTGCTTTTTTTTTTCCTTTTATCAGCAATTACTGAGGTTAAGGGAAAGTGTGGCATTTCATCTGAAGCTTAAAGGAATTTAAAGATCATTCAAGCACCATTTTCTGAATGTTTTTCTAGAGACCTGCACATTTTGTAACCCTGCTGCTGAAATCTCAAACAGGTGACAGAAATTATATGTTGTTTCACAGCTTGCCCTATGGAAAAGGCATGAAAAAAGTCAAATGATTTGACAGAAAAATATGAAAGCTACCATGTGTATTTGCTGTCTCTGTCAACATGAGATACGTTGTTTGGGCAGGAGTCTTTCATTATCAACACCACAAGGAATATAAGGAACTGGAGAAAATGGAAAGTAGGACCGTTCTAGGTGCCTTGCAGCATTGCTAGAGTCAAGTTGTCAAAAACAATCTCTCTTCCTCTGCAAAATCAATTTGCATACAAACTGCACAGGCTGAATCAGTCCTCTCTTCTTGGAATGCTGCAAGGCAACATTTCTGGATTAACTTCCGTTAATCATTCCTGGATCCCAGCACTTTTCTTTCTCTTAAACCCATACACAAAACTTCACAAACTCACTCAGAATGATGTCTTGCTACAGATTACAATTGCTATTGCCCTATTTTGGACTTCGATGTTTATAGGGACATATTATCAAGTAGGTGTGGTCCTTCCAAAATGTTGTGCCCACACACAACTAAACCAGGATACTATAAGTGATAATGGGAAAAGGAGAGGTTCCAGACATACTCATACAGCCTGCTGATTTCTATTCTCCCTCCTTCAAGAGATGAAAACTAGGAAGCTTCCCAAAACCAAGAAGCACCGAGTTGTAGCTGTGTCTTTCCTAGGAGCCCTTTGCAAGTCCCAAAGGTGACAACTGTGTTATAATCTGCATGTGAAGGCAACTAAAGCTCAAGATTTTATGTTTTCCCTACTTAAGGAAGTCAAAGAGCCAGCTTGGGCCTCAGTAAATGAAGACTAGACCTGGTTATAGATAATTACTTCTGTAATTGACCTCCACTTACATTCAATCCAGGCTTTATTACACTGGTCAGGTAAGGATTGTTAAAGCTTTATTTTATTCAAAGAACTTGAAGTTGTACTAAGTGCAGTCCCCTGCAGATGAAACAGGTACATAAATAACATGATTTTATTTTAGAGAGAGAAAAAACCACAACTCCCTGCATTCCCGTGTTTCCCCCTCCTTACACACAAAGCACTCTAAAGCCATAGTATTTTTATTCACCCATAAACAAATCAGTGGTTTAGCTCTCTTCTTGTACTGACAGGAAATGGTCTTCTGTGACCTGGAAAACTCAGCAAGTTTCTGAACAGATACATCCACATTTCTGCGTTGATTTCTTTATTCTTTAAGAGAAGCCTGCAAACGTATTTTGGCATAAGACTTTGGCCCTCCCATCAAATAAAAAAAACCCCCACATTGTAAAAGGTGTATTTTTGGGATCCACAAAATAATCCCTAGAGAGCTTCATAATAAGACATTTTCTCTTTCCTTACAGATTGTCTATAAGACAGCAAAGAAACCTTGTGAAATAAGCCTGTGCTGTAATGTTTTGTCATGCACCATGTTCATGTATTTTTACTGATTTAGTACTGAGGAAGAGCAGCAACTGACCTAAAGAAAACAACAACAAAAAAGGAGTTCCATGTGATAGGTAACATCCTTATATGCTCTGTAATAATGCACTGCAGTATTCCCCATGTGGCAGCTGCCTTGTTGGACAGACAGGCTCTCTAAAGAGGGGAAGACAGTATAGCCATAGCCACAGAACCCAAATATATTTGATTAAGTCATATACCAACAAGTACCTTTCCTGTTAAATCAGATTCAACTCTGTTTAAATAATATGACAGAATTTTTGCATCATGTCGATGCAAATAGGCAGTGTTCCAGATATCTCCACTGAGAATATCATTTTAAAACTGGGCAAACGAATAAAAGGAAAAGCCTCTTGAATAGTTTTAATTTTCTAGAACTTGCCAAGGCTGCTTACTGCTAGGCTACTCTCCCTGCAGCCTTATTTTTCTGGACAGAGAGTCCAAGCTCCCTAGTTTCTTCAAGCCTTCTGCCTTGTAAGTATTATGCCTTTAGGATGGGCAACAATACACAATTATTTGAAACGTCAGAACAGAACAAGACAATAGACATCTGGAGTATCAGGTGTCAATGTCTCATAGCAAACCATTTACAACTAACCCTTACAAGAGAAAGGTCAGAGAAAAATTATCTTTTAAAGCATACAATGACAGGAATTTTTCTTTAATTCATTCAGTTTTGTAATTCAAATTTTCTGTAATTCATTTCAGAAGAGTTAAGACAGCCCTACTACAAAGAGGAACAGTTTCGCAAAAGAATTTTCCTTTCCTCATATCATCTTATAGACATATCTGTTGATTTTTATACCTAAAATTATTTTTAAACTTCTTAGCAGAACATTTAGAAGTATTAGAGGTCTAATGTTTTTTCCTAAAGTTACTCCAGTAACTCTTATGTTTTGAGAATTATTGAGGTCAAGGTAGATTGAAAGGGGTTGTGTTTTCCCTGTGCATCATCAACATACTTGCTTTTAAGATTTGAGTCAACAATAAGCAAGACAGCCCATTAATGGACAGGGACCTATTTCTGAGTCTCCTTTAGTCAGGTGCATATAGGAGCACTTCAATGTGTAGAAAAACTAATAGATATTTCTACCTTCCAATACCTGTATCAATAGGTATTTGTGGTATTTCCCTTCATAGAACTCAAGTATCAAAGAAGGATTTGAGTCAGCATGTAACATTCATCCCAGGAATATGATCTACTGTGGACTTATGTATAAGGTTAAATAGAGGGAAATAGAAATAAAAAAGGGATAAAGAAATTAAGTCGAAAGTGCAAGACATACGATTCATGCTGATGACAGTGCAATGTGTGTTTGCTCTCATCTCTGTATGAGCTGCTCGGGACCTGTAGCAAGTGACGGTGAAAACCTTCAATATCAACTCCACCATCTTCCCATCCACTGAAAATGTGATCATTAGTCATGTTTTAGTCTATTAGTCCTGCTATCACCATATTGTAAACTAACCTGGAACTGATATGAACAGAGGGGTTTGGTTTGGTTTGGTTTTTTTCTGCAGAACACATTTTGAAATATTTTTAAATATTCACTTTCCAGGTAGTCCTTTCATTTCTGATAATTCAACGTGACATAAACCTGACAGCACAATGCTCGAGCCTTAGCACCCAGTAAGCTGCAAGGAGCCCCAGTTTGTCCTGCATGCAGCACGGCACACAAAATATACCCCAGATTGTGCTCCTGAGGTTTCCTTTTTTGACCCTGACACCTCCATCTCTGCAGTCTCAGGCAGATGTGCTCACCTGGGGCCAATCCCGCCGCACAAGCCCCTCTTTCCTGGCAGGGTTCCTCCCGGAGCCCGCTGTCCTCTGTCCGCCCGCAGCCCGTCGGAAGGTGGCACCATGGAGATGCTGCTGACAGCGATGTCCCCGGGCTCCTCCTGCTCCTGCTTGGTGCCAAAGCAAAACAGCAGTTACACGTTATTTTTTCAGCAGGATCATAAAACACGAATCCCGGTTGCTGGTTGGATGAATTATGACAGCGTCTCTCATAACGAAACAAAAGGAAAGAAAAAATGCTGCCGCTGTCTTCCAGTACTGGGTGGCCAAGCTGAGGGACATTATTCTCCATCTTGTTGAGAACAAAAGTTGAAGAGATTCATATTATGGGTAGTAAAAAAAGAAACCGGGTCAGGGTAGTAAGAACAGTCATTAAAAAATACAGTTTAAGTACATGCAGATAAAATTAGAAATGCCTATGTGAGATATGAGTAATGTCTTGTTATATTTCCTGTAACTATATCAGTGCTAAGCAGATGATCAAAAAAGTTTCAGTCTGGTTGTTGAAGAATAATTAGTGATATGGGTAAATGAGACTGAGAACAGCAGCATGCTTATTATCTTTTTTCTTTCCTTTACTTTTCACAGCTGCAAGCCAATGGCTAACAGATCAGAGACTAAAACAGGTTATTGGAGCAGGTTTTAGAGAATATATTTCATTGATTTCAGATCAGCTATGCCTAAAAACATTCACTGGGTCAGATATCTGTCACAAGAAGATTTGCTATTACTTTTGAGATCTCACAGAGAGAGAGATGCCTGAAACTGAAAAATGAAGTCTTCATTCAGTTTCTGAAGGGAGAAGGAAGTGGTGGTGTGGAAAACAAAGACTTACCTTTGCTTCTGTTTACAGAAAAAAAAAATCTCGTGAGTAAATAAAAATAAGGAAATGTGGTATCTTAGTGGTTAAGTAGTTAATTTAGTAGGTAGAATAAGGAGTTGTGGTAAGAAGGGATCTGCAGTAAATGTCTCTTGGACTATCAGTATTCAATACTTTTATTACTGATCTGGAAGATAGACCAGAAAGACTGCAAAGTTAACAAGCACACAACACAAAGCTGACTGCAAGGATGGAGAAATACAGGCTTAAAATACAAACGATCTTGACAAAATGAAGGAATGCCTAGAAAAAAGACTGAGTGCAGTTCAATTAGAACAACCACAAATATTTATACTTGGGTAGGAAGACAAAGTACACAAAAATGGAGGGAGAATACCTGGCTAAGCACCAGTTTTGCAGAAGGGAATCTAGGTATTGGAAGAAATAACAAGTTGAATTCTGTGTCAAAAATGTAAAGCCGTCCTGAAAATGGTAAATCATAAAAAGATAACTGTGAAGTAAAATGAAAATAATTGAACCTTTTGAGAGATGGAGCATATTTGACAGTGGTAGAAAATGGGTAGCCATGGGGGTCTTCCAACTGAGTATACGTGAACATATTTTTTTCTGAAAAGAAAGTAAAATAGTAAGGGAAAATAAGAAACAAACCAGACCAAAATAGGATAAATGTACGATAGCAATTGTTTTCTTAAGGGAATTTAACCAATTGCAATTTCATTCTTATGCTGTATATTGGAGGTAAAGATAGAGTTAAGAAGTTAAATTGGCTTTTTATTATTGAATTATAATCACTTCAGCAATTATAGAAACAGGTGCTGCTGATTGAAATAAATTATTCCTTCACCTGATCACTATACAGCTGATAAGAACTCAAGATTGCTACACAAGTACTCTCTCACTTGTGCTGAAGCCTTCTTCAAAGGCATTTATTAAGCCAAGATACTCTGGAAAGAAACTCTACTGAAGGACAAGGACAAAGATTAAAATCTTCTAAGAAAGAGTGTGCAGGTTGTGGTGTCTGCAGGTCTTGATTTGATCATTAAGTAGCCTTGATACTTAGTTGGCTGTTGAAAAGAAGTGTTTTCAATGTGTCTACAGGAATTTTCTCAGTCTTCTAGACCTACCATTTAATCTCAAATCCTTTAGTCTATGAAGTTTGCAAGAGCACGATGTAATAGCGTGTTTAATGGCTCAGCTAAACACACGTTAAAGTAGTAGATAGCATGTATTTGGTTTAGCCTTAGCAATAAGATGACTGGAAAAAACACCAAGGGGTTCAGAGGCAGCAGAAATATTTTCCACAAGCAGCTATAAAATAAGCTTGCCTGCAAACCCAGTGGATATAGCTGCTCTCTAAAATGAAATACCAGTACATTGTATGAAGTAGCAGGCATTATCACAAACACTTTAATGGGATCAATGTAATTCTATATGAGTTATAATAAGCAAAATGCCTACTTTGAGATGGTTTAGCTGTCATGTAATGGATGCTCATTTTGATTTTCTCCTGGCTGCAACATTCCCTGTACTTTTTTCTAAACTGGAGTAATGTGAAATTTTAATGTGGATTCTTAATAATTCTTTCTCATTGATCATCCATCCAAACATTCACATATTTGTGTCACCATTGTAAACAATGTTATACCTCTTGTTCAGCATCACTGAGTCAGCAGGGTCTGCAATCTGAATGAAATAATTTTTACATACTTCTGTGAAAGTCCTGTTTCTTTTTTAATGTGGAAATTATGTGGCTTTAGTGGCACAAGAATGCATGGAAGTCAGCAATTTGATTAATTGTGTTGTGAAGCTGAGATAAATGCAGTATTTTGAGATACTTAGATTCTTCAGCCTCTAAAATGTCTAGTTTTCACTCTGGCAAAATATCCTTTTTCCTATTCAATCCAATTAGTTTGTAGATGGAACAGCTGTCCTGGCTTTATCAAGTATTTATGATAGGGTTTCTACCAATTTTAACAGGAAGTCAAATGCATACTTGTAATTTTGGTGCTTTTATTTTGGTGCTGCATTCTGCCTTTGTTCACTGTTGTTTGAGTAGTATGACCTGAACATTTGCTCCAGCTAAAGCGGTTACAGAGACAGTGCTAAGGTAGAACTTAAAAAACGGTTTAACACAGTCTGTCTGTCCAGCTGCTTTGCCTTTTGAGTAAGGCAACACTGACAGAAAACTTTCTCAACAGGCTACCGTAAATTCCTTTCTCAGCTGATGATCCATGTTGCGCAAAGAAGATTAATGCTTTTGGTACAAGCCAAAATATCCACAGCCAGATGTAAAAGAATGAAGCAGCTTTTAAGTAAAAGTGTTTGTTGGGGAGAATTGCTTTTGTCCCATGTTTCTTGAAGAGTCCTTCCTAGTGGGTTTCTGAGCTTCATTTAACCCCATCTATTCAAAGAGGCTCCCAGGAAGATGTAGGCAGCTGGACACTGGTCTCCTAGAGAATCTTTTTTAAGTCGTCAAACCAGCAGTGGAATCTTTAATGATTAATATTAACAGACTTATGAAAAATAAACCTCCTAAAGTCAAAGTTGGCTGATCTTGTGAGAAACAGAAACCATGCAGAGAGCAGAAATGTAGAAATAATTGACTGATACCAGCAAAACAATGGATGCTGCTTCATGACAACTTTATATCAAAACCTGCAACTGTAGCACCATCATGCAGAATAAAAGCTCTTTCAGAAAGTACAAGAAAGTACATTTAGAGGCTTCGAATTCAACCAGTGAAAGTTGTGGTTTAGATAGGTCTTTTTAAAAGCATCAGTCACTTTGAAAAGAATATAAACAAATCATTCATAGTTTAAACAATTTAGATGAGTCTTTGCAAGTGGTTAAGTACCATAATTCATGAGGGCAGTCAGTGCCTCAGGTAACCCAAAAAGGGTAAGATTTTTTTTTAACGCACTGACTTCTACAGACAATTTCTGGAAATATCTGTTGGCATGTGTACTGCGTCTACACTATTTTTGATAATAAAATTATTGAGCTGCTCTGGATGCATGGATGAAACAAGGTATGTTTCTCTGTGATACCTGATTTAACATACATCATCGAATAAAGTTTTAGGTAAAATGACTTTATTGAATTCCTATAAAGCATTTACATAAGTATTCTTTAAAATTTCTGTAACATTTATGAAAATTTCATACAGTGATCTGGCTAGTGAAAACAAAACAACATGAACACCAATCTTAATCATATTTTCACGGAAATATTTTGATTATTCAACAATTTATATCATATATATATCAAGGCTGAAGAAACATGACTTGTGATATTTATGTGGTATTAGGGAAACCTGTCTCAACCTTTTAGAAAGGAAGAACATGGCATATGTGTGTGTGTATATGTATATATATATATACATACTAATCTGGTTTAAAATGTGAAAAAGTGGGAAACAAAATAGGTTTTGAGCCTTCAGAGAAATGCAGAGGTTGTCAGGCCTCAGTCTTTGAACCAGTAGCCGTCTATGAGGACAGCAAAGGACCTGCTCAGACTAGCTTTGCTTGTTGGTATTTATTACTACAAGTTGTTAAAAGTTACCTTTGATTTAGGCAACTTTTCACAGTTTCAGGCAGATTCTGTGAACACTAAGCACTAACTGAGGCTGTTCTAACAGTGGGGTCCCAGCAGATGGCATATATTACCATCATTCCACCTTGTTACAGGAACCCTTCCCTCTGACCCCTTCCAGTGAATGAATGACCCTTTGTCAGGTTCTGCTGCTTTAGTTCACAAGAAAAATTCCCTGGACATTAATGGCTAGAAAAGACAATAGGACTTTTCCAGCCTAAACTGGTATTTTATTTTATGATGAATATTTCTAATTTTTTAATACAAAAATATTCAGTCCTGAAGTATTAAACTAAAAAAAAGATTGGAAAGTCAGTGTAAAGTCTTTGGTTAAAGCAAATTTTGATGGTTCAGGCTACCCAGGTGAGTTCTAAATTCTCAGTGACTTTTGTAAACAGTATCACCGGGGGAAAAAATAAAAACTTTCACTACATCAGAAATTTAGATGTCCAATTCCAAAGTGTGCAGGAACACCAAGAACACTAAACCAGATCACTGTCAAAAATGGATATTAACATTTTACCAGGCGGCTTCTCTTTTAAAAAGTTTTGATCTTCCCAGTTCTTAGATTTTTGAAGAAGTTCAAGAGACCTCATATACGCTTGGGCCCTTTAAAAAGGTCGAAGTTTCTAACTCTTCCTGAATTGTTGTACTACCTAAAGTACTACTGCACAACAGACATCTGTGTTTTTATCAGCTAGTTAATGGGAGGAAAGGCAACTACTGTTCGAAATACACATTTCCTCACATAGCCTCTAAAACCACAACATAACATCAAGAGTTCTCACTTTTATGGAGGGGACTCTCACCCAACAAAAAATGTGCAGATTATGTTTGGTCAGGGATAGTCTGAAGTTCTTTTCCTGTTCATTGTCTCCAGGGCTAATGGTGCAAAGTTACAGCCTGAATGAGGCCAGCCTATATGGGTAAAAAATGCAAAAAAACCCAGCAGAAGTGTATTTGAATTCCAGGGCTAGCCCATGATTGCTGAGCTACCAGACTTTTCTTTGACACTCTATCCATTTCCGCGAAATTCTACAAAAACACCATGATTTTAAATTTCATGTACAGTGTTTCTACTCATCACATCCTATTCATCCTGTTTGGGGCAGTCTGTCCATCTGGGGCCTCCCAAAGCTTCTCAGCAATATTTGGCTGATTATTCTTTCTAGGTACAGGAAAAGCTTACTTTGCTCTGAAAAAGAGACCATCATATTATTCTTATGGAACTGGAGGCTTTCTCTTAAACTGTTTTGTATCTTCTATTATTTCCATCAGTGACTTAAAATGACAGCCAAAACTCTCTCAATTTCATGATCTTCCTTCAGTGGAGAGGCACAAGGAAGACAAAGAATAAAAGAGGCAAAGCATTATTCTGGGACCCAATTGTATTCCTAATTACCATTCCCCCAATACCATCAGTTTGTTGTGGCTTTGCTGTTAATTGTCAGAAAATGGCTTTGCCTCACAAAGAATTGTAGTGGTCTTGTCTGAATTTCCAACATAGAGTTCATCCCTCTTGCTTGAAGCACAGGAAGCTTGAATCTTTCTTGCTTTCTACCTTGAATTTAGAATTTTAGAACAAAATCCCATCATATTAAAATTCACACTTTTTTTGGTGTTCATTTAGGAAAATTATTCAACTTTATAAGCACCAAAATTTCTCAGAACAGAGAAACTCTTTTTATAACTTCTTGATACTTGAGTATTTTAATTTATTAAAGTGGTTTATATAGTATTATAATCATTATCAAACTGTAATCTTTCACACCAAATCATAGAATTTTTTCTAATATTTAGAACAGCTTATCAGTCAGGGCCCTGAGTACACAAATGGCCCTGTTCAGCCTGGCCTGAAACCTTCACGTGCATCCCTTGCTCATGGGCCAAGCTGCTCCATCCAAACTCAAGCCTTGCTCTTCACTCTGTCCTTAGGCTGGGCTGTAATCATGCTTAGGTACAGCAAGATCTGACTCCTGGATAGATCCTGGACCATGCTGCAGTTTTGTCTCTGGTTGTGTCTCCTAAATGGACCTGGTTTGTTGTTTTAACTGTGATCATCCACGGACCAGTTATTAGCATACTGCTCATCTTGGTCAGGTGCTGTGGGACTGCACCATGCTCAGTAAGGGTGACCATCCTCATCCTTGGATTTTGTCTTGTCCTCCCTTGTGCTGCAGCCTTGCTCTGGTTGCCTTTTGTGCTTCTTTTTGAAGCAGGAAGGGCCTGCCCTGTGGGTGTTAAGTGCCAGACCGGCCCCAGCGTGCTGCCTTGTGTATCCCACTTGCCCCTGGGCCATGTATATCCCACTTGCCCTTGGGCCAGTTCCCCAGTAACCTGGGTGCCAGGCAGCAGCCCCAGCCCAGCCCTGCTCACCCTGTGTCCTGATTCTGGCCAGGACAGGGTTAATTTCTGCAGTATCCAGGAGGAGACACAGCCAGCACCTGAAGGTTGTTCTATACCACCTCCAGTCATCACCAGGGGTGGGGGGAAGGCAGTCTTTTCCAGGGAGAAGGAGTTCCTGCTCATTAAGGGAGTAAGCATGGGGGACAGGGATGGTGGGGTGATTTACAAGCCAGAGGGAATGGTCAGGATGGGCAGGCTGCAGTTTGGTTGGGCTCTGAGGTGAGCATCTTGCATGTGAATCACTCTCTTTTGTACACTTGCATTATTGTTGCTGTTACTGTTAATATTGTTGCTGTTACTGTTCCTTTTCTCATCTCATTGTTATTTCCAGTAAATTGTTTTTTATCTCAAGTAATCGGTTGTTATCTGATCTTTACCTTACATGCTCCCAATTCCCCTCTCCAGCCCTCAAGAGGGGGCAGGAGGAGTTAATGTGTATGTATGGCCAAACTTCGGGAATGCAAATTTGGGCAGGGCTCTCCCCACATGGGTGTGCCCTTCCAGCCTGTGCAGTGGATTTTTTAGGTGAGGCACAGCGTGCGAACTGGCCCCACCACTTAAGTCCTGAGGTCCATCTGCCACGGCCGAGCGAGCTTGGACAGTGACAGTGAAGTCCTCGGGACTGTCACAGCACCTGGTACTGACCGGGGCCGACCCTGCTGAGCATCCGAGATCTGGCGGGATGGGATGGCAGGGAGGCTTGAACTGCCAGGGAACGGTCCCACTGAGACTCGAATTCACGACCTTGGGATTTGGAGTCCAGAGTGCCCTCCATTACACCATGGGACCGCCTTGGGAGTGAGTGAGTGGCATGTGTTTTGGAGAGTCTCAGAGGCAGCATTAAAGTGGGGAGAACCATCACAACACCCTTCCTGGGCACTGTGGGATGGGAGCTCAGGCAGGGGCTGAAGCGTGCCAGGGTCTGGGGCAAGGTGTGCTGAGGGCCCTCAAGGGGCACCGATGGTCCTGGCAACATGTTTCCATGACATGATTTTTTCATGTTTTGGGGGCTATGCAAAGCAACTTCAGCTGCCTAAAGTCTGCTGCCAATGGAAACATGAGACAACAGGAGTTTTTTCTCAGCCGTGGGCACCAGTGGCAGCTCTTAGTGGCCATACCTGTGTCCTGCCTTGTAGGTTCCATTTTCCTCTACGATGTTCTCTGTTGCAGATAACACAGAATGGAGACCAAGACACTGAAGGGGAGAAGTAGCCAAACTGTTCACTTTTAATACCATTCCCTCCAGCTCCTGTTAATCAGACAGTGGAAAAAGAGCAGGGTAATTGGGACTGATGGACTGCAGATACAGGAAAAGGACATTTTCAGGATACATACATTGTTCTTCCACTGTGTTTCATAACCAGGCTGCTTCAATGAAAAACAAAACAAAACACAACTTAGCTGTCACTATCAGAATTAAGGATGATGATGTAATTTTAAATGTAAAAATATTTTAAATTTCGTTGGTCAGTAATAGTATTGAATGTCCATTTAAGAGACTCATTGTAAGAGATGAACACCATGTGGAGTTTTTGCTTTCCAAAACAATTTTATATTAATCTAGTAGCTCTATATGCTCTAGAATAGAAAGTTTCAGTATTTTAATTACCAATATTTTTATTTTTTATTTCATAATATATAATGTATACATTTAAAATATATAATACATCGCAAATATTGTGCAATTACAAATGCAAAATGTACATCCTTTGCCATGATTCAGTTACACCCAAACTCACCTCTTTCTTTACGCCAGGGCACCCATGTCTCCATTGTTCTTGGAAAGTGTCAACATACAGAAGCTTCACCAAACATGCTGCAATTCTGAATTCAGTTATTAGCTGCAGTCCTTTCCCCTCACAGCTTTATCGACACACAATACACACCATGATAGCTTATGATTGCTGAGGGCTAATTAAAGGACACTGATATTTCTAGTAACAGTTAGGTAGACTACGTTCTCTTTTTCCTATCCATGGGTTATTTTTCCAACAGGCAGGAATATGGCCATGATAGGTAAATATCATACCCCTACTAGTCAGAAAGAGTTTACATCTTCCTTATTTCTTAGCAAAAGATTTTCCATTAGAGATCACATCATTTGCAAAATAGAAAGAATGCATTAGATTTGCTATACAGGGAGAAAAGGTGCAGAGCTATTTATTCTGCTGATCTGAGTCATATTATAACAAGTATGATAAGGCTGGGCTTTAATTGTTTTTAAACAATGAGCAACAGAATAGGGGCTTGCTTAGCTATTCTTCAGATCATTAACACTATACCTGTCGACTACTCTGTGCTTAACAAAATCTGATAATTGCAGATAGCATTAGTTCTGCATCTTTGGAGAATGGCCAGCATGGATTCTAATGAAATAAGCTGGCCATGCGATGAGTGATTTAGGAAGTACTGCTATGCTGCCTACAATGGCATTTTATTACTGATTAAATAATCTCTGAATCTGACTGCTCTGCAGCATTTTGCAACTCTACAGTAGCTAGATTCAAATACTTTATGAAATAAGAATAATGTGATTCTCAGTGGGTCTAATCTTTTGTAAATAGAGTCAAGTTGTTCAAAACCAGAAGCTCATTAGCTAGCTCATTGCAAAATTAAGGCTGGATTCAAGCTGTATATGGAGAGTGTCTTTGAAAGCATATAAAGTAAATACATTCAGGCATATGCATTTTGGAAATTGTGTATTCATTCAGTAATATGAACAATGTTTCATGCTCATGATTCATAGTCTGCTGATTTTTTGAAGGTTTCGAATTGGAGTTTTAGGCTGAAATCCTGGCTATATGAAAGACTAGTCCCCTACAAGACTTACTTCTATTATACGGCAACCTCAGTGTTTCTGCTCTTTGTCCAAAATTTTGCACTGTCCGTGTGGCCCAATCAGGCAGCCCCAATCCTTAGAACAGAGGATGCCACAGCCAGAGACCTTTCTGTAAAACAACCCAGAGTGTAGCACTCTTGTGCAGAGCCTACAGCACACTGCCCCCTGTCCGGCTTGCAGACCTTCTCTTTTGGATGGGATGGGCCCCAGCATGACAGTGGATCAGGGATAGACACTGCTCTCATTTATATAATTTAATTTATTTTATGCACAGAATTTCTTGATGGGATTGATTACAGCGCAATTCACCTGGACTGAATTTCTCTTCAAATGCATGTGTCTTAGAAGACCTGAAACAAGCACCAAGAGCTGCTGCAGATGCCTCCTTTCAAGAAATGCAATTCCATAAACCAATAATAAGAAAAGAACTAGAGGAAAATATAAGACCTCAGCATCACTAAATAGATTAACCACTGAAATCAAATTTATTCAATCAGTTTAAAAATCAGTCTTGCCATCATATGTACTCATGCACTACTGTGCTTAAGAAGTATCAGATATTTTCAACAGCATAGATCTCAAGAATAACAACATATATTTTACTCCAGGGGAAATACAGTCCATGATATTAGTGTTACATTTCAATTTATTAATGGTTCCTCTGGCTACCACGAGATCTGTCATTTCAAAAGTGTCTCTGTAAGACCAGGAACTGTGTTGAAAGGCCTGGTGTGCGCACTGGATAAAACGTCTGGAGATTCTTGCAAATAAAGTGGCACAGGACTTAGAAAGACATATGCTTTGACTTTTTCAATACATTTTTAAATATACTTAAATACTACATTGTTTTAGGCATGCAATGTCAGTGTTTGAATTTTGGCGACCTCAACTGATTTGTAAATCTTGATGCCGATGAAATGCAATCTATCATCAGGAAAGACAGCATTATTTAAAACATTTTGGAGGAATTTTACTGTATTCATCACATACACTCCTTCTTACCCATAACTACAACTTTCTGAGACTTCTTGTCATATTTATGGTTCATACCAGGAATGTGGTTTGTATTTAACAGTTATGATGAATAGTTTTTATGCATCAGAGCAAAACTTGGTATTTTATAGATGCTTTGAATTTGAATCATGAAATATTCATTACATTTTCACAACAAAAACTTCTTCTAACAAATCATTCACTCAGTTCATTTTGTATACTAATTTTATGTAGGTCTAGAATACAAGTTCTGTGCAGAAGTAGGAACATTACCTCAACAGGCAGCTGGTTACCAAACATGTAGAATTTGAGTATTTGAAGAAGTAATATGACTTCAATTACTTTTTCTTTGTAGTCTGTGGTGGAGTCATAAATTCTTTGGTAAACACAGCCCAGATTCCATAAGTTAGCAGAATTTTTGTAAGCAGAAAATCAACACTCCTTGCTCTGATCTGTGTCACTGCCTCTATCTATGAAATGCTGATACAAGCTCCTGTATGTTTTAACTGACAGTATTTAGCCAGCAGGTTGAGGAAGGTGATTCCAACCCTCCACTCTGCCATCATGAGACCCTACATGGAGTGCTGAATCCTGTTCTAGGGTCCTCAGCAGAGGAAAGATGTGGACCTCTTGGAGCAGGTCCAGAGGAGGATGAAGATGATTGGAGGGCTGGACCACGTCTCCTGTGCAGACAGGCTGAAAGAGTTGGGATTGTTCATCCTGAAGAAGAAAAGCTCCAGGAAGACATCATTGCAGCCTGACATTACTTAAAGAAGTTTCTAAAAGGAGGGAGAGTGACTTTTTATATAGGCAGTGATAGGACAAGGAGAAACAGTTTTTAAACTGAAAGAGGAGAGATTTCAACTGGATGTTAGGAAGACATTCTTTGCTCAGAGAGTAGTGAGGCACCGCAACATGTTTCTCAGAGAAATTGTGGATGCCCCATCCCTAGAAGTGGTCAAAGGCAGGCTGGATGGAGCCCTGAACAACCTGGTTCAGGTGTTTGGAACTACATGATTTTTAGGGTCGCTTCCAACATTAGCTGTCCTATGATTCTATGATGTTTTGCTTCAGACTTATTTAAAGCACGTATGTGCTTTGTCTTATCTGGACATCTGTGGTTTAACTTTTCTGCAATTACCTTTTCACAGCAAGAGGAATCATCACAGAGTATAGTCTTACATGACAATATGGAATAAATGGTTTACATGGTATGGCACCAACCTCTGAAAATACAGGTGAGTTGAACTGCTTGACTTAGTCTTCAGCAATTCATGGGAAGCCACTGACTTTTTTGCATATCCATCCATCCATCCATCCATCCATCCATCCATCCATCCACCCAGTGGAATGAGAGGGAGTATTACACCTCCCTGCTTCTGATTTTCACCACTGGTGGTGACCAATATAAACATAAACAAACAAGCAACAGAGTCATCCACATTCCCAGCAGCTGGCCACCACTTTAGTGTAACCATTGATTTCAGAGGCTGGAGAGCAAACATAGAAAGCCTATTCTAAGTTTGTTGCTATTTAATCACCAGACTTTTGTCGTGATTAAGCATGATGATAGTTAAAGTCAGCATTATTGGTTGTGTATATTTTTATAGCTGGCATTGATTTCATACAGTTAAATTTTGAAACTTGGGTCAAGGTTCTTCTCCAGAAACCTGCATGGATCAGTGACTGACCTATCAAAATTGCTACCATTCTGGAAGCTGGCTCAACCAGAAAATTTAGGATGTGCATAATGGATTTTCCATATAGTATAAGTCAGACAGTGAAAGATATAATCATCTGTTTCAATTCCAGATTAATGCAGTGTCTGTTTTCCTTCCAAAACAAACAAAAAATGTTTCATTTTGAGGGTTTTAATTTTAAAGAATTTTCCAAATTAAATGTAGGGAAACATTGTGATGAGATTAATTTTCATTAGCAATCTGAATTTTCTACAAAAGGATCAGAGTCAAACCAATCTATTTCCACATTTTCTTCAGACTTCTGCCTGCTATGGTTTGGAAATTCTAAATGGGTAAGTTCTTCCAATCATTCTAAAACCTGTACAATTTTTTAAAATGCTATCATGACTTTTGAGAATATGCTCATGAAAAATTTCATTACCCAGATGAGTAAAACAGAGCCTGAAATCCATTTTTCTTGATTTTTAATTACATGTTCTCTCTTTTGAAAATCAATTCAAATGAGGAGTCTGCAAACTTTTCAGCACGGGACTCCATCTTCCTCCTAAAGTCCTTATATGCAGACTATTCTGTGGGTACACAATGAAAGTAACCAAAGTAAAAAAAATACAGTTTCAAAGTAAACCAGAATACCATAATTTAATTT
This sequence comes from Hafferia zeledoni, assembly GCA_035583235.1. Classification (NCBI taxonomy): domain Eukaryota; kingdom Metazoa; phylum Chordata; class Aves; order Passeriformes; family Thamnophilidae; genus Hafferia; species Hafferia zeledoni. Next base: position 90,200,149 of record JAWWEV010000083.1, on the reverse strand, counting down.
CTGTGATACAAATGTTTTAAAATCTGAATTTTCACTTCAAGACCTTAATGTAACTGCAAAAATCAGCCTATGTGTTTGATGGATTTGCTGAAGACAGAGCCTGACCAATATGCCTTGAAGCAAATCCTTAAAAGATCAGCATTAGTATCAGGTCCAGACAAATAAGTGATTTCAGCCACAAAATGCCAAAATAGAACAAAGAATCACCAATGTGGACTGAAAAGGCAAAGGAAGTACTAAGCAAAATAAATATAAGGTTGTTAATTAAGCCAGTAAAATAAGGGGGAGAGGTTACATAAAAGAAATTAAACTAATTCTGAAGCATAAACACAGAGATAAAACTGGAAATTCCATCATTAGACAATAGAGTATGCAAGAACACAAACCTTAATCTCTGCAGTTTCTTCGGTATAAACAAATCTGCTGGTTGCTAGCATTACTGCTGAAAACAGAGCTCATCAAATTGTACACAGAGAATAAGTTTCATCTTTTGGACTATACCTCTTTATCAAGGAAACCTAAATTTAAGTCCAGATAAAAAGTCAAAGACAGAGTTTCTTATTAAATACTCAACAACCCGAAGGCACTGCTTTCTCTAAAGCCTTAAAAAAAAAGAAAAAATAGGGAAAGGGGTCCAGAAGGCAGGATCTAATGCAATTTAAAACTGGAATTACATCAGCAGTTTCAAACAGATGGCAGAATGTAGAGATAAATGTGTTAGCTCTTTTAGCTTATTTGGTCTCTCCATTGTTTGCATCATTAAAACCTGGAATAGTTTACAATTTAAAAATATACTGTGTATTATACACTGGAAAAATGGACATGCATCTACTGAGTGGAAGGAGGTAGGATTGAATTAATTTGCCATACTTTAATGTACAGTATCTGGGATGCTTTAGGCAAGTCTGCAAATAGGTTTCCTAGGAAATGAGATGAACAAAAATATAATGACCTTGAAATTATAACCTCAAATGTCCCAAGTATTTAGCAACCTAGCTCAGAAGTGGTAATTACATAAAAAATACAAAAGATCCTTAATTGCTTCAGTTATAATGTATCTAGGCAGGTCAGTTACTGTACACAGCTGCAAAAATGGTACGTGATTAATAGGGGGTTGCTTATGATAGTGCTAACTAGCTAGTGTGTAGTACAAAACACTCATTTCTTTTCCAATTAAAGGGAAAAAAATCTGGGTTTGATTAGGCTCTTCAGAAGGTCTAAGTCTGTAGCACCAAAATACTCCACTCTCACGTTGTTAAATGTTTTAGTCAAGGACTAAGCAGCATATATTCATGAAAAACAGAAAGGTTTGTATAAAATACTGGGGTGAAAGTGCTGCAAATACAAAAATAAGACACTGCGGTCCATTCTAGTTGTTCTTGTTTATTGGCTAAATGGTAAAATAGTTAAAATAAATAAGATCGATACAGGTGCATGACCAGAGCTGCAACCACCCACCAACTTTTCCTGTGATTCATTAAAATGCAATTAATTACTCTTTCCAAGTTTGAAGAAGGCAGCATTCAAAAAATCATGTAAAAGAACTTGCAATACTTCAATATAGTATTGAGGCTCCAAGTGATCTGGGAGAAACACTGAAATATATGGAATGCTTTCCAAACTTGTGAACTTCTTGTGGTTCACCCATCAGCTGTGCAGTTGTGACCTTTGGGGCATTGCCTCAAAACCTGCTCAGCAGATGTGTCACTAAAATGGTCCCGGCTCAGATCAGAGTGTGCACATACTGAAAGTATGACTTTCACTGTGATTCTGGGGCTTGATTGTCCTCTGGGCATGCTCTCAGTATGTCCACAGCCTCTGCTGAGCTCTGGGAATAGCTCCATCAAGGTTTGGAGAGGGAAGGGACCAGGAATCAGGGGAGGGGTTACAAATGGCAATCATCAGTGAGGATGAAATTCAGGGGAGTTGTGGATTTCCTCTTGTCTCTTAGGAAAGGCGTGAAACTTAACACTGACAAGTCAGCATTCGTTCGCGGGGGTAACATTCAACACTTCAAAGAGGTGGATAGAGAACCTTGCACAAGCATTTATTAACCATTCACCTTGCAGATCTCTCCATATCTTGGCAAACTGATTCATGTGTCTGAGGTCACCACAGCTGCTAGACAGTGATGATTTTCTTAGGCAGTAAAAGCTGTAAGTCCAGGAAACTGAACAAGATCATCAGATACATATTGTTGTGGGAAATGGGATTTTGAAGCTGTGCTCCAAATCTTGGTCACCCTCACAGCTTTGCCTTCACTTGAGAAAAAAAAGTTAACAGCTATTTTTCTGATTTCTGCTGTGCATGTGTGTGTATATTCACACTCAGTGAATTTAAATCCTGCCTAATGTAGTTTTCAGAGAAAGTAACAGACAGTTTTTAAAGCCTTTTAAACAATTAGGATATTCCCTGGCAGAGGAGTACATTTAAAGACAGAACAGAATCCTTTTGTGCTATGATTTGACCATTAATGTTATCTTGCATATTGAGTGTGATCAGAAACTACAGCATTAGATCGAGCACTAGAAAAAGAAACCTGGGAAGAGATTTTCAGGAATAAATATAAACCTGCGTTCTGCTTTGCTTATCACTGGGATCATGGAAAGTGATAAAGGGAAACTTGGTATGAAGCCTCCCTTTGAAGAGCCCTTACCTGGGAGAAGTCAGGCAGCTTATCTCTCCTGTGAGAAATCCTGGATTATTTTACCAGGGAATCCCTCTTGAAATCCCACTGAAACCATCTGTGGCAAGCCCACTCCACTGCCCTTAAAAAGTCACAGCTTGCCAAGCTCTGTGGCCGTTTGGCTCTGCTATAGATTCATTGTGTGCTCACATCTTTTTCCCGTGCAAGTCTTAGAGAAGACAACAAGCTGAAGTCTCCAGCAGATTTTGGATTGGTACTTTATAGTCTTCTCTTTGGCATCTATGCAAGAAACAGACAAAAAGGTCATTCAGAGGAATGAAAATTTCCTGTGATCCAAGCAAAGTCACACTGAATGGTGTAGTTTCTTAAAGGGTCTGATTTCACATGTCTGTGTGGAGAACGATCTGCAACTGATGTCTTTTCTCTATCATGCCTACTGTAGAATGCCACTCACCAGATCAAAAATAATATTTTCATTTTTTTAGAACTGAAATTCAGAGCAGAGCGGGTATCCCCCCCAAGAGAAATTTGTACAAAAACAATATTAACTTCAAGGCAGGTCAAATGTTCACTGACACATCTTGACAATGCCCCTTTTCTTTACATTGACTCTATTTGATTAAACTGATTGAAATGCATTTCATACTTGTGCTTTGTCAGTCTATATTTTGGGCTTCATGAACAAAATGATACTAGATTGACTTACCCAGATACTTCACAAAGCTTGTCATGTTGAATTAATTAATGTTGCTTGTATAGCGTGAAAATATGGGGATTCATCTTTTCAATTCTGTATTTGCTTTATAACCAAATAAGGGGATGATAAAATATCACATTGATAGTTAATAGACATTTTAAATGTCATCATTTCTTTAGAAATATACCAGGCAAATATTACAATAATTGTCACACACATTACATAACATTAGTTACATAAACCCAGAAATAACTGAGTAGTAACCAAGAGTAGTAATGAATAAAACTAACTATGCTTTCTCTCTTTTCCTCTCATTTTGGTTAATGGATGGTGCAGAAACATACATACAATTACTCTTTAGAAACCTGAACATACAAAGCTTTCTATTGCAGTCTTGTGAGACTGATAGCAAAGTTAGTAGTATTGTATTGACCTCATTTACAATACAGTAGTGCTTCCCCCATGTCACTTACAACGTTCATTTGGGATTTTGGAGGCATTTTTATGATATCCAAACACCTTGCTGTGAAACAGTATACCTTACTAGTGCTGCAGTCCACTTTAATGCATTCCTTTTTGTACTAAATAAAACAAGCAAGCAGTGTAAAACATGAAAGGTGTCAATGAGATTTACAAATGCAATTAGAAACAATGATGTGAATGCATTGTGTTTCTAGGTGAGAAGCTGAACAAAGCATTGTCAAATATTATTGTCATTCAAACAGATGTAAGATGGTTGAATGCAACCTTCTTTCCAGAAGCTGAGATTGTTTGGTTTTTGTCAAAAGCCCCTTTTACCTTTTATTCCTTAGTCATGAGATCCATGGAACATCAGTTAAGCTACTTGTATACTGGCTCACTTCACATACAATGCTTCATTTCAGCAGCGATGGAGTCACAAGTCCAGATGAAAGCCATAGGAGCTTCCATTGGCAAAGGTTTGTTCACTATATTTATAGCTTACAAGGTGCAAAAATACATGATTACATCTGAGTGCTTGAGGAAGTATGTAGTTATCCTGGTACACTGAATCGTCCCTCTGAACTCCCTGAGTCAATTGCCCCCTTCTTTTCCCTTGGTGGTGGAGAGGCCATGAAAGCCAGTCCTGGTCCTGTTACTGGTAACTGGAAGAGATTCTGCCTTTGCAGGGAGGAAAGTTGGAGGCTGTAACATCATGCTCGGGGGAAGGAGGGTATACCAAGCATCTGCTGGAGGTGTGAGGCTTAAGATTTGTAGTTTTACGTAGTCCGCTGAAAGAGGAGTACACCAGACTACACCAGCTCTACAGCAAACTGCACTTCAGATACCAGGAAACTCTACAGGCTTGGTTTAATCAGCCAAACAGATACAATGGTCCAGAGCTGTGAATTCAAGGCTTTGTACCAAAGGTTGCTTCTGACTGACCAGGTCATTTGTAGTGGAAGGAAGAGCCAGTCTGCGGTGCCACCAGCTATGGAAACAGCCATGACATAATTTCATTGGCTAGCTAGGCCATTTTTGTTGAATTCAGCTTTTCTGCCTTTCCAAATCTCAAAATTATACCTGTTTCCATGTAATTTCAGTATCGTTCACTTTCACTTCCAAAACACAGAGAATACAACTGTGCTTTTGACTTATCTTTTCCCTTATGGCTTTCTTGCAAATTTAAACTGAGTAACAGCTCTGTCTTTTGCTTATTGCTATATATATTTTTTCCTAGGAAGAGAAAAAAGGTAGACATAACTAGTCTTGTTTTAAATTCTGCTAATGGCAGAAGTCCACTGGGGGTTGGGTGAAGGAAGAGGGAAGACAAAGAGGAAGCAAGCAAGCAAGGAGAGGAAAGGAGAAGGCAAGACCAGATGGAACGAAGTCGGGAGAGAAGAAAGAAAGAGAGAAGGAAGAGAAAGGAATAAGGGAGGAAAACAAGAACAGAAGGAGGAATGGAAAGAAAAGGAAGGCAAGAGAGTGAAGGAAGGAAAAGAAAGGAAGGAGGGAAATATCAAAGGAGATAAGTATAGGTAACAGACAGCAGAAGAAGTGATGTTTTCAACTTAGCAGCCAGACACTACAAGATATACTTTTTCAGGAAGCCTCACAGTATGAAAATTAGACTACAGGTTGGAGCCAATAAGTCCAAAGAAGAATATGACAAATAAAGTACAGCTGCACATCATATTTGTAATAACACAGCTTAATTAGAAAGTGATTAGAAAGCATAATGGTTATCAAACGATCCTTATGGTGGTGAAGCATTGCAACTCAGCTGCAAGTGCTATGAGGCCCTTGCTTCTGCACAAAAACTTAGATGAGATTCCTCTGTTACAGGCAAGCTGCCAGTTATTATTTTTTGCTGTGGTAGAAGGCTCAGAATTTTAGCATTGATAACTTCCTTACTGTTCAGTGCATAAAATTATCCTGCTTTTATATATAGTGTTGAATAAATCTGTTTCCTCCAGTCCGTGACTAATATTTCCACTTAGGTACTTTTCAGGTAACTTGTTTGAAATTCTTTCTCCTTTTGTAACTGGGTCTTTGGGAATACTTGATTACTTTTGTCCAACAGCTGGAAACACTTGCAAAGTCATAACTCAGGACTGAGATGGAATACTTTTGTAATATATCCAGTATTGGTGTACAGATTTCAAGTGACAGGAGCAAGGTTCATGTCCAGGTAAGTAGTTTGCAGGGTTCTGCTATTTTCTTTAGTGTTCAACAGCTCCTTTCAGCCATAAATTAGTCTTCTTGTAAGCTCTTTTTTAATAGAAAATAAATAGCATATTGCATCAGTCACACTTACATAGGTTTTACAGGCTTGTAACTCTTCTGAACTCTTTCCTAATGACAGGACTAGATAGGATTTTAGTGGCAGTTCCCTCGAAGCAGTACCACCTTCTATTGTTATGTAACAGCTCTCTTAGCCAGACACCAGAGAAGTTCACATTCACGTGTTTATTCAGTTTACATTTGAGTCTCTTTCAGAGTCACCACTTTGCGGATTATCCTTTGTGCAAATACGAGGTTACTCTATTTCTGCATGTACCCTGTGAGCAGACTCAGCCCAGACATCCATATTTTTATAATAACTGTTCAGTTCTTGCTCTTATTATTATGTTCCAATCTGTATCTGCAAAATGGACTTACACCACTGTCACATTTTTGTCCAGATGAATGAACTGGAACTACTCAAGAGAGCCAAAGCTTCACTGTTGTGAGTGCCCCCTGATGATTTTGATTGCCCATTGTCAGTATTTGGATGAAAACAACAGCAGTGATGCATCCCTGTGCAGGTGTTTGGAGGCTGTTACTCCACTCAGAAACAAACTACATTTGCTGTAGTCCAGAGGGTCCTTTACAGGACCACTTGTGTCCATCTATTCTTCTGATGGCTGTTAAGTGGCACTCATACATTTCACACTTAAGAAATTAAGTGGACAAAGGTACTTGTTCGCAAACAGGATAATTTCTTATTTCCCCAGTCTTTTTAGTTCATTTTTAGTATTTTCCTCCATTAAAATCTTTATGCTGATTTTAAATATTTGTATAACAGTCACATAAAAAACAGAGTAGAAATAATTCCTCAACAGTCAGAGCAAATGTATCATGAGTGGCTGCCATGTGTTTACACCAACTACCCATCAGACAGCAACCTGCAGCAAACAGTTCAACATATCATGAACAATATTCATTTATATGTTGCAGATGAATGTTTGTGATCAATTCTCAAGTAACAGAACAGGAGTAAGTTTTGTGCAAATAAATAATTGAACCAAGCTTGCTATCTTCAGCACAGACAGTCTGAAGCAACCACATTCAGTTGGAATGACAGTACTTAATGGAAAACACATCATGCTTCATAATTTGCTCAGCCAAAATTGTCTTCTGCTTGAATAGGCCAGTGTGTATATCACAGAGGTGCAATGCCAATTACCTCCTGGTGGAATCCCTAGAAAGGTTTTGGAAGATCTGAGAATGCACACAAGTTGTAGTGAAAGCAAAGTAACCATGAAGTCATTCTTGTAGATAAAATACTGCATAGTTTTTATGGTACATTTTCGAATTTTCTGAAGCATTACAGAAATTTCAACTTAAAAGTCTCTGTAGGCAGTCTGCCTGCCTGTGAGAGAGTGAGGGAGATAATATTGGGGTTTTGACTTTCCACTGTCTAGTACAGTGAAAAGTAAGACGAGTAGAGTATAATTAAGTACCCTGGTAACTGGAGGCACCAGAAGGATGCAGAGCAATGAAACCACCAGAGGACACATAAGGTGAACCTATGGGGGTCACATAGGTGCAGTTGGACCTCCCCCATCTGGTTCTACCAAGATTTCACCCCCTTCACCACCCATCCCCGAGCATGAAAACTAAAAGCACTGGGGAAAAAACTTGGTGTCAAAAATGGTTAGCAACTAAATACAGCAGAACTAGTTATTCAACATTATATGTGAATTAATTAGATCATATTGTAAACAAACTTGAGAAGTTTGCAGATTTGGTCTGTCTTCACTGTATAATATGAACAAAAGCTCATACATTGCAAGCAAATCATTAGGATACTTGCCTACAGCTTCATGCAGCAAATAAACAATTGGTTTGGCATTTTCAAAGGAACTTAACTGGTTGCCATGCCTCTTCAATGTATCTGTATTAAAAATATACTTATCTATATTTGTAATGTGTTAAATACTTTCATATTTCATGTTACATTTAGATCTTCTTTCTGTGATGTTGCCAATGTCAGGGAAGCATGAATTTCAGTAAACTGTCTGGTGCTCTTGGATGTAGATAAAGTATATGTAACTGAAAATGAAATTCTGGATTTGTTTCATGAAGACAAGATGCATTTCGGTTTCAAATATTAAATGTTAATGTTATAGCCAAAATGGATGACTTTTTTCTCCTAAGTCATAAAAAAACAGTTAATAAATTGGTCAGTCTCCTTGCTCGGCTCATATAGTGAAGAGAGAGGGATTCCTTAGAAACATTGGTATAACGTCAAGAGGAGTTTATGCATGGAATTTGCATTTTAAATAAGAGACATATTTTACTCTGTAGAAAATTGTATTTTACTGCAGAAAACAACAGCTGGTTTCTGTGCAGTTGCTTTGAGACTTGCTTAGTTCCCATTATCTTCAATGGAGATGAATATGTATATCTGAGGAAATATTTTGGCCTTGAGAGAAAGAAAGGAGGAAGCATTTGGTTTTGAGTATCTGCATAACTCCAGCTTCTCTTAGAACAGCTGAATCTACTGGTGACTCTTGAGAGAAGCTAGCTTTTCTCACACTGAATATGCAGCCCCAAAGAGACTTTTGTCTGATGCTTGGTGGATGACTGAAGTGATGGAATCAAAAGACTTTGTTCCCTGGGACATAGTCTGCTGGGTGGAAGGGTAGAAGAGAGCCACTTTAGCACCAGTTTGTATTTATCTAAGGTTTGCTGGACTTTTTATTTCCTGAGCTAACAAACTATTCTCTGGTCAGATGCATCTCTGCCTTTTCAGAGGGATATAACAGGTCTCGAGTTTTCCAGTCTTCTAGGGTGGGAAATATAAAAGAAATAAATAAGTTATTCTCTAGAAAGACCTCTCAAGCCTTTTTTGTTGATATGACACACTTAGCAGAAGTGTCCCTATAATGAGGTGATACCTGCTCTACTCCTGCCCACTTTTCCAGTTAAAGCAATATTGCATCTGGACTCTTGCTTTACTTCTCAGCTAAACCTGTACATCTGCAATAAGTATATTGAAAAGAACAGGCAAATGTGTTGACTCTCTCCTCTTTGACATTTCTTTTTCAAACCTCTTTTGATAGTTTCCTCCCAGAACAAGAGCGAGGAGTGTGTGCAAACACTTGTTCTCCACATCAAGCCTGACTGAACAATTTCTCTGCTATTCTGAGCTTCTGGTGAACTGAAAATTACCAGCTGTACTGAATTGTGACAAACACTGTGTGTGTGTGTATCTCTGTGTCTCTGTATGTGGAAAAAATATACAAACAGAAACTATCATATCCGATGACAGCAAATTAATTTTCACATTTATGACCCAATGTAGCATTTTAACTCAGTAAAATACAAATGCAGCCTCATTTTCTAGCTAGGTAATTTCTTCAAGCCCTCATGGAAGCATGTACAGAGCACATCCAGAACAAGGAATCCTCTAATGCTTTTTCTGTCTGAGACATACTCAATGAATAGGACAGCAAACACATAAATGCAGTCATCATTGCACAGATGTGAAAAAGAAAATGACATTGTGCTAGGGAAGAAGACAGGTATTTTAGAGGTATGTGGCTTCCCCTTCGTGCTTCAGGATGGCTGATCCACATCCAGACACACTCACAGCTGATCAATGACAAGCTTATTTTGTAATTTCTAAAATGAAGATTACAATCAGGTTACCAGAGCTTAACTAGCTAACTCTCCTCATCTGATTTGCAATGACAAACAGTAACTCATTGAACTGCAGTAACACATTTGCCACCCTTTGATGTCTATGCTCTTAGCCTCAAAGTGGTAACAATCTAAGCTTTTTTGTGTGTGCTATGTCACTCCCTCCATGTCAAAGTAAACACAGTAGCTATAAAAAATGTGTGGTCACAACCCAGCTAGTTAAATCCTTGCCAAAAATTGACTTCAATAGCTGTCTACAGAGTCTGCCAGAATACTGTCGGCCAACTCATACCATGTGTGCCTTGTAGGGTCATGGCTTTAAAAGGACAACAGAATTGCCAAAATCTATCCATCTTTTCAGCTGGAATCCTCTCCATCCTTCATGAAATGTAGTCACATCTAAAAGGAAGGAAATAGATAAAAGCCATCAACACAGAGCACACCTAGGAGAAAGTAAATAATGCTCAGACCCTGAATGAGAGCACTTCATGTTGGCAAAATGGAACTACCCAGGCTGAGATTCAAAATTGAACCCTGAAATAACACTTTCTATGAATTGCATTTAGCTGAGAACCTGGGAGACAACTCTTCTTTCTGGATGTTCAGACAATTGACTGAAATCCATATCTGATTTTCTCAAAGGATGTTTACAAATATGCTGTGAAAAGCGCTGCTTTTCTGGACACCACAATCCAGCCAATCTGCTACCATGACATGACTGCTCTGGCAGAAGCCCTCTTTGCAAGGCTTTTCAACCAAGTATGATCCATCTTGCACTGAAAGTTTGCTGTTCTCTGCAGAGATATGTGCAAGAACAGCAGACTTTGAAAGTTAAAGACCTGACCATAATTTCATCATAACCATGATTAGAGAGCCACTACATCTATACAGAAAAGCTCTACACTGTAAGTGCAGCAACCCCACTACACCTGGGACAGGTGATCTGCACTGCACAGGCGCAGCAGAATTGCACTAAGTGTGTGGGAAACAAGAACCCTTTGACCTTTAGGTCTGGAAACTGGTGGCCTTTGCTTTGCTCAATAGAGCTGGGATGGACATATCCCAACAGTATGCTTACAGATCCAGCAGACAGCATGAGATGGCTTGCTACTGAGTACAGTCCTGAGGACTTAGGGGATACAGTTCTTGTGTCTTTCATGGACTCAGAATCTCAGGATGATGGGCTAGGAGGTCACTAAAGAAGTAAAAAATAAGACAACCTCTGATTGCCCCCACTGTCACTGCTGTTTGTTCTGCTCTGAGTGTTTGCCATATCCATGCTTGCATGAAGATTTGCACGCAATACCTGTGTGTCCAGAATCACCCTTATTTATATAGCATAAAGGGACAGTGCTCTGATGTGGCAAGAGGAAGAAGCAATGGAGACCTGCACTCTGCATGGAATAGCTAAAGTGAGACAAACTAAAAAGGACATAAGAAGACAAAGGAAAAGAAAAAAAGATGCAGGGGGTGCAGAAAGAAAAGGAATTGCAAGAGACTGGGCAGAGAGGAAAAGGATCAGAGTGGACAAAGAGGAACAGCTGAAAAGGAGGGAAAGACAGACAAAAGTACCTTGGGAGCCTGAAATACCCAGCTCCAAAGATCTGGGCTGAGGCTGGTCGTGAGCTCATTTCACAGTAAACTCTAACAGCAGGGAGCTCTTGTGCTCACATGTGAGGGGGACACTGGTGACAGTGAGGTCAGTGACAGCACTTACTTTACTCACCATTTGGGAAGTGGGAAATGGCATGAGGGGAGGATGGGGGATGGACACAGCTTCAGCAGTACACTTGCAGGAGAAGAGAAAGTGGTTGGCAGAAAACTTCCCTCTTCTCCCTCTGTCATCCATGAAGACTAGTGAACCTCTGCAGCTCTGTCCTGGTCTTTTCAGTGAAGGAATGCTGTTAGCTTTCTCATAATGGCATAAGCAATTAAAGAGGAGATCAACTTCAGAAGAACATAAAACACACACCAAAAGTCTGTCTCTTTAATGATATCCCCTGCATACTTTACTGGCGGGCATTCTGCTAATCTAATACCTGTTAATTCTCTTTCTAATTAGGACTATAGCTCACTAGAGGCTGTTTTATACTTAATTTGTTGGGGGTTTATTATATGGCTCAACAGTCAGTCAACCACTGCATGCATCATGTGATCCTGGTTGAGATCTTTCAGGCATTACTGCACACTGAGGCCCTTGGAGAGAACGTGCCACTACAATTTGTGAGTCACGCGTTCCTGCTCTGCCTAGGTCTTGTCATGTGTGTGCTTGTCAGGATTCATCTCCGTCTCCATTACCCCTGGGGCAGAAGTCATAGTTTGTTTCTGCTCACTTGTCTGATTTTTAGCAGATCATATTCCCATCTTCAGAACCTTAAGCAAGTGCCATCTTTGTAGAATTTAAGGTGGAATTCTAAGTGCTGAATTAATTCAACTCAACCCTCTCTTTTAACTGACAAGAAATATTCTCAGTTCAACCATTTTCCAAGGTTGACATAGACTGCTATACAAAGAAAAATTATTAAATTGAAAACCTTCTTCACTGCTATCAAAAACAAAACCTATTTTCTTCTGTGTTTTCCTTTTAATTTTTAAAATATTTACTTTTAAAAATTTGAGATGTTGTTGGGGTCTGAGGCAAATTTTATTTGTCTGAAGCACACATCTGAAAGAATCATCTTCACTAACTCTATTTTTGCCAGAGAGGTTTACAAACAAATTATGCACCAGCTAAAGAATTAGCTTGGAAATTATCAGGAGAAAAATAAGAGATCATAGATAAGCAAAGTCCATGGTGGTTTAGTGACCAGAACATAACATAGGCCAATGATAAAACATTTTATTAAGCCATTGTAAGCCAGCTCAGGGGACTGACCAATCTTTGTTTTGCCTCTAGGATGCCGGCTTCCGGGTAAACAAGGGTATTAGTACGTCATTGACTCCATGCAGCTCAAAAGAGCAATTCGTCTGGATCTGGAGTTGTCTACAGAAGTATGGATAGTGAGATAATCTTCAGTGGTATTTGGATGGGAAAACTACAGGAATTAACAGTTCCTAGATTGGGAATTTCATGGCAAAGTAAAACAAGGAAGCTGGTCTTCTACCTACTGCAGATAACTGCACAAGATGTAGCTGACAATTCAGAAGTACAGTCAAGTTACCTTCCGTCAACCAAGGAAGACTACACCTGTTCCAGGAACAAATTATCTAGGCACAAGCTAATGTATTATTTCTTTTCTACTCTGCAAAAGCAATCATCCTCAACTGAAACAATGTATGCCAGCTGAAAAGGTTCTATGTTTCCATCCCATGGAAGAACACAAAGCACAGCAAAACAAACAACCCAAACCCTACCAGCAAAACCTCACAGAACTGAAGGAGCCTGAGGCTGTGAGAGGTCTTCTATTGGAGATGTGATATAATTACACTTTTCTGAACATACCCTGGCAGGTCTAGGTAGCTGTCTACAAGGGAAGTCCTTGCATGAAAGAATAAAGTAGAGAGGACAGATTGGCACAATGCACATTGAAATTATGTGCCTTGGTGTCACCCACTGCTAGGCAGGTATAACAAACTTCTCTGAAAGACAATAAACATAGAATCATAGAGTGGCCTCGGTTGGAAGGGACCATGAATACCATCCAGTTTCAATCCCCCTGCTGTGGGCAGGGACACCTTCTACTAGACTAGGTTGCTCAGAGCTGCATCGAATTTGGCCTTGAACCCTTCCAAGGATGGAGCATCCACCGTGTCTCTGGGCAAGCTGTGCTAGTGCCTTACCACCCTCATCTAATCTAAACCTACTGTCTTTCAGTTTGAGACTATTTTCCCCTGTCCTGTCACTACAAGCTCTTATGAAAGGTCCCTCTCCATATTTCTTGTAGGCTCCCTTGAGGTAGTAGAAGGCTGCAATTAGGATGCCCTGAACCATATGCATGATGGTCACATCCATAGAGAGCCTTCAGATAAAACAACGGATTCTTGACCAGTAGGTCTCTAGTCCAGGGATTGCTGGAGATATGGAGGAAAAATGCAACAAGGGAGGAGTCACTCCAGAAATGGCCAATTCCTTAATTCTTCTGCAGAGGTCTGCTGTTGGCTCCTGTCAGAGAAAAGGTACTGGGTTGGATGGACCTTCACACAGAGTGCAGCTCTTCTGCTCTCATGTGTCACCAGTATCCCCTCCTGCTTTCGGCCCCATTCCCATGCAGTGCTGCATTCCCCGGACTCCTTAAGAAGGATTGCAAGCATCAAGGGACATTACTGCTGATGCACTCATCAATGACTGCTGCTGGAAATCCATGCAGGAATACGTGCTGTGCACAGAGAAGCAGACAGCAGCAATACCCGGCTCTCCTTCCCTCTCTCCCTTCCTCCACCTGTAACTGAAATTCAAGGAATTAAAGTCCCACTATCTCATGTTAGAAGGACATTTCTGTTTCTTAGGGAAGGGGTTAGCAATGGCAAGCCATGCCTGAGTGGCAGCCCTCCCAGCAGTATGCTCATAGCACATGTGTAAATACCATTATAAGTCCATGTAGGCACCTCATTTTAGACAAAATTTTTTGGATGTGGAAAAATGAAGGATAAGGGCAGATTCACATATACACTAGCTAGTCAAAATGCTTGATTTTTCTCACAGAAGGGTCACAGGAGAGGTCAGATAGTGGAAACATCTCTAATCTTGCAAGACAAGCCATAGTCTTGCACCTTTGAGGCATCAGGCTTCCTGTTGACCCAAGTATTTTGTAGTGGCATTTATAGGTTCAAGGTCAAGTCTGACATGCAAATCATCAAGTCAGAGCCAGGCCAGATCAGACAACAGCAGCCAGGGTCAAACACATTCTTGTGATCAGCTGATAAGTCCATAGTGACAGGGCAGGTCCAATGTCAAGCTAGGCATGACTGAAACAGAGTTGAAGCTAGACCATAGCTTAGCAACAGAGCCCCTGAGCAGAACATATGGGTGGAGGCTCTGTGTGGGGTTGATCAGAGCAGTTAAGGCTCATTAATGCACTCAGGACCCTGACCCAATTTTCCTAGGAGCTGTGCAACAGGAGAGGTGAAAAAGTGACAAGAAACTCTGGCCTGACCCAAGGGATACCCAACAAAATAACAAGCCCCAGCGGTTCCAGCAGGGTTCATGATGCAGGAGTGTCAGACAGGCTCACGCATTTCCTGTCCCATCATTTTTCCCCAGAACATTTGAAAAACATTGGTTAGCACCAATCTGCAGTGACCATGCCCAAGAGAAATGGCAGCCGGCCAATATATTTGCTTTCCTCACACCCAGAAAAGCCAGCAGCAAACAAATTCTTAAGGGGGCTAGGAGGAGCATTAAAGGCTTTGGGTTGCAACAGATTTTAAAACAATCATCATAAAATTTAGCACAAAGTACTATCTTAATAGTCTTTTCATAATGCATGGCTTATACACAGGACCACAGAGCCCTACCTTGGCATTTCTCAGCTTTTGTTGTTTTTAAATTCACTCTTAGGATTTTGATCATTACTCTTTTTTTTTTAATTGAGTTTCTCCACAAGAAAACAAGTAGCTTGGTGAACACATTAACTAATGCAGAGCGATTTTGAACAGCTTTTGGGCTTGTGATAGCTGACTTTTAAACTTCCTTATCCCTTTACCAATGACCAGAGAATAAGAGTTTACATAGGAAAGAAAAATTTGTTGCAGAGCAGAGCCCATGTTGTCTGCAAGAAGTATTTCCTGTGGCTTGTCAATCATAACTCTTTTCCAAGAGGTCTGCTGACAGATAACATAGGCAGCTATTTCTCCTTCCACGAGGATTAAGAGTATCACCCTTTCTTACTCTGTCCCTAATTGCATGAAGCATCTAGGAACACAGCATGTTCAAGACCTCTGGCACTCTATCAGATCTCCCTGAAACTGGCCAGCAAACTGAAAAGACAGAGGCGCATGCAAAGAAAGTGAAAGAAAGGGGGATTGCATGCATGTCATGCCATAGGAAAGCAGGCTAAAAGGAAAAAATACCAATCACGTGATAATCACTCTTTAGTTCCTTTTCACAGACAGGTTGTAAAAACTCTATTTAAAAAGCAAGCAACAACAACAAACAAAAACAAACAAACAAAAAAATGCAAATGGAGGGGTTTTAGGAGGCATTTTAAAATACTAATAAGTAAGATACTAGTAACTTATAATTCCTTCAAACACACAGATCAAAATGTCTGCAGACATTGAAGAGTTTATGCCTTGTGCCTGAGGCAGAAGAGTAATGGCATTTGGAAAATGGACTATTATAAAGGTTTTGAGTCTTGCACAAGGTCAGAGAAAGTGTCCATTGAAGGGTTGACGTCAATACCTGGGCTTTGTCACCTAAAACTACTGCAGGGTAAATATTATAACTTTATTCTATTGCTCTCTTAGTAACAGAACAAGAGAGATAACAGGGCTATCACTTCATCACATTTGTAAAACAGGAGAGCAACCAGCTATTTTTTGAAATCTTATTGTATTAGGGAAGATACAAGTAATTCCTTTACTTTTTATATGTGGTATTTGTCAAGAGAAGAATAATGTGAAAGATCATAATTTTGGAGTGTTTCTTCATGTTTCACCTCTAGACTCCAATAGTATTCTACTTTCCTACTTCTGAAACACATTATAGAAAATATGGCTGGACATGTTCTCAAAAGTCAACCTAGTCCCTCCTTTTAACCCACGTCTAGACATACCTGAGAAATACTTGCCTGAAACAAGGGCAAGTATATCCCTTAATGATGGAGCTTTAACAGCTTTCTCAGGGAATATAATTCAGTACTGGAGTACCCTTTCATGTTTTACCCCTCGTTTTGGCCATGAATCTCCTTTACTACAGTTTAGAGCCATTATCTACTGTCTTGTGCATTGTGAATGCAGTGAAAGAAAGCAATTCTTTCCCAGCAAGCACTTGCATACCTAAAGAATATTTCTCCTGTCTTCCTTTGGAGTTCTTGTTTTCAGACTAAATAAACCTAATTCTGCTTTTGTTTTCCTTGCTGATCACAGTTTCCAGTTCTTCTTTTTAATCTCAGCAGAGTACATCCATTTGGCCCACATATTTTCTGAAGTATGGTATCCAAAATTGTATGGAACAGGCCAGCTGAAACTTCCATTCATCCACATTTTGACATCTCCAGATGTTTTCTTTTGGTTTGATTTAGTCTTGTGCAAGCTCTGTCAATGTGTAAGGACATGCATATTTGAAAAAAAAATATAAGGCTTCAAATTAAAAATTGAAGGGTTAAAACATAGTATGGGAGTTTGAGAGACACGAAGTGTCAGAAGTGAACAGAATGACAGTGATAGAAGATGTTATTATCAGGAATAACTGTAAGTTCATAACGGATATGTATAAACTTATTTCCTCCTGATTGGTGCCCTACATTTCTGCAAGCATTATAGATGGCCATAAACTCCTTTAGAATTCAAAGACTTACCAGGCATTCCTTCCTTGTAACCTCCTATTCAGTTCCTTACAGAAGCCATCCCCAGTGTAATAAAACTTGCAAATTTTCTTCAGTGAATCCCTGAAGTTTGTTCCTCATGCTTTGCAAGCCAGCCCAGTGTGACCTTTCAAGGAGCAGAACAATTGCGAAAGCCCCATATACTAATTTCAGCTGGATCGAGCTATCGATATTACATAGTTAAAAAACTATCTCTGCAAATAAGAGGATGAAGACTGAATACCTTAATAGCTGTTTTCCAAATGTAGTTTCAATGAGTCTCTGAAAAACTGTGGGAAATTGTTACTTCTTGGCAAGACGGTCATCTATTATTCATCAATACAAGTTGGAGTTGATGTAGATGGAATGTGTTCCACAGCACAGCCATGACTCCTGAAACTCTAGTTGTTCACGTTATCTTCAACTAACTAAAAGTTACTTACTGCTCATAAATAATTGTAGACAGGATTCTGACCAGCTATACAAAGTGGAGGTAAAAATAGAGGGTTTTCTGTTGGCAAGCAAACTTTGTAAGGCACATGAAGCCTAGTTTTCAAAATAATCTTAGTATAGTCACCACTGAATACATACTAATCTTATTCCAACATAAAATCTATGTTTTGTATAGGTTTGGGGCAGCATATGTGATTCACAGTTTTGTAATAACTTCATCATACAGAAAGTGCTCCAGCTACAAACCCTGAAAGCCTATTCCAGAACTTAGAGAATTAAATCTCTTTTTGTGATGGAGAATCTTGCAGCTTTCAGGGCATCCTCCCTCCCAGAGCCTTCAGGGTCATGGTTTTGGGAAATATCAGACTCTGCACATGCTTGGAAACCCAAAGTTTGGCAGTATGCTCTTAGATCTCTCCTGAAACTGAGTGATGAGTGACCTGCTTTGACAGGAATCCACCAGCCCAGAAAGGAATTCTATAGGGCACCTGTGTTACAAAGTAATGAATAATACTTGCAAAATACTCAGTCTCAACTAAACATTAATTGATCAAAGCCTACTGAGAAATTTCAGCCTAATATTGAAAGTGGTACATTTGCCCTCAAAAGAGGCAGTGTGTACACATATGTTTATAGTTCCTCTTCAGAGGCTTTCTTTCCCCAGGAGCCAGGTGTTGTTCTCTCTGTCTCACTTCAGTGATGGAGGGACCCTGGGCAATGAGGAGTATGTCTCATATTCATACCATCATGGCCCTATATTTCTGAGTTTTCAAACATTGTGTAAAACATGGCTGTGATGAAAGTTAATACACTTATGGCCACAGTGAGCTTTGTCCTTATAAAATCCCCCTCTATCCAAAGCAGTGCAAGCTTCATGCATCTTCCATGATGGTTTTGAGCCAAGATAAAACAAGCTATTGAACTTCAAATGTCTTGTGTATCATGTCTTCCCATCTCTTCTGAAATCTCTTTCTGTAGCTCCAGATTATTTCCCTAATAAAGAATTAAACCTCTTAACCATATCTATATTAGATATAAAACAGCCTCTTGTGGGCTATAATCCTAATTAGAAGAGAATTAACAGGTATTAGATTAGCAGAATGTCTGCCAGTAAAGTATGTAGGGGATGTCACTAAAGAGACAGACTTTTGGTGTATTTTTAAGTTCCTCTGAGGCTGATCCCCTTTTAATTGCTTCTGCCATTATGAGAAACCTAACAGCATTCCTTCACTGAAAAGACCAGGACAGAGCTGCAGAGAGGTTAACAGTCTTCATGGATGACAGAGGGAGAAGAGGGAAGTTTTCTACCAACCCCTTTCTCTTCTCTTGGAAGTGTACTGCTGAAGCTGTTTGCATCCCCCCCATGGTGAGCAAAGTTAGTGCCATCACTGACCCCACTGTCACCAGCCTTCTGCTTAAACGTGGGCACACAGAGTTTGCTGTGAAATGAGCTCACACCCAGCATCAGTCCAGGTCTTTGAAGCTGGGTATTTCTTTGTTCATTTCCCTCCCTGGCAGATTCAGCTACAAAAATCAGCCAGATCCTTTCTAGAAGTTTGATCTGCAAGATTGTAATGTTTTATGGCTTCCGGCCTCACAGACTTTCCCTGTCTTTTACCTCAAATGATTTTTGAAGACCTTCAAGGTCCAAGTGGACTGAGACACTGAATTCTAAAATTTGATTCCTTCAGACAGTAGATCTGCCTCTTTCTTTTCAGTCCATCTGCTAAACTGAAGCCGCAAGAGAAAGTTGCGTTGGGACATTCTTCTACAGGAGAAGCTCAGGCATCAGCAGATGAGAAGGTGGTTTCATACAATACGCCCTATTTAAAAGCCTTTTAGGCTTTTTTACATTTTGCTGTAAGAAATAGATCCTTCAACTTCACTCCAAAATGCATGATCAGAACATCTTCTGATCCTATCTTCAGCAATAAAACAATATGTCCATGAAGATATGACCTTCTAATCCTGATTTCCAGTCAGAGAACCAGACTAGAGCAATGGTGGCAACAAGCCTGCACAATGAAACTATTAAACAAAACAAATTGAAATACACATCACCCAGACCTGCACAATTGCATGCATTCTTCTTACAAGGTTGAGGAAATTGTATGGAACAGTAGAAAGCAAGAAGAGTGGGCCAAGAGTTGATGTACAGAGGTGGTGTTGTGAGTTAGATGAACAAAGTGCTTTGACTCAGGCCTTTTATCTACTGGCTTGTTGAAGGCAGAGTACCTTGAGACTGGGTAAAGAAGCACTGACAGCCTTGCAAAATGCAGGATAGAGCTCAGAATATCCTTTTTTTTTTCCCAATCAACACAGTACTAATGTCAATGATTTCTCTTTTTGAAATATAAACTATGGAGCAAAGTAAAGAAAAACAAATTGTTCCAAATCCAAGAGATGCCTCATTCTTTTATTTTCTTTCTTTAAGACTGGATAATACTTCAGCTGTTATGTTCTTTCTAACCCAGCATTTTGTTGTAAATTTTAATCCTATCAATTATTCCCGTATCTGTACCAGAACACACAGCACACTCCAGAGCTTAGCTCACCCAAGACGGGTTCTGAATAGCTCAGGACTCAACGGAAACTGCTAGAAAGGAACAGCCGTTGTCAAAAGGTGACTGAAATGTTCTGCTAGATATCTACTGATTGAATGTTCAGTGATCTATAATAACATAGTATAGATTGCCAATCAGCAAAGAAATTGAGGCCAGATAGACAAATTTTTAAACATATTTTAACAATGTCATCTACTAATAGAGAAAAAATGCTCACAAATTCACCTCCCTCTTCCTTGCATGTTATTGCTAAAATACACAAAACACCCAAAAAATCCTGTGGGTAGCATGGTATGGATTCATCTTCATGCACGCTATAGTTCTCACTTCAGAAGTGCTTTGTTTGGGTACAAGATTAATTCCAAAAGTGATCTCCCTTAACGAGGGAGACAGTGCAGTACATTGTTCATGTCTATTCTTTTCTGTGTGTTCACTATCTTATGGTAAAATCCTTGACCCAGTGAAGTCACTACAACCTTTGTCATGGATTTTGATCTTGAAGTAAGGGAAGCTTACTTGTGCAAGGACAGAGTGTCACCAAAGTGCCATCTAAGGCTGACTAATTCCCCAAGGAACTGTGAAACATCACAAATCTCATTCCCTTCTTGTACAGCACACTTTGCGTTTGCTCTCAGCAACATGAAATTTAAACATGCACTTTAAAACAAAACACATTTGAACATAATGAACATTAAAAACAAAAGTTAAAGTAGTGAAGCCTTAGTAAAGCCTACAGTAATACCAGATAGTGCTACAGCAAAAATCTTCATTAAAAATTGAAAAAAAAAAAAAATACACTGGTCTTGTGGTAAAAAGGCCAAACTCCCATTTTGAAAAGGCTTTTCATCTTCAATAAGCTACATGGAGCAGTGACTTTAGACCTGATAAAGACTTTGAAGCAGCAAAACCTTGCTGCCTGTGACAAGATGTGGGACAAAATGGTGATGCAAAAATAGAAGAATGAATGTAATTAAATGTGCTACTCAGAACACAGAAAGCTGATGCAGGTGTTTTCATAGCTGTTGGCTTTCAGGTTCCTTCTTTCTTCAGATTTTTGAATCATATTTTGTTTCTTCCATAAAACATATGGAAAAGCAAAATAAGGACCAAATATGAGACTTCTGAATTTAAATACATAATTGCAAATTGAATTTAAATACACAATTGCTTTTGAAAAACAGTCTAGAATCACTGAATATTGGTTTAAAAAAACCCCCCATGACTCACTTTCTTTTCTGGAATTCAGAGCTTTCCTTCTGAGAGATTAGGAAAGACAAGAGTTTCCAGAGAACAAAATAATAGTCTTAAAATATTAAAGCCTCAGATAAAACATATAAAAATACAATTAAATATTTTATAGAAATTAAAGTACTTCCCACTTGTAAACAAGTACTCTAGAAGAAATTCTAGCATGAAAACACAGAGTTTGAACTTCTTAACAAAGTCCCAGGGGTAAAAGTATCCCAAGTTGTGTCATTTCTGTATGGACTGAAGTGAGAAAACTCCTGCCATTGTGAGACTGTTACAAAATAGGCAGCACTGGCAAAGGAGTGTCAACTGACTTCAGTAAATGAGGGAAATACCAGCAAGCATAAACCTTGACCTCTACCAGCAATACTCTCATGTCAAGACTTGGAGGTACACACACATAACCACCTATTTCTGTCGGAGTCTCCTCTTGCTGCAATCCGTTCCTGGGCAGACAGCCAGTGCAAAATCTCTCCAGCACAGAAGCCCCACTTAAGCCATGGGTTTAAAAGGAACATAATGAAGGGAGTGGCTGAAAATAACCTGCCCTTAGAAGGCAATCACATTTTAGGATTCCCAGGCCATAGGGAAAAGGCATCTGTAAGCAACAGAGTCTCTAGGTCCTGCCTTTCCCATCACCTTCTTCTTCTTGGAAAAGGAAACCTTGAGAAACTTCTGTGAAAGGAGCAATCCCAATGTGGGAAAGAGAACTCTTAGTGGTTTTGTTCTCCCTCGAACTGCCCCTCTATGGCCGTACCAACAGTAGCTGAGCAGTGGAGCAAACTTTTTCCCAGTTCTGTACAATGTGAGAGCAGGGGAATGTGTGCTCCAGGAACCTCCTTGCAGATGGTGAGTTTTTTCTTTATGCCTTTGTCTTTGCCACTAAATTGTAATCTGCCCCCTAGCTTCCCTGGGGCCAAGGGGAAGAGGATGAGCTTTATATAGCTGTCCTCGGGGACTGGGTGAATCACAGAGTAACATCTAATCCCTCTTGCACTCCGCAACTGTATAACATCCCAGCTGAATATCGAGACAGGGAAAATAAGTTGCAGTGTTACATACAAAACTCAGGCAGAGATATCACAAGCACAGTTAGAGCAGTTATCCATTGGCACCTTAAAACTCACAAGTAAAAAAGTAAACAAAGGAAAACAACCGGAGACCAATGGGGGTGCAGAAACCACTTAGAAAGGCCAAGATGCCATGTTCTTTATTTTGGCACTTAGTTTTTCTTAAGTTTTTGAAAAATAATATTCAGTAGTTACTGGGTGAATCTACTGCATGATTTTTTTTTAATTTTTTTTTTCCTGGAGAGGGCAAGGAGCCATGTTTTTTTAAATGCTCGGCCACCATGTTTGGTATCTCAGCTGTATATCATGCACTGTTTGTCATTTCACGCCACTTAGAACAAATCCCGGTTGGCTGGAATCCTAGTCCTGTGGACTGTGAGTCATGGATATTAAATGACCATCATGTGAGTCCCTGCATGCTGCTGTGGTTAGTGTGTGACACTGTAAAGTTGTACAGTATCTTATCACAGAAGACCGTCAACAAGAATAAATGATTTGAGCGGGAGCACTTTCCAAACAACACAAATTAATTGCTTGTTTTAACAAGAGGCAAGTAGGGGGTAGAGATGCATGAAGCTGAAGCAAAGGTACAGCAGTTGTGGTTTTTTGGGGGGACCAGTAGCCCAAAGAAAATCAGCTGCTGGTTCTGTAGTAGTAGATCTGGGGCAAGAATGTAAAAGATACTGCCTGTAATGGAAAGGTTTGCAAGAAACTTTAAATCTCCTCAAGGAAATCCTGTAGTAGTCTTTTTATGCATAATTATAGTCCAGTCCAGTCTTGTTGAAGTATCCTACCAGGATAAGGAATTGAACACAAGCATTTAAGAATTCATCCCTTAGGAACCAAAACCAATTTTGGGATTGACTAAAATGCCAGTCCCAATTCAGAATTTTAAAACAAGTAATGATATCTTTTTCACTGATGTGATATGGACAATCCTGGCAGTGGATGATTTTAGTCTAGCAGAAGCTGAAATTAAAAGATTTACTGAGCAATCCATTTCATGTTAGTGACATGCAGGAAATCTGTATGACAAATGAATTTGGAAAAAACTTAGTGCAAGGGGAAAACATTATTTTCGAAGAATACCATTTCATACCTTCATTAGGTAGGTTTATTCCATCCTAGCTAAGACCTGGGTAAATTCCTGCCATCGGTGACAAAATGAATATCCATTTTAGCCAACACGCAGGAAAACCCTGTAAAGAGTTAGATGTGAAAGCCCATTTCCATCCTTGTAAGCATGGGTAAGTTGTCCAGGCTAGAAGTTGCTGTTGTCCAGTCTGAAGTGTTATCCAGTTACCTTCTGCAGGTTACTCTGAAATCATGCACTGCTATCAGAGGTTCTTACAAGTCTATAATGTTTCAGTTCTCAGTCACGGCTCCAACAAAATTACTTCTCTTGCTGCCAGTTCCAGCTTAGATCTGGTTTTTTCTGTCTTTGCTTGTGTTTTTCTTCCTGGTAGCAGCTCCTGACTTCTTCCCACTCTCCCAGCAGTTTCCCCTACCTTTGCTTATGTTTCTACCACGTCATAGCAGTGTAGTTAGCTCTCCTTAGGTCAGCCAAGCCAGGCATTTAGAGCTTGCACTTTCTAACACTTTTCAAGCACGGAGTCATTTAAAACAAATTATATTTCTTGAATTAAGCATCAAAAACTTTTCATTTGAAGTCTGTTCACAGGTCAAAAGAGACAGTTAAAACTCACTACTGATTTTTTGTGCAGAAGTCCAGGGGTTTAGAGAAATAAATATGACTTGAATCAGGTGGAGGAAATTTATTCAAATTAATCCACACTTAATCAAAACCACCATTATAAAGACATCACAAGTTATATCAGAGGAAGATTAAAGCTGTTAATTCACTGTACTCAAGTTATTGTGATTGTCAGAGAAAAGTTAAACACTATGTTGGGTATTATGAATAAAAACAGTGTGTTAAAAATACAACTGTGGCACTACAGCTAGTTCCAACTTTGCATATTTTATTTTTATTTTTTGTACATATAGAGGCAAATTTTAAAAATGCTTTTGAATTTGAAAGAGTTTAAAAGAGAACATCTTCTCAACTATTGAGAAGCTTTTAAAGAGAGAAAAGACCAAGGGGAAACAGGATTATTCACAGACATATGAACGTATATTAGATAAGAGATAAATCAGTCTTATTAACCAACTGGGAAGACCATGAGGTAATAAAATAAAGCATTAACATGAAAAATGCAGATTAAAAATTAGGGAAATTTTCATGACTATGTGAAGACAGAATAAACCCAGATGCAAATCAGAAACAAGGTGCAAGGAAAAGCTGTGAAATTAACTTCATGGAGGATATTGAAGACATCAGTCTGTGGGGAGTCACTTCAGCATAATAAAATCAGAGCTTTCAAGATGCAAAGACATGAACTGGGGAATCCACTCACTACCTTCTAATCCAAATCATCAGAAAAGGCTTTGGTGAGCTAAATGTTATTTTGTCACAACTTGTCCCCATTTATTACAACCCAGTTTCCTTGAAATACATGGAACAGACTGACAAGGATGTTGACAATGGCCCCTTAACGTGAATGTGACAGCAAGGCCAGACACTGAGGCATCTGACTGATAGTCATTGCTATTTTTCTAGGTCTAATCTTTCATTTTAATTTAACCTGCTTTGGGGAAAGCATTTAAAAACTTGAAAGCATACTGAGATAAATTCTCAAAGGGATTTTTATGAATAGATGTGCTTTGCTTTGTTTCTAGCAAAGACTAATGCTTTTGCATAAGGGTTGGAAAGCAGCTTTACAGTCAAAGGAAAACAGAAGCCACTGCTGATCCCTCAAGTAGAGCACAGGCCTGTCAGTCTCATTCTGGTGTTTGGAAATAGAAATATTTTCTCCTTTTCTTTCCACAACTGTGATAACAAACTGTAAGCCAAAGTACAACTAAAGTGTCTCCAGAAATTACACTGTTTGCAAGAAATGCATTTTAAACTTATTATAATAGTGTACTAAAGAGCTTGAAATTTTCATGCCCACAGGGCAATATAGCACTCCATTTGTGACAAGCATGTAGACTTCTTTAGTTTTATGAATACTCTTCAAGAAAACATTTAATTTTTCTCTCCGGGGAAAACATTAAACCTTACCTCAAAAAACTGTACAGAAGGAAGGAAATTTGGTTTGATATCGCCGTGTTTTGTCTTCCAGTCATCAAAATCAAATTGCTTCCCCATATGTATTCCAGCTTTGAATTCATAAAGTCCTACTGCTCTGAACCAAAATAATAAACCTAGAACATATTTTACATTTTATAATAAATACTCCTTTGTAACATTACAGAGTGCTTCTCTTATTTTGCAGGATTCTGAAGATCCATGATTACTTTGGGTTTCTAAGGAAATAGGATTTAGGTGATCACAGTCTGTCCACTCATACATTTCTTTCCTTCTCTCTGCTCAAACAACAGAATATTTTTATTCACACTTGACTGAGTGAATGAAGATGTCAAAGATGAAACATTTCTACAAGTTTTTTGTTTGGGAAAAGGAAAACAAGCCAAGCTGGTTCTGCCGAAGGGATCCACCCACTGTGCGTGGTCAGAGCTGGTAGCCAGGTGGCCAGTCAGCATATGTGTATTGACAGGACAACCAGTACCTTGGTTTTGCCCCTGCCACACCATGAGCTGCCACTCACCCCTCTGGTCAGGTAAAACTCCCATAACCAAGCTGGGACATCAGAAACGATCCACAGAAAATCTCCTTCTCTTTTTGGAGAGGCATGTGGATTCCAGCCTCCGGAAGCACACAGCAGCACAAGATAAAACAGAACCCAGCCCTGCCAAAGGCACATAAGTGATAAGCCCTCAGGATTGCCAAAACGGAGGCAGATATCCATAATTATCTAATATCCAGTGTTACTGACATGCTGCAACAAATGCTCACTCGCACATGCAGGGGTACGGCTTCAGGTCTCTGTTTCTGGGCCAGAACTCATCCTGCCATGCTCAGTAAGGCACTGTACAGCTCGGACAGCAAGCTGAAGATATTAGCACCCACAGAAGTGTCCCAGTGCTGGGAAGTTCAACACAGTTGGAAACCCACCTACTGCATTGTGTTAGCATATATGCCAAACTGTGGCTCTGCTACTGTAGCTGCCAGACTTCGCTTAAAGGTAGCTCAGTTAGGAATTCCCCCTGCTTCAAATGCATCCAGCTCATCGTAAGAATCAATGCATACAAAGAATTTGTTTATACCTCATTCTGATCAGCCTCAAATTGCACCAGGGGAGGCTTAGATTGGTTATTAGGAAAATTTTATTCATGGAAAGGGTGGAGCAGGCTGCCTGGAAGTGTTCAGAATTCATGTCCACATTGCCCTTAGGGAGACAATTTAGTGGTGGACCTGACAGTGTTAGGTTAATGGTTGGCCTTTTCCAACCTAAATGATTTTAGGATTCTGTGATTCTGTAGGATCTGGAAAGCTTGAAATTAGTTGAGCAAACATGAACTGGAGAGAGGATTTACAGGACAGAATTTCAGAAAGCTTCAAAGTGCTACCTAGCCAGCTATCTAATTTAAATAGCATGGTATTTATCTTCACGTTTTCCCTGTAAGGCTACAAACCACTGCAATTCTCATGTTTTACACACAGAGCATTGAAACATTTGAAACACTATCTGCAGTGTAGATACCCACACATAAACCCTTCAAATTCAGAGGAGGAGAGTGGGCACCTAGAGGGCAAGAGCTGCCTAAGCAGTTTCATCGCTCTGCCATATGAGGGGATCAAGTCCTTTCTGGGACACTGGCAACACATTAACACCATGCAGTGAGTCTGGAGCTGGCTCTGGCATCCAGAGTGTAGGCACAGCCTTGGTCACAGGGCTGAGAGGAGAGAGAGAACTGAGACTGACAGCTGTGCTACAGGGAGCTGGAGTGAGAAAGGCTAAGGGTGAGGGTCAAATTGCTGCAGGAGCAAGTGCCACAGTATCTGGTTTCAACCCAGCAAATTACCTACCTGCCCTTAACTCCCTTATACGTTTTTATCCAACATGTTTGTTAACATAGCTATTTCTGCAGGAACTGAATCCGTTTCACATCCAAATGTGCCTAAAAGTCACCAAAGTGAAAGAATGGGAATTCACTGTATTTCTCAGTGAGCAGAACTATGCAGAAAATAACCCTTGGCTTAAAAGACAATAATTTGCAGATCCCAAGGGAGAGAAATAATACTTATTTTGACCAAGAAGAATGGCTGAGAAAAAAATCTAGAATAGGTTTTAGGGTGAAATGAAGTATTTAACAAGAATCGATTCAAGAAACTTGATCTAAAAGTTGTCGTGCTCTGGGACTATATTCGAGGGCTGAACAGGATAACCCTTTCTGTGGAAATAGTAAGTTAAATGGGCAAGGGGGATGTATTGGGTCTGGCTGAGATGGAGTTCTTGTTCCCCATAGCAGCCCTCCCAGTGCTGTGCTTTGCATTGGTAGCTAGAAAGGTATTGAGAACACACCAGTGCTTTGGCTACTGCTGAGCAGCACTGGCACAGCATCAGCGCTGTCTCTCAATGTTCCTCCCCCTTCAGGAGGCTGATCCTAGGAGGGGACACAGCTAGACCACCTGACCCACATTAATCAAAGGGATATTCCATACCATATGATGTCAGTTCTGATATAAAAGCTAAGTAAAAAAAGAGGAAGGGGAGTGTTAGCTATTTACAATGTTTGCTTTTTGGAGCAACCACTACTCATGCTGAAGCCCTGTTCCCAGGTAGTGGCCAGGTATCACTTTCTCTTGGGAAGTAGAGAACAAAGTCATTTTTTTCTCTTTTTTTGTGCATATGCAAGCTTTTGCTTTTGCTTATGTAAACTGCCTTATGAGTTGTTTTCCATTTTATTTTCTTTTCCCTGTCCAGGTGGGAAGGGGAGTGATAGAGCAGCTTGGTGGGCACCTGGTATCCAACCAACGTCAGTGCACCACAGGGAAGAAAAAGGCAGAAAAGCAACCTTTATGATGTAACTTTTAATGGATTAAGTCTGAGTTTTCTTTCTTGTGTGTTTTAAAATCTATTATTAGAGAAATATGTACATTACATACATAAATGTATGAGTCGTGTAACCCTAACACAACCTGACGTTATGGAGTTATGATTTCATACGCATATCACTGGCATGTTTCTGCCCAACACATGTGCCAAATCCCAAAGCAGGGCCCCAGGGTACCTCATCATGTAAAATCACTGTCCAACACACCTTCCAGAGTAGCCAAAGAGCAGAGGAGTGGATCATATCAGGAGCTAATTCAGGTAGCTACAGGAAACAGATGAAAATGTCTTCTGCTGTCTGGTGATAACCAGGAAAGCACTTTGACATGCAGCAAGATGCCAGAGAAGCCCAGAAGAGCAAGTGATTTGTCAGAGCAGCCTTTCTTCCTCTGAGCAGATGGCTGGAAGCAAGATACCCTGAGAAGCTGCCAGGCCAATCAGAGAATCTCTGCAGAGATGGGTACTTACAAACTTCTCACCTCTGGGGTCCTGAGGAGCTTGAGGGAACAAGTATCACAACTTAAAACTGCAGCCTCAGTTACCATGTGAGAGATGGTGGTGACAGGGAAGAGCATAAGCATCCAAAATAAGCATGCCAGTTTTGTTTGCAGAAGGAAGGGGATGAGGTGTCTCAGACACCCAAGCAGAGATTCACCTGCAGTCCCTGGAGACACCACAGTGGAGCAGATGCCCACACTGCAGCCCATGGAGAACACCATATGGAGCAGGTGGATGTTTCCTGAAGGAACTACATCCTGGAGAGAGACCATGCTGGAAAAGACTTTATCCTGAAGGAATTTCATCCTGTAAGAGGGACCCAGATGGAGCAGGGGGACAGCAGAAAGAGGAAAGAGCATCAGAGAAGAGCTGTTATGGACTGACCATAGCCCACTTTTCCCATCTCCCTGCACCACTTAGGGGAGAAGGAGGTAAATTAGTCAGGAATCAAAGGGTGATGTTGAGCCTGGGAAAAGATGGTATTGAGGGGAAAGTTGTTATTTTTTGTCTTTGTGACTCTCTATCCAGCCTGGAAAAAAGAAGATTTTTGGGGTGACCTAATTTCACCCTTCACCTGCAAGGATTCTATAGAATGATTGAGGAGGAGTGTCAGTGGGGTTTGGAATTAGTTGATCTCTAAGGTCACTTCCAATCCAAACTCTTCTGTGATTCTATGATTCTAATGCCAGGGAGTGACTTTGTGATATACCTGTAATAGCAGTCACACAATTCTATAGTCTTTGAAAAAAAGAGAAATGGGTTGAAGTGTGAATCCTGGAGTTTTGTGGGATATACTTAGCCACAACAGTGGCCATCAGATGAAAGAAATGGTGCTGAGAATCCTAGCCAGGTACTGAATGCATTTGAAGACCATTTGTGGCCATCTCTGTCTAAGTCATGTGTTCAGTACAGACTGCAATACAGAGGAGGGAACCATAAGTGAGCTACTAGAAAACTACTAGAAACAAAGATAACAACAGAGCTCTCCAAAGAATATTTTATTTTGCTTTCAATCTGTAGTCTCAGAGTCAAATTGTGTACTTACTACACTACATATACATACCTATATATGTTTCAAATTCCCTTTCATATTCAACACAGATATTAATGTTTGTGGCTCAATAAAAGAACATGGAGCTAAGGATGCTTCTTAAGGTGACTTGAGTGGCTTCTTGCATCTAAGTGCATACACATGTAGGAGAAAATTTCAGACAGAACTGCATAAAAATGTTCTGAGGCACAGGAAACATTTCTGCACTGCAATGTGTTTACTGCACTCCCATGAAAAGCAGGACTTAAGAACAGCCTAACCCACGGGAGAATGTAACACAACTGTGACGCATTTGTACAGAGGTAGGCACCAAGTACATCTGGCCTGCCAGTAAAATCCCAGTTTATGAGTTAGGATCACTTGAGCAGGTATCGCCCATGAGGTCCTCTGCCAAGTCAAACAGCAGCATCTGAAAGCTGTTATTTACATTCTGTGTGGGAAAGAAAGGAGATCACACACAGGTAGGTTCCAAGAAGAATGGGAAGGGGAAAAAATGGATTTGCAATGATGAGCTGTAAAGTTGGAAAGAGAGAATACTACATAAATAGTTAAACATTTGTGATTACATTTGTGACAGTATGGAAGCTGTTTGACAGCTTCCCGTGATTTCTCATCTAATATATTAAACACAGTATAAAAATATACAAGGATAAAGAGAAATTAAATACAACAGACATAGCAAGCAACTGCCTCAAGAGACATCATAGGTATTGTAAAAGAATTACATCAAGCTTGCTCAGGGAGGTTCAGGTGATCTGGGAGGAAAGGGAGATGGCTCAGGATCAGGAAGGTGACAGATTCCTGGTACCTTCCATGCCCTGAGCTGTGACAGCTCTGCAACTCAGTCCACAGCACAACAGAATAAAAGCATTTCTTAGTGTCCAGCCCAAAGCCACTGCTCCACCCAGAGCTAAGACGTTTTCTGAGATTCCAGATCCAGGAACATCTAACAAGGCTGGGAATGAGAAAAGCAGTTAAATGTCAGAGGATAAAGGAATTGAGGCAGAAAGAGACAGATGTTTCCCTGGCACATGGCTAAACTGTCTGGTGGGAGACTTTGGCAAAAGCTCGTGGTCTGCCTGTTGCTATTGCTGTTGAGAGGAACTGGGCTTTGTGTACAATTACATAAACAAACAAGTGAGCTCAAGACTATCCCAAATCTGAACCCATTATTCATGCAGATGCCCCCTCCCTCCTGCAAAGCCTCAGTATTCAGTTTGCCATGAAACCAAAAGGGCAGTGAGGCTATCATCATCCCCTGGGTCACACAGTGAGGTAGCCCAGCAACAAGCAGTGCAGAACAATACTACTGATTGACCTGTCCATTAACCTGCACTCTTCCTTTTCCTTTTTGACTGTGTGAACCACAGCAAAGAAAAAGAGCTCTTCTCATCAGATTTTGGACTAAAACATTCCTACTTTAATCACAAGAAAAAATTATTGGAATCAACAGGGTTTGTGTTTTCATATGATTTGGAAGAAATATAGCATTTCTTGCTATATTTTATCAGTGTCAAGACACAGCACAGAAGAATGCAAAATGAAAATAACAATAGTTGACTTAATATTTTGAACAGAAAGATACAATTCATTGGGAACCTGAAAGAAGACCAGGACTGCTCTGACCTTATTGGAGTCAGGTTTTATTTTGCACATACTAGAAGGAGTGGGAGATTAAAGCAGTTTAAAAATCTTCTCCTAAATTCTGCAAAAAGCTGGCTTGCAGAGAAGGTTTACATTTTCTTGATTTACTTTCCATCCAACAGTGTTCTAAGGCTGGGGTTAACAGCAGCAAAATAGAGTGACTTGCAGTAAAAATACTGAATGGCCCTATATGATAACTATGCTGTAGGAGCTTGCAGGGGCTGGCTGACAGAAACTGTGGTGCTCAGCTAGGTTAATCTAATTAGAGCTCTTCCTTGCAGCTTCAATTGACAGTTTGGAAACCTGTAAACTTCTCTAAACATAGACAGCCTTCCATTTGCTGCAGTTCAAGAGAGGACCCTCTTCTTGCACTCTTCCCTTGAACTGTTTCCATGGAATACTGTCCATATTCAGAAAAATGTACAGGTTGCCAAACTGTCAACTAAAGCTGTAATGAATGGCTCTAATTACATTCAAGTAGCAGAGAGCATTGCCATTTTAATCAAATCTGAGCCTTGTGAGATATTTGGCAGAAATACAAGAGAAAGCCTGAGGAAAACACTGCCAAAATGTTAGCAACCTTTTATTCTAAATTCTGCCTGTCAGAGAACTGAATACCAACTGCTTTGAAAAGGTTTTTTGTTTTATAGTTGGGGTTTTTTTATTGTAGCCTATATGGTCTCCTCATGAATTATTATCCTGTTCTCTAACAACAAAATAAAACAAAACAAAAAAACACAGGCCCACGATTTCAAGGCTAAAAATTATGATCAGCAATTTCACTAATCAGTCAGCTACAGCCACGTTGCCAGTCACAGAGGCAAGGGGGACCTAATAACATCCTTTCACTCAAAATGGTTCTGCCAGCACTCAGCTTCGTGTTGTGTACAGCAAGAGGCATACAAGCAAACTGCTTTGTCAGATATCCTGTCCGATGCTGCCCCAGCTCCTTTCCAAATGGCACAACTTTATGTTCTGCACCTCTTTCTTACCCTTATAGTGTGAAAGAGTTGTCTTTACCAGTCTGGTGATCTTGATACTCCATCCCTTTTTACAAATCACAAATTTAGAACAAACCCCAAAATTATAGCTATTTATTTATTTATCACACCTTCATGACCTCACAGTGATTAAATGTAAAGTATCAAAACTAGTGACAGGAAAAAAAATAATAATTTATCCAATCATTTTGTAAGTTTAATGGGCAAGAAGAAAAACAAAATTTCCAGAAATTTACAAAATCTGTTCCGGGGGATAAAGTAAGAGAACAAAGCAATTCCTTCTTCTTCCACAGGAATTCATTTGGTAATATAAGGTTTTCAATTACATTTCAGTTCCCTCTCATGAAAGCACCTGCATCAAGAACATTACAGGTGAAAGAAGATAAAGAGGGAGAATTTCATATCACAGATAATTTTGGTGCAGCACAATCAGTCTCAATCCACCACCTTCCTTCATTTCCAGCAGATGGATTTCATTTATCTTACTAGGCATTTTGCTGGTCTGCCAGCTGTCACACAGAGGTCCTGCTGCATGGTGTCCCAGCGGATCCCCAAATGCCAACCAAGTCTTACTGCTTAGTATTGCATTATTGGAGTACTCTTCCTCCAGCTCCATTCCAAGCAGCAAAGACCCTCAGAAGAAGCTTCAGTCTTCAGTCTTCTTCTGAAGTTCCAAAAAGTTTTCTTATTCATATTTTTTCAGTTAAAAGATCTGTGTTCACTCAGTATGGTTTTAAAATGTACAAAACCTAAAAGAGGGGCAATCCAGGCAGCTGTCTAATAACTCATTTTGAAACAACCTTCAACAAACACCACACCACTCAGCTTCCTGAATAGTGACAGGAGTTGTAGAGAGGCATTGCCTAGCTATAGATGGCCCTACCATGGTCTCCCTCAGTGATGAAGCTTACCAGCCCTCAGGAAACAGTCTCTTGATTTCTAGTCCTAATCTCTTCTGCAAGCAGAATTGAATTATTTCATTTAGATCTAGCAGTCTAAACCATTGCATTTTCTTTCCTTTTTGGTGAGAGTGTTTCTAAGGAAGTGTTCTTTATTTTTCTTGAAGATTTTTTTCTTCTTTCATGTGGTAAGGAGTTTCAGGGTATCTTGTAAAAATTATAACCTTACTGTTATCTTTTTCTGGAAACTGCATGTTTCGGAACTACTCGTGAATTCCTTTCTGGTACACTTTATGATCAGCATGAGATACATCATTGGTGACTTTACTGTTGATGCAACTAAAATATCAGACTAGCTAATATAAGGAGAAAAATACTTCTTTTTTTTTAAGTGCTTGTTGTGTTCTCCATTCTTTAAATATATTCATTAAATACATGCATAGGTCTTTCTGGCTTCAGCTAATAACAGATGTTTTAAACATGATGCAAAAGCTCCACACAGAAGGATATTTTTCTCCTATTGACTTCAGTTTGAAGCATGAAATATAATTATCCTTATATCATTATCTTAGCCTGCATAGTTCAAAGAAATAAGACACAATCTGGAAGTGTTTCTGTGCCAAAAAATGTGCTAGCCTTTTCTTCTTCTAAAATCTGAGTAGTAGTTAGGAGGGAGAGAAGAGAATCCTTTTTTCTGGGTAGTAAAAATGGGAGTGTTTTTTTTTTTACTTTATGTTCCAATCCAAAGCCCAAAGTCACAACCACCCCTCCTTCACAGCTAAAGCCTGGGACAAGAGTGTTCAAACTGTATGGAAGACCTCTAAAGTGAAGAAGTTTGCTTTTCAGGCGTGCCAAGTGCTTTCTGCAAATGATGCCCCACTGGTGCCTAAGGAGAGCACTGCCTTGAGCAACCAGAACCAAGGTCTGGTTTATTGAGAGAAGTAACGTGCCCTGTTCTGTATACCCTGATGCATATGTCCCATGCTACTCCAGTGTAAAGAAGCAATGGTAGGTATATGAGGAGCCAAATAGGTCAGAAGTAGGAGCACCAAATAAAATAACAACTTTTTTTTATATAAATCTTTGGATTCTCTAAGTTTCCCCTATTATCTCGATAAATTAAGGTGGAATCAGCTACTCCATGTATTAGGAACATGATTTGCCTGATGGTGGAAAGGTACAATGTGGGGCAGTGCCGTGGTGTAATGGAGAGCACTCTGGACTCTGTATCCCAAGGACCTGAGTTCGAGTCTCAGTGGGACCGTCCCCTGGCAGTTCAAGCCTCCCTGCCATCCCATCCCGTCA
>JAWWEV010000083.1:90153038-90165120 GCA_035583235.1 Hafferia zeledoni | reverse complement strand
GTGCCTCACCTAAAAAATCCACTGTGCAGGCTGGAAGGGCACACCCATGTGGGGAGAGCCCTGCCCAAATCTGTGTTCATGAAGTCTAGCCATACATACAATGTGGACGTTTACACAGAAGTTAATCACTGTAAATTGTTCTTAGAGTCAATGGGCACTTAGTCCAATTAACACAAACTATGGAGTTACTTTTCTCTGCCTTGAGTAGATTTTTAAGATAGTTCAACGAATCCCATGCTAATGGTTCTCATTGCTTTCCACTGCCAGCATGGATGACAAAGGGAGCTGTACTGGTGTGAGAGGAACCTGATTCCAGGTACTAAAATATAAAACATAACAGATAGACCTTCAGCTTCACCTCAGTAAGTGAAATCTTGGGGTTTTGCAACCTTACCTTCTCACCTGCTTTACATCAGGTAAGAAATCCACTCACTTATCTTTTTATTACTGATGGGACTCACAAGAGCTGGTAGGCCCTTTACTGGGCTGTGAAACTTTCACATACCAACCCAATTATTTCTGCTATAACATAGGATATAGAATTAATGTCACCTGACCAGACAATCCAATATCATGTATAATGGCTGTTATGGCAGTCACCTTCAGGAGTCTTGGAGTCACTGCAGAGAAACAGACCTTTCCAAATGATGGTGCACTTGACATATTGTATGCACAACCTATTTTCCAAAGGTGCTTTATTCTCTGTATAAACACTAAGAACACTAGATATCCAATGCAAACATGGATTTCTGAAATTGATAAACATAAGGAAAGGCAGACTGATTTCACCCACTCTCTCATTGTCTCCAAGATTTGTTGTGACCATTGCAAACCTGGCTGCATAATACTTTTATAGAGTCATAGAACAGTTTGAGTTGAAAGGAATCTTTCTAGTCCAACCCCTCTCCCTGCAATGAGCAGGGCCATTTTCAGCTAGATCAGGTTTTACGTAAAGATGTTCATCCCAGCCAGTATTTGGGTTGTACTACTCTTCTTCTCCCCTATGCTCTCTCTTTTTTCTTTTTGTAATTGTTGTGTTGACAGATTTTAGTAATGGAAAAGACATATCTGTTTACCTCTGAGGTTACCTTTCCAAGGAATGCAAGAATTACACTGAAGCTGAGCTAAATTTCTGACTGTTGTGGAGATGAAAGAACTGAACACAAGAACTTTAATACAGGGACATAATTTCTTGCGAAAAGATCATTCTGCAAGGGAAACTAGTCACATTTTTATATTTTTATCTTCTGAGAAATGGGAGCATTGTTTTCAATGAAGATAAAACTCTGAGAAAATGTAAGAAGTGGATTAGTAACCCTTTCTTCGGTTATGAAGAATTTCCACAATCTCTACCCAAGACCTCTTTACAAGATGAACAGCTCCTTATAGAACAGAATCTCAGTATCATTTAGGTTGAAATTACCTTTAAGATCATTGAGTCCAACTGTGTACACAGCACTGTCAAACCCACCATTAAATCATGTGCCTCAGTGCCACATTTGCACATCTTTTCAATATCTCCAGGGATGGTGACTCAATCATTGCCCTGGGCACCCTGTTCCAATATTTGGCAACCCTTTCAGTGTAGAATGTTTTGCTAATATCCAATCTAAACCTCCCTGTTGCAACTGGAAGCCATTTCCTCTTGTTCTATCACTTCTTACTTGGGAGAAGAGACCAGAAAAAACAACAGTCAGGAGGCAAAAGAGAAATCCAAAGGCTTTTGCTAGAACATAATACAAAGATCCAAATCCTACAGGCTGCTGTTTTCCTATAGTTTTGCTGCTATAATATCTGAGCTGGTATATCTTAAAGGATATTGTACTATCTGGTGATACCAGCCCAATTCATTACACATTGTATGCTTACTTTATAACACTCCCAGTTAGGACTGATACAATGCCCAGTCAAGATGATGATGAGCCCATAGGGAAGCAAACCAAGTCCAGAGAATTGCTGCAGAGATTTAGGAATCCAAAGGGTTTACTCAAAGGATTGGTAGTAAATCAATATTTATCATTATCTGTCAACAGATGATACTCAGTTTCACGTAGAACTTAACACCATTGTGCTGCCCACTACTTCATTAAAAGAATGGGTCAGTTATTATACTTTGAATTTCAGAGCAGCAGACTGGGTTTCCATCATTTCACTTGAATATTTCAAGAGTGAACTGCAACTTGTGCAGAATAAGCCCTGTTTCCTAAGTCAACCACAAGTCTTGATAAGTTTGATGAAGCACCTTCTCTTATCTTTCCTGTAATATAACACACAGAATGATTATGAAAATAAAGATATGGAATTCTTGATTACTTGATATGGGGTCTTAGTGTGTATTTGTTTGGTGTACAAAAGGACACAATTATCTTGGTTAAAATTAAATTCTTTAGTTAAACCATTCAAATTATGGCAAGAACCCAACGATCACCAGTCAACCATGTTTTACAGAAAATGAAAGGCATAAAGTTGTGGCACTTTTATCTTATTGCTGACACAAAAGCAATAGCAAGATACCAGCCATAGGCAAGCTTTCTGTATTACTTCATAATGTGTTATATCATATTGAAAGCTGACTAAACAATCAGGACAAATGACTTCATGCTGCAACACTAAGAACATATAAGAAGTTGTAGACAAAACTAAGAATGACTGTGGCACTGATCAAAGATAGTCATGTCTTTGCATGTGTTCTCATGCACACACACTTTCCCCCTCTGATAAATATTGTGGTTTGTCCTAAGATAACACCAAGTAGGTATTTCAGAATGAACTCTTTGGATACTCCCATAATCAATGCATTCCAGAGATGGGGAACTGACATGTCTGTGATTGGCTTTGATGCACATCAGCCTGAATAAGGGTATAAAATGCTGCTGAAGACTGGGCTGGCTGTGCAAGCTGCTCTCCTGAGCCTGCAGGCAGCTTCTGGGAGGATTCCCACTCCTGGCAGGGACACCTGCAAGGTATGTCCAGCAGGAAGATGGGAAACACT
Source organism: Hafferia zeledoni (assembly GCA_035583235.1). NCBI lineage: Eukaryota > Metazoa > Chordata > Aves > Passeriformes > Thamnophilidae > Hafferia > Hafferia zeledoni. The sequence goes on along the minus strand of JAWWEV010000083.1, from coordinate 90,162,128 downwards.
CACTTCTGAATGGGTGACTAAAAAGCACTAAGATCTGGTCACATATGGAGATAAAATCCAAAGTAGCTACATAGGTGTATGGTTGTTTTATAACTGGGAACCTGCAGGCTGAAAAACTTCAAACTTGTATGTTTATAGCTGACCCTTTGTGTATTATGACCCTTTGGATATAAAGTGTCAATCAAATCTAGGTGGACCTAGCCACACCTAGATACCTCTGAGAAATTCAGAAAGCAAGGGGTTCTCAGTGAAGTTTGTCACAACAGGAGGGACCATGACCTGCTACTACTGTAATCCTACCAGGTGATGGAGCTGCTATTTAGGTACAGCATTGGAAATATCTAGATACTGTATTAGTAATAAATCTAATCATAATCACTGTGTTCTATTTCTCATGCATGGCCAAAGGCCTTCTCTTCACTACTCTGCCACAATGACAAGATCTTTTACGTAAGTATTCTTCTGTGTTAAAAACTGTCATTTCTGAAGAGATTTAAAGCTCTAATTGAGACATTTGCTTTTAAGAAATGATGGACCAGCCAGCCTCAGATGCCTACAGATTAAAACAGCAAAGAACCTCGCAGGCAGATACATGGAAAGAAGCCTGAGTCAGCAGGATTTGGACTACAGCTAGACCTACAAATGTTCTGTCCTGATTGCACTAAGATGTCCTTTGCAATCTGGTGTACTCTAGAGTTGTTTTTGCCTTATCTTAAGATATCATAAACCCGTAACACAATACATCTTACATAAATCAAAATAGAAGTCATTGCTTTCACATGAAGATTTATGGTCACTAAGTCCTGGGAACCAGAACCACAGACAACAATGAGCAATTGAAAAAAATTCAAATGTTAAAAAGGAGATGATTTGTTTCCCAATTGGATGATAACCAGAGATCCACTCATATTCATTCAAAGCCTTCTCAGAAGTATTTGTACCCTTTTGACTGGACCACACAACTCATCACAAACTGTACAAAATAGGCTTTTTATTGCTTGTCACGTCTCTTCCTGAAGCTGAAAGATCCCAAGAAAGAGACAGAGAAAGTGACTGCTGCATGCAGTGACAGACCTTAGCGTTAATTAAGATCTTCGTCATATGAATCAATGATCTGATGCAGAGGCCAGTCAAGTGATTAAATCAGTAATTACCCCTTGAAGAAATCTAGGAAGACCACTTTCAACAGCCTGAGCTGTTCCTCATATCAAAGTTACTCTTCTGAAAGGCCCCACACACAGCTCGTTAGTTGTTGCAGGGAAGGCTCCAGCCCCCCCAGGCTCTCCTTTGCATCCCGAGGTCATTAGCAGTTCCCACTGAATCCTGTGCTTTCCCCCCGTCTGGTCTAGATGTGCACACACCTCTCTGGTCACAGCGCTTGGAACACAAACCACCAGCATGGACCTTCTCTTTGCCTTAGTGCAGACACAGCAAGTGTGAGGCTGAGCTGAAGGACATGCCTGCCTGCTGTGCAGCCGAAATAAGGAGGCTCGGGCACGTTTGGGGAGGGTTTTTTGGTTTACCAAAGTGATGACAAGGAATGATAACTCTGTCTGCAGAGCAGTACTGTTGCCATAGTCACTATTGGTGCTGACACTCCTGCAACTGCTATCAGGAGCAGCAACTTGTGTGTATATAAATAACAAAAATATGTGGGGCCTGATCCTCCTGTGGCTTTCGCCAAAGGCACTGCCACTACTGTCATGCATTATTTCAGACTGATGGAAGGCTTAGCAGGAGAATTAGACCTGGAAGCAGAGAGTGTGATAAACGTGTACAAAATTTTCAGTCACTTAATCTTTTAGTAAATACTACTAAACAAATATACAGGTCTTAGAAAATCAGTCAGAGAATAAAACAGAAGTTTGCAGTCAGAAAAGACACTTGGAAGTGCCATAGAAAAAGTGTAACTGAGTGAAACAGTGCATTCTCCAGCAATGGGGCTCCACCCATTTATGCTAAAAGAGGACTAAGCCCAGCATCGTGGTCTGTGTTCAGCTCAAGCTTCCCCTCACACACTGAGCATTCCAGTTGTGCTGAGAGTGTCCCTCTTTTAGAAATCTGATACTTCCCAACCTCTGGAAGGTAGGAGGAGGGACAGGAAATTTGTCAGTCTTTCTTTGGGCTCCCCTACTTGCATACATTAGTACTTTGCCCTGGAAAGACAAATTTTATGGAAAATTTTACAGAGGTTCCTGCTGCTTGGAAGATCATACAAATCATTTTACTAGCAGCAACCATGAGCACCTAGCATGATTTCCTCCAAGAAGCTGGCAGCAGACAAGTCCAAAACCAGCAGCCTTTCTTGGGGAGCAATGCAGATAAAAGATCTATCTTAATACACATATTCTTTACCTGATTGCAAAATTAAAAAAAAAAAAAGCCTGTTTAGACAAGTATTGTGCTCAAAGTTGCAGTTTTCAGAAAGACTATAAAGCTACTTCACAGAATTCTGACTGATGTGACAATTTGTAACTCCCATGACATATCAAAAGGCAGTTTAGCCATTTGTAGATTTATACTCCTTTAGTCAGTTACAAATCACAAAAGAGCTTTTGTGCATTAAAGAAAACATTAAAGCAATGAAGTTAAGTCCCTGTAACACAGTTGTGGAATCAGGATCATGTCAAAGTAGATATTACTCTAATGGACTCTCAAATTTGTCTGATATGATAGTCTCATAAACAAGCTTGGAAAACGTGTACAGAGCAAGCAATCTGGCACAACAGGAGTAGACACAACTAGAGGCCTATGTTCAAAGACATCAAAAGAACCAATCACTAGTTTGGACTCCACCAGTCTATGGACAGACTTGCAGAGCTTTCTGTGTATACCTGGAACCAAAACTCAGATCTAGCTTCGTCTCAAAGGAGTCTAGGTCACACAATCCCCAATCTCCTATGAAACTAAACCAACACACATAAACAGGCCAAAGATAATCCTGCTTCTGTGAATCAGATCATACATGTAGACACCGCCAGAGCACTTTGCACACAGACTAGTTGATAATGGTTCACTATCAGCCTGAAGACAGTCCTGAAAGGAGAACCATGAAAAGCTTCTCTGGATTTAAAGACATTTGATATATTCATTAACAGCTTATATTAAGAAACAGAGAGGAGGTTTCCTTATTAGCCAATGACACAAAAGAAGAGAAGTCTAAAAGCATTCCGGATGTCTACAAACTGGAGAATTAATCTGAAAAAATATCCTGAAATTCACAAAGGCCACCTAATTTAATTTTAATGGAACATGAACCTACCAGCTTCACACTACTACATTAATAAGAAGTGTAGGAAGACAATATGTCAGAAGTGTGCCAATTTTGGTAAGAGAGAAAAAATAGAGCTTTCATAATATCTGATGCCATTTGTTTTTGTTGGCCCTTATCTATGATAATCTATTTGAGGGGCTGTGTGGAGCCATAAAATGTGTGAAGAATTGATGTGTAAAATGCCTTACATATCTGAAGCAGAGCTATTAACTATAAAAATACAAGTGAAATGTATATATTAATATCTAGCATATAAATTTGAGTGCTAATGTGACAGTACAGATTCACAAGCTGTGTTCACATTTAAGGGAAGAGGTGCAAGAAGAGATTGCTTTTAAAAGCCAGTTATTCCATTTAAATGGAGGTTTCCTTTGTGAACGCTTCAGAGTTTTCATGAGAGATAACATAGAATTCAAGCTGATTTTTAGCAGGAACTGTGAGTGAACTTTTATATAGACAATTCCAGCTTCTTTGGACATAATTTTTTTTTTTTTTTACTCCATGCCCTAGCAGACACCTTTGGTCTGCTGGAACATGGAGAAAATTAATTCAGGTTAATGAAGTGCAAGTTTTAATTGACGGAACACAAGAAACTGTAAGTCAAAAAAAAATCCCCCCAAATGGAGTGCAAAATACTAAAATCAACATTCGTGTATCTTGTTAAATTGGGTGACGCACATCACTAAAATGCCAAAAATTCTCATGGTGAGGTGATTTAGTTAAGAGATACACTTCATATTTTATATATGTCTGCTTTAGCTATGTAATTTTTAGATCTCTAAATTAGACCAGATTCATTCCATTTAATGTTAACTTCTTACCAAGTCTGCATTATGTTACAATTGCAACCATGCAAACTATAATTAATCTTGCAAGCAAAATGCAACAGATCCCTTCCCTGGGCACTTTGAAGGATCAGGATGCAGCAACTACTTGTGGGATCACCCTTTTCGTGGCTCCCAAACCAGCACTGACTACAGAACACACTCTGAGCAATGTTGGCCTCCGTGTGTTGAGAAGCAAAGTGCAGCACAAGCACAGGTCTGTACAGAGCACACTGCCCTCTGAAACAAGCCCCTCTCTGCCCAGGGGCTTGGCACTCTGGGACCAGGGCCAATTTCAGCAGGTGTTGAGCCCAGACAAGAGCTCTTTGAGACTGCTAGGAAGCCTCAGCAGCCACTGTCGCTTTTTCTGTCCAGAGCAGCATTGAATCTGAGGGTCTCAGCTTTGATTAGAGTGGCTGCATTGTAGCTTGCCCAGTCCTGGCCAAAATAACCTGGTGATTCTCACCTCAACTGTCACCTCCTGAGTTGATTCCCTGGTTTGACCATGGACCTGCCTTTTCACTATGACCAACAGAGGTATCTGACCCTGATGATCACATCCAAGTACAGACATCCTACCACTGACTTTCTGACCTGCTTGCTTGACCTTGGACCTGCCAGGTCACTGTGGGCTTCTCCGGAAGCCTGGACTCTTTTTTAGCTGAAAATGCTACCATAAAGAATGCTCTGCTTGCCATGTTCAAGTGCTGCAGGATGCCATCCTTGTTGATGAGGACACTTTCTCTGAGTTTACCATGCTCAGCTCCTGGCTGTTCTTTCTACTGAAGCCTGTGATACTGGTAAAAATGGGGGGCAATTTTTGCATGAAAAGTTCGAGTTTTCAAACTGTCATCTTCAGATGAGCATGAATTCACTTTTAAATGGTCTCTTTTTCAGAAGCTATATTTAATGTGACACAGAATTATGATAGCTGTGACTGTAGGTAAGTATCTCTTAATTTTTCTTCAAGCTTCACTTTTCTCAGTCCCCTCTGGTGCAGGGTAGAAGGACTGCAGCATTGGAAAAAAGATGCCACTTTTGATAAGTATATCCCATATTGTAGTGTAAAGTGCTACTTGTATAAAGTCCATTTCTCAGCTGTGGTCTGGAAACCACCAGCCCAGAGAGCTCTCCTGACACTGTACAGAATGGCAGACATTCAGTCAAAGAGTGAAAGGGAGGGTTCTGAAGAAAAATTGAGGACTCCTATGAGGATTTTCCTCCCTGTGTGAAGTGGTTGTCCAGATGAGAGTGCAGATCAGTCAACAGCATTCCTAGAGTTACATTTTCTTTGAACAACACAAGTGGGTGTTGCATCTCTGTAAGTGGGGAATAGAAAAAAACAGCTTCCCACAACTCCCTGTCCCTGCCAATGTTGACAAGTCCATTGCATCTCCTGTTGCCCTGTGTACTAATGCTGGGTAAGGATGCACTCAATACACCATAGCATGGTTTCTCCCCAAGCTAGCAGCTTCTAGGTTTCTTTGAATTAAAACTCCTGAAAGCTCTTCTGTTCAAAGGTGAATGAATGATAAGGTATGAATCACTTTTTGTTCTGTTTTCTGAATTCTCAGTCTACTCTCACTGAGCCTTCTCCACAAGTCTTACTCATTCAGGCACTTTAGCACATAGAGAATTACAAGGAAAACAGACAGGTTGATCTTTATTTTGTATCACCTGAAATACAACTATCTTCAACCTACTTCAACATCAAAACCAGATTTTTATTAAACAATCTGATTTTAAATGTAGGATTTAAAGGTGATATAGACAAATACTTGTGAACAACCAAACAACCACATCTGTCTTATCTGAAGTAAAATACCTAAATACTAAAAGCCTTTCAGGTGTTGCCAGCAAGCTGTGTTAGACAGAAGACAAAGCAGGTATGAAAAGCAACCGGATTTCCCCAAACTGTTAATGGAGCAGTATCTGTTCACTACTCACAGTGTGAGGCTTCTCCTCCCTCATTGATTGGGAGCATGAACTCTCAAAGGAAAGCTATAGATCAAGGGAGAAATAGATACAGATTTTTGATTCTTTATAGAAATGATTGAGTTTGTAGAGTACATCATCCCTCTGTCTCTTATGGTCCTTTTCTGAAGGAAGTGGCTGAAAAGGATTTCATAAGATGATCTGTAAGACAGACACATATTTCAAACACCTAAAGAATGTCTGAAGACAAAAATAAGTCATACTGTGGAGTTGAGACCCTTCTGTGAGTTGGTAGCAAGTAAGCAGTGGCTTTTTGGATTGCAGTTTTAAATTTGAGCACCTACGTGTTTTACCAGACTGAATTCCAAGGCACTAGAAGGAATTCAGGAGACAGAATCCTTCAAGACCTCCCAGTCTGACCAGAAGAATTGCACTGTGGGCGAGATGATATTTATTTAGATTTATTTAAATTCCATAAATTTTGGAAAGTCTTCAGTTCTCAAGTCAGTATCTTCCATTTGAGGTTGGTGGGCAGCTACAGCCAACAAGGATAACCCAAGACAAGTTCTAAGCAAAAGAACACAAACAGTCTTTCTATGGAAATTCAGATCACAGGATTTTGCTCTCTTCCTTGGCCCCTCAAAGTTGTTGATTTATTGCCCTGAATTTCCAATAAATAATGTCATTCAAAACCAAGAAGTTAAATAAACATTGAATTAATGATTTGTGTAGGAGAACTTGCATCTGGAAATTATGGCCAAAATGTAGAGTACACTGCAAAAGGAGAAAATAATAACTTTCTAAGAGGAAGGTTTATTAAACTTGAAAAGTTAGTAGCAAAAGTAGAATCAAACATGTCTGCCCTGTCCCAGTAGTATTCATTTTTCCAGATTTTAATACCAAAACCATCATTCTTATGTCCTAAAAGACTACACTTTCAAAATAAACACTTTAGTTATTGCTAGAAAACACGTTTAGTTAGAGCTCTGTCCTGAGCCATGCCAGTGGAATCTCCAGGCACCAGTGTTTGCCCAGGCAAAACTCATATTTGTTCATGTAAATGTCCAGCTAGGACACATAAATATTGATTTGTTTGCATAAGGAAGATATTTTTGCTGGCAAAAGTTTTTGAAAGTGTGGCCTGACATCTAGGCCCAGACTATTTAATGGCCTTTAAAAACAGAATGCCAGCTGGCAATTTTTTTTGAAGTTTGTAAAAATATAACAAATTTGAAAAACATACATTCAAATATTCAGATTCAACCATTATGAATTTTGAATTCAACATTTCAGACAGAGTAAGGTTTCACAGAAGGAAAGAGAGTCTCTATTTAAACCAGGAGCCTGGGAAAATGAAGACATATGTTCAATTCCTGTTACTGCAATAAACTTTACTGACAGTGGGCAAGTATCCTAATCACTCAGTCCCTTAGTGCTCAGCTGGAAAAAACAGGAACATAGTGCTTATTTTTCCTGTCTTGCTTCATTTGCCTTGATGGTCTTGGAAACAGGATTGCCCCTGGTTATGAGCAGTTAATGCTTGCAGGAGTGAGACTCAGATTGCAACTGGAAGCTTCAAGAACTGCAAGAGCAGGACTGGATGGTGTGCAATTAAAAGGGTGAAAACTTTCACCACAGCATTTCTGAACACATTTCCTTAAGTGTTCCTTAGAAAACAGGGAGAAAAAGTTCTAGCTTTCTTTTATTTAAGTTTCAATTAATGAAAATATTTACAGTGCCTTTTAGAACCCAGAAAAAGAAATTAATACTTGTTAGCGTATTGTAAGAAAATGTCAAGTGCTTTAAAATTTAGGTAGTGCTTCAGCTATTTTGTATTTTTTAGAGAACTACCACAGTAACACCAATTTCTGCTGCTACTTTTCCAGCTAGTGGTATTGAAAATTACTTTTTTCACATGAAGATCTGGAAGCTTATGCTAGATGGGGGAAGCAGGTAAAGATACTTTTGCAAAGATTTGCTTATGAAAACAAGAGAATAGAGCATTATGTAAGACAAAAATTACCAAATTTTTTTATTCCTTTGCAATAAAGACTGAACATTTATCATTTTCTTGGGTGCCTGTCTTCCACAGCAAACCAGCAGTGTCATGTTAGAGATAAAAAAACTATTTTTCCTCACAGTTCGAAATTTTAATACTTCTAATTATGCTTCTTTTCCATGATGAAATAAAAAAAAAACATGCACAGTTTGAGGTCATGGATAATATTTAGGTTTTCAGTAAAATTGTGTCACAAAAAAAGGAACATCAAACATGCAAATTGTTTCTAATTGTCATCAAACTGAAAAGTAGTTTTTACTGGGGCAGCACAACCCATTGACTTATGTCATCTGAACATCAGCTACTGGCTATTTTTTTCCACAGTGAAATAAAAGAGTGAAGGCTGTTCCTCTTCATATCAAAGTAAACTGTTAAGCTTAGGTGGGTGGGGTTTTTTTATTTGTTGTGGGGGGTTAATTTTTTTTAAATTTATTTCAGTATTAATGTAACTAACTTTTAACATTATTTTTTTAATAAAAAATAGAATTTCTCTTTGGAAAACATTGATGAGGTGCTAACTTGTGACTTAACCTGTGTTCATAAATGTTTTTATTTACTCTGTGTACAAAGAAACAAAGCAATCAAAAATGTTTCACTCAACTTCACTTGGCAACACTAGACATCTTTTAGTTTATGTTACTGGCATAGAAAAGATTTGCCAGTCTTCAAAAGCTCCTGAGATTTACTTCACACCAGCAATGCAAATATGTATGGCAAAACTACAACTGTTTGCAATCAAGAAAAGCCTGACCATATACTTTTTTTGGGAGTGACATAATTTCAGAGTGACTGAGCCTTATTGAATTTCAGTATAAACCTGGACTCACCTACATGGAGCTTTGCAAAAACCAACAACTAGAGGGGAGTGAAGACTCTCAGATATGTTGCCTCCTCAGGAGCTGAAGAAGTGGTGACTGAGCAGCTGTGCTGGTTTCAAGGTAAACCAGCAAGAGAAATGAACTCAACACGAGAGAGATTATAAATCAGAGCTACAATTT
>JAWWEV010000083.1:90076268-90145527 GCA_035583235.1 Hafferia zeledoni | reverse complement strand
GAAGGAAGGAAGGAAGGAAGGAAGGAAGGAAGGAAGGAAGGAAGGAAGGAAGGAAGGAAGGAAGGAAGGAAAAGAAAGAAGAGAAAAATCACTTTCTCAAAAACATCTCCAGAAAGTAGAGGAATGGGCAAAAATTCTATATGTAATGAAGGACAGAGAGCAGTGAAAAATAGCATGAGATTAGACAGAAGTAAGAAAATATATAGTACTTCTAAGCATATTGAAGTGGGTACTGCTGGAGAAATAGTAAATTTTTATCAGCTTAATAGGGTCTCAGCAGGCAAGTTTAGAGACATCCTAGATTAGCAACAAAGGATTTCACAAATAGAAAAGAAATAAAGCAAGCAATGAGTAAAGGGTTTCAGGAGCTGCTAAACAAACCCAGACCATAAAAAAATTATTTAAAAAAATACTATCTCAGGACGATAATTGTAATATATCACATGTCAAAGCAAAAAAAAGAGTCAGTAAAAAAGGTTACATCTAAAAACTTCACATTTGAAGAAAATTTTAATAGAGGAAGCTGCAGTGTTGGGATAGTGGGAAAAATGTGGAAATCCACCACAGGTACACATTCCTTAAAAGAAAATACTTTGGAAACATGTTGGTATTGAACGAGATATATTTCTAATATGCACTAAGACTTGCCAGAGTTCAACTATTTGTTGCTTTTAATGTTATCCATTACAAACAAACAAACAAACAAACAAACAAACAAACAAGACAAATTTCAAAGAAAATCCTGAAAGGGAAGCCAGTTGTTGGGACAAAAAAGAGAGTTAAGCTAAAGTGTATCTCTGTAAAACAGCACCGAAGGGGAGTTTATGGACTTTAAAGCAAGGGCCATGCCAGAGGCAACAACAGAAACAGAGGTGTAACAGGACCATCTTTGTGCCCCTGGCAACGTCATGGAAGCACAGAAAATTTCTATTCCGTTTCTTGCATGCTAGAATATTCAGCTGCTGTGCAAATGAAACCTCTATTATTTTTTTGTGTCATGATAGCATTTCTCAAGGGGAAAAAAAAGAGCCTTCCTAACTTCTATATCTGTTTTGGTGTGTATAAGATAATGATACAAAAGATGCATCATTGAAAAAAATCACCCTACTGAGTTTGAAGTGTGGTGCACTCCTGGAGATTGAAATCAAACCCTGGAGAACAGGTGGGAGTGGAATCAATGTTTTTCTTCAAAGTCAGATTCAGCTCAGTGTATCACTCCTTTTCAGATGCAAAGGTCACCCTCAGGGATTGGATTTGTTACAAATAGAACATTCTTCTAATTAACTTCCTGTACTGTGCATTTTACATATGAGATTTTGCAATTGTACCTCTTATCAGAATGTACATGTGTAGAAGCTCTTCCACTTTATATTTGGCTAAAATCTTGTATATTAATGAAGCACTGTGTGTATGTGTTAAGTAATGCCCAGAGCACAGTGTTTAGGTGCAAACTTGAGTTTTACATCATTAAACTTGACTGCCTTCCTTAGTTATTAAATGTTACTGTGGCCAAAGGAACCTGTTGAACTGGAGTCACAAAGAAGGCCATGCTTGATGGATGAAGATGGTACAAGATGGGTAGGTAGAATTCTTGTTCACTGTGGAATGCAAGATTCTGTATGCTGGGTGAGCAAAAGAAAACTTAAGGTAAATTTTCTGTGTTTTTTTTCATGAAATCCTTTCTATATGTTTGTTTTAGCACATTAGATCTTTAAATTGTAAATTGTTTTATATTTTTTCTTCAAAGAAAAAAATTGCTTACAAACTTCTGTTTATGGAAACAACATTTTGTATACATATTGGCAAAACTTCATTTTATATGTGTATTGCAGAAGTTGAAGTGATCCACAATAAACATATTATTCTAGGAGGGAAATGGACACATGGCATTTCAGGATGTGACCTAAAGAACATGACAGTATTAGTTGTCATTCTTAGTTAGTGTAACTGAGGTAAGAAAAAAGAGCCAGTTATTACACATAATATAATATAAATTCTTGCATATAAAGATTTATGAAAAATGTTTATGTTGTGCTATAAGCTGCCAAAAATCTCCATTAGGAGAATAATAAATTTACAAAGTAAAATTTTTAGAAGTTGTGTAATGTTGGAAGTAAAATTTCTATGTAACTTTAACTGAGTTCCATTGTATTTTCATATAGCACTGAATAAGTGAATTAATTAATTTTGTACCAACTTTACTTCAGGATTTCTACCTCAGTTCAAAACTGAGTCTGTCAGTCAGTGATGAAATCTGCAACATTTTAAAATTAATTTTCCTTAAGCTCACTAATGGCATTCATCACTGCAGCTTCTGTGTGAAAGTTATTTGCAAATGTCAACTGATTTATCTTTGCAGCATTCCTGTGAAGAGACAGGGTTGACTGTCCCCAGTTTACAGTGCCACAGAAGAAACAAAGAGCAATTAAAGACAAAAACATTCATTAACTATGGATGTCCATTTTGGGATGCCTTCTACTTGGATTTTTAAGAGTACTCGATGATATATATGGCACATTTTATGAATCCAGCATCAGGGTCCTATTGATTTCATCCCATCCACTGACAAGAGCGTAAAGTGGTAGCAGAACATTTTCAAGTGATCATGCATGAAACACTTGATTTAGGGAATTCTCTCATGTCTACAACAAATAGAATTCAATTATCTGAACAGCATCCAGTTCTCTTAGAGGAACCTTTGTTTTTCACACACACACATGCCTGCCAGTGGCCTTGTGCATCTTCCAATTTCTGCAGCTAATGAAGGAGGACTACAGAGAGCAGAATCCATGGCTGTGCAAGCCCTCTCCACCCTGACAGCACAGTCTGGCCTGTGTGAAAACGGAGAGAGGAGCAAAGAATGGGCACAACATATAATTGGAGACTCTTTCATAATCCACAATGAGCACTTTTTCTAACTTTTTTTCTTTTTTTCTTTTTTTCTTTTTTTTTTTAATAATAATTGCATGATTTAGCTTGGAATCCTGCTCTTGTAGATTTTTGAGACTTGAAACAAATAAGTTTATTTACCTTTGGAGGACTACCTTATGATGTTAAACTACATTCACTGATAGAAATTTGTTAATACAATAAATGTTGGCTTAAACACTTTTCAGAAATGTGTCAGCAGATATAAGATATGGCCTTCTCATAACGTGGAAAATAAATTATGCAGAACATCTCTAGTATTGTAAGAAAAAAGGGCTAGTTTATGTTCTTCTATTTACTCCTAAACTCCTAAATGAAAAAGTTTTGTCCTTTCAGTAACAACCCAGGGCATGGCTGCTGCCTACTGGAAGGAGGGAGACTCAGAGAATATATCCCATTGGAATAAAATTTTAAAATTTTTAAGAGTCATTCTTGGATTATACAAAAATCATACTACTTTATATATAAAGTATATAATCTAGGATGATAGTGATTTTACAAATATGTCTTTTTTCCTTTTCTTTCCTTTCCTTTTCTCTTTTCTTTTCTTTTCTTTTCTTTTTTCTTTTTCTCTTCTCTCCTCTCCCTCTCTTAATGGTTAACTCCTGAGCACCTTCTTTTGAAGATCAAGTTCAGATCTGTAAAGCAGAATTAAGATTTCTTCATTTTCTCTTCTGGAGACTGTATAACTGATCTCCATAAAACCATTGCTCATGGCTGCTTTTCATACTTTTGGGTTCAGGCTGTGACTTTGAGAAGAAGGTAACAAGAAATCATCTTCTAAAAGGCAAAGGGGTTGCTTTCGCCGTGTCCCCTCTATTGCTTGTGTTGAGGAAGGAATTGGTAAGGTTACAGACATAATGAGTCCCAAAGGATCAAAGGTAGCAAGACCAAGTGAGAATTTCCTTCTATTTCTCCTTCAGCCTCACCAGCAGCTGTTTTCTGCTTTCTGATTACTTAAAAATATCTGAAAGAGTTTGGGCTGCAAATGTATCATGCAGAGAAGATTCTCATGATCATGCTAAATAAGCAGAAAACTCAGACTACCTCAGGAAATAAGGTGAAGTCTGTGTACTGATGTTAAAGAAGCATCTTTCAACCAGTAAGTAAAACAAAACCTGATAGAGTGACCTTTGAGAGACCACAGACATGGAGGTCCTAGATGGTATTCTCACATATTCACTTTAAAGAGCAGAGCTGCACTTTAATGAACCAAGTTTGAATGTTTGTCATCCAGCAGATGTCCACATATTTAAATTTTCCCCATGGGTAAAAGAACTATGTGGGCTTGAGTACCAGATGAGTTGATCTGGAATATTTTATTATTCTGATCTAGCCTGGTGGTCCCTAGAAAACAACAATTCTATTTTCAGCTTATTTTCTTCTTTCTTAATCTTCCCATAAGCATTTAAATAAAAATTGCCATCAAATTATGTCTCACTGTTACTGGACACATTTCTGAGTTTTGATGGCCTTCTTTTATCTCTACTGTTGTATTCAGATATTTCTTTGGTGCTCTGTTTTTGTGTGTTTACAAGTTCCCATATGAGCAGGAGTTTTCTGCATCTTCATATTGTTTCCTATCCTTGACAAAGCTTCAGCCTCAGAGAGATTGCTGACAGTTTGGTTCAGAGCCAATGTGTAGGTGAAAGCACTAAGTGAAGCAACAAACTCTCTATTACTTTTCTCTGTCAGAAATAAAAACCCCTTGGTTTTGGGCTTTTTATGTCACTGAACTGACAGAGTAGTTACACTGCCAACCAGGAAGACAATCCAGGTCAGTTGTAGGCTGGGTCCAGCGTACTTCTTGATCGGGGAAGAAAGAAGCCCTCTTGATTGCAATAGAAATTAAATATTTGCTAGATGTACCTCAAAAAGACAAGCAGGGTGAAGAAAAATGTTCTTTCAGGGTACTACTCTCTAAGTATTCGGTTTCTTAATCTCCCTACTGCTTTGAGCAGGACTCCACAACAACTGTGTATATATCAAGGAAATACAGAGACTTTCTTCTGCATCGGGTAGGGGATTAAATTAATATGGTAACACTACCTGTCTGTTCACGGCAAAGGGGAATATGTGAAAGCAAAGGAAATATGAAAGAAAGCAATCATCACTCCTGTCTTTGAAGAAACCAAAGGCAATTTCAAGAAGGACCAGAAGGATAATCTGGGGAACTGCAGCCTGGTTCCCTGTGAAGCTGATAGAGTACCTAATTCTGGAAGCCCTTTCCAAACACACAAAGGACATGAAGGTGATCAGAAGTAGTAAACACAGATTTACCAAGTGGAATTCATGCTTGACCAAGCAGATACCCTCCTACAACAAAATTACTACCTTACCAGATGATGAGAAGAGTAATAAACATTGTTTGCTTCAACTTTCTTGAGGCCTTTGGCACAGTCTCCCATAACGACCTTACAGACAAGGTGGCATTTCATGGGTTAGGTAGGTGAGGTGAATGGACAGCCAGGTGGATGGAATGCGGCTGAACTGCCAAGCCCAGCTGGTGATGATCAATAGCACAAAGTCCAGTTGGAGGCAAGTCACTGGTGGTGTCCCCCAGGGGTCAATATTGAGGCCAATATTGTTTAACCTCTTAATTATAAACCTAGCCAATGGGGCTGAATGCAAGGCAGCAATATACCACAGTAGCAAAGTGACCAACAGCATTTTGGGCTGCATCAGGAAGAGCATTACCAGCAGACTGAAAGGGGTTAGGTTACCCTTTCTTTCTACTCAGTACTGATAAGGCCACATCCAAAATACTGTGTCCAGTTCTGGGCTCCCCAGTACTAGAGAGATATGAACTCAGCGAAACAAGCCCAGTGAAGAGCTGTGGAGATGGTTAAGGGATGGGAGCACCTCATATGAGAAGAGCTGAGACTCTTCTGCCTGGAAAAGAGATGAGCCAGGAGAGAATCTCTTAATCTCCTGATGGGAGGGAATGAACATCCAGAAAGCCAGACTGTTTTCAGTATCTCCCAGTGACAGGACTGAAATATTCAAATATTGGTTTGGACATTTGGAATTTTTTTTTTTCAGTAACTTAATAAATAAAAGATCCAATTATTTTTTTAACATTTCAAAAGTAGGATAGCTCCAAAATATTATTTCTAAGAATTTTTCATTCATTTAACTACATGTTTAATTTGTTTTGAGAACTATAAAACTTTCATTTTTAAAACAATGAGTGATGGACTTCTGTCAGATACTTTTCACAAAACTAGAATTTCAGTTTCCTGAAAAACTCTGACATCTTAACATTTCACCCCTTCTAAATTGAAGCAAAGCAATTGTTTCCCTTAGGACTCTTTTTTTTTTAAGTTCGCCTAGGATAAACTTATATGCAAAGTTTTAATTCTGTTTTTTCCTAATTTATAATTTCAAACACAATCCTGAATGAAATGTGTTTCAAAATGAAACACTCAAATATTCTGTCATGACAAGATTATAAAAATGTTATTGAAAAGCTTTGTTTTGATTGAAAGCAAAACAAACAAAGTATAGTCAATCCTCACACATTCCCACAGAACATTTACAACTGAATTAATTGGCATTTTCTGAAAAACATTCTGCTCAAAATTTCTGAGCCCCTCACTGACAAGTGTATAGAGACACTGCTCTGTCCCAGGCAACCCACCACACACGCACATCCTGTTGAACTGAGAGGTATCTACTGAGAATGCTGGCCTTTTTAAGGTGGAATTGTGTTGCTGTAGTTCTATCACAAAGGTAGAATGAAGAGGAAAAGCAGAGGAACTGTTTGCAGAGGGGTGTCTCAGATTAACAGTTTCGCCCTCTGCCTTCCCTCAGACAGCCTTTTATCCATTTGTTTTGCTCCAGACCATATTTAGAAGTAGCATCATGTCCTTTTATAAGTTATTTAATATTATTGCATGATTACAAGGAAGAATTTAGATATTTGTCACTTAATAAAACTAACCTATGAGAGGGGAAAAATGATAATGGAGTTAATGTGGTGCTTTTAAACCAGTATCTTTAAAAATGTTCAAAAACAGTCCCAAAGTGTGCTACCAGAGGGATATGAATTAACACCGAAAGCTTCCTGATGCACACCAGGCTTCATTTAACCATGGGAAAGCATCACACATGTTTTACCATGATTTACATGACTTGCTGCTATCAATTGTCATAATTACATTAGCATTTGAAAGGTGATCTACTTTCAAAACTTACTGTGTTTGGTTTGTTTCAATAATTTCAGATAATAAAATTTTAGAAATAGACAAGAAAGTAATGCCTTCCATTCCTCTTCATCCAACTCATCAGAGAATTTATAAGGCCAGAAATTCTCTTTTTTCTCCCCTCCTCCTTTTGTAGGGTGACTTGCTGTAAAGAACTCTGCCTTTACTCTTAGACACAAAGGTTCATGCCGAGCACTGTTGAAAACTGAAAGGTAAATATTCACAGGGAGTCTCTTCAGCAGACTCACTTCATAACTGCCTAAGGTCTTAAATGCTTTGTTGATAGTAAATTTTAGATTATTCTATGACCATATTAGAGAGTCTCACAGGAGGTGTAAGACTGAAGATACATATACATCGTGGATACCATTTACACATAGTGAACTGTAACTGGCACAAGCAGAAAACGTTAGTCACAGTAAAGCAGAATATTGACAAAAGAGCTTTCATTTTCCTCTAATGTCATCTGGTCATGTCATTCATCACAGTTAAATCCAATCTCTAATTGCAACAAGCATTATGAACAGCATTTATGAATTTATTATGTGGTGCTATGCCAAGACTGCATTTCAGTGAATGCTATAATATTTCTACTTCTACAATTTTCTCTGGCTACAGTCCTCTTCACCTCAAAAGGATTGAGCTTCTTAAAAAAAAAAAAAAAAGAATGTGTGCATTTTTAATGCATAATAACATAAAAAAACATAAGCACAAACATTTCCTTGTCTGCATGTGTACCCTTATCTTCATTCTATTATGTTTTACAATTTCATCTGTGGGAAGTTTTTGAAACGCAGGAATCTTGCACCTGTTGCTCCATTTACACATGTGTAAGATGACTGCAAAATGCAAGCAAAACACAATATTGTCAATATGAAAACGTTTCACAGCCACATTGCATGAGCAGAGGCAAGTGCAGGAAATTACAGTAAACGAACTACTGTCTTCTGTTTTGCATCATTCACATATTGGGCACTATAAGTCATTATGAACTCATCAAGGCTGCCATGTCTATGAAAGCCTCTGCCAAATGTGCAGCTTTTTTACACAACCAGACACTTGGAAAGGAACAGAAATATAAATGAGAGTCAGCTCATAATATTTTAGTGCTAAATAATAGGATTGGATGCAATATTGCATATCTGAGACCAGTAAAGACACAAAATATCTACCAGTCATGTGAAATGTACCTTTATTATGATTGTATAGCAGCCGTATTATTCTGAAACATAAAAACACAGGCTACCAGATGCTGAGGTTCATGTGACTTTTTAATGCTTTTCTTTAATGCTAGTAAAATCAAAACTGAAGAAATGAATGTTTCTATTTGCAATGATTGGTATCAGTCTAGTTTAAACAATCCAGTTCTAGATCTTTTCTCCATTTGCTCACATTTTTCTACCTAGAAGATCTCAAAATCAAAAATTAAAATCCATTTTATTGATAATTGCTCAGGAGGTAGAAGATAATAATTTCAATCTCCAAGCCCATACACATAATTTGCACACACAAGACTTGGAAGACATTGATTTTAGACACCAAAATTATCTCTGTTTCCCTATTCTTCAAACTCTGTTTCTAGGTGAATCATTCAAAATGTCCAAGGACTACAACACATAGTGAAACCATCTATTTAAATGAAAAAGCAATTTTCAGTGCTCCCTGGGTGGTGGGATCTCAACAGAACCTTTTGGAGAAGGGGCAGAGGGGTGTGAGCACAAATGATGTTAAGCAGGGCAATTTGACACAGAACATGAATAGCACTGGTTATGAAGTGTCAAGATAATACCATATACATGAGTGCACAACAAACCTAAAGGAGCCTAACAACTATATTACAAAATTAAGCATATACAGAAGGTCTTTTACAACACAGAACAAGTTACAACATAAAGTGATTGCTACAAGTTGTGGTGGCCTTTGGTGAGGTTTTTGCTCCCTCTCCTCTCTCTCCTCGAGTCAGAATTGTGGCAATTCTGAGGGAAAAAAACCCATGCATCTGGAAAATTATATGCACAGGTATATGAAAAGTTACAAAGTCCTTCTAAAGAGCATGGGCTTTTCCCCCTCTCTTTTGTAAAGTATGGGAGCTAAATAATTTCAGCTTATTCATATTATCTTTACAAAGAATAACCTATAGTGTTCTTTTTTATCTAACATTGTCTCTCAAGCCTCCATTCTGCAATGCCACTACTACATATCAGTATTAGAAATATTAAGAAAAAAGTTTGAAATTACAATATAAGAATCTTCTACAGTTCTTATCAATATTTTCCTTTTCTGGAAAAGAAATTTTCTAATCTCCCTACACAATACATACATAACATCCTTACTTATAAGGTCCATACAGACAGGGACTTCAGACTCTTTTCCTTAAGTCATTGTTTCTTGTTTTAATTTTCCTTGCTCACTCAGTCAATATTTCCACAATAAAGGGGAGGGGAAATACAAAGTATTTGCTAGGGCTTCATTACTTGACCAGCTAATAAATAACAAATGACTGCTGGCAGATTTGGGTGAGTGCATTATTTAGCTATGTCTTTATCATTCCTACTAAATATCTTCTTAAATTTACCCTACACATATAGAACAAGGATGCAAGCAATACTCTCAGGAATATTTTCCAGTACTTTGTTGCTCCCATTAGTCTGTAACTTGGCATGAATTTTTAAGGAGTTCCTTATCATTTTAAACCCTACTCCTCCCATTCATCTTAAAAGGGATGCCTATATTGCTAAAAGTTAGTATTTTCATATATGTTTCTCATAAACATTCACTGCCTCCTTTCAACTCAGAGTTTCTGGGATCTTTAGAAATTATGTCTTCCTCATGTCTACAGGGATCCTGCAAGCTGTTAAGAGACTAACTGTGGGCAGAAAGAAAGATCTTTGTACAGGGTATATTCTCCACTTCTTTCCTGTCACAGTTCCATTCAACAGCTCCTTTGGCACACACAGTGCTTTCCCTCTTCACACTAGAGCTTGACCTACACCTCAACTGCCCTTTGTCTCACACTAGATACATCCATTTTATTTTTGATAAGTAATTTCTTAATACTTTTAAGAAACAGGAAGTAACTGTGTGAAGTAATGATGATTTCAAGCATGCATTCTGAATGAGTGTTTCACATGAACATATCCACAGAAATCAAAAAAGACTTTGCATATTTGCACTTAAGGCTGTTCTACAGGCTGCTGATCTGCTGAAATATCTTAGACAAATAAAACTGAATGAAGTCATAACATCTTAGTCCTCCCTTCCTTTCAACTCTCAGTTCAGGGCTACTGTCTTGATATACATCTTGTTCTCCATGTGTTAAATCTTATGACTCTTTATACCTACAAACAAGCTACTTCTCTGCCTTTCTACTAATTTATTATTGGCATTAACTTTTCACTTTCAGCAAGAAAAACAATATGCAATTTCCTTAACTGCATTTAATGCTGATCACTT
This sequence comes from Hafferia zeledoni, assembly GCA_035583235.1. Taxonomy (NCBI): domain Eukaryota; kingdom Metazoa; phylum Chordata; class Aves; order Passeriformes; family Thamnophilidae; genus Hafferia; species Hafferia zeledoni. The sequence continues at coordinate 90,134,941 of JAWWEV010000083.1, read as the reverse complement.
CCCCATGTCATGCAAGTTGCCACTGTTGGTGTCCCCCTGAGTCCCTTCCTGTGGCAGTGCTTTAGCTTTTTCAGAAAGGTACCCATGACAAAAAAGGCAGAATTTCTCGACACAATTTCTCTTTCCTTTAAAAACCCTTCAGTTTTCCTTGTCAACAGCTCCTACGCTTCAGATACCTCAACCATCCTCCCATTTTTGCTGTAGGTTGCAGTATTTCTTCAGTGGCCTCTTTTCCTTGTTGCCCTAGGGATGGTTGCCCAGGCTTTTCCAAACAGGGATATAATCATGTTCAGCTGGGTTTTGGTTTTCTTTGTTTAAGACATGTTCTCCCTCAAGTTAAAAAGTATCCATGAGCAGCAAACCGGCTCAGGCCTGACATACCCAGCCAACAGCAGCAGAAATGCAAAGATTTTAAGATGGCGAAAAGGCACCGTCATGCAGGTTTGGAAGGGTATGTGCAGGCACAGAAGCAAAGGGAGCAAGTTCCTCTAGTGCTGCACCACATGTGACTGCTCAGTGCCTCTGCAGCCCAGCAGACTCTGGGCTCAGCTGGACAATGCTGGCAGCTCAGGATGGGGAGAGGTGCTAGCACAGGGCCTCAGGTTCACAGTAGTTTCAAAGCCAGAGAGGGGTGGTGAGAAGCATGGCAGTTACATGAAGTCCTATCAGTGCACATAGCACACATGGCATGTGGTGAGCCACGTGGTGAACAAGGAAGGAATCTGCAGCTGAGAGCATACAACACAGCTGAACAGTACTGTCCCTGGGCTGGTCCCTTCTCGCTACCTCCTTCCACCCCACGTATGCCACATTTCCCTTTGGAAAAGAGCTGCTATCTAATGTTTTATTGCTTAGAAAGGATTGGCAGTAGACTAGGACATTCTTGTTTTCCCCTGTTTTACTGTCTTTCCGCTTTTACTTTGAAACTGATAGATGTTTCCTTCTACCGCTATGCTGGATCCAGTTTTCCTTTTCTCCTCCACTCTCATCTGAGTTTTTCTCCCTCCTTCCCCCTGCTTCGAGTAGAGTCAGTTACAGCAGGTTGCTCACAGGTGTTTCAAGTTAGATTTGTATACCTCCCAAGATGGAGACTACACAACCTTTCTGGGCAACTGCTTCGTGTTTTACTATCCTCACAGTTTAAATATATATATATGTATATATATGTGTATTTATGTATATGTAGATGTATGTATATATGTATATGTGTATATGTATGTATATGTATATATATGTATATGTATGTGTGTATATATATGTGTGTATATATGTGTGTGTGTGTGTGTGTGTATGTATCTATCTAGATATATAAAGTGGAATTTCTTGTATTATGATTTGTGCCCATTGTCTCTTGTCCTCCAACTGGGAACCACTGAGAAGAAGCTGCCCTGAAACTTTCAGCCCCAACCAGCTCTTTCTTATTTGTAAGAATGAAGTACAGCAGAGTGCCTCCCCTTGTCAGCTCCTTAATCAGCTATGTTAGAAAGCTATCATTAATGCAGCCCAGAAAACTCCTGGATCACTGGATCATTTATGCCATTCTCTGTTGTCCCTCCAGCAGATTTTGTGGTGGCTAAACTTCCCCGGTGAGCACCAGCAGCTGTTAACATAAGGTTTCTTCTTGTTTTCTGAAGAAGTCATTATTTACTTCCTCCTCAGAAGTGATCTATAGCAGACACCCCCAGCAACATTGCTTACACCTCTCTGCCCTCTGACACTAACTCCTAAGTTCTTGACTGGCTCATGCAGAGCCCATACATTCCCACTGCTCTCTCACATGAAGTGTACATTTCTCCTCCTCACTTTCTCAGTCTGTCCTTGCAAACAGCCAGTATCCAGCCATGGCACCACTCCCTTACCTCAGCCCTTTGCCTGAGCAGAATAAACAGCAACAGAAGCCAGTTCTTTTGCATTCGCTTTGCTTCTGGTGCTTAGGTTAGCTGATTCCACTGGTCTAGCTTTACAGCAAGCATTTCTGCGTATGTAACATGTTTATATGTTCCTGAGAATGGCTGGAGGGAGAAGCAGTTCTCCAGATCAGAAAGACAAAGATAATGTAATATGATATATAAGTACACTTATAATCATGATAAACAAAAGTAAGGTCCACAGATGGAAACATCTGCAAAAAAACCCACAGATACACCAGAGAGTGAACTAGAGAGGGATGCATGTTCCAACCCTTTGTAAGATCTGTTCCACTCCATGGCTCTATAGGAGAAGACAGGAAACATAAAATGGGGAGGAAACAAAGGAGTGGGAATACAAGTGGAACCAAGGGCAGATAGACACAGGCACCACAACAGAAATGCTCTGCCCAATTTCTAGCCCACTGAGAAAGACAGCATATCTGTCAGCAGATAGTCTATGTGTGGAGTCTACAATGAGCTCTTATTATGATAAAATTGCCAAATATATTCACTCTGCCCCACCCATTTTAACACCTTCAGTAATGGAGCAGATGTGGTGCATGCCCTGCAGGCCAGACAAATTGTTCACGTCACGTTTTGTGCAAAGATACAATTTGATTGTCAGTGACTTCTTATGCAAATGTAAAAGCATACAAAACATAATGGCTATTTTGTTGGGAGGCTGCAGTCAGTGCAGCAGTTTCATCACAACATGACACACTTGTGAAAACTTGCAGCCACACAGTCCCAAAACACAAATCACAAACCAGGTGGATTTCTCACCCGCAAAAAGCTTCAGTGATGGTTTCTGCAATTTGAACCATGGAATTTGAAGGGGCCTTAAAGAACATCTCATCCAACCTCCTCTGCCATGGGCAGGAACACCTTCCACTAGACCAGGTTGCTCAGAGCCCCATCCAACATGGCCTTGAACATTTCCAAAGATAGGGCATCCACAACTTCTCTGGATGAGCCAGTAAGGACTTTTTAGGGGCCAAGAACAGGGCAAAAAGGGGCAGTTTATATATTGAATGCACTTCTACAGGTAGAGTCCTTTTTAAATACCTTTTAGAGATATGTAATAATAATGAGTTAAGGAATGTTATCTGGGCTACATCATCCTCTTTGTTCTCATGATCAAAGAATAGAATGACTGAAATTACAGCTGCATTGCTCCATGTGGTGGACGCATAACTAGTTGAACCATACAATGAATTAGTCATGGCTTTATTTTTAGATCTTCATTTCAGGTAGTCCTGCAACTATCTGCTCTGGCAACACAATGCATGGCTAGGGAAGTCAGACTTCCAAAAATAGCAAGCATTTTACATTTTTCGTGGGAGAGCATATTGGAGAGCACTCATACTGTCATACTCCATATAATCCTGCCTCTCTTGCTGCTCCAGATACCATCTATGAGACTTCTGTCAGCTCCTAAAATGGAACCAAAACTATGATCATCTTCTGTAAGAGCAACTCATAACTGGCAGAGGACAGTTAAAGCAGCCTTTAGATTATCAGTGCACAGAACAATCTCTTATTAACTCCTCTCTCTTCTATAAATCTTTTTTTTTTCTCATCTCCTTTCCCTGTAAATATGTCTCTGTCTCACTAATTGTTTCTGGATGACTGCTAGCCTCAGATTTTTACTGCCTACTTTTGGGTAACTAGAGAGATCATGTTGAAGCTAGGATGTCAAAAAATATCCTTTAATAGTGGCACCTCAGTTACTTGTGAAATCAATGGCATTTCTGACTTCATTCAAATACTTTCCTAGAAAAATACATTGCCTTTTTACCAGCTCTGGAAAGGAGTAACATATGATGCATGCCTTGCCATGCCATCTGTGCAAACTTACCACAATATATAGCAGTTTTCACATCTGTAGTTCCAACTATCCATTTTAAAACAGATATATTTTCCATTAATTCCAAAACTTTTGTTTTCTCCAATCAGAATTCTTTCTTTGGTAAAGCAAGAAGCACATGCCTAACCAAAGCATGTAAGCAGTTCTACTGCTTTTCAGTGATCTTTACATGTGTGAGATCTGGTATCTTGGTAACTGGAACTCAAGGGCCAAATTCTCTGCTAGTGCCATCCTGTAAGAACCATGTCATTCAACTCAGCTCCACTGATTTATATGCCCAAACTGTATAATGAAATTTAGCCAACTGGAAAGTGGAATATAAAAGCATTATGATGTTGTAAGGCTTTACAGTAGAAGCCTTGTAGCTAGCATTTCTTTGGAAAAATAACAAGCCCTGAAGATGTTGGCTAGATTTCCTTAACAAGTCATCTTATTAATGTCAATCCTCTGTGTGGAGAACACTGTGTTAGTCCCAGGAGTTTCAACAGAACCAAAATTATATTGATTTTTTTTTTCATTTGTAAAGGTATTTTGATTTAAAATTAAACTCACAATTGCAAGACTAGCAAATAGGTGCATGGTTCCCTCACAACCTGCAGTTCCCCACTGTACTCCCCTGTTCTCATAAAGCCTCAGGATCAAGGGTGTGAAACTGCAATTCCTGATTAGTTATCCAAGCACCTACTACTACTGTGCGCAGGTAATGGTTTCAAGGAACACTAGAAGTTCAAAACAACAATTGTCTTGAAAGGCTTAGAAAGCTGAAATCACACTCTGGCTCACTTGCTGGTAGTTTTGTTCAGCTGGGTGTTCTGTTTGTTTCCTTTGGCTTCATTTCTTGCTTGTTTTTTTCTGTTGTGTAACTTTTGCCCAGCAAACCTTCAAACTGACTAAAGCTCTGCAATGTCCGCAAGAAGATGGAAGGACAATGCACTGTAATGTCTGGGCTATGCCAGAAGTGCTGCACGGAACAGTATTTTGGCTTGCAGTTCCCTGCAGATTAGGTACAAATGTATATGGCTTGTCTTGTTCCTAAAATCATTCAGCCCTCACACACTTTCCTATACCACAGGTGACTCCAATGTTTAATATAACTCTAACGTAAAGAGTAGCACAGCTAGTTAAACAGACATGAGTACCACTCCAAAACAAAATCTGTTTGTATTTATATTTGAAAACAGGAGGTGTATCCTCTAGCAGATATTCCAGTCTGCCTGGAAAGCGTATATGTGCTATTAAGGGAGGCTTACAAAGGCTTTGACGATTCCTATGGTAACCCAGTAGAAAGGCTGTTTCCATGGGGACTAGCCAAGCCTATATAAACCTTCTGTCTTCATTAGAGTATCTCTGAGACCAAATGCTTTAACAGTTACTGTTCTGGAATAGTTAACAACAATCTCTTCTTTGGGGAAAGAATTAATTCTTTTCTGGTGGAAGTCCAGTTATTTTGTCAGCTTTCACTAATACTCAACAGCCTGAATACCTGTCATGTATCAACATAGCGAACAGGCTAAACAGTGGTATATGCTTTAAAAAGCACTTTGATTTGCCACCCGCAGCATTACAGTATACCTACATTGTGTATTTTAAAATGCAGTTAATTTAAGCATAAGGAGAGAATAAATCATACTTCGTAAGTTTCAATTCAGGAACTTGCATCAAAAATATCTGGGTGTATGTGTGGTTGATTATCTGTGAAGGTGACATTCTGATTCCCATCCAGATTCCCCTTCTTAGTTATTCACAACTCCTTCTAAAACAAAACAAAAGTATTTCTTTTGAATATAAATGTTGCATGCTTGATCTCAGCCAGATTTGCTTTACTCCTTACCTTTTTCCTTTTCTTTCCTATAAACTCAACAGTTTTTGAGTTATGCCAGTAGAAATAAAGCTTTGTTTCTTCCATATGCCCTACACAAAATGTTTATATATTCACAACTCAAAAATGCTTGAAGGAAGAAACTTCAAACATGATCTCATCAATTTCTAAGTCATCATTAATTTTCCCATCTCTTTCCTATATATTAATGAGACTAATTTCTCTTTTTTATTCCCTTTTCCTTTGATATAAGTCTTTTTTATCACCTTCTTCCCATATCCTTGGGATACTATTCTGCATGTAAAGACATGCTGTCTAAGCTATAATATGCAGACCTCAGAGTAAATAAATCAGAGGAACAAACTAACTAAAATCTCTGAATAATCATTAAAGAGTTTAAAAATGTGCCCCAAATTGTCTTTGTCTTCAGTTGCAGCACCACATGTGCCTAAGCAGTGTGAGTTCTTGATTGGAGTCTTAGTGTCAGCTTAAAATAGATTCAAATTATTTCTCTCTACTTTAAAAAAATAAATGTCCAGGTGCCCTTTGCAATAATACTTGAAATCTATCCTAAAATAATTTAAATAGCTGTGGTTCTCTTGAAGTTCATAAAGAACCTAATTTCTCCTCTATTTAATAATGAAAAGTTCTCTTTAGAGTAGGAACTCAGCATTTTTCAGAAAAAGAAAGCCAGACAAGACGTGTTTGTGGTATAACTTTGTCCCATGCTTGCAGATTTAAAAACAACAAAGCATATCAGAGCACCTCTCTCTTTTGGATGGATAATGACACCAATGATGATTGATGCACTCACCCAGGACCGCTGTATCTCTGCTCACTTCATGGGCTGTTGCTAAGAGGCACCCTCCAGTATGGGATGTTTAGAGAACTCAAAGCTTTTGTGTATCTATTTATGACGCCAAACCTCGCTCAGCCTCAGCAGTTGTGCAGGCTTAGGTTCCTCAAATAAGATACTGCTTGGACTAATCTGTCACTTATGCAACACGTGATAAAGCCAAAAAGTACCATCACACTTCACAGCTTTACTTTCTGTAAAGATGTTTGGGGTTCTCCTTGAAGTTCAGTATATGATGAAGATGGAAATTAAAAATTGCTTAGCCATCTCTCATGTTTATACCTCTTTTCCATGCAGTAGCATGCTCAGAACAGCACCACACTCACTCCATCTGAAAAACAGATATCTTGCTATTTGAATTTAACTGCTTATTTTCTAGTATGTCTTTAGACATGTTGCCAAACACAGTATCTGAATGATACATTTGATTCCAAGTAGCACTTGATTAGGGATTACAGGGTGTAAACGCACCTTCTGGCATGGCATAGTCTGACACAGCTTCTGGATCACTCACACCACTTTGGATCACAATGATTTTCTTCTTCATATTAATGCTGAGGTCCAAACTCATCATTAGCTATCCAAACTTAGAGCAAAGTTTCATGTACTCACTTCAAGTCAGTGCAGCAAACAGGAGGATAAAAAAGGCTTACTTATTTAATAACTTTCTGATTGCAGATATGCAGTGCCTTTTTGAAAATAAATGGTACCTGATTAGGAAAAATTCAATTAAAAAGAGGAAAAAAACAGAATAATAGGTAGCGTACACAGTAATGCTAGTTTATGCCTCAGTCTATGTGAGGATCCAAGTTCTCAGGCTAGACTGGTTTTCAGAACTGCAATGTGTGTACCATCCAATTTTGGGTGGTGCACTACTCACTGAATCATTTGGGGCCCTGGCACCCAGGCCAATAGATATATATTCCATCCCTTACGTTTACATTTGATTGCAGTTGTGCATGCACTTATGGCAACTGTAGACACCAGCTGAACACACAGATGCTTACAGCATTCTGAAAAATCTGGGTCTTAACATGTTGTGAAACAGGACAGAATACTAACCAGTGTTCTGTGAGCCCACAGCACACTGCTGGGCAAGCAGTCTGTGTATTGCGTTGAAGCATTGTCTATCCCTATCTCCCTGTCACCATACTCTGCAACTTCACAAGCATTCAGAGTAAAATGAAATGATACCCAAAAGGCATTGCAACAGAACCCCTGTGAATCTGAACAATTAAAGCAATTCTTTTGAGGATGAGCTCTACTAAGGAGATGCCACATTTTACAAAGCTCTTAAAATTCCAGTGTTTGCATGATGGCATAGCTTTTTTTGTATTGGATAAAGACTATGCATTGAAATTTGCAAGGTGCATGAGATGGACATCACTTCCCAAATTCTCATTGTATTTGGAGAATCTATGTGTGCTTAGTTTAAAGTGTATTTTTAGCTTTTTAGCTCATCTTTTCTACTAAGGTTTCTACAGAGCACTGAAGTCATGATATCTCTGCTAACTCAAATGGTAACATTTAGACACTGACAATACTACCAGCACCCCTTTAAGCAGAGCCCAGAGAATGCCCCTGAATCAGCAGTGTACGTGCCAGCTGGACAGAATAAGGTCATTTCTCTCCCTTACATCTCTTTCACAGCAAGTAATTGCTCAAAGGAGCAAGCCTCATTCGATGTTCTTGTAGTCAAGAAATCGCTGCCAATTACTGCAGCTGTGAATGATCCCTGCCCAGACTGGAGATGGCTCCTGAAGCCAGTCCCACAGCCAGGACCGATACCAATGGCCTAACACTATTATTAAGGGAGAAGACTGGGTTGTGAGTGATAGGCTCTTTCCTTCTGCGTGGTGAGACTTACAGTTCGAGATGATTCAGTTAGGGAGTATGTCAGCAGAGAGTTTTTAATCTTGTTAAAGAAAGCAGCCTTCCTTCCTATTGGATACCTACCAGCAGTCTCTAGAGAGATGACTTCTTCCCAGTGCTGCACAGGATCCCACCACTTGCTGTGCTGGGAGGAATGTGTCAGAACTAATCTTACAATAACAAGTTGCACTCACTGCTGACATGAATCTTGGCACTGACGTAAGCCTGAGTTGTTTAATTAGTATTTATGAAAGATGAAGCGATACCACTCTTCAAAAAATGGTAACATTCTGTTATCATAATCTGTTATCATAAACTGATATAAAAATTTCAACTAAACCAAGATTACTTGAGAAGGGGGAAAGATTTTTAAAGTTTAATAAAGCATAGAAGGAATTTGGGAGCACATCACTAGACGGAAGTAAATACATAAGCTCAGGCTTCATGGTATTTATTTCCTATTTAGCTCTTCATTAAAAAATAGTAATTTTGAGATAAAAACTCAGCTTCATATTATGAATGCATTCTGAAAAGAGGTGACCACCACCAATCTTGTAAATGGTGACATTCCAGCAGTAGTGTATTCATTGGCCACATTGGCAAAATAAGGATCACTATTTAGTATCTCCCTAATTAAAAAAAGAAATCTTCCATGATTCATAGACCACTATTCAAAATGCAGAACTTCACAGCAGCATAAACTAATAAAAATATATCCAATTAGTCTTTGGTAGATTTCTTTAAATTGTGTATTAATGCTAAATTCTAATAGATGGATAATAACATGTACACACAAATGCAATATACTCTTCCATCTTCAAAGAAAAGGTTCATTAAGGAATTGTTATTAAGAAACTCCTGGTGATATTTTCAGGGATTTTCCTACTATGGTAGCATTTGGTCATGATAAATTCTGCTCATGACTTCTAAAATGTTTAATTTCCCACAGTCAGATTGCTTTCTTCCATTGAAAATCCGATGGGAAGTGGTTTGAATAAAGGGATACTCAGCAACATTCCTCCACTGCTGTATTTTTCAAGCCAATTTGTGCATATCTCTAGGGAATGACCAAGGACACAGGGCTACCCTCAGGGGTGGGAAAACATTTGAGCATGAGTACTTAGCACAGTGATATTCTGCATTAGCTCTTCTATGAATTTACATTGGGAATGAAGCAGGCAGCTCCCAAATGTGGGACTCACTCCTCTTTCAAACCTCTTTCCCACACACCCGTTTATGTACGACAGAGGGCTGTTGGAGGCCTGGCAGAAAGAAGTCTGACATTATCAAGGTAAATAAGCGACTTTCTTTCCTGCCTCTCATCTTTCTTCCATACAGATAGGGAGAAATCTGTGTTTATCAGGTTTTCAAAAGTCTTTTTCAGGAGACTTGCCTCATATCTTGTCTACCTAGATCAGTCTATGTTCTTTGCAGTCAAGCTTCTGCACAATTCATAAAATATCTGTCTCTCTCAATACTATGTTTCTTTCCAGTAGTCACCATTCTCCACACAGTTGGTGCAATTTAATCACATGTTGATTTCTGTCTCCAGGTGAAGCCTTTATATTCACTAAGAGATTGGTTTTGCTTTAATACGTGTCCACAATAAACGGTATATACACAACATCACTTTGAACTTCTTTTATCTTAACTACATATGACAGTGTAAGGATTATAGGATCATGCAATATTTTGAGTTGGAAAGGACCTGTAAAGGACATCTACTCCAGTCCCCCTGATATGGGCACAGACACATTCCACTAGACCAGGTTACTCATCGTCCCATCCAACCTGGCCTTGAACATCACATTTTACTTTCCTCTGAGAGCCCATCTGCCTCACCAAGTCTCTTCTACCCCACTACTATGTAGTTGGTTTCTCAGTCAAAGTCATTGTCTGCTCTCCAGCTTCCCTGGGTGGGCTGGGAACCACAATGCTCTCATGATTCATCTACTCACCATCTTTTATTCAAGATCCTTCCCTTTCATATAATGCCTCACACTTTCATCCATACTGTCCAATTCATACATTTAGCCTCTTTGTACTGGTTCCTGGCCTACTCAACCAGTCAGGCACAGTCCATTTCCATTTATGTTAGTGACTTTAAAATGCCTCAGAGTCATATACAGACATACACACACACACACATACACATGTCTTAGACATGAAAGAAAGGTGAAGACTTCATATATGAGACCACAATACCACACAGAGTTAAATATGGCCTCTTTATTGAGATCTGCCTGTACCTGAGGTGACATTCAGGTATGAAAAACAGCCCTTTGTCCAAGGAGAGAACACCAAAGGCAGTCATGGAACACTCTTCCCTGCCCCTTACTGTTAGACTGATACCAAGGGAAGCAGTGACAGCACTGAACATGTCACATTGAGATTTTTATCACCAGAAGGTAGAAAATATTTAAGACAAATGCACAGAGGAAAAGTTTAGTTCTCAATGGTCACTGAAAGAAACTATTGAGTGCTGCAGCATCAGTAGGCCTGGAAACAAAACTATGTATTATATGTATTTCTGTCCTGCACTACTTCTTCAGACTCCCTCCCACCTCTGATTCATAGAGGGTACAAATCCATCAGAATCCTGGAATTCATGTCATTTTCTGGCATCTTGAGGGTTTAGCAGCAACATCTTATTCAGCTCCAAATGATGTGGAAAAGCCTGTACAGAGACAAGGCAATGGATGAGTACCCTCTAGCTGAGGGGTTAGGAGCCTGTTTCAGATATCTGACAACCTTACACACCAGACTTGCAGCATCAAGAGCCTCTCAAAGTCCTCCTGGGTCGGTACAGCTTTCTGCCACCCCCAAACAGGCGGGTGGTTGTCAGGCACAATCTGGCCTGGACTGTTTTTCATTGTATAAAGTTGCTATGGTATCACCAATTAAAAATTCTAAAAAATAATCTGCATCTGTACAGCATGCTAAAATAACCTACGAAATGACACGTCCTTTCGTAGAAAGCGAGTCTACTAATTGCTGAGGGGCAGATTCCTCCACCCTTCCTCTCGCTGAACAGTGCCTTCAAGCTGCAAATACTCCCACTGCTTTCAGCATTTGCCAAGCCTAAGTTTTCCACAGAAACCATGAGTCAGGCTCCAAAAATCAGGATCTAGGCTTAAAAAATAATGAGATTTAACTACAGCAGGTGAAGTATTTTGCCCTGACAGTGGATTTGGCAGAGCAGGCATTCAGCATAAGAGACAACCTCACAGCTGAAAGCAGGTGATCAGCAGCTTCAGCACAGTGAGCCCAGGCACATCTGAAAAGATGTGGTCTAACACTTCAAAAGCTTTTTGTTAGTGTCTAGCAGAAGGAAATTGAGAGGCTAGTTTCTCTAATCATTTTCTTCCCTTCCCATTTTTATCTTCTTCAATCCTTTTTTCCCCCCTTTTTCTGTCTCTCCACCTCATTTCCAAAGGCATTTCAGTAGATTGGTCATTGCAGGAAGAAGATGAAAGTCAAGACTCAGACAGCAGGAGGGTTTTGGTAGCCAGGGGTCTGACAAAGCCATGGATGACTAACCTAGCCTGTGAAGGTAGCACTAGGTTCCCTGGGAGAGAAGAACTTGCTGACCAGGAGGCAGAGCCTGGCATACACCAGTGACCTGGTGGACCTGAGCAAGGGGACATTTCTAGTTTTGCAAAGCTTTGGTTTCCCCTCACTGACCCATTGGCTTAATATCAAGGGCTTGATATCAAACCACCCAAAAAGTAAACTTCAGCCAACAGTATGTGAGATCACAGACTCATGACCTGTTTTGCTCTTCCATCTCACAAGCTCCTCCTTCACAGTCAAGGACCCAAGCTCCTGTCCCTGGCTAAGCACTGTGCACGCATGCTGGGGCCCTGGGCTCACCTACAGCCCACAGGGGCTCTGAGTGACCTCCATAGGCCCTCTCCTCATGGCTGAGGGGCTCCGTGTACCCAACCTATGTCACTTGATAGGCTTGTCCTTAGCTGCCCTTTTGGCCCTGGAGTGCTGACTGGTCCTCCTCAGTGAGAAGGTCAGTGTCCATCCTCAGTGGTGTCACTATTCCTGCCTTTATGTTGCCCACCTCCAGGTTGGTTGGGGGACAGAAAGGCTCATGTCACAACTTAGAGCCGTCTGAAATTAACCTTGGGCTGATCATGTGTCAGGAGTCCAACAGAGGGTCTGTGGCAGCCATGGACAGCAGAGCTGAGGGCCATCATGCCTTCTATGATGACATGAGTTCAAGTACTACATGCTGAACATGCAGACAAATCAGAGGACAGATTTAGACCTGGTCAGACCTGATGCAATGAGAACCTCCCACTTCACTTGCTTCCTCCCACTTTTCACATCCATATGTATTACCAGCAATCTTTTATGCCTTCCACCAGAATAGTGAGCTAGAAAATGGTAGAGCACAGAAAACAAGACCTTGGCACATTTCCTCTTCAACTCAAAAATTTCATGTTTTCCACACAGAAAAAGCCTGAAAGTTCTGCAGCATCAGCTTGTAAATGAGGAACGATTTAGCTTCAAGAAATTATCAGCACTGATTAATTTCATGAAGTTTGAAAGCAAAGCCCAGGATCAAGTTTGATCACATGAGTTTTACAAGGTTAAAAGATACTAGCATTTGTACATGTTCATGCTATAAGCTTCTTACCTATTCATTTGACTAGTTAAACGCGTATTTTATTTCATAGGTGTTTATTACACTTTGGTCACAAACATGTTGGTTGTACCCTTTACACAATGGAACAAAAGAGTCCAAAAAGGCACCTGGAATTTGGCAAAAAACCCCATGGGTTTGGAAGTTCATAAAATCAGAAAGCTATTGCTAAGTGTGATGAAAAAGAAAGACTTAGGTCATCTTCAAAAAGAAAATATTAGTTTGCTTTTTTTCAAAATGGGTGTTGAAAAGAGCTAAGTGAATAACTGTCTGTCTGGGTGCTGTAAGTGGGAACATGTCTAGATGCTATAAATTTAGAGATGAATAATCTTTCTTTATAACAAGTATAAGAAAAGTACAGAAAAGATGCTGCATCTCAAGAAAAGTCCATATAAGCAGAATCAGCTTCCCTATGAGGAAATAATTACTGCAAGCTGCAAAAATAGAAATAAAATCTCTGACGAATGGCTGGTGTATGAATTCCTGTTACAGTTTATTTATGCAGACAATATAGTGTCTGGGATGAAACAGCTCTGTTGGCAGAACAAGCATGAGCCACTGTATGTGGGCTCTCGGAGCACTGCATGGGTGTGTTTACTTCAGCTCTCCTGGAACCATGGAGAAGTGACGTTACCATGCTAGAGCCTGAAATAAGCAGTGATACTGCCAGCACCAAGAGAAAGCCGAGCCTGTGGCTGAGATATTCGTCATCTAACAAAAAACCCCTCAACCCTAAACAAACTTAAGATGAAAAAGTATTTGAAGCCTCTTCCTATACAGATCTCATTGAATTCACAGAGGGGCCGCTAGACTCAGTGACTCCCATTTTGCCGCTGTGATGGTTTACCTGAAGTGTTTTTTGCAGGACAAGACAAACCATTACTATTTGCCTCTTCATGTCTGTATGTTTATATTGCTTTATGCTTCTAAATTAGAGTTAAAATTGTACTGGATATTGTCAAAATACCCAGTAATCTTTTTCTAATCTAAAGGATGAGTCTGAAATTAAAATGTAATAAATAGAACCACTTTTACATCTAGCAGACATGGTAACCTACTATGTTAGAAGATACCATCAGTAGGCCTTTTCATAGCCCTATTGCTTGGAACGGTCACAAATGAAAAGGAAGGGGATAGAGCAGACCCCGGAGAGGCTGTCAGCGTGTTCCACTTGTTTGTCATCTCCCATCCACAGCACCGTCACATGCTGTTGTGTAATCCCACTGAGCTCCGCGTGCCCTCACTGCACTTGTGGGTTTATGGACAGGCAGAGGTTAAGACCAACCTTGGAAGAAAAGTGTGAACACCCACCACAGGGAGACTACAATGCAGCTAGAAAGAGGTAGAGCAAAGAGGGACAGACAGACCAAAGGGTGCTGTGAGAGCACAAATGAGCAATGCTGCTCTGTCCTCCCAGGGGAGGAATTCCCCATCAGTCAAAACATAATTCTTAGAAAGCAATGGATCAGGACAAGGACCAAACTCCAACTCACAGCCCACCTGTTTGGTCTTGCATCTCTTGAAGTAAATGACAGAAACTTCATCGGCTTCAGGAAAGAGCATCATACCTTGTCAGTAGGAATGGCACACAGTTGTTTCCTCAGACACAGTTTCTGCAAAACTACAATTTTCTTTTGCCCTTAGTGCTCAGCTGTTGGGAGATTTTTCTGTGAGTCACAGTAACATATTTCTAAAGTGCCCCATGCAAAACTTGAGCATGGCCAGAGAATAGCCACTTGTGGACCTGCTAGGCTTCCTGGTGTATCCACAGATGGGCTCAGCAGTGACACAGCTGAAGGAAGAGAGCTAACTGAACTACTTAAATCTTAGAAGTTTGCTGAAGTGATGTTTCATTCCCTTCCACTTTTGGGGTCTTCCTGTTGATTGTGTAAAAATAGGACTGATCTTTGGGGTTAGCTTAGACAATAAATTTGTCCCTACAAAAGATATTGATACACCTCAAAATAAATGCTTATTTAAAATGTATTCTAAGGGGCAGGTGACTGAAACAGACACACCTGAGAAGAGCAAATTGCACCTGCCCATTACTATGACAAAATTATCATTATTATTATTGGGCAGTACAGTGGAAAATGATCAAAAATTCATATGTCCTGTTGAGGAGGAAGAAAAAGAGAAGAAGACATGGAAATAAACATTCTAATGCAGAACATGCTTTTTCTGCCTCTAGAGGAAGAAAAAAAAAGGGGAAAAAACCCCAAGAAAACAACAAAGTAAGGAAAAAAGAGAAAAAAGGGGGAAAAGGGAATACATGAGGAGATGTCTATTTTTTTCTGGGGAAAAAAAAAAAGAGAGTGAGAAAAACCCCAACAACAACAAAAAAACCCCTAACCAAACAAAAACAACAAGCACCATGAGGGGGAATCATTTCATACATTTTCAAATTCAAATATTCTATGGTTCTGTGTTAGCATCTCTATGAGTTCTCCAAGCACTGCTTTTGCCTTATATGAATTTCTGGGTTTGTCAATATGTGCAGTGAATGCTATTGTTTTTAAAATACTTCGATTTGGCCTAGTTCAAAACTAGAAAGAATCTTTCCTGGGGTAAAAAAATAGGCATTACGTTAACCTTCAATTTATCAAGCTTCATAAAAAGAGGAAAACATGCAGAACATTTACTCTATAGCAGGAGAATATAAGTGTCTGTATTTTTTAACTGTGTCTTCATTAGTAAGGCATGAAATTCTAAACCAGTGTCTTCACTGGTAAAAGAGAAAATTCTGAGGCTAGATATTTCGTACATGCTAAAACAGTGACTGCTGTAAAACCCTTTCTAAGTCTTAGAGATCTAAAGCACAGTTATTTTTTGGAGAGTGCAAGATCTTTATAACATCTACAACAGGCATAAAAGCAATGGTAGCTGATAGCATCAGCCAAAGCAGACAGAGTAGATGAATGGGTAGTGTCAGTGAGTGTTGAATGATAATTCACAGTAATTTACAATAAATTTGGTGCAGTTGCAGGCTAAAACCTATAAGAAGGAAAGAAAAGCTTCTCAATCGTATAGGTACCTATTAATTCCATGTAGAGATATCTAATTACCTGCATACAAATACATGTCAGTTTTAAGATACTGTGCTTATTTCAGAATACAATGTAGAGATCCTTTTCAGGCACTTAACTGCTATTTCTGCTTCTGCAAGTGTTCCTACTGAACATTATTACTGTTGAAATTTCTCAGGGAGTTTTTAAAAATTCCTGAGTTCATATATCTGCCAAGCATGGGATTTTGAATATATCCATTTTTGAGGCTTTTAATCATGCTCTTATTATACAAAGACATTTAGTCACTATGCATTAAAGAAAAAATATCTTTTTTGTATAGATATCAATTATAAAACAATCTAGATCTTCAGTACTGCCTTTCCTCCGTATCTTTCACGACATTATAGATATGTAGTCTCAATTTGTTTGCTTATTTTTAACAACTTTTAGTAACAGAAAAGGATGTATCATAATGAGCGTGTGAAGGGCTGTATCTAGCAAAAGCTATAGCTTTTCACGATAAGAGTAGAATGTTCCTTGAGGCATCCCTTGGTAAATGACATTAGTATTAATACCAAAACCTTTAGACAGGAAGGTTGGGTTGATAACTTCTTTTTACTTTTATGTTTATCATAAGAACCCAGTTCATTTCCAAAGGGCTTACCTTAACCATTAAGTAGTTCTACATTTTTCTAAGACTACTGTTACAAATGTGTAACATTTGAAAGGACCAGTAAGAGAAATTACTGAGTTGGTTCTCAACTAGCAAGAGATACAATGGGAAAAGCAAGATAAGCTATCCCGGAAAAACACTTTGGAAGCCCATCCAGGGAGGTCTTCAACTGCTTTAGAGCACTTTAGAAGACACCACAGAATAAGAGGAATGTCAGCATTCCCTTTGCCAACAAAAGAGCACCCATGGGAATAGCTAACGCTTCTCCCATCGTCTATCCCAGCCCAAAACAGATTGTCCATGTACTAGGATTGTGCATTCAGTTACCTGACTTGCATCTAGTCTCTGAAATAAAAGGTTTGAAACTGGCAGTATTCCTAAAACAGAGCATATCTCCCTACCTATGATGGCTCCTGGGTACACTCCAAGTCACTTGCTCAGGCCAGCAGGCTTTGGATGTTTTGTGGTGCTAAAAAGGCACTGCAATGATGTATTAAAAACATTTGGAAACCGGACAAACATAAAAATCTTCAAGACTTATGGAGACTGATTAAGGGAGAGGCTTCTATACTTTGGAAATAGCTCCAGATGACTTAAAAATTAATTAGGAAATCCCAAAACTGTAGACAATTTGTAATAGAGATAACTGACAGCTGGTATAACATTATATGTACTTTTACAGATTCCTGTAGTATTATGCTCATGCAGAAAAATCATAAAGGCAAGAAAACACTGTTTTCATTACTATTGATCTTTTCAGTGGGGATTTTGCTTCTTAGGAGCATAGGGTTATTGTGCTTCCTCCTGAAAGCTGAGATTGTGTTGCTGTGAGCTGCCACATGGGCTGGATAGGAAGCAAGTCAATACCTGCAAATACACTAAAGGAGTCATAATCCAGAAGTTGTTTCATCTTTTATTTTTAGGCAACAGTGTATTAAGAGGGACAAATAGTGAAATGTTGTAGGATGCAGCTGGGAGCAAAGGCCACACAGTGGGGTTGTACAAATTAGATGAGAAATGAAAATATCTGTTGGAGAGGTAATTTTAAGCACTGACCTCACATAATAGATGGAATGAGAGTAGGTGTTGCAGTCATCTAAAAGAAAAACTTAGCTTAACATAAAAAAAAAAAACCAAAAGTGGTGGGCTTTTGTTTGTTGGTTTATTTTTTATCTTAAATGACTTTTTATGTTTTAGGCATAGCAATGTAGACCAGATCAGAGCAATTTGTTGATGATGCTAGTTACTCACTGTGAAAGGAGCAAAATGTCCTTTTAAGGGGTATAAGGATAATTCGGAAGGATCTGAGAGTTTGTCTGCCCTTGTGCAGAGGCCTAAATCACCACGGGGTTGTAGCATAAATTAGAACAGAGATGAGCTTGTATACTCTTTGTGAATGCTTCATGCTCTCCTGCTAGCTCCACGTTCTACGAGATGCCTTGCCGTCAGAGCCTTGTTCATTCCATTCATTTAGAGTCTCACAAAGTCCAGTTCAGTTGGTTGAAATCGGAGGTGTCCACGTAAGGGGTATAAAGTCTAGAGGCTTAGATATGAGTATAGATTAGCTATGGGCAACAATTCTGAGAACTAAAAAACGGAACACTGCATCACCGGATGAGCTCTGAGTGGAACAAAAGGATTAGCTTAAACACATGCTCAAAATAGAAAATAATTTTAGCAATGTTGTTTGACTAGGAGGCTTTTTTTTCTCAGAACCGATCTGCAAAGAAAAAACTACAGCAAAGCAACTTCTCTTCCATTGAGCTCTCAGGGCTAAATTCTCTTTCAGTACAAGTTCTACAAACTAATTTAAGAATCTCAGACAATGGACTGGATGATTTGGTACAGTCACATTATCACAAGCATTGTGAATGTTGCCAACTTACTTTGCCATTTGCTTGCCACCCAGCGGCCTTGCTGGCCTGTCAAGCAATGACTAAGTCTTTGGGGAAGGTTTAGAATTTGCAAAAGTGAAAGCGTAGTTTAACTGCATATATACCTTTCCTTCTCAGAAGGCATGTTGTAGTCAAGACTATAGAAGTCACATCCTCTCCCTCCTTTCCTGCTAGTACTGATTTGGGCAAGAGAACAGTTGTGTTTATGGGGCAAATTACTGTCTGATGTGATACATGCAGCAGTTCAGAGCCCTGGCTCAGAAAGGCTGCCCACTAGGATTCTGGGATGATCCTATTTCTCCTACAGAATTCTGCTTCACAGTGCTTCTGACTCAGAAGAAGTCCCAGGCACATGCAATTAGGTAAGGCTTTCTAGAACTGCTGTATTTTATCCAAAAGAGGAACAGGACACCAATCACTGGCTGCCAAAAGTATGTACTGAACTAACATCTTCTCATAGCTCCTTTAACAGTTGGAGGTTAGGGAGTAAGTTTAATATAGTTAATAAAAAAATAAAAATAATAATACATTATGATCTTCTCTCACACCCATTCTACCTTGCCTGTCTCCAGGAGATGGACACATCTTCACAACTCAACCCCCTAGCTTAATTTAAACTACTTAGAAAGTCATCTTCCCTTTCCAGACCTTCAATGCCTGTTGAAATATGATTCAAAACTCTTTATTCAAGCCAAATAAATTCCATAAGAGTATACCCAGCAGCAGATGTCCATGTTTGTTACCAGCACTTTACCTGAATGTCTGTGCTACTCAAGTACATGGCAGTTCAATCAGCCTTTAGAAAGAGGAGATCATTAGTTATTTTCAGCACCTCAGTACAACTTTTTTGATAGCTTTTAAGATGACAGCAACTTTTAATGGTCAAATGTGGGAATCCAGTTTTCCTGCAAAAGCCCAGAGTGCATAGGACCGATGTTAAATGATTGGAGAATAGACTTCACCAATACTGAAAGCTGATCAGATTTTTAAAGATCTCACCAGCTTGGCATTTTGTTGCAGCCTTTGTTTGCAATTACTCAACTTAGTTGAGTTTGAAAGGATGTCTGAGAAGTGACACACTAGGTGCCATTCAAATATTTTTGTTCAGAGAACTCTCTGAACTAGGGACATAAATTCATCCTCTCTGTTCTTCCAAGTAAAACTCAGTCCACCATCACTTCTGGTTTAGTTAGAATTTCCTCTTCTGATTTTTTTCTTTGCAGCAGCAGGAAGGATTTTAAAACCAGGCCATTTATAGCCTTAACCCATTGAATTACTTTCTGAGGAAGTAGTTAAGAAGATTTTCCTTTGAAAGAACTAGTGACAATGTGTAAGCATTCCAAATCATATTGTGTGCACGAACGAGGTGCTGGGTTTAAAAATGCCTTCATTTACTTGTGTGCACAAATTAAGTCAGTGGGGTTTCAAATTAAATAAAACTTGGCAATTCTTCTCAAAAAGCCATATTTTGTTTTGCTAGATCTGCATAACTCAAAACTGCTTAAGTGAAAGTTTCTTGCAGATAAGAGAGATGAATTTAGCACAAGAAAGAAATTCTGACCTAATTTAAGTCTCCAAGGCAAACAGGTGTAAGTCTGTACAGAATTTGGCCCTTCAGGCCCTTTTATTCTACCTCTACATTTATGTTGTTTCCAAAACAATTGCACAATTTCAGCATTCACTGCAAGATAAAATTTGACCTGTCACTCAGAGACCAAGGCATGGATATCCCAGCTCTGAACAATGTCAGTCCTGGTAAACGAAAGACACAGAGAATAAATGCAATGTAAAATAACACTCAAGAAAGCCATATTTTCTTATTTTGACTTTTTGGTTTGGCCTAAGATATGAAAAAAAACCATGGAAGTATTGCAGACTTCTTTTTAATCACTGTTCAAGTATGTCTAGAAAAGAAAAGCAATAAGGATTAAACATTCTTTTATCACAGTCTTTATCATCCTGAAGTTGTTATTTTGTGATCTCAGAGGTCTCAAGAGCCACCAATGTTTGTAATTACATCATTTATTCTACAAGTTGCAAATACAGGTTTTATTTGCTTTTACTTTAATATGATGAGTTAAGATGAATTTCAAGCTAGGTAAGTAATGGCAATACATTTATCATTGAAGTGTATAGAATATAAGTTACATTGTAGTACACAGGAACCCCAGTTCTCCATCAGTTCTGCTGGAGCATTTAAAGCATAATACTTTGGGCCCTTTTGAAGGAAGGAAGCAGAAATCTTGGTTCTGGAACACATGAATCTGGAGATGCATAAGTGTCTTCTGTTGGACAGCAGGAACCAAAGAGTCTCTCTGGCTGTCTCTGTGAAAAGATTGTGGGGAGCAGACGCTCAAACTCAAGGCTCCCCAGGGAGCCACCAATTATTGTATTTGAAGAAGTGGGATAAAAATAAATCTTATTTCTTTCCTGTCCTCTATTTCAAGATGAAAGAAAAAAATGGTCTAAACGGATAGCAAACTCCCTCGAAAAAAAAAAACAACAAAACCCATTTACCTCCTGTTCACTGTTACATCATTAAAGCACCATGTAGATAAGAAGGAAGAGAGGGTATTTCTTGAGGAATATTTCATTTTATCAGTGAATTCAAGGGAATATATCCATAGTGTGTTCCAAAAATGGAGAGGAATGGGGTTGGATCTGGTAGTATCTGACATGCCAAAGAATTGACTCTCTTGCTGCCGGTGGTCAGCAGGAAACAATGTTGCAGTGTTAATAAATCATTATTAATTCCAACTCCTGAATAACAGTGAGCTCTACTAACTACCTAGCTATTCTCTAACAGTGAGTAAAGAAATATAAACCGTATTTGAGAGTCTTTAGAAGGGACCAAAGCATAAACAGCATTAAGGTGGGCTTTCTGCTGAGCTGTGCTAGTTTATCTCTCCTATTGCAGATCTAAGCAAATTCCTTTAGTCTTTGGATGCTTTGCAGGAATTTTTACTAATTATGTTACAAATATGGCTTCTGTGGATGCTCTTGTGTGTCTGATATCATAAGGTTTTATCATTCTAAAGGAAGGATTTAGAAGGTGTTTTCAGACTAATTTTTTTGAAGAGACTAGTTTACAAACAGCTTCATAGAGAATTTTATCAGTTTGAATGCAAAAAGAATTTTGATATCCTGTTAATGTACAGAGATGTGACAGATACACCCACACAGTCTGTGTATAAAGAACAAGAGGGACAAACACATAGGCACTTTGTTCTGGTGCTGACTCTGTAGCTGCTGTATTGTCCATGACATGCCAAGTTCAGGTGAGGGCAGTCCAGTGGTGATGCTAATCATTGATTAGGAAACCAGGTACACTGAAGACATTCCCTGTTCTTCTAAGAACTTTCAGGAGATGGATTTAACTTCTCTCTGTCTTTGGACTTTGTAATCCACAACGCTTTGTTTAATAAGACTAGGATTTGATCCAATGCCTTCATAACTTTTATCAGTCCAGTATTTTCCCATTTATGGATCTATGCATGAGACTGGCCATAGAGAGCAGTTAACACATTGTCTTGTTCTCAGTTTTTCCTC
The DNA here is from genome assembly GCA_035583235.1 of Hafferia zeledoni. Lineage (NCBI taxonomy): Eukaryota > Metazoa > Chordata > Aves > Passeriformes > Thamnophilidae > Hafferia > Hafferia zeledoni. Next base: position 90,112,835 of record JAWWEV010000083.1, on the reverse strand, counting down.
TTTGCCATTCCCCTTTATCTGGTGCTATAACGCTGAGACTACATCTAAAGTGTAGCAGACATGAATGAAAAAAACTCACTGGGCAGCTCGGAAATGTTTATTTTACACATGCTGGTTTATGTTGTTATAATTCAAAAAAAAAAAAGGGAAGAAGTGCTGAGACAAGTTTACAGATGGAAAAATAAGTATCTGGAGAAGTGAATAATGTCTAGATACACCTGGCGTCAGTGGTCACCCCAATCTACGTAAACATCTGCTCACAAAGCCAGTGCGGTGTATGCAGGGAAATAGGAAGGCGGTGGTGGTGGGAGAAGCTACTTAAAATCTACTTAAATCCCTTCCAAACTGAAGGGTAGTATTATCTGTCCAAACATGAGAGGTCTGAGCAACAGCTCCATGTGCTGCTCCTTTGCTCTTACTGAAAAGCAGAACTGCTAGCAAAGCTGTGATGGCTGGCTTAAAGTAGTATCAGAGTAAGGAGAATGGAAGTGGTGGGTAGCTAGTACAGGACAAAAGCAGCACTGATTGAAAGATCACTGGCAGCTTCAATTAGGCCAAGTGACCCATCTGCATCTGGCACTTGTCCATCCCACACTGAAAACGAAGTACTAGAAGTACTTCAATGGAATTGGGAAGCCATGAAGTGACCTATCAAGCAGTCTAAGCAACTGAACAGCTGGACTTCAGGAAAAAAGTCATTGGACACTGCATAGTTACTCTGTCAATCTGCTTTCCTGACTATTTCCTTTATTCTTTTGATAAACTTCTGTTATGTCAGTTGAATCACGCATGTCAAGGGGAAACTAGCACCTTGAACAACAGAAAGTTTTATTTCATTTTCATGGGGTGATTTTTTTGTTTGGTGGAATGGTTTCCTCAAATATAAGCCCAGTTCACATTGTGGCTAATCAAGACTTGTCAGAAGGGTTATAACCAAATGAAGAAAAGATGCAAGGAGGACCAAGATGCAAACAGTTTTTCTCCTTTTTTTCCCCCAGTGCAAATCAGAATACAGCCACATTCCTACTCATCCCTCTCAGAAGTCCAGGTCAGAATACCAGATAAACCCAGAACACTATGTTTCCGAGTTTGGTAGAGTACAACCATTAAATCAAAAATATGCCTAGAGAATGAGACCTGTCAAGGGAAATGCTATCATCCACTCTTCAGAAAGACTCATCTCTCCTGTGATTGAGCATGTCTTTAATAAGAGTCTGTCTGTAGAAGAGGGACACTGGTGCAGCTATTCTTAGAGATCATCCGACAGGACGAATAGGCTTGTATGTCATTCCTGATGGCTCAGGAGGAGTTTAGATGCTGAGCTTATCAGTTCTGACAGAGACTCTATGATCTATGTCAATGTAAGTAGCATGCCTCTTGTATCTGAAGGCAAAGCAAAAGGAAAATGCAACAATAGTTAACTGCTGTTCACAGCTGAGCTGAAGTCACAGACACTAATCTTTACCTTCAAGAAGAAGAGCCTGATTATGGTAGGGAACAGCAAAGCTGGTGTCTACAGAAAGCTATTTAAATTCCAAGACACCTTGTTTTCTTAGTTATGGTACCTTGTGTTTTATGAAAAAGCAGGCAACAGACAACTCAGAGACTGTGTGTAGCACACATTTGTTCCTTTGGCTATCCAAAGACTAACCTGGAGAGTCCTCTGCTGCTTCGCACTACAACAGTTACATAATCCCAGCAGAAGCACTTACAGACCCTTTGGCTAAGTAGTGAGCATTTCTGGATAATAAGTAGTCAGTATTTCTGGATGACTACTTGCTACCTAATAAAAATGTCAGCATACTGGATACTTGTTTGCAGAGCAAATCACTGTCATAAAGGGTTACTTGATCCAGCTATAAGTTAACATTTCCAGCAGAGAATGAGAACAAATATCACTGTTGACATTCAGGTGATTGTAGTTACATAGCAGCTACTCTGGTTTTTTGCTAGAAAAACATTAATATTTCATCTTTCTTTGTCCTGAATCATCAGTGACAGCCACTTTTGGAAAACGATTCATACTTAGGGGACAACAAGTGACAACTCTTGTTAACCAGCATGATCCACATATCTCGCAAACACTACAGTGAAAACAAACTTCAGTCTTCAATAGCTGCACTTTTCAAATTAATAGGTCAACTTACCTCTAAGAAGGAAAAGGAGGAGATTTATGTATATTAAGCTGTGCAATGCTTCACTGAAGAGTAGGACATTCTCCATTAAAAGCAGCTTGGAGAATTTGTCTAGGCAATCATGAGTAAGGCTACATAGAGACTGCTAATGTTTGGCCCTGAGCTTCATGTAACAGTTACACAAGCTGTTGAGACTGCCTCAAGTACTTTTTTGATAATTTAAAATTCTACTTGTTTTTTTAAATTATGACAATTAGGGCTTGCTTCATAGATACTGACTTGCTAAGCTCATCTGTGCTAACTGCTATGAGGAACAGTATTGTATTCTAGATTGCATCTTCACCATGCCTCAGGCTTTATTACCCTTTTTTTTTTTTTTTTGCATGCTGACTAGCTTATTCTTTATGGTCTCTTCCTCTTTTGCCTTGTACCTAGTTGTCCATGTTCCATTAGGCACAATCCTTTTTTGTTTTTTGGTACCTTAGTGAGTGATACTTCGCTTTCTCACTTTGCGCTGAATGATGCTACACTCTGAATCTAAGATATCTTCTCTTGACTTTGTCATATCCAAGTCCTCAAGATCAGAATACGTTGTGCTCCACAGCTGAGGCCCTTCACTTGGGTGGATTGTCCAGACTCAACACAGAGGATTTTGCTCTCTGTTCATTCAGATTCAAATGCCTAAGGCTATAACCAGCTCATTGGTTAAACAACTTCCTACATCACAGCAGTACATGCCTCAAACCACTTCAAGGGATGAGCACTTACTTGAATAATCTTGCACAGTGATGGAAATATCACAGGATTTGTTACGTATGCTATCAAGTGTTTTGCTATTGACAACACAGCTGACAGCACAGTTGAGTTTTATAATAATTTGTAGCTCTTTTGTAGAAGTAGTAACAGACTTAATCTGACTAAAAACCAGCCAACTTAAAATCATCTGGATACTGTAAGTTACTCTCAGTAGCTGTCACTGTCTGGGCAATGCTTGGAGATCTATGTCATGAAAACAGGCAAGCTCCCACAAGACAGGTCTGTTTTGCAGCAGCAGGTTTAAGAAAGCGATGCAGATTTAAGAGAAGACCATTTCTTTCACAGCTGTACAAGTAATTCCACAAGACACAGGAAAGACCCTCAAGCAGCTATTACAGTTGCCCAGTTCAGTAACTGAATTCTGAACCCCATCCCTCACCCACTTCTGATCCCAAATGTGGCACTACCTAGCAATAAATGTAGCCTACCATTTTATTTATAAATTCTGCAGCCTTAACAGAAAATAAAAAGTTTTGTCTCAGATAGGTAAAGCTGCTTTGTGTTTTATTTTCATCTATCACTCTCCTTAAAGACACAGTAAACAGAAAGCAGTATTTATTGACAGAATTTGAAAATTACTTTGCTGATATGCATGGTCATATGTTAATCTATCATAGATAAAATCTGTCCCTTTTTTGCAGTTCCACTCTCTGTGGGTGAAGGCCAGCCATACAATACCAGTGATTTTTAAGACCACAACTTTGCTATTACGTACCTGATCATCCGTTATTAGTGTCCGCATAAACTCTCTTTATGATCCATTATATTGCACTAGATATGAGCCAAAGTCAAAGTAGTAGTTCTGTGAGGACAGACAGTAAATCTTGGTTGCAGAAAGTGGTGCTCATGGTGAGAAGACATCTGTACAAGTGATCCTCCTGGTTTGTGTTAAGGAGACAGAAGAGTTATACCTGTAAGTCATAAGACCCCATTCACTAGTATAGGCAGAAAGACAGGATGACTTAACTCTAAGGGAACTTTTTTTAACTCCCTTGAGCTTTTTAGTTCTTAGAACTGCAGAAAGACCACAAAAACAATTATGGCATTAGAAACTAAGGAGAGAGCAAATAAGAGTAACATAAGAAACATACAGAATTTATCTGTAGTCTAGTGTCCTAGTTACAGTGGCTGCAACCAGCTTATCACTGTGTGGCGTAACCAAAACTGTGCATTCTGCACCCTCTAGGTCATTTCTCATGAACTGTTAATAATGGATTGTCTGCAGCAGCTGCCCAAGGCACACCTGACCGCTCAGGCTACAGGCTGGGTGTTAAAGAACTCTGTGAGACAGGGGAGTGTTTCTGTCTTTACATCAATGATTCAGCCATGATAACTCCCTTCCGAGGAGTCATTGGCACCTTCAGACCCAGCCTGAGGGATCATGTCTGCTAATGGGCCATCAGAGATTCCAAAAATACTACATGACTCACAGAGTTAAAACACCTATTGTGAAACTCCTGACCCTGGGGGAGGTACTGGGCATTCCCACCTGAACTTAAGCATATATAATCTTCAGGTTTGGGGACTTCAGGTACCACTTATCAGATCCAGAGGAGGACCAGAACCTCAACAGGACAGTGACTGCCACTTTCAACAAGACTGCGACCATCATCCTCATCAATAAGTTTTCCTTTCCTTCTGCTTTGTGCTGAGGGCAACCATATGAGGCTCAGCACAGGGGCTAATGAATACCATTCTGTTCATGTCCCAGGGTGCTGGGTTATAGTTCTGTGTTTTGTGGGTTAAGACCAATTTTTTCTCTATATCATTCTATTTATTGTAATCTTTTTAGTATATTGTAACTCTGACTTGTAATCTCTCCTGAGTTGAGTTCATTTCTCCCACAGCTAGCCATGGTCAAAAGAAGTAGTCTACAGAAGACAAAGAAGAGATGGGAGAGAGAAGGAGAGAGGCAGGGAGAAAGTAAGAGAAAGAGGTGCTGTAGTTTGAGTAGAAGCCCTGAGATGCAAACCAAGAGGATTCCAGTTGTCCTACAGGACTCATTAAAATGTTATCATCTGATGTGGAAGCTGAGAAATATATGCAGGACATTATTTTTTTTTCCAATTCTATAAATCTTTTATGCTTATTACATAAAAAATTAATTGGATTTAGAACCCTTTGCAGTTTCTCATTGCTTGTCTGCTTCTTCCATAACACATCTGAAGACACAAACGTAACGTTCAAACACCCAAATTGGTTAGAGAGATGGAAAAAAGTGAGAAATAAGACAAATGAAAATTTTATCTTGAAGTTCTAAGAAATCTTGGTCTATGAATTATTAGTTCTGTGAAAAAGTGATAGCCAGAGAGAAGTTGAACCATAATGGCCAAGGTAAGAGATTCCATGGTTCGCTTTTCCAAACACACGCAGTTCAATTAAGCATGTCCAGCATGATGGCACTCAACCACAGTTATTTGTCACTGTCAGCTGGAGGGATCTCTCCCAGGACTGTATGACAGAATCACCTGCATTAGGAAGAACACTGTCAGCAGGTCAGGAAGATGGTCCCTCCTCTCTGCTCAGCACTGGGGTGAGGCCAGATTTGCACTACTGCATCCAGCTCTGGGCTTCACAGTACAAAAAAGATACAGACTTACAATAGCAAGTCCAGAAAAAGGCAGAAAAGGTGATTATGGGACTGGAGGAAAAGCTGAGACAGCTGGAATTGTTAAGCCTAGAGAAAAGAAGGCTCAGGAGAGATCTTATCAGATGTATAAATATTTGATCAGAGGCATGGTGAAGGAGTCAGGCAGTTTACAGTACTGCCCAGGGACAGGACAAGAGGCACTGGGACACACACTGAAACACATAACTTTCCATATGAGCACCAGGAAACACTTTTGACCTTGTGGCTTGTACGTATTATTTGCTACAGATGAGGTAGAAAACTTAATTCCCAGCCATGTGAAGACTTTGTAGGACAATGGCACATGCCCAAAGCATCCCTGCAGCACTGACTGCCCAGAAACTGTAAGGTTTGCAAATCTATTGTGGTCAGCTGGGAGGAGCAATGCATTCAGCTCTCACAAGTTGAATGTGCCTATGGAGAAAGAATCCAGGGGAGTCTCTTGGAATATTTGCTCTCAGTTTTGCTGCCTTTTGGTGCTTGGGGCTTGATCTAAGTCGTTTACTGTAATTTACTGCCCAGTGATAACTATTGGCCAGAAGTTAGACCCACAAAAATTAACAAACTCTCTACAAAAAGTTGCAATATTATTTATTTAATGTCATGAATGCCTAGCTTTACTACTCAAAACAATCAATTCCACAAGATGAGTACATTCCTGAGTTATAGCTGTTTCACACAAGTGGGTTTTGAGAGAAATACATAAAAAATTTTATGTAGAGCTTTCAATATTGAAGACATTAAATGAATGGGACAGCAGTGTTGATTGTTGCTCTTAATTATGACTTAATTATGAGTGGATAATTAGAACTGAACCCAGAATTCTTTGTATTGGTTTTGTACTGAGCAGTATGACTAATCTAAGGCCATTGGGATGCCTGTGCTGTCTTGCAAACACATTTTGACATCGTGAATGTGGAACCACGTGCTACCCTCAGCTGCTGTAGATATGCTGCTCCCACTAGAGAGGATGGTCGTTCTGTTTGTGCACAGTCCAAGGGCAAGAGCCCACCCTTGTACGGAGGTCAGTGCAGGGATAAAGAAGAAGAAAGAAGTGCGACAGAAAGAAATGTCCTACTACAGCCCTCACCACCAGAGGGGGAAAAAAAAAAGAGAGGACACTGGCTACTTTTCTCAAAAAGAAAATATTGTGGCAATGATTTCCCTTACACCTGTGCATTGATTACCCAGGCTAGAGTTACTACTCCTTTGGACTATTCCAAATCTGTAACTATTAAACAGAACACTAACTAAAACACTAATGCACTTTATAAGGCAGGTCAGTAACACTGTCTTCATTTAGCAGGGTGGAAATAGGGGCAGAGGAACTTGCCCAAGGTCCTCCAATATTGCCAAGTGGTGGAGAAAGAAACAGAAGGTCTTTTGTTTGAATTCAAGCATTGTGTTCTCTCTACCGCACCTCAGTCAGGATTCCTCCCACATTTAGGAGACATGTGCAAGTGGAAAACTCAAAAAAGTGAAAATAGTTATTAAAACAGAATAGTATCACCAAGAGAAGAAACTCTTCCCCAAAGTCGATAACCAAAATGTTAGTTCAGGTAAGGGAGACAGTAGATGGCAGTGTCCCCCAATACTTCCTAGGGAGACTCAGCTCTCATACTCAACAACCCCGCTACAGAACACGGACCCATTCCCCAGCTAGTGACAGATGCCAGACAGGACAGAAGTCACTCCCCAGTGCTAGTTAAAACCAGGCAGTGTCTGGAAGAGTAGTGCTATTCAGGCTCCTAACTCATTTCTCCTTAAGAAAGCCTTGTAGCTCACTTTTCCTGTCTTGCAAGTTAAACTACTATAACTGACATCTGTCAGATGACAGTAGAAGATGATGACTATTTCTGGACTGAAGGGAACACTGGTCAGTCAGCTCATCAAATATGTTCTATAGTAATAAATCATGACAGCTTTCCATTTTCTAAAGTCCTGACATCTGGCCTTCAGACACAAGGTATTTAAAGCCTGGAAAAAAAGTCCTAGGGGAGAACAGAGATCTGGCTTCAAATAATGTGCTTCCACTGGCTTCCTGTGTCACAACGAACAAGACACTCTGTCTCTCTGCATTCTGGTTCCTGTTGCAATGCAAAAATCTCAGCTTTGGGATATATACTAAACATTAAAAAAATTCTGTGCTCTCCATCAATGAAAGAATTCAGAATAACTCAAATGACTCAGAGAATCAGATTTCTGTGGCAGATATCTGAACAGCTGCTGAAGTCTTCTCACAGGAAATTGTCAAGATTATTCCATTAATGTTTGTAAGACAACCACTATATAGAAGCCCTAAGAGAAACCTAGAAGAGAGATAAAGAAAATAAGTAATGGATAGAAGGAGCATTTTGAAATGGTTTTCTCAAAACCAAATCAAAACTGGGAACAGTTGTGGGGCAGATACCTTTCAAATTTCTCTGAAAGAAGAGGAGCATAGTAAATTAAATCAACAGAAAGGTCAAGAATTAAAACACCTACTACTTCCAGTGCTGCTGGATATTCCATTCCCTTGGAAAAATCAACATAACTCTGCCAACCACAATATTGACATGTACAAGCTGGTCATCTGGTATAATTTTGGACTCTGAAGACTTTTATTAGAGCACTTTGCAGCAAACCAACTGGTGTAGAGCACAGTGATGTGAACTTTTAACACCAAAAATGAGACTAAAGCAGGACATAGGACCTCACAACTGGCCTTGGGTTCAGGGATAAAGAATAATGGCAAACTAAGCCAACCTGACAGGGTATGGCACCAGCATTTAAAATTAGCCTTAATGAGTCATCCAGACATGCGCTAGAAGAGCAGATCCCAAACCATCCATGTTCATGGCCTCCTTCCTCTAAAGCTCCAGAGTGACACAAAACTTTTAATTACAGCACGTTAGTGATGTGGCTTAAATATACAAAAGGAGATACAGAATGATAGTTTTAAATATGCTCAGACTATTCTGTGATGCATCTCATGGTAGTGAAGGACAACACACACAAGAGAGACAAGGATGGGGGCAGGGCCAGAACAGATTTATAAATCAATTTTGATCACTAAATAATTGCAGTGCTCTTTGGTTTTCCACTGTATTGAGGGAAAATTTCCCTGTAATTACAACAGCACAAAATGAGGAATTTCAACACTTCTACAGGCAGGATGGGGGAAGATTCTTCTGCAGAAACTGGCGAACTGCTGAATTAGCAGCTATGGTCAGTTGGAGAACCACCTCACACAGTGCATCTTACTGTTTTGTTTTCAATAGCCCAGTCACTGGGGCTATCCTTGTGGGCAGAGGGGAAAAAAAGAGAAATAAGGGCCAGGCAGCTGCACCTGAAGCTCTCTTACATGCTGATTTTAGATTTCTTGCATGGTCTGAATTGATTCCTCAGCTCTTTCAAAGAGTGAGGAAGACAGACTTCCTTTTGTGCTCAGAAAGATTGGTTTCTGTGGTCTTTGCCAGATACATTCACTTGGTCATATATGGGCATCTCACCTTTTGTGGAATTAAAAGCTTGCCTGGTTTGTGTGCCCAGAGCTAGAAGTTTCGTGGACTAAGCAAACACTCGGTAAGAATCACTGAAGGACATAAAAAGAAGAGATTATTCAGCTATTTAGGAAGAAAAGAAAGTATACTTGTACATTAAACCCTAATTTTAAGAGTCTGCATGGCACACAGATACCTTTTAAAAAGGCATTTTGCCACAGACTGAACAAGGTATGAATGGCAGAAGAAAGCCATGTCACCAGAGAAACTTGAAAAAAGTTGCTTATTTATTAAATTACCTTTGCTTAATGCTTTTAGACCTATAAAGGTATCATATTATAGCTATCCTACATCTCTAAGCAATCTTCTTCCTTAAAATCCCAGTACCATATATGAACTCAGGAAGAGCTTTACATGCTTTATTTAGTAAAAAGTTGTCTAGACCATTACTGTTTCTTTGCACCACCCAGGCACACTGCAGTGTACTGCTCCTCCTGGACCCTCTCCGCCCTGAAATGTCCTCAACATGCATACTCTCGCTGTGGGTTTAGCATCAGCTTAATAGATGAATAAGCTTCTCTCAATGGCATCAGCAGCAGTATCCCAGGAATGTGCTGGCGGGTGTTCAGCATCATAGATCTTGCATAACTCATCAAGATGGATTGCCAAGTAGTGGCTTGGGCTGAAGTTCAAGAGTTTTTTCTGCTGGCACTTTGAGCTGAGCCACTGGTGACACTAAAGACAGGGAAAGGATCCAAATTTAAATACCTGACAGGTGTTGGCCAGGAGTTTGAATAACAGGATTTAGAAACCTCTCAGACTCCTCTAGTTTTCTTTTTAAAAAAGCAAGCCTTGGGTTCATCTTGATGTTACAGAAGTCAGTGACTTTGAAGATTATGACACTGATGGGGAGTCTCTCTGAACACAGGCCATAGGGTAAAGCTTTGAAACAAACCACAACCAAAACTACAAATCCTTGTCTCTTAGATGTGTCCATGTTTTCTTTTTCTCCCTGAGCTATCAGGAGAACCTAATCACTGCCCACTCTTCTAACCAGTGTGTCCTTCCAAGTCACCCTTCAGCCAGTGTCAAGCCCTGGCAGAGTAAGAGCAGCACATACGACATGACCGCGCAAGGCTCAGCTGTGCCCTCAGGCTTTGATGTTTGCATCCAGCATACCTTGCCATCAGACTGTGTCACATTTTGTCCTAGTCTGTGTGCAGGCATGCTTGTGTTTCCTGTCACATAAAATAAAGAGTAAATTTAAGAAGGATTGTCCTATTCTGTAAAGAGTTGCCACATGCACACAGGTAACAGAAGCTCTTGCTGCCTGCTTTCACTGAAGTCTGTATTGAACAGGGCTGTGCCAATAATTGATTATTTTTTTAGTTCAGCAATATAAGCAAACAAAAAGAAAGATGAAGTTGTACTCTTATTAACTAGGATATAATTTTTTCTTCTTCAATTCCCCTGCTTTCTTCAACAACTAGAAAAAAGTATCACAGTATCACAGAATATTCTGAGTTGGAAGGGACCCACAAGCATCACCGAGTTCAACTCCTAAGTATCACACTAATTAGCTATCACACTTCTTTCCCCAAAAAGATGATGCCCTAAAAGAACAGACCTCTACAGCTCTTACATTTTCCATCTATTCTTTAAAAGGACATTACATTATTTGTTTTACTACATGGTGTGCCAGAAAATCCTGAAGAGTGTAAATCACAATTTCAAAGCAATATTCCATGAAATACATTAACAGAAAATGTAATTAATTAATTTGGTGATCCAATACTATGGCATCATTCATCTCATCTTCTAGTTGAAACAGCATCCAATGTCTGCTCTGCTCTTTTATCAGTCTTTTAGGAATCTAGTTTAAACATGTTGAGAAAAATAGTTTGAAGTCCTTTCCATCCTTTTTATCTGTTTTCCAAATGAAACTTTCGGATTTACCTTAATTGTTTTGCTTTGCACTTTCAGCTCTAATTAACAAACTAAGCTATTTCAGTAAGGAGACAGTAATTAATGTCTGTACTGCATAAGGTTCTAGAGGCCCCTCCCAAAAAATCACAGTTTCACTTCCTATATGTTATAGCAAAGCTACTGCCATCCTAGCTAAGGAGTCCTCAGCCCTCACTGGCAGGAGAGAGCAGGACTGCAAAATGAGAACAGTATGAGAGGGATAGAAGACTCTCTGCTAGCTCCTATTCTGAGTGCATTCCACAAAGAGTGAAATGCATATGAACACATTTATAATGTATTTTTACTGGACAACCCCCTGCCCGTGGTTACAGTGTGCATTACTTCAACAGCAGCTGTGGCACTGTGCAATGCAAAAGGAGTTAAGAGACCTGACTGTCATCCCTAGCTGAACCCTGACTATCAATGGTTTACAGACTACTCCTTGCAAAAGCATGTACCCCAGCACATAAGTCACAGCAGTACAAAACCCTGACAGGAGCAACCTCCTGCAACGTTTTCCTAGTAATTTAGAAATCTCAAGAAATGTAAATCTCAGAGTGTTCTATTTCAGGGAACCTATTAAAACCCATATTAAGATAAATTTACAGACAGGATCCTCATGGTTTAAAACACCCATGTCTCCCCCAGCTTTAATATGCCCAGCTGTTTTAAATCCTGGCCATGCCCTGGCTTTGGTGTTTCAGAACATGAAATTTAACTTGATGGCTCGCCTATTAATCTATGTTAAATAAAATCAAAGCTAAAGCTTAAAACCAAAAAAATCTAAACTTTGTGAAGAAGCTGATCTTTTCCGTTTTTTCCTTTTTGCTTGATAATCATTATATTCTGTTGAATAACCAGTGTATTTCCTAATATAGCTGCAAGGGGTTTCACAATAGCATTCATTCATTTAAAAAAAAGGAGAGAGTCAAAGCTCTTCTGTCTTACATCACTTTCAATGAATGCTTTAGAGCGAAATGGCAATCATGAGACCTCCAGCCTACACGAGGAGGAAGTGGTTTTGCAGGCTTGCCAGATTAAAGAGTGACATCACATTATCTTCGTCAATGCTGATTCCAGCTCTTCGATAATCAGGCAAACATGGAAAGTGCTGTTCTTGTGTCACATGGTCAGACATCACTTTCCATTCACTAGTGGAGCTAGCACTGCTTGCCTCAGCAGAAGGCCTGCCTCCTCTACTGTAGGAAACTTTCAAAAGCTAAGAAAATGGAGCACAAAGAATGACCATTTCTACTCCCTCACTGATTTATTCAAGATGCACATTATAAATCCACTTGCCATTTGTTTATGTCACAAATCAGAAAAAAATGGAATCCCATCCTTGTCCAGAAAAGACTGTTATGTACCATCACTTTCAAATAAGTTGCGATTTTTGCGTATAATGGTGAAACCCTCTGAGAGCTTCAGGTTTCCAAATTGCTTATGAAACATGGCATTAAACCATGACAGAAAACGTTATTACATCCCCTTTCTGAAAACATGCTAGCACAAACTGCAAATGATGGCCATGGTCCCAACCACCAAGAATTCAAACAGTGTTGCATGGATTTTTTGGTGACTTGTTTTTTCAGCAGAGTGCCAGTAACTCGCAGACTTTTACTTTGCTATAACAGTTCTGCACCAAAACTTTGCTGAAATGGAAGATACCTTGGATTCACAGCAGACACTTTAGAGACCTTTCCAAGGTTATAAATGTATTGTTTCTGTTAACTGAAATTTGGGCTTAGCCTGCAGCCCTTTCGAAGTGAAAAGGCAGGACTGTCTTTCTATAGACACCTATACAGAGGTTCTGGCATTATTACACAGAACAGCTGATACATGCTCCTCATCTGCCTGGGGAGGAAATTATCTGTCACATATGGTCTCAAAATTACGTTCATTACTGTCCCTGAGACTTAATGGTTTTTTCCACATAGGACACTGCATAGAGATGTATTTGTTAAATACTTTTCAATTAATTTTCCACGCAACTCAAAAAATCATGCAACATCTTTTAGAGAAGAACAGATGTGGTCGGTGCCCCAGGGATACTCAGAGCTCTTACACCACTCACATAAGTAAATGTTCCACAACAGTAACACAGAGAACACCAGCAGCACAGATGCAAGCACAAGGCTTTCTACAGAAGCCCAAGGTATTCATCCAGAACACAGTACGAGGCAGCAGCCAAGGTGAAGGTGAGGCAACAGGTTTCTCTCTTCAGCTCCCTTGTGGACTTTTCCTTTATTCATTTCTACTCTTTGATGTGGAAGGTTGGAATTGAAATTCCTCACTGTGCACCTGGACTTAGAGAAGGGGACAGTAAAGGGTAAGTCTTCAGCTGAGACTGGGCCTTGAGAGAGCACTAGACCATGATGCCATTGCATCAACCCAAGATGAAGAACTCACATTTTCTGCAGATTTATACTTGTCTGATTTTGAAATCCAGTCAGGCAAGAAATTCAGTTGAAGCTTTTTGCATGGTTGAGACTTTTATAACATTTCTCTCTTTAACTTTCTGGTGTCCAGAAGGAAACCAGCTCTCCAAAGACAGCACCTCGATAAAGGCACAGGTAAGCTTGTTTTGTTTTACGGAGCTTCATGATTTCAGTAGGGAACACATCTCTTTAGGACCTAACCTCAACCTTTTTGTTGTCTGAGAACCTATTGAAGGAGGAAAAGGCATGGAGAAAGGGAGCAAGAACACTGTACAACTGCATAACCAGAATTTTTGTAAAAAAAAACGCTAAAGCACCAGTAAAATAGAAACCCTGCAGAAATTCATAAAGAGAGTACAAACAGGCCTTCAGGTAAGCACAGAACACACACCCAAATCTACATATGCAGCACCACCACAGGCTGCAGTGTTGTGCAACTAACACCTGGCCAGGACATGACTCCCAGCTATGAACCACCAACTATGGAACAAAGGAGAAATGGAAGGACTCCAGGATGGTTAATTTTCTCCACTTCCCAGGTTTCATATCCAAGTCTTTAGGTGACCGAGACACCACATACAATGAAAAGCCCCAGTGGGGAGGAATGATAGATGGCACTATATGATTAATCAGAGGTGGGAAATGATCCCCCAAGGTCTCAGTTGTATTCTGTTATTGGCTGAGCCTGGAAGCAGTTGTACCTCAGGTCAGCTTACCCAATGCCATCTCAGCAGCAACTACTCTCCTGCTTCCTCCCACAGAACCCCATCTGAGCATATCCCATACCAGCACAAGTTTGCTGTTGGCCTGATGAGATCTTACCATGCTCTCTCATGGAAATTGTTCAAAAAATACCTTCAATTGCTCACTCATGCATGGGTTCCAGGCCTGAAATATTTCCACTTTGTATCAAAAGCTTCCTTTATTGCTAAATAACTCATTAAAACCCCCCCAAAAAACCCTAAAGTGTTCAGTATTACTTTTTAAATGGCAGGATTAAAAGCTCAGCTAATCTGATCTCAGTTTACTCACACTGTTTAATCTCTAGGAACTCTGGGTAAGCTTAGAGGTGAAAGACAGCAAATCTTATCAGAGTAGAAGCAAGTTGTTCCCTGAAGTAAACTGAGTTCCCTGTTTCATTTGCACAGCTACGTCATAGGTGGTAGAAGAGGAAATCTCCCGAGCCTGTCAGACCCAAAAGTGGTATCACACGACAACGCCTACAAGGTTAAATAAGCACCATTCTGATAAACCCCTGTCGAACAAAGGAAAGAATTACTGCTCCCTTTTAAAACTGGAAGTCCCAATCAAGGTTATAATCCCCAGACACTATGCCCCAAAAATAAATTTTTTTTTTAAAAAAGTATATATACAAAAGTGTACATTGAAAAAAATCAACCAAGGAAGTTTATCACTGGTATTATTATGTGCACACTCATACAGTTCATCTGAACTGGAGCACTCTACAGATGAGTGCATCTCCCCAGGAGTTTTGATCATAAGAATGAAATTTCTCAGCTCTCAGGGGGCAACCAACAGTAAGTCATTTAAATTATGAAACCTGGATAGCTAGCAGCAAGTTCAGAGTGCATCTTGTGCAGAAATTCACTTCCTCAAAGTAGTGGCATTTGCACCGAATTTATAAAAATCCATTTTAGCCACTTCTCTTAATCCAGATTCTGGGGTTCATGATAGATGAAAATGCTCGTACCACAGACATTTCCTAACCGAAAAGGAATCAGGAAGTGATGACAGCTTCTTCTGTCATTCAAAGGCTTTGGTTAATAAATGTCACTTTAGGTTCATTTGAAAAAAATCACGTGTAATCACAAGACATTTATTTATTGCTTTTGTGGATGTTCTTTATTTGGAATCTAAAGGTCTAACAGGAGAACCAGGCCATCATGCTACACAGTATGCATACTACTGTCATAAGCAGGTTATTTTCTGAAAAACTTATATTCAATCAGACATTCAGGTAGAGTATTGGTGGAGGAAAGACTGGGCTGTGGACCTTAGGAGAGGTGATAAGAATTACATTAACTGGTTTTGCACAGCTTAGATCTGAATGCAACTCATCATGTAGAAGAACAGTCCATAGTCCATATCCTGTGCCAGCACATTATGAGTAGCTTAGATGCCACTCTTTCTGTACTAGTGATCTGACAGATGAAAATGTGTAATCTCTACCTGGTTTCTCCTAAAATCCCAATGTCTAAAGGACACGAAAATTGTGAGGCACCTTTACTTATGCATGAAGAGAAAAAAAACACAGTAAAGTAAAACAAAAATATCACAGGGAAAAAGTTAATCTTATTTTCTTAAGACTATGTGAGTGTTACTCTAAATAGGCACCCTTTGGAACACACTATGGCAAACGGTTTCTTCAAGGAGTCTTTTCTTTGTCCATACTGATCTCTTTCTCCCTGACCTGGCCAATGTCAGAGCCTCTCAGACCTTACAGCTAGCATATCAAACGGAAATGAGCTGACCTAGCCAGACCTAGTCCAAGGCAAAGACAGAGAATTAGGTTCTCTATGAGGGCTGCCAAACACTTATTCAGGATAATGAGGCATCCTGGACAACCTGATTTTCTGGAGAAACATTTGGGGTAGAGTTAAAATCAAAACAATAAAAATCTAATCTACTGTGCCCAAGAGAAAAAAAAAAAAAGGTCAATGCTCCTTGGCAAGCAACCAGGACAAAGCTCCAGTCCACAGGAAGTCAGACAACCCCATCGCCCCCTCCAGAAAAGATGAGTACAGATGTATGAGCCAAGCATACTATCTGCACGTAGAGTTTCCTCCTCTTGCCGTCACAGTCTGTTAGTGCTGCCTTTTCCTCTTTGCAGCTCAATACGTAGGCTTACCCTACAAGACAAAAAAGAAGAGCCTCGTGTTGGCTATATTTGATTGGGAGTAAGGTAGGAGTTTGCTTTTGGCTTCCAAAACCAGAAAGCTCTGTCAAAAAAAGACTAATATGAGGCACTGTTAAGTATGGAAAACAAATCAAAGCATTCTAGTCAACAGACAATCCTCTGTCCAAGTGGGAGAGATGACACCGTAGGATGTCATGATTTGTCACTGCCTACTTACAACCTTTACTGCACTGATTTGCCTTCTGATGTGCTGTGCACTGCCTACCCTCCTCTAGGCTACTTAAACAGCTCAACAAAAGACAGATGCAATGCTGCACTGCTCAGCAACCTTTCTTCCCAGTAAGCACATGCTGCTGAGGAAATACCACTCCAAACACTTCCAAATTTCATGAGAATAAGGTTTCTTACAAAAATTTCTAATACCTCACTGCTTCAGTGAGTCAGCAATGCTCTAGAAAAAGCATTTCTCATGGCAGGGCAATATTTTCACTAATGGTTGAAACCAGAAAGTAGACACATGACCGAAAATTAAGGAAAAATGTTTAAAATGCTGAACCTTCAGAAAGGTCATTTTTCCAAAGATAAACGAAGTCTCCTACCAGATCTTTCATCTGTTTTCAGTGGTCAACAAATAGAAAATTCTCATAAAACCTCCGCCACAAAATTCTCTTAGCTCACTGTTATGCCACAAAAAGGCACATGCCCCTAAATTCTGCCTGGCAGAAGACATATTACTGCTCTGACAACCGAAGTGATAAACAAGAGATTCTGAAACCGTGAGTATCCATCAAGACCACATAGCTGCAGGAAAACAAAACATAACTAAGGACAGTAAAGAGAGACTAACAAGAGTTCTGTGTTTTTTATAACAAAAGTAGTTATTTGACCCCCTCCCTTCTTTTGTATAAGCAGAGCAATGTCACTTGCTCTTAATATTGGAGCTACATGCAGAGGTAGGTAACCCACTATAGCTGGACTTTTCTTCTTCCAGAAGAGTCTCAGCACACACCAGGTTTATCATTTGCACAAGACTAGGGAAGTGAATGGAGGAAGGTCACTTTCTGATGTGCTGACCTGTGCTCACAGCAACACTAAGACAGCAACCCTATAGCACAGCCAATAGATTAGCAGCTTGCAGTAACTTTCCTTCAGGCACTGGAATAGCTTCCTTGCTGGGTTGAAAACATTCCCATTAAAACAGCAAAAAGAAACTTCTGAGTTGTAACAGGAGCAGAAATATAAAAATACTTGTACATTGAGCACAAGTCCTTAAGAAATAAAGATCAAAGTTGCCAGCTAGAGTCAACTGCTTTCCAAAATAATGTTTGTAGCTGCCAGGAAAACCACAGTAAGCAATGGCCAAAGACTCACCTCTTCTACATGACGGAAGTCCACAAATATAGGTGGAGGCAAGAGGGTGCAAATGAAAGGAAGTTCTTCTATATCAGTAGGATGGGCACACCAGGCTGCTGTCTGCTTCCTTACAAATCAGAAAGTCCATTGTGAATCAGGAACTGATAGCTGTTATCAGAGCTAGAGTGCAACTCTTTTCACAGTCCAGGTCCTTGATGTGTGAGGTGATCCTATACTGAAAATTGATACAGGGACTGCTACTGGTCATAGCAAGACATATTCCATCTTTGGTTCTACATTTTTGAGGGGGAAATGTAGACAATGCTAAACAGCCCATCCATCAATTAATGACACATACAACAAATTACAAAATAGTGTAGGACTATATATTTGACCAAACAAGCTGTGATGGGACTAGAGCACAGAAAAGTAACATCTGAAAATGACCATGGATGTTTGTCAATCCAGGTTCTCTAACCAAAATGAAGATCTGAAGATGCCTATGTTTGGTGCCCAGAGATCACAGATGGAAAAACCCCTACTTTTCTGGATAAGATTGCAAAGAAAATGAATGAGTAACCTTCACGTTGCACAAAGTTCAACTTCTTTCCTACCCAGAATTTGGCAGGCTTCTGAAGCAAGAGAAGGGAAATAAAAAATGAGTGTTACCAGCTGCTCTGGAGCACCACTTTCTAAGCAATATAATTTCTACTTCACCTACAGACCAGCCTTGCTCTCTGGTACAAGAAGACCTGATTCTGAGCTGAGAAATGTTCTACCTTGTACAGGGAAGAGCCAGCACAAAAAGAAGATGCAGACTTTCCACCTCTCTCCTCTGCTCCACACTCCACAGAAAAGTATCTTGAATGATTTCTAGTTCCTTACATATGAAACTCCACCACTGAAGACACCTACAGTCAGAGCAAAATAGGATTCATGATAGAAGAGAGTCACTGATATTTGGATGTGTATGGAAGAGAGAGAGAGGGTGATGGAAGAGGAGTGACAGAAATCAGGCAGAGCTCTGTGTTTGTACTATGTCCCATTATTTTCAGAGTTTAATGTTCCTAGACTGTTTATTCACTTTAGGCTCTTTTCATGGCTGAGGTTTTTTGAGTTTTAAGTAACTGAAGTCACTAGATCTCTCTAATGTCACATTTGTGCAACTGCTGATCAGTTCCTTTCCTTGCTTGTGTATTCTGGGAGGTCATACCAGATACACCAAAATGGGGTCATTATGCCATATGCTTATTTACTATGTGTATGTTAGAGCTTTTGTGTGCTATTTTTCACTTGTTATCCATCATTATATGTATTTATCTTCAAGTACCATATGGAGCAGTAGGATGGGGTATATATATGGAGTCAACAGATGGTAAGACTGTGTGTGATTAATATGTTCTCATAACTTTTTATTGTCTCCTTCTCTTACATGTTCTACTTTCAAAGTGTCATTACTTTTGTCATCCCTGTTCTCATTCCTTTATTCCTGTATACTGTTAAACAAGGATAAAAGAACTTAATGTCTGGATTTGAGATTTGGGTTTTTTGTGTACTAGGGGCTACTTTTATTAAGGTGATTCATAGGTTTTTCAGGCCATAAGGGCCCATGTGTTCTGATATTTTTGTATAACATCAAACTCAGAATTTTATCTTGCAGCTTCTTGAGAAAAAAAGAGTGTTGCTCCCAGCTACTGCATGAACACCATCAATATTTTATTGTCTATATTTCCCAAGGAAGTCATTCTGCAAAATGATGAAAAATCATTTATAAGATTAAACAATAATTCATGCTATTAAATTGCAACTTAAATGCAGACAGAAGGATGTACATAGAGTTGGAACCAGTTTACCATCCACTGGAGGCACCGCAGAAACCAAGCTGAGACATCCACGGGTGCGCTGGGGCAAATGACAGGGAAGCAATTGTGCCCATGCTCTGATACCCCACATATCACAACTCCCAGACAGCTTCACCCTGTTTCATTTTGACTGTCCTTGCTCAGTAGTACAATGGTTTCACTTTCCAGCTGTGGCACAGGAAGCACAAGCATGTTTCCCCACTGAATTAATAGTTTCCAAGGAGTCTTTTATATCTCTCTTATCTGAATGGGTGGGCACAGTGTCAAAAGGTCCCAGCTTAGTTGTATTGCCTTTCCTGCCAGGTATATTACTTCCATTACATGGAAACTATGTCTCCAACACTTGCTAAAATGACTCAGAACAACTGATCCTAATATCTTTGGTTTTCATTGTCAGGTTAAAATGTTGCTTGAACTGCCTCCTCTCCTTTAAGACATTCTGAAAACAAGGATGACTCTTGATCAAATTCTTTAGGGAAGGGTTTTTTGTTTTTTTCTCTTATAGCAGCATGATTAGTTCAGGAAACCTGCATGGCAATAAGTGCAAGCAAAAACTTCCATCTTGATCTGTAGGTATACAGAGCTTCATGTCTTTATTTACCTTTTATTTTACTATTAGGTGAAATGTAAACTGCTGCTGAAGATGAGATTATTGTGCAAGGTCTAAACACAGGATGTTCAGAACAGACTATGTCCAGATTGTATAGGAGAGGTGCTGCAATTCTATGCAGCTATGATTTCCCTTAAATATGTCTTCTAGAAAGTTTTTATCTTACAGTTTTCTCTAAATGCACCATACTTGACACAATATTGTTTAATAGTAAGCTACCAATTAGTAAAAAAGGAGTAAGCATCTTGCAATTACATACAGGTTGAAGTATATCATCAACAGCCTGTTATTCTCTAATCCAGAAAACTGCTACTGAAGTTAAAGGGGATTTGCAGATATTAATAATATAGATTTGTGTAAAAACAAGACTTATTTTAATGTGAGGTTCTGCATATTACTATTATTTTCTTAAGATGATACTATGCCTATTTGTAACCAGACAGATCTCAGACAACAACAGTGACACAAAAGCTGTTTTGAATACTAACATAATTTCAAACAGTCACACAGTCCTGACACCTCAATTACACCCTCTTCAGATCATACAAGGAAGAAACACATGATTTTCTTAATTAACTGTATTACCTGGACAGGGTGAACACAAACAGCAATCTTAGATGATTGTCAATCGCTGTCAATATTGTCAATGATTATCAAAAGTTAGACTCTAGGAGGTAATCAGAATTTACGGAGGGAAGCAATCATCTGCAATTAGTCATTGATCATTGAGTGCTGGGGCCTTCATTTTGGAATGGTCTTGAAATTGTGTTATGCTAGTACTGATCATGAATTCTTGCTATATTTGACTGATGAAGGAAGATAAGTGGACACAGGACCCAGCCAGTTAGATGGGCAGGTGTGACCCTATGTGTTGCAGAGAGGTTGATATTACATAGCACTCTTAAGCTGAAGCTCAAATAGTTGGTGAATCAGACTGTCAGGCTTTGAGTGAAAACCAAACACCCACAAGCTGAATGAGGCAAAGTAAAAAAGGAGACCAGAGATATGTCATCAGAGTTGGTTCTCCCCATCTGTGACAGCCTGATGACAAACAGTCGCTATTTCATCATCTTTCTACTAGACAAGGCCCTACTGAAATAAAAGGTAAATTTCACAGCATATTTATGAATATGGAAGACAGTGAGAGAGTATCATGAAATTTTAGATTACTGTTCCTTCCCAATAAGTACCAAAAAAAAAAAAAAAAAAAAAAAAAAAAAAAAAAAAGCAAACATGCAAACTCTTTGTTTGATTCAACTGCTTTAAGAAGAAGAAAATATGCTTTTAGAAATCCAGGACATAGGCTACTGCCTTTGCTGACATCCCAGAAATGTTAACATTTTGAATACAGGGAACATCCTTGTTGTATCAGGTAAACTAAAGTGAAGAAAGTAATAATTTTCAAGACCCCTGAATGCATTATCTGCTGAGGATTTCCCCATCAGTCTTCTGTATGTTCCCAGTCAAGAAGGATCAGGCACTGGATCCAGATATATTGTGAATGTCTTTCTACTTCTGAAGGCTCAGGTTATATAAGCACAGCACAGAATGTTAGCACTGAAGGAGGGGTAGTTATCTCAGAAGAAGAGGTGAGGAGAAGAGAAAGACTGTGTATATATATATATATATACATACATATATATATATGGCATAAATATGTGTTAAAAATATGCTGTGATGATAACAGATGTTACAGCTGTTACTTTTCATGAACATAATGTATAGGCAGCAGCAGAAATGTGAGTATGGCAGTATCCTGGATTAAACTTTCTCAGAAATAAATTGCTTTTACACAGCTGTTTTCAAACTATTTGAGAATGCATGCTCTCATTGCTTATGTGATCACTATAAATATTTTCACTGTAAATAATTATGGGGTATCTTTTTGTTAAATAACATCTGGTTACCTATATGTAAGACCTGAACTCAGTATTTTAATTTTGTGTATGGAATTTTTGTCTGTTAGGTATCCTAACATATGGTTCAGTTGACACATCTCTTGTGCTGCAGAAAACACCTAAACAGAAGTAGGAAGAGAAACAATGACTGTACATGCTACATGTTGATATTCTACTTATACTAAATAACTTCCAAGGCAGAATGTGTTGTGCTGATCAACATGCTCCAATTCTAAAGGCTTCTTTACTGTCTATGAACAGCACACTTCATTTTCTGGGACTGCAATTTCAAGATTGTTTTCTATAAAGAGCTTTGGTTATTCAGCCAGATACTGAAAAAAACTCATCACTTGAATTATTCTTAGTTGTTGATTAATTAAAAAAAAAAAAGATAGAAAAAAGAAAAAACAAACAATCTGAGATTAGAAGGCGTCTCTTCTATGTTTCCTGTTAGGTTGATCAGGAACATGGTGCCAAAAGAAAGAGAAAACACAGTTTCAGTAGGCTAATAGAAAGATAGAAGAAAAAAAACTAGTTTTCTGATGTAGAAGCCAAACTTAATTTTGCATCACCCATGTTGACAAAGAGGGACATACACTACACATAACACATTAATGAGATCTCCTCACTAATCTTTAATCAAACCCCAGCTAAGCCCTTCTCTACAGTTTTCCTTGAGGTTTATACCATGTACTAGCCTTCAAACTGCAAGCAGGTTCTTTTTCTTCCTCAATATATGCCCAGTTCGATTATTTCTCCACATTGGTTAGTTTTTTAGGTTTCTTGTTGTTCAGTGTTTTAAATAGCTTTTTCTAAATACTCATTCATAATCTTTTACAAATACAATTTATTTCTGTTTCATGAATATTTTTGCAGAGGAGCACAAATCTTTCTTGTTGCTGACAGCTGACAAGAAAGAACTCCCATCAATCAGTTCTGTGCTCTAGACCAGGTAGGAAATCTCAGCTTTCACTTCAGTATCATACACATACTAGAATATAGACTAATCTGGTCTTTCCTTAGACAAGATATTGAGAAATGATTGCTTTTAAGTGCTGGGCAAAATTGCACTTTTGCTTACACTGACGTAACACAAAACAAAGAAGCCCTCTTAGAGATCACATGGTCCAGACCAGGTTGCTTATGATCAGCTTATGACCCATTGTCGTTTCATGTCCTGACTCTGGCTTTTTTCTGGAGAAAGGAATGAGTCTTGTGGTTTCAGATACAGAGAGGTTTTGGTTTGCAGCTTGTCTTGTCAAGGAACATCACCACCCTGCGTAGAGTGTACTGAAGCCACAGGGTGAGGAGATCCACTTGCTGCCTCTACTCAGACTCACAAGCATTCCTGTCATTTCCTCTTCAGACAGACCTCAAGCAGATTCTCTTCACCCTGCACAGTGCTTTTCTCCACTAAATGTCTCCCCAGTGTACTTGGAAGCAAATCCACTGATTTTCATGGGAGTTTCACAGGAATGAAGCACTGCTTACCTTCAGTAATTGGGACAGACACCTACACAGGTGCTGGCCTGAACAGGTTATGAATTATGACAATGTATATTTGAAATAAAACCAAAATGGTTGCACAGTATAAGCAGCTTCAAATGCAAAGGCGAACACTTGAATTGCAAAGGATATCTTGATTCCATTTGGATAGACAGGAGTGTGGTGTAAAAGCAGAAAATTAAAACATTTCCTCCTTTTATTTTAGTTTTGTGCTGGCATGAGACCAGAGCCTTGAATTTTCTAGGCACAATTAGGAAACACATTCATAATGATTCTCAAATATAGCTATAACCATATTTAAATATTTCCTCACTGTTTATTACTTACACGGTCAGCTATAGCTGTTTCCAATTCAAGATGATTACGACATGCAGACGAAAAAGCTGAAGGGGAGGAGGGAACAACTTTTGTTCCTAAACAGCTTACCTCTTCAAAAAAGAACAATGTTTACTGAGATAAATGAAGAGAGGGTGGTTGTTTTAGATCACTATGACTAATGTTAAGAAACAGCTGGTGAGGAATATTAGGTAATCACATACACAGGCTGCACATTGGGAACATTACGCTAACATACCTACTATAATTTTATTCCTTTCCCCACGCATTTATTCAAAGCTGCAGCTGTGATACTGGCTTTTGAACATTAGAAACTATCAGGAAAAGCAGCATGAATCATCATCTTTTGCTTGTGTTATTTAACTTAGTCAGTCAAGAGCAGTTCTTCCAAGAGAACAATAATAGAAGGAAAATGATAGTTTCTTTAGAGACTTGTGAAGACTGTCTTTCCTTTCCTTTTTCCTTTCCCTCCTTTTTTTGTTCCTTACTGGAGGTAACCACTAGGTTCTTCAATTAATTCAGAGTTCCACCCTCACACAGCAACTCAGATATTTTGAAAATCTCACCCAGGACCTCAAACATGAAGTTGGGTTCTGCAAAGAAATATTTGTGGTGGTCCTCATTTCTCTACTTTGAGATTGACCTAAATTTTCAAGGCAGCTTATGCCTTTCAGATGGCAACACTTTTGTTCTACTGGTTCAGAACAAACCTCCTGGGGAATGAGACAGAGAGTTTTATTCGGTACTGATGGCAGGTCATATCCTCACTGCTTCTGTTCCCAACCTCTTTAGAACAAATCCTGACAAACCAATTCCATCTCATGTCAAGATGTTTCTAGTGGCTTTGTGATCAAACACACTATTGCTCATGAGGTCATCCATTTAACTGAGGCCAGATGACAATTAACTTTATTTTTGACACAACTGAAGGCAGCCCTGCAGCCCTAAACAAGCTCTTCTTTACCCATTTCACCAGCCTGCTGTCTCTGTATCAAAACAGCCATTTCCTTGCAGTTTTATGCCTCTGTGAGCACGAGTAGGCCATAGAAGTCAATTCCCTCAGATAAGTGTCTCTACTGCTTCTGGGAAATGCAACTACACCCAAAGAAACCAGCCTAAAGACTGGAAGGTTCCTGGAAAACTGTGGTTCAGACATAAGGGGTAAGTGCACATATCCACAGACACAAGCAGGAGCAGCCCTAAGGACCACTGAGTATTGTCAGAGAGGGAGAAGGAATTTACAGGACCAGCACTTGACACCTCAGGTTATTTTGGATGCTCTGTGACAGTGAAACCACAGTTCAAGATGTCCTTACCTTCACTGTATGGCTAATAGAGGGCTCCTATCCCAGGTTCTCCCAGTACTTCACTCACACACACATACATACACACACGTACACACACACACACACACACACACACACACACACACACACGCAGAGCAGATCTTACCAGATCTGGCACTGTGTCCTAGTTAGAGCAGCCAGGACCAGCTTATCACTGTGTGTGGGTGTAACCAAAACTGTGTATTCTGCACCCTCTATGTAATTTCTAACAAACTGTTCATAATGGATCATTTGCAACAGCTGCCCAGGGCACACCTGATACCTCAGGCTTTAAGCTGGGTGTTAGAGAACCCTGTGAGACAGGGTTTTCACATCAAAGACTCAGGTGTGATAACGCCTCTCTGGGGAGGCATTGACACCTTCACCCACAGCCTGGGGTCACATCTGCTAATGGGCTATCAAGGATTCCAAAAATACCCCATGACTCACAGAGTAAATCACCCATTTTGGAACTCCCCACCCTGGGGGAGGTCCCGGGCATTCCCATTTGAACCTGAGCATATATAATCTTGGGGTTTGGGAACTTCCGGTACCACTTGTTGTATCCCGAGGAGGACCAGAACCATAACAGGACTGCAACTGCCACTCTTGACCAGACTGTGACCATCACCTGAACCAATAGGTTTTCATTTCCGTTTACTTTGGAGTCAAGGGGACTATGTGGGGTTCAGCAGAGGGACTAACAAACACCATTCTGTTTGTGCCCCAGAGTGCTGGGTTATACTTCTGTTTTTTATGGGTTAAAACCAGTTTCTCTTCGTTGCATTGCATTTATTTTAATATTTTTATTATATTGTAACTCTGATTTGTAATCTCTTTTGAGTTGGGTTCATTTCTCCTGCCAGTTTACCTTTAAACCAGCACACACCATGTATCACAGTTTAACCTCCAACCAGGGAGTATTTGAATAATTAAGAGAGTGTGGTACAATTTCTACTTTCAATTTGCCCAAGAGAACATCGTGGGAACACATGTATGCAATATCTGCCCATGCTTTGACATTTTATCAGTAGCCTTTCCAGCCTCTCCCATCCACCATATCTCATTTCCCTAGCTAAGACTTTTCTTCTGGATCACAGGTTTGTTAATGCAAGTTTACTGAGATTCTTGGAACAGCCCTCTGCCTTGTCACAACAGGAGGGAAAGAAAGCCATAAGGAATAAACAGGCAGTGTCTTACATACAATAATTATGAGTTGGTAGAAATAGGCCTACCTTACATTTTCAAAGCAAGACACTGAACAGAGCAAGACTTTTTCCTAGAGAGCTGTGCAGAGCCAAATAGGCCAAGATCCAGCCAGTAATCTCTTTCCAACCTGAAACCTCTGGGATCTGGGAAGGATCATTTCACTTACTCACCTGTCTCTAGTTTTCAGCTTCTAAATCCTCTCTTTGGCATCCAAAGATGGAATCAGTTTTTGTACCCACAGAACTTAATATATTTTAACCCTGAGGAACCAGCTTTATCTTCCAGAACTTAATACTGGAACAGCAAGATCCCCACTACACCATTTAGCACTCTATGAGTACTTGGCAGAGCTAAGTAAACCAAAACCAAGTCAGACTTATGGACAAAAGTTATTAAGATTCCACAACTATTTACTTCATGCCACAATAAATATATATTAAAAACATAAGGTCTTTCTCCTTTTCACCATCCTGTTGGAGCCTTCCTTTAAGCTCAGTTCTTTTGGACCTATACAGGGAATTTCTAGTCAGATCATATTCTTATCCTAAAACATGAAGTATTCTCAAACCATCCTATTTTTTTTTAATTCCATCCTGCCCATTAGAGCATCTTACCTGACTCCAGTCTTGTTTCTTCTTCAAGACTTCCTGTGTTTCCTCACTTATACGTGACTTTTTTTTCTCTCTCTGATAGTTTTCTTTTAATCCAAACAGTCAGTTCAAAGACAAGACAGAGAGAATGATTTGTTCTAAGCTTCAGACAATCCTTGACTCCAATGTTTTCTATTTCAATCACTAGCCATTGTAATTCAGGAACTAACTAATGTCCTTCATTGGAAAAGATGTGACACTCACACCTACAAAAATGGATGCACATGGGCAAAAAAGCACTTATGATACAAAATATGTATAGTCAGAGCTAAAAAAGAACTTCATAATACCAATCAAACTCAGACAGAAGTTTCTCAGATTATGCAGGTCAGTGGGGTAGGGATGTTTAAGAATACCCTGTATCTATTTTAGGAAATTGATACTCTGAAGTATGCCAGTGGTACAGGAGAAACAGAAGTGGTCACCAGCAGGTTACTTCTTACTACCAGGCTCTCCCTTGATTCTACCTCCTCCAAGATAAGTGGCAGACAAACTCTGGAAGCTTTATATAGCAGAGCTGAAAATATCGCTGTAGTTTGTGAAATGTCTCTTTTCTGCACCTCCCTGCCAAAGATTGCCACCTTGACAGTGCAGGCAGTGGTAGAAGATGGGGATCTGCCTGTCAGTCCACTACCTAACACAGTTGCATACATTGTTATAGAGGTGGAGTTTATGCTGAAATACTGGATAGTGACAGCAGCCAAGGAACTGATGTGAACCCTGCTTTGCTACCTTTGTAGCAGAAGCAATAACCTTTGGGACATGACACAGCTGGGGACCAGCCATCCCTTCAGACCTCCACAGATAAATCCACCAGGGCTAGCCCACAAAAACCAAGCTGGCAGCTCAGATATTTTTTTGGCACAGCTCCCATCTCTTGACCAGTGAACTCCTCAATGTGTAAACCAGCTCGTATCTCTCCCTTCTTGCCCTCAAAATCTGCTCCTGCACAAAATCACTGTGGAACCTTGCAGATCCCCTAAACTCCAAAAGAGAAAATGCTTGCTCTCAAGAAGCAGTATTTCATCAGTCTACTGGGACATCATTTGAGAGCTCACAGGGGATAAGAACAATATTCCTGAGTTCACTGTTTCTCTGAGTTGCATCCCACCATCCTACAAACCATTACAGTCTGTCACAACAATGACAGAACAAGATAGGAGGAGGGATAATTCCTCCCCACTACTGTCAAGTTCTTTTAACTTAATGAAATTTTGAGAAGTTCTATAATTGCAGAGAGTGAAAACTAAAAACTTTGTTAAAATTAAACACATAATTTTGAATGGTGAAAATTTAGAAATTTTCCATGCATCTAGGTATATTAGCTGGCATATTCAGTGTGGGTATAGGTAAGCAGTACTACCTTCCAAGTCTTGAAAATGTTTCTTTTGGCTAACAAAGCTGTAAATACTTGGTGATAAATAGCACTTATGAATCCACAGGTGAGTGCAGTCAGAGCTGTCTGGTAACTGCAAACTGGGTTATTTGGAGGGGGGGAGGGGTGAATTATTCTGCTCCATCCACAGAAGAGAAATGCTATCTTTCAAATGATCCACCTGAAACACTAAAATCTTTTTGTGCTCTCTGGTTTAAGTAAATTGTAGCAGAGATATCTCTTGCAATATTAACTATTTGAGATTCCAATGGCAGTTTCTGCCTCACTGCCACCACAATCTCCAGCAATCTCCCCAAAAGTTTAGCTGGGACTACCAGAACAGGATGTTACTACATGACAAACAGGAGTCTCACCCAGCTGCACCAACTCATTACCATTATTTTCAGATAGGTGAAAAATGCCTTGTTAGCAGTGAGATTTTCAAAGGGCAAGTCAGTATACAGCTGATAGTTAGACAACATACGCAGAGTCTGCTGTGAGATTACAAATGACACTTTGCTCTTCAAAAATACCATCTGGACAGGTGCATAGGTCGTAAGGAAATATTAAATGCATGTTTATGGACACTGGCTGCTGTTACACACACTTCCCCATCCAAGAGACACAGTCATTCCCATAGCAAAAAGCAAAACAATGCATGAGAAGAAATCTCATACTACCATCAGTGATAATCTAGTCTCCCAAAGTGAAGGGTTGCCTTTCTATTACTTGTCCCACACCAGACCGGCTCTGGGTTTTGGAGCCACTGGTTCTCAAACTGTGCCTTTTGGCTTTTTGGCAGGACAACACAAGGATGGCTAGATTTGTCCAGGTAGCAGATTACAAAAAGTTTTATTCCCATGTACTCTACCCAGTCATGCAATGGCTTCTGAGTTCCCTCTTAACACTAAACTAGATTAAAGAAAAAAAGCAATAGATTTATTCCAGTAATGCCAAGCTGATTCTTCTACTCATATTTTTCTAAGTCTCACCCTTATCATATACCAGAGTTATCTGAAGGGGTCTTTAGATGAATGAGTATTTTCCAAACATGGTGCATTAATGGCCCTTCTTTGTGTTAAGGGAATTTTTTTACCCAAAACTGAAGAACAGATAGCCATCAGAGGTCCTTCCCATTACCTCATATAGTTCTTGAATTTTGGCCAAAAAACCAGTAGTGGGTTTCACTGCACAAGGTTTACACTGGCACCTTTTGACATTGGCAGGAAGTCACTAAGAGGATGCCAGTGCGCTCAGGCACAGGACAGGCATAGGCACAGTGATTCCAGGATGCCTGATGTGGCTCAGGTGTTCCCTGGCTAAGGAAAGCATGCTGCTCTGTTCCTCCTGGTCTTCTTTCCCAAGAAAGCAGGTTTGATGCATGTGCTATGGTCAGAACAAGAAGTTTGTTTTACTGCCCTAGTTTAGTCCACAGTGATAAAGTATAGGACTTCCTAGCAGGTATTCCCAGACAGTACAATTCACAACTTGCTACCTCTCATATTCCCTTTTCTCCTTCTCACTCTCCTCTGTTTCACCATTCTCACTCTCTCCCAAATAAACACCAACCACCCCTGCTTACAAAGGCACAAGCTGCAGCTTTTGCCAGCTTCTTACTGTTTCATATCATATTCAGGAATTTCTAATTTGAAGGCCAGTAATCTCTCTTCTGTTAGCCCAAGTTCAGGCCAGGACCTACTCAGTGACCTAGTCATTTGCCTGCAGCCCTCATAGTTGTAATGCTCAGGACTAGCCATAATAAGTGTCTCACAGTGATGGGTTAAATTCCATATGGACGCAAGGTAGAAGGAACACATCCATATGAGTCAATTTCATACACTTTAATATACAGATGCACATTATTAATGTTGGCATTACACTATCTCCAATTTGTTACTATAGAATGTCTTATATAAAAATAAGCCTTGAGATTTTATTCTCCTCTCTTTGTTCTTTATTATTTACTTATTTGGTTATATATTTCAGAATGTCTTTTCCCGCTAACATTTCTCCTCCCACTCAAATCATTGGAGTTTCTTAACAGGACAGCTAAAACAAATTCCTCTCCCAGGAGTGGTACCAGTTTTACAAATAATATTAGAATCTTATATTTGCACAAATATCATTAATAAGAATAAGTTTAAATAGTATTATCTTCTCTTTAGTGATTCCTTGATAGCAAAAAATGATCCTACAAAAAATACTCCTAGAAATACAATTGCATTCTGCACCATTTCTATCCACTTCTGTCTCTGACTGAATGCCTCTTAATGGAACCCACTCAGTCTTGCTTTGCTTTAAAATTGAGCAGTTAGAATCGGTGACTGACCACTGTGGGAAGGCCCAGCACAATGGAAATGGAAGGCTTAGAGGCAAGGAACCTTTTTTCTGCCACAGACTCATGATAATTTCGATAGTAACAGCACAAGCACAAACCTTACTGTTACAATGAGCTTCCTAGTTCTTCTAGGTGAAACTTTTCCCCAGGATAACATTATCCCTTGTTTGACGCAACAGGGAAATAAAAAATGACTTGCCAGGAAACACCAGAACATCATTGGCAGGGTCAGGAAGAGTGTACAGCCAGCTGAAGTCAGCTCAAGATGATAGTCTATGTGCTTGTGTTCAATCCCTCATGATAGTCCCATTCCCTTGGCCTGGTATCTCCTTGTTGGTAGGATTACTGTCACAAGTGCCCTGGAAGGTCTGAAACAAATTCAGCTTTCTAGCAGAACTTACAGCATAAGTTCTTGAAGGCCAGTCAAGCACCTTATGTGAAGCTAACACGGTCACTAACAGAGCACTTGATTTAGCTGTTCATCAATTGCACATATTTGTGGTTTTCTGTTGTGTGGGAAGCACACATTCAAAGCTGGTCATGTCCCTTTCTTCCTCTCATGTGATTTTATGTGGATTCCTTATCTACAATACATACTGCAAAACAAAATACATATATATTGTGGCCTATTGCTTTTTTAGCTCATGAATACTAATGGAGAAGAAAACAACCAACAACAAGTAAACAGAAACTAAGTCTCTCTTCCAGCCAGAGATGCACCTGCAAAAGATTTTTGTGCAGTTAACGCAATTACAAATGGTGCAGAGTTACACCATTCTTCGTGGAAATTCAGAGATTGTTCTTTCTACAGGACAGGAGTCTGGCTGGCAGTGTTATAAGGCCATGCATTTATCTGAGTACCTAGTATAGAGGTTGTCTTTTTTCTTTATTTCAGCAGCCCTCACTGCTGCTACTATTCAATGAAATACTTTGTGGGTGTTCATATTCTACTTACTTAGCCACTAGAACCTGGCATGGTCTCAAGAAAGTGGACAAAGTAACAAATCATACAGTTTCAACAATACCATAAAACCTCTAGAGACACCAGCAATTGTAAAGCAAGCTTCTCCACATATACTGTAAGAAAGCAGCTAGAGCACCACATTCTTCTGACAGAGCTTCTGACTAAACTACAGGCAAGGAAGTCTATACAAGTCTACTCAAGCTCCAAACAGATAACTCAGGCCTGTGACAGCTTTGTTAAATTGTACTTTCTTTGTTTTTTCTTAAAACTCGTGCTTAGACTAAAGACTGATTTTGATATTTCCAAATTGAAGAAAAGCATGCACATGTTGACACCAAGGAGGAGCTACTGCAGAAACTCTTCTTGCCATGTCAAACAGCCAGTGATCTCTGGAATTGCCTCCTCAGGGACCCAAATGCCAGACAAGGTACTTACAACTGTGCAGTTGGACACCAGTCCAACTTGAAGCAGAGATACACAATAGTTAGTGCACAGAAGTAGGTCTTTTTGGTTCTCCTGCTAACTAAGGTGACTTTTTTAAAAACACAATAGCATGAAATAATAAAATAATGTTCAGGCTCATGTTCAATTTATTGAAAAAGTATTAAGCCACAGTTTAATTCACCAGAAAGGTGAATTTGCCCTAAGCCTACAATTCATTAAATCCCAGCTCTCATCTTCACCCTTTGGCCACAGGGGACTAAGAGGACAGGAGCCATCATTCCCTAGAGCAACACAACCCTGAAATGTACCGCTTCAATGACAGTTTCCTCAAGCAGGACTGAAAAAGTTCTTTACCCCTAAAGTCTTCATTTTACTTTCAAGATATTTTTTATCTTTAATGCAGTTTCCCATTATGGCAAAAAACAGACTACATGCACTGGATGATAATCCATTATTTGTACAGTCAGTAAACATCAGCTATCTGAAAACATGGGCCAGTGCTATTCTGGGGAGTATCAGTAGAGATATTACAGGAAAAAAACCCAACATCATTACTGCAGTCTAGACAGCAGTGACTAGGCCTTAATTGGAATGAAGAAGTTGAATTTGAGTACCACAGCTCTAGAAGTTGATTATTAAAAAAAAAAATCCACCCAAAATAAACCAAAGAACAATCAATTAAAAAATATAACCTACAAAGTTCATTAACCTAGATATATTCAGTTGTTCTCCCCACCCACCCAAGTGAAGCTTTTGCATATTATTACTTGTCAATATAACAGAGATAAGACCTGAACAAATAAATGCAATTCATTTATGAGTAGAAGCTTAATAAAGATCAAAAATGTAATATAACAAGCTTCAAGGCTGAAAGCTGTGCAAGTTGAAACTACTGTCACTTAATATGGATACCTATTTATTAGGTGTAGCCTAAAAAGATGAGTTTTGTTGTGATTAAAGGGCAGACCTGCAGTACAGTTACCAGAGATCCATATGGGATGCCATATTCTTGACAACGCAGCTTTTAATTGCCTCAGAAGTTGGCTTATCATCTTTCATGAGTGAAAACATAATAGAAAAGGGAACTATTATTTCTCATCCAATTTTCTCTCATTCAGCATTCCTGTTGCCTTCACTGTTTTACTATCATATTCAATTTATTGAGATAAATCCAATAATAAATACCTTTGTAACATATCAGTTCTTAAGTGCTTTTTAAATCAATTTGCATGTCCTTTCACATGTTCAACTGAAATTAACATTAATATGTAGCTTGGGTTTAACAGAACCTATACTGAAAAAATTTCCATACCATCTGTTTCCAAAAGAAAAATATTCTTCAGAGCATGCACCCAAGTTAGCAGAGGGAATATTAAAAAAAATAGAGAGAATGGGAGCATAAGGACAGAGCCATGGACAATTTGCTTCCACAAGGCTCATGCTACAGGTGTATTATTGACACGCTCACCTTCCACAAAATTCATCAGGAAAAGGTTCCTCATACAGACTTGAAAGTTCAGCCCATCTGAAATATCTATGATTTCCTGAAAATCAACACTTTTTCCAGAGGAAGCAAATGGCTCAGTTTAAATTTAATTTTGTTTGTTGTGGCTTTAATACAAATTCAGGTATTTGATAGATGAATGAAATGCTTGGTGTTTTTTCTGCTTTGATACAAAGTGTTTTTAAGAATTAGACTGATTCATGAATCAGTTGTCAATTCTTTTCCTAGCTTACCCTTCAGAGAAAGCATGACATCATTAACTCCAGCACACAGACAAGCAGGTTTTTATGATTTTTAAGTGTCATTAAAAACTCCTTTAAGTAGTTATTTAGTCATTGAAAGCATCACTCCCATCCTCATCATCCTTAAAGAAGTTATAAATTGCAATTAAGCAATCTTCACCTCATGTAGAAAGCTAACTTCTAATAGTGAGAAAACTTTTCAAGATCCCTTCAACTCCATAGTTAACACATTTATCTTAAATTAATGGTGAAGATGATAATTTTGTGGAGTTATGCTTCAGTAGTTCCAAATATTCAAGGCTAATAAAATGAAATATCTCCTGTGTCTCTGGAATTCTTTAGGCCATTGAAGAAAGGTGACTATAAACATCATTGCACTTTTTAAAAAAATCTGAATAATTACTTCTGTATGACATACCTTGCTGTGTCATGGAATCAGGAACCTACCTGTGTTTCTGGAAAATCAATATTAGCTTTCTTAGTATAAATGATAATATTGTTTTCAAAAGACATATCATTTGAATGCACTGTACTTTTCCCATTTGCAACTATTTCTAATGCAGTTTCACTGCTTCTTTTTTAATTAATCTGTAAACAGAGGGGGTTTGCCTTTTCAAAGTTGTGCTAATGAACAGTTACCAGAAACACTGATATTCTCATCATTTGAGATTGTGGCCAGAAAGACAATATATACTCTTTCCAACCCAATTGTTTCATTTTTTTTCTCACATGAAGTTCTATTTCTACCAAGAAGTATTACTTTACTTGTGGTTAAATCTTGGAAGAGAGCATGTTTCAAATTTTTTTGTCACATATGAATGGCTCTATATAGTACCAGTAATTCCTCAGGATGAGCTCCACACTGAAAGCAAGGTTTAATCAACAGTGTATGTCTTAGCATCACTCCGCAAATGTTTGATTCATGTGACAGACTAATGAAATAAGGAATCTCCTTTAAAGGACAGAAAAGATGGTCATCCTCTCCAAAAGGGGAACTATTCTCAGGAAGTTTGACATCTGATCTATGTCTACCCCACATATCTAATACAAAACCCAAAAATATTTGTATTCTATTACTAAGCCTCAAAATTAAACCTGCACTGTGACAATGCAGTCTGTATGTCATTAGAAAAATAAAAATTAGAAGCAATTTCTGAAAATCATTTTTTCAGGTGAGCCAAGGACTGAACTTCAACTTGGACAGGAACTGTGAGGTACATTTGCTTAAAGTTGCAGGATCAACTTCCCTTTCTCCTTCCAAAAATGGAAGAACTTTTCAAGTTAAAAGCCACCTTCTATTAAAGAGCAAACAAGAAGAGTTAACTTTATTTAGATATAAATCAAGTGATTAGATAAAGCAGAAAAGAAATTTTAAAATGGTTTGCAATAGAAGTTCCTCTGCTTATCTTATTCTCCTGAAGTACCTTCTTTCTTTTAGCAATCTAGCAACCTATTTTCTTGAAGCTGCAGCTCAACTCTCTGTTGTGGCCTCCTGATACTGAGGATCACTCAGGCCTAGTTGTGTGTTTGCCCCTGCTCTCCTTCGCCACCTCCTATCTCCTCAGACAGCTTTTAGTCTCAGACATCTCCCCTCTGCCTGGCCCACGTGTATCAGAGCTTTTTTCTCCTCCTACACACTCAAATGATCTCCAGGAGTGATTTGCCCCCTCCTCCAGAGATCTCTGTGTGATTCGATCACCCTTTTTTTGTAAAGGAGCTAAACATCATAGCAGCAGAGTAAATACAAGGCACTATCCATCACTGAGCTCCGGCCTAACTGATTATTCAGCCTAACTTCCACTTGTAACTCACATGCATAAAACTGATAGTTTTCAAGTGTAAAACTTATCTTTCTTTCAATCAGTGCACATTTTGTCACAGATCCGTAGCCAAGACAGTGAACAACGCAGTCAGGCCTTTCAAACCTTTGTGTTCATGGAAATACACAAAGAAAACAGACCTAAGCAGAGCCACCATCCACTCATATGGATTAGGCACTGCTTAACCAACAGCATAATGGTTTTGAAGCAGCTGTTTGAATGCATGAGGCAGAAAACTCAAAAAGAGCTCAAAATTTGGATATTTCTTAAAGGAAGGGAAACGTTGATACAGAGAAGAGACACATTCACATTGCAAATACAGATTTGATTATTCTAAGTAGGACTATGTAGGGTGATGGCTCTGATAAGGCCTGATGGGTTGAGGGAGACATCTCAGCCCCCCTGCAGGGATGTTCCTGGCCGAGGACAAAGGCTCAAACTGATAAGATTAACATAGGGTGGAGTGTTAAGAAATAGCATGGCCTCCCTTTGTGATATCTTCAAGGAGCCATTCTAGGAACCACCTTGCCTCAGGCATCTGCATCACCATCACCCTCCCAAAGATTGACTTAGCCACACAAACCACATGGAAGAAAAAAAAAAGGTATAAAAAGTGTTTTGCGTTTAAACTCCAGTAGCAGAGGGAAATATGCCACTGTCTCTGTGAGGGTAACTGCTGCAGCTTGTCCGGAACAATGTAGGGCTGAGGAGCAAGGTGCAGTTTCTTTTTTCAACATGTATGTTGATAAGAAGCAGCTCTGCTCTTCCCTTTTGTTTTGTGTTACAGA
>JAWWEV010000083.1:90033174-90076168 GCA_035583235.1 Hafferia zeledoni | reverse complement strand
ATCCTGTGTGCTGTCAGTTAAAAGACAGACAGTGTTGGGTACATAAGGATCTGATTGTCTGGAAGCACTTACAGCTACTAACTTTTAATTAAAACAGTTAATACTAG
This sequence comes from Hafferia zeledoni, assembly GCA_035583235.1. Lineage (NCBI taxonomy): Eukaryota > Metazoa > Chordata > Aves > Passeriformes > Thamnophilidae > Hafferia > Hafferia zeledoni. The sequence continues at coordinate 90,076,061 of JAWWEV010000083.1, read as the reverse complement.
AAATCTCTGCATTTCTGTCTCCCTCCTTCCTTTCACGTGACAGACTATGAGAAGTGTTCAGCATTGATTTCCCTCTGCTTCCACTGGAATCTAATAATCTGAGAATATTTCTCCACCATGATAAGGATTTCGTCCTCAGCACCCTGTGATCTTTTTCCAGATACAGCATAACACCACAAGGCAGAGATTTTAACAACCGCTGGAAACTATACTAGTCACACATGTAATATATTCTCAGGTTATCAGCAATTATGAATGGGTAACAGCTCTTTTTCACTAAATAACTGGAATGTCACCAGCACAAATGTCTTGCAAGGTTTTGACTCTGCATCTCAACCTAACTGGTACTTTTCCAGGAGCTTATGATTCTTCAGAAATATGGCAGTAGCCCTTGGAGTCTTGTAATAACTGACAGGGGACTTTTGAAAATACAAATGCAGGCCACTTAAAATGTTCACATACATGGAGCACACGTGATCATGCCACACAGGGATCTGTGCCTACCTTTTAGCTGTTCATACACAGACTGCAAGATGGCTAACTGCAATGTACTTCGTGATATATACATTCTCGTATTTTACCAAATTTCTGCTACTGGAACATAATAGATAAATGAGGTGACTGAAAACTGAATGAAATGCTGGGCTCAAAGGGTTATCATCTACTGATTTGTATGAAGTCCAGCTGGATGTCATTCACCATCAGTGACTGGCAGGTTGATGCTGGGTCTAATACTGTGTAGCATCTTCAGTAATGACCTAGGTGATGAGACAGAGTGCACTCTCAGAAGGTTTGCAGTTGATATAAAATTGTAGGAATGGGTGATAAGCCAGTGAGTGTGCTGCCATTCAGAAAGACCTTAACAGGCTGGAGAAATGGGCAAACAAAAATGTTAGGAAGTACAACAAATGAAATGCAAGACTCTGCACCTATTGGTACATGCTGAGAGCTGACTGACTAGAAAGAAACTTTGCAAAAAAGAACCTGGAGATCCTCGCTGACAAATGGAAAATGAGCCAGCAAGTCACACTTGCAGAAAAGGCAGCCAGCACCACCCTGCTGCACTAGGAAGAGCATCTCCAGCAGGTTAATGGAGGTGATTATTCTGCACTGCTTAGCTCTGATGAGACCTCTGGAGTGCCATGTAAGACAGACATGGAGATATTGGACTGAGTCCAACAAAGGGCCATGAACATGGCTAAGTATTTGGAGTGTCTGACATAAGAAGTCAGGCTGGGAGAGCAGTGATTGGTTTTACCTGGAGAAAAAAGTCTGGGAGGATAAGGGGCACATCTTAGCAATGTGTATAAATGTCTGATGGGAGGCAGTAAAGAAGACAGAGCCAAACTCTCATCAGTGATGTCCAGTGAAATGACAAGAGGAAAGGAACACAGACTGAAATTCAGGAAACTCAATTTAAATACATGAAAAAGCTTTCATACTGTAAGGGGTGATAAAACACTGAAGCAGACTGCCCAGGCCAGCTGCAGAGACTAAATCCTTGGAAATATTCAAACTGTGACTGGACACAGTTCTGAGAGACCTGCTCTGGGTGACCACACTTTCAGCAGGGTGGTTGAACCAGATAATCTCCACAGGCCCCTTCCAACATCAGCTATTCTGTGACTCTGAGAAAGCTGTCCCCTCCATTATCAGGCCGCTGCTCCTGCCAGCCAGGCACCTGCAGAGAAATAGCTCAAGACAGTCAGGAGCAAACATTCTCATGTCCAGCCCCTCACATTCCCTCCTGTTAGACAGGACAAGCAAAATCCATATTGCTCACTGCCCATTGGCACAATACAGAAAGTATGACGGGAAAAGGGCTTTGCAAGAGAAAACCTTCTGAAGCAGGGCCTTGGTTTCAGGCTATTTGCCTTATATGTTACAGTACCCTTGGTTTTGAAGATTTACAAATGCCTACAAGTGAGCATATTTTGATTTTCCATGGTTGACATTGTATTATTCACTCCACAACATGACAGGACAAGGCAATACAAACTTGTTGATTAGAAAGAAGGAAACCTTTCACTACGTATCAAGGACTAACATGTCTAGTCCATTAAATATACAACAAAATTTGTTATTTCCTTAAGTTTAGTATAAATTTCTCAACATCACCGGGGGAAGGAAATATCATAAAACTAGAAAATAATACCATGACATATAACACAGCTCTCAAGTTTTGCATTCTTCAGAGCATGCATACAATCCCAACTTTGCAGAAAAAAGAAGCAAGTTGTGGAAATTTTTCACAGATCCAATCCCAGCTCTCTTTATGAAGTTGAAAAATTCACTGAGAATAAAGATATATTGCTAATAGAAAGAAGGGGGGAAAAGGGACTGTTGTTTCATTCTTCTCATCGCTTTAGCCTTGTCTCTGGCTGCAGAGGCATTTGATCGCACAGAAAAGACAGTGATCCTATTCTTCCACAAACATCATCAGCAACTAACAGGAGAGTAAAACAGTAGAAAACTTTGATAATCCTCTTCTATCTATGGGATAAATCAAAGTTCCCAAACTTCTCTGGAGCACTGAATCACTCCAGGAATCTTGTGGATCACCCATGTGGAACTTGTCACATGCTGGAGAGTTAATGGTCATGTGAGGCCACATAGCAATAAAGAAACATTGCAGCAGAAGATACTGGTGGAAGTCTACATGTACCACACAGCACTGGTTAGTTCATAAACATTGTACTTCCACGTAGTTCAGCAGATCTGCTCCAGAAAACTTACCATGGCCTTCCAAATCACAAGTGATCAAGTACTAAACACCACCAAATTTCTATCCATTACACTTCATAAGTAACATCACACAGAGGACCTGTAAATGTGCTGTATATAATACCTAGCAATGATAGTGAGAACCAAAACTCATACCTGATTTTCATTCCAAATTTTGCCAGATATCCACATTAGCAATTACTTAAATTATCTATGCATCATTTTCTTTGGAAAAACAGGCTGGACTGCATGGTGTCTTCATCATTCACCCATTCCTCCCATTGTGAGTGGAGAAGACTTTTTATTTTTCCAGGGCTATGGAGATGCAAGAGGTCCATAAAAGAAATAACAAAAATAGTATCTCACAGAGGTATTAAAAATTTAGTGAAGTATATACTCCATGACTAGTCCATTGCTGGTACATATAGGTCTGCCAGGCACCATGAGCAGCTGTCATACCCGTTAGCCAATTTAGTGATCTATCCAGCTCCATTGTGCCCTCTCCTTCTTTCCTCCTTCACAGAGAGTCATTACTTGGAATAGTATCCAAACATGAACTGCAGACTGGCCCCAGAGTGTTCTGCTGTCATTTCTATTCACATCCTTGAAGGTCCCTTCTCCCTCCCATCCTCACTGAACAGCTACCTGACAATGCTGATGGAATTCAGGGCATCTTTAGGGGGTAGCACAATTAATCCTGGAGAGCAGCTGCTCCAGTGCTTTGCCAAGATGGAACTAAACCTTAATAAGGGGAAAACACGTGAAGCTGAGAACAAAAATCTTGAAGGCTGAGTTACCTGTATTGGTGTTTTGACTTCAAGATTATCTCAACAGTTTCTCGCTGCAAATAGAGATGCCACTAAAATTATCATTTTTACATCTTATGACATAGCCATGGTTCTTTATTATAAGCGTAGCTTCTGGGTTTGGCCATTGCAAGACAACTTTGCCAATTTTTAACTGATGCCTGACTTGATCTAGTAAGTTCAAAGTGCATCAGCCCAACTCTTTCAGCCACACCAGTCACTCAGCATCCATCATGCTGACTGTCAGGTTGCATCAGAATGAAATGACTCCTCTTTCTTTCACAGTTCTCCATGGGCTTTAGGTTCTCACCTAAAGGAAAAAATTTGCTACTGAAACTTTCTCGAAGAGTGAAATCCACAGTCTCAGTACCTGAAGTGTGCTGATAAGCCAAAGAACAGTCTAGACTGACTTTTGAAGGGCGCCTTGAGAAGTCTGTGTCCCTACAGAGGAACCAGAAGGGGGACACCCAGAATGAATCCAAGAATTCCCAGGGGCTCAGAGTGGCCTAAGCCAGCCTGCTGGTACACCAGGCACAACCAGAGTGGCCAGCTTTAGACTGCCTGCAAGACAGCATTGTGTTCCAAGTGCAAAAGACTTCTGTGCCACATTCTTAGGGCCACCTACCAAAAGCCATGTAGGACGGAGCTCCTCCGGTGACTGCATCTTTAGAGGGATTCCTCTAGCAGAAAGGCCAAATGAGTGTGAGACCCTGTGGCTTCAAGTTTGAAGGCAAAGCTCCCTTTCTGGCATGCCCTTTGTAATACTAAATCAAAATACTCTTTTTTAAAAAACATGGATGTTCTGTACCTGTAATAGAAAATTATCTACATTGCCTGTAGTACTGGAATAACTCACAAACCTATGGGGTAGACATGTAAAAACAATCTTAATATTTTAGATATCCCTTCTACTTCACAGTAAATCAGTATAATCTGTCTTTTATTGGGTTACTGGATGCTGTGGCAAGGGAAAAAAAACCACATTTGGCTTTTAAGCACTTTGAAGTGAGTACTTTGAAGCCTCAGTAAGTGATAATCAAGAAAAATGGCACTAACATCTTATGATAAATCTTCTCTATATATTTAAGTAGGATTACTTGTGAAGCCTCAGAAATTAAAATGATTATATATAGCCTTACTTAAGACTTGAGTTTAATAAAGCATGTGATATTGGTTTTCAAAATCTTCTCTGTTTGAGCTAAGGCAGCTATAGCAATGCCAGTCAAACAAGCTCTTCTGTGAGCAATAGAATTGATGAAAGATGGTTCACTTCACCCCACAAAGCTACTTGACACCACCAGTTCTCATCATGCCACCCCAACCAGGCAAGAGAGCAAATGCAAAGTGATAGTCCAAAGTTAGACTTAGCCCACTGTTGCCCAGTAAAACAGAGGGTTTGCTTTCTGCCTAACCTTTCCCCAGCAATATGCTAATTTGAGTCTCTTTCTTCCATGCAGCCCCTAATTTTTCACGTGACTTGAAGGGACATAAAGCAAACTAGAACTCTAACAGGCAACTCAGATTTGGTTGAATTTGAACACGGAATTCAAAAGATATTAGTGTCAGAGTGGCAGATGAACAGAATGCTACAGCATCAGTCTCTTACAAAAACCTTGAAATCAAGTTAAAAAATAACTTCTTTTAAGCAGTTCCTCCAACTAGATTTGCTACCTGAGGTTTCAGTGTTATAAAAGTAATTATCTTTTTTACCAGTCCAAAATTCCTTGTTGATTAACAAAAAAAAAAAATTTAAACAGCTCAAGAAATCTCAATTCTCTTAGCAGATAAAAGATTTTAAATATGTTTGGACAGACATAAGATTTATTGTGTCTTAAACTAACCAATAATTCATAGACTCCATTTAGTTTCATGGTTGGAATGATCCTGTTAACATTGAACTCTTTTTGTATCTGAAACAGACCTGGACTTGTGTAACAAAACCAAAGCAGTACTCTCTGCTACTCCATCTCTGACGAATTTTTTTCAGATTTTTCAGGAAGCCTTTTTCATGTTGAAGCTCTATATTTATTTTGAGGAACTGCCACTCTGCTTCTAAGTTTTAGTGCTGTGAGAAAAACACAACCCAGGCAATTTCTTCTCAGGTTATCATAGAATTCAATGGGAAACAGAAATCACCTAATGACTTTTATATCTTGGCAGATTTGGGACTATCCAATGAGCAACAAAACTTCAGGTAGGGGAAAATGTCACTGAGAATTAATTTACGTACATATCCCACTATGCTTAATCACTAGGAACTGGCAGAAAGTATGGTGATGATGGCAATGACAATGAGGATGATAACAATAACAATGCCATCACCTACAACCACACTAATTACACTAAAACCATCACCTAGCTGATGTTGATATCAATAATCTTTTCATTTCTCCGTTGATATTACAAATCTTTTCAGCAAAAAAACCTTTTATGCCATATTCATTCTATCTGTAAGTTATAAAAAACTGATATTACCTGGCTCTTAAAATTGATGAAGACTTGTAAACTAGTCCTAAAATAAAATAAGGATTTGAGATTTTAAATCCAATCTAACCAGACTAAAATCCCCAAGCTAATTATCATTGCTCCTTACCAAATACCTTTAACTGATTCTGTCCCAAACTTTGCTAATTCTTACATGTCAATTAACCACTACAGACATACCAGCAAGACAGATATTATATCACTTCATAATTTTTTTGCTAGATTCTGGCCTCAGTGAGGTAGTATTAACTAATTATTTTCCTAAGCAATGTATTGTTCTCTTATCCTACCTACTAGACTCAACTGTACTTCCAGGATGTCTATGTTTTGGCATAATCTCTCTTTTCCTCATTTACCAAGAAAGAGATCAAAAATTAATATAAAAAATTCTTTTTATAAAAAACTCAAGATTGTATATAACTCTTTCTCTGCCATTGCAATCACTATTTCTACACACAGTATATTAGTGGCCTCAAATAGAGCAACACACATCAATTAACCTTTTCTTTCTTTTTATTCCACAGCAGGCTGAATGACTTCAAGGGTGCTGCACATTCCACTTAAGTGCACTAACATGAAACAGAATTAAGATGAATCATAAATCTCAAAATATAAAGTCTTGTCTAGCCACCCTCTTAGTCTCTTTGTAGGAATTATTTGGTCACCTATTTACCCTTTACCTGTTACATATTGATTTCCAGTTGAAACCACGTATTATTGAAAGACTATAATGGCTTTGTTCCTGTCAGAGATGACTAGTTGCTTAGTTTATAATTCCATGCTTGGTTTCATAAACTCACAATTGTCCCCAGATGCAATCAGGTCAGTGTCAAACACCTTGCTGAAACATATAGCAAAATAACAGCCAAATATTGCTTGACATTGTTGCAAAGACATTATTGGTTATTTGGGCTAAGTTTCCATGCTGTGAATGCCAAAATCAAAATTAATAATAAGTACACCAAGTGAAATAATAACAAAATTAAAAGAATTCGTGGCTAGCATCATTTGGTTACAGGATAAAAAGTATTACTGGATGCCAAAAGATCAAGTTCTTTTGTCGTAGCAGAACTACAAGCAAAGCAAAATTAAATAAATGCACTAGTGGAACTATTAAGTATGGCCAAAATCTACATTGCTAAAAAAAAAACCTGCAGAAACCCCCAGTTTCACTAATAACTGTTCACTAATAATAGTTCACAAAACAGACAAAGCATCTTGTTTACTTGTTTCTCTGTCTGTTTGATTTTACAAGGCTCAATGAATACAAAATTTCCTCAGTTTTCCTGGCATCCTTTACGATCTGGAAGGAATAATCTTTTTCATTTACTTTCTTAAATTATCTTACTATTTAAATCATAACACAGAACATTTATGTTAATCTATAGTAGTTGCAGGTTTTGTTTCTTTGTCCAACTACTGTGTAAGAGACCAGTCCTCAACATCTGATATCTAAATGCTTTCAAATCACTGACTGATTTTTGTCCCTTTGCACAATCTTTCATTTTCAGTAAAGCTTTAAGGGTTTTGTCTCACATTTGACAACCCTTGGGTTGTTATACAACAATTAACTGTGACATGAAGGAAATCCCTACCACTTCAGGGAATCACTGTGTAACTGGAACTGAACCAGGTCTCATGTACAAATTTTTCCATTCTGCTACTATGATGTCTGCTTTTTTTTGATTGTTGCACAGGCTGATACTCACCCGCTGACAGATTTTGCCTTCCCTGTTTCTCTTCTAGCGCAGCTCCTTCCAGCAGTTTGGACACAGCTCTGTAGGCACTCAGAGAAGGCAGGTAAGAGGGCATGCAGCACTTAGCAGGCACCGGTTTATAGGCAAGGGGGAGCAGTGCTGTAAAAATGATGTGTAAGTACTTGCAAAGTCATGCATAGAGTATATAAACACCACACAATGGCAACATGAGAAATGAAAGGTCTGATGGGGGAAAAGACAACAAAACTTACCTCACGTCATAACATTGTCCTATTCACAGTAAATGTTCCTCTTGATAAGAAGCAGAAAGGGGTTTTTTTTATAAGTGGCAAATGCGTATTAAGCAGGCTGAAAGTATGGTATTACTTAAGTATACTAAGAAAGAAAGAAGATAAAGAAAGCAATTACATGCTGCCTGTCCAACACAGAAGAAGTAGCTGAAGTTTAGACAAAAACAGAGACAGTTCTACTGCTGAAGAAAGAAAACTATACTGCTCCAGAAACCACTGGCAGAACAAATCTAACTTATTCCTCACACAAAAATAATAAGGCAAATAATTTTGGAAGTCAAAATAAATGGGGGCTACAGAATGCAAAATGATCACATTACCTGTGGGAAGGTGGCTACAAATCAAGTGCTTGCTGGTTTTCCAAACAGAAGTAGGGGTCATTAATGAAACTGGCAAGAGACAGGTGCAAAGAAATAAAAGGACATGATTCTTCACATAACAGGTGGAATTTGTCCAAAAGCTTTTCTGCTACCAGCACTTAATTACCGGAAAAACAGACAAATTGGATTAAGTTCAAAGAAAAGCTACAATAAGGGGAGACTAAATTAAAAGAAAATAAGAAAAGAGAAATACATGCACAGTGCTGGCTAAGTGGCAGCAAATTACATCTACAACAAATATTTAAAATGTGCAAACTACACTGGTTCATTAGCAGAATCATTCAGGGAGTACAAGAGATTATTACACAAATATCAAATAAAAATTAAGTTATGAACATTGAAGTCCAATAGTAGGGAAAATTTTAATTGGCCTCTGAAACTCAATTAACAGGCATAATAGTAGATTTAGGAAACACTAGCATTGATAATAATTTGTGAATGATCCTGAACTGCAGTAGGCAAATCCAGGGAATATGGTAAGAAGAGGTTTCAAGGTTTTTTGATCAGTAATTTTGAAAAAAAAATTCAAACCAAGTCGATAATTTTTCAATGAAGCTGTCATTTTATTAACACTTTTTATTTTTGTTAACATTTCAGATTGCATTATTTGGAGAATTCGGGGGGGGGGTTGTAAAGTATGAAATGGCAGGAATGTATAGAGTATTGTCATGGGTTTGGCCAGGTGGGCTAAATTTAGGCTTTAAAGTTTAGATTAGGCCTGAAGTTGTCAGGTGACTTAAGCTGAGCTGAGCTAGCTAACAGCTGACCTCTTCTAGCAAATGATATTGTATTTCATACCATGATACATCATCTCAAAGAGCGTAGAATGCAGTGTGTGGGTGTGGCTTAGTCAGTTCCACCATGGCCGGGCTACAGACAGGACCTGTGAAACTCCTGTCTGGCTAGACCAGGCCTTGATCCTGCTCCAGCCACTGCTTGCATCTTGTTTGAATTCAGAGAAGTAGAAACATTTTGTTGTTACTCTTTCTGTTTCTTGCTAAGTGTCTTTTAGAGTACTTATAGATCTAAAATAATAGGCTTTGTATTAATTGGAGAGTGAGAAGATATTTCTTGTTATACATAACTTGTGTGTGTGTTATATTGTAGTTTTAATTTTCTCTTTTCTGTATAAATACATGTAGTTAGTTTTAAGCATAAACCTGAGTTTTAAAGTTTTTTTTCCCCTCTCCCTCTTCTTTCTCCTTTAGCTAGTTGGGGAAGCAAAAACCCTTTTCACTCTGCTTCAGCTGGCGTTTTGACAGCTCAACCCAAGACAAGTATATAGAAAACTAATTGTTTCAATCCTTTCAAAAATTATTTTGAAAAATAGTAAGTACTCCCTCACATCTACCACAATATAGCAGAATTAAAATTCTGTCACTGTCATTTGCAGTTACAACTCCATTTCTAGTTCTATCCTTCCAGATGTGCTCTTTCCCTGTCCCCTGCCTTTCTCTAGTCATTTACCTCCCTGTTGTTGCCCACTCCCTTCTACCACAACCCACTGCAACAGCATTTCCAACAGGCAGTATGCAAAGGATAAGTATCTACAGTCACAAAGGTCTCTTTGCCTCTCCCTCCTCAGTATTCTGTCACCAGGAGACAATGAAACAGCTCTTCAGAAAGAGGACCTCACCCATAATTCTCATAATTTGGCATTTCTCCATGTCTGTCAAAAACACAGAGATTGTGCCATCTTAGTGTCAGGCCTTAAGCCTTTGCAGCTTAATTGTCTTTTTTTTGAAGGCAGATGGGAGAGTGGAGAACTCTCCAAGTCTTCAAAATCACCACAATGTGAGAAGGGAGTTTTTTGCAAGAAGGTAAAAAGAAGGTAAAGAGACCTAGTAAAGTAAGTTACTCTGTCAGTCACATTCCAGTTTCTTTGGGACTTAAAAAAGCTCCTTTAATGAAACTTCTAGCAGCTGCATCCCCACACACTCAAAACTAAATAGCACTGGAGCCATGCTCGCTCCAGGCTTCTTGTTCACCTCCTTGTTAGCAGAGCACGGCAAACTGAAAATTCCTTGACTTAGGGTAAACACTTCTTAGCAACAACTAAAGCATCAGCATGTTATCAACATTATTTTCATACTAAATCCAAACCACAGCACTGTACCAGCTAGTAGGATGAAAATTAACCCTATCCCAGCTGAAACCAGGACAGTATCCACTCCTTATTCTGTATCATTTACATCATGCCCAGGTCCTACACTTTCCAATACACCATCACTTTCCCTGTCTTTTGCTATATACACACAGATTCTGCCACATGGGACATGCACACTGGACTTCATCTGGATCTGTGGATGACTGTCCATTGTTCAGGTCATAATAACTTATCTCTAGCATGGCTAATTCCCTGGTACTGGATATCTCTCTCCATGGTAGTCCATTTTCCTGGGAGACACATAATGTCCTCCTTGAAGGATTACCCTTCCTTCACCCCTGACAGGAGTTGACTCCAGAGGCTGAGGACTTGCATCCCTTTTTCAATTGCCTTGCCAATGCCCCCTTCCCTGGAAAGTGATTCCAGCTGTTTGGCTTCCCTAGTCTGTAATTCCAGGCTACTAGCCACATCATCCTATAATCAGAGCAGCCAGGTGACAATGTGCTCAACTGACTGGCAGCTAAAATATTTTGTATATCCTGCAGCTCACTAAGGGATAGAGATCAAGTTGTTCTGCCTCTTCCTCATGGTCTTGTGGTGGCTCTCTTAGTCCTCCTTCACTACAAGGTCTTTAGTGTTCATTTCTTCTTGTGTATAGGGGCACAGGTTGGTTCTCTGGTTCAGCTGAAGTGCCTGGCACAGGGGTTGGAGCAGTCTATTGTTTTGCTGTCAGACCCAGAGAGCTTCTTTTCCCCTTGCAGGAAACAAATATTGTCAAACAGGGCTCAGAAGGCCCGGGCCAGGCCCCAGCACTTGGCAGTGATTTTTGTCTCTCTGCCAGGGTGACAGCACACTTACCAAATATTTTACTAATTTTTCTGGATTCTGCACTTGTTCAGGGATGATGTTCAAAAACACCGGAAGTGCCCACTGTCCTAGGTACTTGCCCACACCCTCTGCCACTCATATCTGGCCTCAGGGTAGATCACTGTGGGGTATTCTTAAACAGTTGTTTAATCTTAAACAAGACCTGGAAAACACTCAAGAGATATAGCAATACATGCTGGTTTCAACATCCCAAGGATGTTCAGAATTCTCAAGAGCCATTGTAATTAGCCTGGAGGAGAAGAGGCAGATGAAGGGAGGTGTCTCCACCATGGACTGGATTTCTAGGAAGAAAAGGTAAAGGGTATAATTATTAACAGCTTCTGATAGATGGCTTCCACAGTATGGAGATGACGACAAGACTGAGTACAAATACCATATTAATTTCAGAGCTAGCAACTCCATCAGATTATAAACCAGAGTTACAACAACATGATAACCTTAGCCCACTTCCCACGGGTGACAAACAGCACAATGGGGAACCCATACTGCAAGTAAGGTATCACATAATGCAGCTTTAAGAACAAGCACACCAAATTTGAGAGCAAATGAATCACCACTGGGACCAGTGGCTACTAAACTAATATAATGAATGCTTATAACAAATTTGTTCTAGTGCATTCTAGTAAGGTTTGCTGCTACCCCAACCCATCATGCGTACCCTAAGTCAAGGACTTTTCAGTGTGCCGTGCTCTGCCAGTGAGCAGGTGCACAAGAAGCTGGAGGGCAGCACAGCCAGGACTTCTGATCTGAACTAGCCAAAGGGATATAAACCAGCAGGAGCTGGCTGGAAGGCACCAGTCACTGGCAGGGACAGACTGGGCATCAGTCGGTGGGTAGCAAGCAATGGTATTGTGGATCATCCCTTGATCATTTGGGTTTTATTTCTCTCTCTCTTCTTGTCTCAGTTTTCTTCAACATCATGATTACTATTATTCTTAGTAGCTGTATTATTATATTTCAATTATTAAACTGTTCTTGCCTCAACCTAGGAGTTTTGCCTTTTTATTCCAACTCTCCTCCCCATCCCTCTGTGGTGGGGTGTGAGCAATCACCTATGTGGTACTTAGTAGCCAGCTGAGGTTAAACCATGACAAGCACCTAGTATAATGTGAATCTCAAAGACATAAAAATGCAAAGAACACCAAAAAACATCAAAAGTATTGCTGTGTAGCGTTACCATAGGTTTTGGCAATCTAATGAAACAAAAAGAATGCTTAAGAATTATCTGTTGGGAAAAAAATTTCTTAATAGGCTGCAAACACAGAACACAAAAAATTAAACAGAAATCCCAGGGCAAGAAATCCAACAGCCTCTGGCAGATGGGAACAGCAAAATCTGGGCCAGAGGTTCAGACCTGCCACTGCACTGTCACTGCTGATTATGTCATATTTGTATCCTCCCTCTTCACCTTTGTAACACATCAGAGTCATGTAGCTAGGAGGTCATCTAGCCAGGGCCAAACCGCTATAAACAGCAAAAAGAAATATATTGTAGCAGGACATGGTTAAAAACGGAACCATTATTGTAATCCATGAACTAAACATAACCAAATTATGTAGGCAATATGTGACTTCCAACTTTTAAACCTGAGGAGATTCCACAGGAAACCTTATCTGTAGTTTAAAAAGCTTTCTCCTGAATTACCAAAGTTGTGTGATAAGAATAAGATCAAAATGGCAATAGTTTGTCCATCGGTCTGGGTTTATACCAGTATTGTCTGCATAGACTATCTAATGTGTTTAGCTCCTATGAAGAATTTGATAACAGCAAATGAACATTGTCCTTATTTAATAATATGGCTGCACTCTATCCTGCCGGGTGGAAATAGTCAATTCTGACTTTCAAACATCTTCATTTCAGAGGTCATTTTATCGAATGGGCAGCATTAAATAAAAAACGTCCAATTCAGAGCAAACCTAAAAGTCTATCATGATTTTGTTTGGTAAGAGAAATACACAGTGATATGTCTTTTGTCATGCAAATGCATCCTGAACACACAGGGTGACAGAGTTGTGTTGCACCATATTTACCTTGGATTACACCAATTCCTATTATAGGCCCATTACAGAGGCAGAGCCACAGTGTGGAGGGGTGGTCTCCTGAAAGGTGGGCAAGAGCTTCCCTGGAGATGCATCCCAGTGGTGCAAGGACAACAGTGGCAAAATGGCCACAGGGATCAGCCAGCACTACAGGACAGAAGAAAGGCCATAGCTAGACATGTTCCTTCTTAGACAGGTGACACCCTCTGTCACTGCCCTCTGGGTCCTGACACAAGCAAGGGACATTTCTGAAACATAGCACACTTAAGATTCTGTAATTTGTCCCATTAACACATCAGAAAAAGTGTTATCCCACAAAAATGCAAATAAGGTGGTCCTGCATCCAAAACACCCTACTTATGTATTCAAACCTGTTAGATGGAAGACAACAAGAATCTGGATACACCAGATACTTAGTTGTGCACACAGCTACTTTTCACAACCTCACAAGCAGAAAAAGGGGCTAAGAAAATGCAGTTCTTCTCTAGACAACTTGGGTTGACAGCAGAGGGGTTGTTTCTTTTACCTGCCTCTGACCACAGAAATAAAATGAGTAGTATGTCTGTACTGAAACCTGTCTAGAAGTGGTCTAGATCTGGCAAGCGCTTCACACATCACTTCTAAGGAAAGGAGCCTGTTGCCACCTCTGCCCACCAACAAAAAGCAGAGAGGATGCTACTGCTTCAGAGGGAGAACATAATTTCCTAGGACACGCTGGAGCACAGATACCTTCAGCATCAATGACAAGAGCTCAGTACTCACTTCTCACCCCAATCAATCAGGGGCAACTTCTGTCTTTCTATCTCACAAGGCTCCCAGGCTTAACAGCATTATGCAGCTTTGCTGGACAAGGCTCAGATGCTCAGTCCTTAGCAGGATCAATCCATAGTGACTTAAAATTGAAATCAGGGTTACCACTAACTAAATGGAAATAGTGTTGTTTCCCAGAACACAGTAGATCTTTCACAATGGACTGGAGTGCATGTTTTTCGTCTCCACTGAGCTATGAACAATAGGCAACTCTCTGCTTTTATTAAAAACTTTGAGGGATTATTATTTTAGTTAAGCCTTTAAGAATTCATACCTATCTGGAAAGGGCAGCTTGTGTAATGTACTTCCTGTTTTCATCATAGCTGGATACTGCTTTTTGCTGTTGCCTGTTATTACCCAGTTAATATGAACTGCTTGAAGTTTATTTTTAGCTCACTTGAGCCTATTGTAAGGTCTGTTCAAGAACCTAACTTTCCAACCAGAAAATACAACTCCTGCATCTAATGCTGAATTTAGGAATATATTCTTAAATCCTTTTAAACAGCCAAGACACAAAGTGAAAATAGATAATGAATAGTTGTTGAATATCAGCAATCTGTTCAACTCAAAGATTACATTTTATTTTCAAATTATATCCTTAATTTCTAAAGTAAGTATTTATTTGATAAAGAAGTCATGCTCTGTTCATTTAATTGCCAATTAAAAGAGGGGAGATGAATAAATATTTGCCAAAATGAGCAGAGAAGTATTTTTATTTGAGGAAAAATATGTAATTATCTAAACGTCTTAAAATTACAGTCAAAAGCTTTAAAGCCTTCTGTGTCAGACACAATTTGTTTCAACCATATCCAATCACATTTAGCAGAAGTGAGAAGTACTTAAGACTGAAATGAGATTGAATGCAAGCTCTGGAAAGGACATTTTTTAGAACTTCTTACAGAAAATAATTTTTAAAATATAATAATAATAATTATCATAACCATAGAATATGCTGACTATGAAGGGACCCAAAGGGATCATCAAATTCCAACTCCTGGCCCAAGGACAACCCAAGAGTCACACCATGTGCCTGAGCGTATTGTCCAAACACCTCTTGCACTCAGACAGTCTTGGTGCTGTGACCACGTCCCTGGGGAGTCTGTTCCAGCACCCAACAAACCTCTGGGTGAAAAACTTTTTCCTGATATCCAAGTTAAACCTTCCCTTACACAACTTCCTGCCATTTCCTCAAGTCCTATCACTGGTCACCACAGAGAAGAGATCAGTGCCTGCACCTCCTGTTACCCTCATGAGAAAGTTGTAACTGCAATGAGGTCTCCCATCAGTCTCCTCTTCTCCAGGCTGAACAGATCAAGTGCCCTCAGCTGCTCCTCATACAACTTCCCCTCAAGGCCCTTCACCATCTTCATTGCCCTCCTTTGGAGGCTCTCTAAGAGCTTAATATCTTTCCTATATTGTGGTGCCCAACACTGCACACAATACTCCAGGTGAGGCCACCCCAGTGCAGAGCAGAGTGGGACAATCCCCTCCCTCGCCCGGCTGGTGATGCTGTGCCTGATGCCCCCCAGGGCACACTTGGCCTTCCTGGCTGCCAGGGCACTGCTGACTTATATTCAACTTACCATTGACCAGGACTCCCAGATCCCTCTCCACAGCACTGCTATCCAGCATCTCATTCCTCAGTCTGTACATACATCCGAGGCTGTCGCATCCCATGGGCAGAAACCCACACTTTGCTTTGTTAAACATCAGATAATTGGTGATTGCCTCTCACTAATTTGTCAAGGTCTCTCTCTCTCTTCCAATAATAACGTCATCACATAGAATCACAGGATAATTCAAGTTAGAGGAGATCTCAAGTCCAATGTCCTGCTTAAAGCAGAATCAGCCTGGCAGCTCCATTTAATCTGGCCTCAAAATCCTCCAAGGATGGAGAGCACACAACCTCGTCTGGATAACATGTTCCAGTATTCTGAGTCTCCATATGGTGGAAACGTTTCTCCTCACACCTACTGTGAATTTTCATTTCAACTTCTGCTTGTTGACTACTGTTCTCCCACACTGTGCCACTGAGAAGTGCCAGGATTCATCTTCTTAATGACCTTTTCCCAGGTAGGGGAATGCTGCTATTAGGGCCCCCCAACACAGTGTCTTTCTTCTTAGGCTGAACAAACCCTACTGTCCCAGAGTCCCTTCACTGGGCAAGTGTTCCAGCCTCTGCCTGTGGTTCTTGTCTAATCTCATTGTGGTTTACCACTGTCTTTCTTGTCAAAAATGAAACACAGTATCCAAATGTGGTCTAACAGGTATTGAGTAAATGGGAATAATCACTTTCCTCCACCTACTCACTGCACTTCTGTTGTTACAGTCCAGAGTGCTGGCGGCCTCCTTTGCTGCTGGGACAGATTGCTGGCTCCTGCTCAACCCAGTGTCGATGAGCCCTCCAGATGCCTTCCACAGAGCTGCTCACTCTGTCCTCAGCCTGTGGTCCTGATGGGGTCCCTCTTTATCTGGTGCGGGGTTTGGCATCTGTCTTTCATGAATTTCTATTAACTTCATTATGATGGATAATTCCATGAATGGTTCTTAGACAGGAGCTTAACTTTTTCCTCCTTTCTGTTACACTCCACTATTGCAGACTCATTTCACTACAATTTAGCTTAAAGAGGACAATTACATAATTCAGGATAAATTTAAAATCTGATTAGATTAAAATGAGAGATAAAGAAGTCTGTCCTGTTTTTCATGCAGAATTCCTTTTTCACTGTCTTCCACTTGGCATGTGTATTTTTATGTTTGCTGCTGTAACTACCTTGGCTTTGACAGACTCAGAAGAATTACAGAAGCTCTATACCAAAAAAAATCAACTTTTTGTTCCTTGAGCGTGTCTGATAAACCATGAGTCACAGTACTTTCCATAGGTATACATTTTCAACAATTTCAATATTAAACCTTAGCTATGATAATCCTTAAATTATTTACCTTAAATTAATTTTATATTAACAGTAAAAAGTATTTGGAAGGAAAAGTGAATACCAGTTGGAAAATAGATAGTGGAAAAGGATTTATAGGTGAGGGATGCAAGTTTGACATGTTAATTAATAGTAGTTTTTTAAAGTTTCAATTGATTGCATGTATCAGTGAATCTCAAACAATTTTTTGTTTTGTTGTAAAAATAATTTATTTCTGGCCAACTGCTGCCTGTGAAACTTCACAAAGGATATTGCAGTTGTCAAAAAAAGATGCTGTAAATTACAAAGCTGAACACATATTTTAAGCCCTATAAGGATACTTTTCTCTGTCCTTTCAAGGACAGTGTGTGCAGTCCCAAGTGGCTACATCAAACTTAGTTTAAACATTTTGGAAAAAAATGCAAAAGCTTCAGGATTGAATTATCAAAGGTAGCTATTACAGGCTGTTGAATAAAGGAAACTTATTTTCATTTCTACAGCTTTGTTTTTGGGGGGGGGTTTTTTGTGTTTTTTTTTTTTGGCTACATGTCACTGACATTTTGAATTTTTTTTTAACTTTAGAAAATTTACCCTGGAGATAAAAGCAAAATTCCAGACACATTCTCATTATAAACTTTACTGGACAATTTTCAGTGAAATCTACTTGGTGCTTTGTTTGCCATTTGAGTATCTATTCAGTATTACCTCTGCTTCCTTGCGCACCTTCTCTCTACATCCCCCTCAAAAACAATTACACATCAAAGACCTCATCATCAGGAGTAACACACCAGGTATTTAATTGAATTAGAACATTCATAGTCCCCACACATAACAATATAAAATAAATTTATGGTGGGCTGACCTTGGCATGGGGCTAGATGCCCACCCAGTAGCTGTCTTACTCCCCCCCCTCAGGACAACAGGAGAAAATAAGATGAGAAAGGATAAGGACAGGGAGATCAGCCATCAGTTACTGCCACAGACAAAACAGACTCAACTTGGGGGAAATGAATTCATTTTTACTGCCAATTAAGGCTAGAATAGGATGTTGAGTAACAAAGACAAAAGTAAAACCACTTTCTGCTCACCTCTCTCTTCTTCCTAGGCTCACCTTCACCCCTGACTCCTCTACCTCCTCCTCCACAAACGGTGTAAGGGCTGAGGAATGGAGTCTGAGGCCATACCGTAACAGCTCCTCTCTGCTGCTCCTTCCCCCTCATCCTGTTCCCTTCTCCAGCCTTGATCTTCATGGGCTGCAGTCCTTCAGGAACTGGTCTTGACATGTCTATCCTCACCTGTTACAGCCAAAAACATTAGATGCACTGTTGTTCTTCCACTGTCTCAGGTCCAAATACTGATTCCCACACACCAGAAGACACTTGCTCACATGCAGAAGCTGTCTCCTGGGACGAATTAGAAAACCCACAGAAATTATATGGTCAAAGCCAGATTTTGTCTATCATGCTGATGCTAGCAAGTCTTCTTCACTAGTCCTGCCACAGGATATTTAATGTCAAGAACTAAGAGAAAGCAAGGAAATAATTTAACTTCACCTTCTAAATCAGTTTAACTCAGTGAGATCATCTAGGGCAGAGGATAACCCGCCATGAGAGGTCATATCACTGAAATGCTGTATTTACAGGATGAGGAGACAAGACATCAAGAACTGTGTGAAGGTTTATGATGTTCTTCCAGCAGGGTAGAGGGAATCCTGGGTCATTAAAAAATGCTTTTTCTTTGATATTCTGATGTATAATCTGTTATGCCCAAATATGACACCATGTTACATTAGCCAAAGAAAATATATCCCACACTGGACTCAAATACAATAATCAAACAGCTTTAGATGTTCACTAAATTGACAACTATGCACCACAATTCTGGTACGTCAAACCCCAAACTCCATAAAACTGCAATATTTATCTCCAAAACCATAACTGTCTAAACATTTACATCAAGTTTCTTCCATAAAACACACATTGAAAGTTTAGAAATGTAGACTGAATCATTTCCTGTGACTCAGTGATTTGCTATTGCATCTGTGCAGAACACCAGGAGAGCTGTTTTTAGCTTGACAATTTTACAATTCAGTGGAATGTTAATGGCCTCTTAAATTTTATATAAAACAGCTTCTTATCACATCCTTAATCTCGTATCAGATATTATCTAGAGTAAAGCAACTCAAGGCCAGATTATAACCATGGAGAGAAGCAGCAAGAAAATTCTCCCATGCGGCTGATCTCAGATTAAAGATTAGCAAGACTGTGTGCCAGCTATTTCCTGTGATTGATCAGATACCTAGAGAACCTTACTCTGTTCCCCTGTTGTATGTTACCCAGCATACAGGATGAGAAGAGGGGTGTGCTGCTGGACTTTAAAGTTGTAAACCTGCTCCCAGTAGCAGCTAAAAGTACTTTATCATGGTCTGGAGTCACCCTTAGAGCAGTTCATAGATGTACAGTCTGTGGCAACCATTTCTTCAAAGGGACTACATCACATCGAAATCTAACCAAAATTGGTTTGAAATGGGGCAAATCCCATATCTACCCTTAAATCCCTTCGGATATTTTCTGTGGCTTTACAGTATGGATCCTCTGCTTTTTTAATAGGCTTCACATCCCCCATGAACATAGGCAATAATCATAGAAATAAAAAAAACAGTGCATGTCTGTATAAAACTCTTAAGAAAAGAGTGAAACTGAATACCCACACTGTGCTGGCACATGGACAGAGTAAACAAGCTGGAAAGAGAGAAAGAAATAGAGATCCTTTTCTTCACCCTTTCTTTCCAACTCTTCTATTTACTTGAAATTTAAAGTAAGTTTAAAAAGTAGGTTAAAAAATATTGGCAACTTGATGCCTTCTCATTTACTCTTCTCCATTAACACCTTTATAAAGATACTCAGGTTTTAGAATGCACTATTTGTATTAGGAGAAGCTCTGGCTGTGCGATTGCTTAAAGCAGATAGGACCGAGCGAACTGCGTGGCTTTTGTTGAGCCTGTATTTTAGAGCAAATATCTTTGAAGCACAGCCTACTGAGAAGAACAGCTTTTCACAGGAAACAGAAGAAACTACTGTGTGCTCAAGACAAATGGGATTTTCCCCAGGCAAGAAAGACGTAATAAACATCTCAATACAAAATTAGTTAAGAATATGAAAGGTTGCGGGTTGATCTTTGCTTTTACAAGGAGAAAGGATGAAAACATCCATGCTAAAGGACCTACAAATTCCTCTAGAGCAGATTTCAGATATAAATAAAAAATTTAAATAAATGCTCTAATATATGCCTGCAAACCAGCCAATATGACAAGAATGTGCAAGGAACGGCAGAAATGTGGATCCCATTCCTTCTCTATCACATCACACTGACAGATTAAAGCAGTACAACTGCTGTAGCATGTTGCATTCCCATTCCCCCCTTTTTCTCATGCTCCTCATTTTCCATGTGCACCTTATACCTGCATTTCCCCTTCCTCTCTGGTTATTGTTCTGCATGACCCCATCTTTGTTTCTCTGCTCCTGAGATGGAGGTCTTTGACTCTGCAGGTTGCACTTTCACTGACCTCAAGTCACAGTCTAGCCCCTTCCCTGCCAGTGGGTCTGTCTGTCTCTCCCTCGTCCCTTCTTGCTGCCAGCTGTTTCAGTGCCCACTGGTCACTACAACTAAAAACAATTTAAAGACACAGAGTCTAGTCCCATCCAGAGAGCAAACATAGTTTTGAGCTAGCATGTAGGGGAAAAGGAACCCTGAAATACCTGCACCAAAGCTCTATGCAAAACACCTAGGGCCACTGGTGCAGCCAAGGTCTGAGCTGGCTGCAATGTTATTCTGAACACTTTTTTTCCATCTCTCTTTTTTGTACTTAGTGCCATGGTAAAGAGAACCACTCCCTGACAGCTATTCTAAAGTCTAAAATAGGATCCCTGCATCGATAATGCTGATACCACTTAAAAGGATACTGCTAAAAAGGGTTCTTGTTGGTTTTGTATTTTATTATCATTTAACAAATACAATTTTTAAAAGAACAGAAGTATAATAGCCCCAAATGTAAAACTTGGGCTTTCCCAGATTTCTATTGCAAAGAGAAGAATCTTCAGTGGTGAAGAATCAGTTACAGTCACCAGTGAAAGGGACAAGGTTTTTTCTGGTCAACTGAATGTTGAAGTTGTCAGTCATTCAAGTCAGTTTGTTCACTGAAAACAAGAACTCAGACTTATATGACTTTTGACTTTGCTTTTCCTAGTGGGCTCTGAACCACATAAAATTCTCTCTGTCCTTAATTATTTTGTCTAAATTTAGGACAATGCTCCTATATTTAGCTGTTTGTGTATAGTACTCATGAGTCTGAGGCTAAAATTGTTGGTTGATATTTGACCTGCCTTTCCCTATTAGTCATTGCTTCTAAAGACAATTGTATTTATGGCCCATCTCTTCTTGCTCTAATCTGAATGTCCACGGGAACAAAGCAAGCAGTAAAGCAGTGAAGCTTACTCCACATTCTAAATCTGAGTTCCATGTGGCTGATACTCAGTGTTCTCTTACTGTTTGACTTCTATTGTCTATTTTTCCTTCAGCTGAGGACTTTATTAGATAGTAAATGATTCATGTAAAAAAAAATACAGAAGACACGGAACATACCTTATAAAACAAGAGAAGACCAACATCTAGGTCATGGAATTCAACAAAGTTCAGAAACATTCAGGCATGTGAAGACCTAAAAGTACAGTTTAACTATCAGTTCCTCATGCAAGCAAAAAAAAAAAAAAATTGAAAAAACAGCATTTAAAAAAATTAGCAAGGAAAACTTCAGTTTTAATTGGAAAAATTGTTTTAAGTCGTATAAAGACACAGAATAAGTTTGATGGGTAGATCAACCAAATAAATTATTCCCTGTAGCTGAAAATCTGAAGCCTGTCTTCCTTTTTCTTCTTCTCCTGCTTCTTTCTGTGAGCCAGCTCCTACCTTCCTATTCCCCTTCTCAAAGCCACCCATAGTCCACTGTCACATTTTATGGCTGAAATTTCAGAAAACTATCCACTACAAAAATAGCACAAAAGGTGTGCCATTTAAGTGAATTAAATCAGTTCTTGGAGAAATACAAGTGTCAGAGAAAACACTAAGTATACGATAGGAAGAGAAAGGGAGAGAAAGGATCTCGTTTTTTTGGTAGCAGTGAGCTGGTATGTCTCATTCCGTCTCACAAGACTGCCCCCTAAAAAGATACCAGTTGAGAAAATGTGTTTTTCTCCTACACATTGCAAAACTAATGTAGACCCTCAATTGATCTCTGTGATGCAGTAGCTATCCTGGAATTCCATTAAAAGTACCTTATTTACTCAGGAATCAGATATCCTCCTATGGCTACAGAGCACTCCACTCTGCTTTTCTAGGCGTTTCGGTATTTTCTCCATAATTCAGTGGAGCTTCTTTTAATAACAAGGATGGAAAACCTTCTGTCTTGGGTTCAGAAGCTCTTTTTCTGGTTTTGGAGTAACAAGAACCACCTACACTTAGGCGGTCACACAATATCACCCTCCAAAGAAGCTTCTGTCCAATATTCTTCCTGGCCTCATGGTAGAGAAGATGCACACAATTCTTCAGCTACCTCTCGGCTCAGAAAGGGTTCTATACTCAGCTCCATGTTTGCAAAAGAGATCTGGAAAAAATGTTCTTTGTCTGAATGTTATTGTTCCTTGGGGGTGGCAGAGCATGCTCCTTCTGCAAGACAGAATAGACTCCAAGGCCCCCCATGGCACACAGCAGCTTCCAGGAAATCTGTGATAGGCCAATACCCCCTGTAAGCCTCTAAACCGTCCACAATCCCCGACAGCCACCATGTCAAATGACAATAGTGCAGAATCCCCAGAAGAGTTTCAGTCTTCTGACAATGAATTCAGAACTTTATTACAATAAGTAGACTAGAATTCCCCTTAAGAAGGCACTCCCAAAGTATGGTGCACCAGGCCAGGCTAAATGCTCGAAGGCTGGCCTGCACAAGTCTATGAAAACACTCTTTTCAACAGTGTCTCTTAAAGGTTTGACGAAACAGCCCAGTGGTGGTACCAGAGAAAGAATGAGGTTAACAAGCATCCATCACTCAGAAACTTTGACAACTACCACCCTAAACTGCTTTTTCCCCCTATCCTACTACTCCTGGCAGATTTTTTCAGTCCCCTTCTACCAGCCGTCCCTCGAAAAAATTAAAGCTACAGCATGTGTGCACCCTCACCAGGGTTCCCCTTCTCCATCAAGGCTCAGGCTTTTCTGAGAGCAGCAGATTCCAGAGCCACATCAATGTTCAGCTTGATGACAACCCTGCTGACATGAACATCCCTGCCTAGAGAAACTGCCTTTTCAGTTCTTTTGGGTATCGAATGTCACAGAGGTGGACCTCTTTCAAGAGACCTTTTGCTAGGGTTCCAGCATGACTAACCTTAACCTTGGCAGCACACCACAGCTCAGTAAAGTTTACATACTTAGTTGAAGGCAGTCACATACAGTCTGTCTAGCGATACTGATGTCAACAGGTATTGCCCAATATTTTCCCTACTCAGTTTTATTGGCTCTAGGTTGCCTGATTTCATCTTGCGTAAGATTTCTGTGGTTAAGAAAGAGAATGATGGATTTTTGACACCTACCAGTCTCCTGTTATTTACAGGAGGGCACTTGAAATGAAAGTGGTGGTGTTCCCCACTGCTGACTATGCAGCATGCCTGACTATGTGACTGTCCTTTAACCAAGAGGAGGTCACACCAAACAACATTGCTACAGATGTCTGTCCTTCTCTCTCTTACCAGTCTGTTCTCTCATGGAAGGAGTGACCAGGATATTCTGTGCTTGAAACCACACTGTGGTTTCTGCAATGCCTGGGTCATTACCTAAGAAACTGCTCTTAATCATGGCTATTTCTTCCTAGTACCAGAAGAGAAAAGATGCCTTTCTAAGATACATTCATTGTGGTTTTAAGATAGAAGAAGTGTGTCTAAAAATCTAGATCAGACGGTAGTTGCAACACAGGTAGATCAGAGAAATTTATTGTCATTCAGCAGACAGTGCTCAAACTTGAGTGTAAATCTCACAGCTGGTATGATTCTAACCTCTGCTCTCAATCTAGCCTTCACTTATGGACAAGTTCA
Source organism: Hafferia zeledoni (assembly GCA_035583235.1). Classification (NCBI taxonomy): domain Eukaryota; kingdom Metazoa; phylum Chordata; class Aves; order Passeriformes; family Thamnophilidae; genus Hafferia; species Hafferia zeledoni. The sequence goes on along the minus strand of JAWWEV010000083.1, from coordinate 90,051,764 downwards.
AAACCTACTCTCGTAAAAGTCATATATCTTCCTGCCACATGCTGCAGTATTTTCTACCAATTTCTTGTACCAATATAGGGACACTTTACATAGTTGATTCATTCATTAAATTAAAAAAAACCCCGTGATTATGGAATTACAAATACTGTATGAGTTGTCTGCCAGGATATATAGGATCTTTCATGTTCATTTTGGGTATTTTTTGAGATGGAGATACCATAGGTTATATTTTTTGTGCAACAATTAGCGTCCAATTTCGATGCCTGTCTCATGGTAGTACAAATTCCACAATACCTGTCATTAACATCTCTAAAAAAACTAACTTTCTAAGATTCTTTCCTTGATGTGCAGATGGAGAACATACCACCTTTTTGGTCAGTACAACACTTAAATCTGACCTTGACCATATCTCCAACTATCTCCTGTTTAGAACCAAAACAAAGCAAAGCTGCTCCTGAAGTACTAGAATTTGGTTTGCTCCTTCTCTGAGAACTATCATCATACCCCTAGTACTCATAAAATATGATGACACATTAGAAACTAAGCAATATGAGAAAATTAGGGACAAATCAGGTATTGAGAAGCTAAATCACTGAATGTGCTTTGAAACATCAAAAAGTATTAGCTTTTCTTAACAGATTCAGTTTCCTATCCTTTTCCTGTCCTTGGCACTACTATATTCACCTTTCTGCCTTTTCCTGTACTCACCAGGATGACTGACATTTCATTGCAGATGGGCAGGAAACATGTCAGCAAGAAGCACAAAAAATGTGAAGCATTTGCCCTATTTCTGTGAATTGTCAATAGTTTCAAAGAATATAACTGTTGAAAACTACTCCATCAGAGCTCCTAAACACCCTTAGAACAGCCTCTTTCCCTAGCACAGTGTAAGAGTCCCATAAATACTGTTTAGGCATATTAGTCCCACCACTAGTGCTCAGCAGTGCAGTCAACAGCAGAGAGCAGAGAATCAGAAGCAGTTGCAATAGGTGTTGTAAAAACTGTGGACAAACACGTGCATAGTTTTTTTTCTCCAGATGATATGACCACTGCAACCAAAAGTGCAGGACAACCTCAGCTGTAAGCAAGTACAACACTGTTAATATCGAAGAAACTACATCATGCATGGTTTGGGGGGGGTTTTTGCTTATAAGACCCATTATCACAAATAAAAACTGCACCTGCTGGTAGCTCCTCACTACCTCAAAATCCCCTTCACAGAGCTTGCAGTTTCTTCTTCATTTTGTTGTTTGCTACCTTTATAACCTTTCATTTATAGCAGAGGAGTTAATTTCAATATGTGACACAAAGACAGTAATAGATTTCATTGCACTAATACATTTCATGAGGGAATTGCCTTTGAAGCAAGATGTTGTCATTCAAAATAATCTCTGTATACTGAAGTGATTGTGAAATCTTTTCAGCAAAGGTTATGCAATATATACATGTTTTTGCAATGCTTTTTGAAAAGAACAGATACATATGTATTAATGAACCCAACAGTATCCAGAAATAAGAATAAACTCTGTAAACTACAGTCATTCTGAAATACACCATTCTCCCAGTCATGAGTCTTGATGTGCCAAGGCAACTCCATCTGCTGATGCTAAACAAGTAAACTTGCAATAGCCTTTAAGCAGGTATGAAGATTTCCTTTTCAGAATATTCATGTTCCCCACAGGGTCCTGCCACAGATGTTGTAAGAAGTCTGTTAGAGATTAAAACAAATTCAAGATGTAAAATATTTTTCACTTCCTTTTCTGAGTCTCTCTTTGTAAATTGCAAGCCAGAAACAAAACCAATACACAGTCAAACAAGGATTAAGACACTTTTAAAATATTTGTATTGAACAGGTAAAAATAAATATTTACACTGTTTATTCTAATATATTTATTATGAGTACCCTACACTATTTAAAAAGAAAAGGTATTCTGACTTACTATATTAATTTATTTACCAGTCAAGAGAAACGTTACTGAGAAACCACATAAATACTCACCTATATATTGTTGTTGTTGTTGTTGCTGTTGTTTTTTCTAGCCACATAAAGATTTCAGTAAAGGATGTGATGTTTTTAGCAAAACTGTTAGGAGATATAGACCTTCCAGCACAGAGATACCAATCTGGATTCATTACACTGGCACAGCTTATAGCTAAAATACAGCACTGCATAGTAACACTTGTGTTTGGAGAATGGGAAGCTGTAGTCTTTTTCCCATACTGATACAAACTGAAGCAGTAGCACTCTGAGTAAGAACGAGCTCTTCTGCATGCATGTATCCTCTTTCAGGTCTAGTGCAGGATGAAGCTGCTACCACTCCTGGTTGGTCTCCGTAGTCCATTAGTTCCAGGTTAATGCTTGCAGAGAGCAGCTAACCAAAGGGATCATATAGAGCCCTTCCTCATACACCTTAGTCCAGTCCGCAAGGTTGTCAGCTGGTTTAATCAAACCCTCTAGATAGGGCCTGTAGTGGATAAACTAAGCAGGCTTATTTCCATTATAAGATTTACCAGGGTGATACACTTCAGCAGCAAGACTGGCAATGAGGAGATATTTTAACATTCTCAACCAGCCCAGCTATTTGCAAAGTCAGCAGCTGCCAACACAGCGCAAAGCAGAGCGACTGTGACTCGGAAGAAAACAATCCTGGTGGGATTCAGTATTTAGCCCTGCTCAGCCTGCAAGGCATCCCCTCCAGGGTGAACCATTAAGGTCTGAATATAATAACTGATAACCTCACACCCACATACTTCTACAAGGATAGGTAATATCCCCTACCATAAATACACAGATACATTACCCTAATTATTTGCATTACTGATTGAAATTGAGTTTCTGACTCCAACAGGGGCATACTGCTACCCTGTCTTCTTAGGACAGAAATACACCCTCATGTTCTGTGGTAAAGGCCTCAAAACTAAGAGGGTGTCAGTGAAAGCTTGACTATTCCATTATTCTGCAATTGCATTGTGGCACCCCAGTAGGAAAGTGAAGTCATATGCAAACAGGTAAGAAATCATTCAGTTACATCAATGATGAACCTAAAGGCAAAACTACCATCACCTTTAGTTTTCCAGGTATCCATAAAATACTTAGTCAAACTTCTCCAGTCCAATGTACGTCCCTGTTGTTTGGTTTGAAATGTTAGTTGCTTCTATGATGTCATTCAAATCCTCTGCTAACACTGAAATTTTAGCGTGAGAAGTAGAGAAGTTCATTAAATGAAACTTATGAAAAATAAGTTGCTCTTTCACATCTTTGCCATTGTGATTTTTTAACTAATGATTCTCCACCAAGCACATAATATGGCACTCATTACTAATGATGGCCAATCTTAGAGCTTTTGTGAGCATTTTAGAGTATAATGAGGCACTACATAGCAAGGCCTAATACTTTGACTTGAATCCTGCAGTAACAAAGCAAGTGGTTAAAACAAGGTAAATCTTGTGTATGTATGCTGATTGGAGTAATTTATTTCTTCAAGTTACTGGACTGAATTTATTTTGGCTATGCATGTAATGTCACACATCTCCTGTAAACAGGTCTTTGCTGAGGCTTTTGCCTGTTCATGTTAGAGTTAAGACAAGTGATTTTCAGCCTTTCAGTTTGAAGGTCCAGAAAAGTGTGCAGGTGTGGAAGGAAGAGCAAATTTAAACCTGTGTGATTTCTCTTTGTGTTTTTTAGGTCCCTGAGTCCACCAGTGCTTTGAGGGTCTCCAGAATTTGAAACAACTTAGACTCTTAATGCTTATAAAATAAATAAAGCTCCAAACCCCTTCTCTGTAGGGCCACTAACAATTTATCCCTGAGTACGTTGCTGACTTTGCCAATAGCTTGTTCTGTACATTTATTCATGCATCGACTGGAGACTTGAGTTTTTCTTTCAAGAAACTTGCTGGTCTATGTGTGACAGGCGATGAAAGACAGTCTGGTCTTCCTGTGAGTCCTCCCCACATGGCCTCCCCCCTTCTCCCTTGTGATTCTCTCTGATGGACAGTATGATTTGTCCTAAGATAAAATACCACATGGAAATTGGAGGAGGAACTCTCTGGATGCTCTCATTAGGAACACATGTATTTTGGGGTGGGTGAGTAGAAGTGCTAAGATACGGTCTCATATGGAGATAAAATAGCCCCACAGGTGCTTTGCAATTGTGTGTTCTGCAAGGCCAGAGACTGTAAACCTGCATGTTTCTAGATGGACCTTTTTACAGTATAACCCTTTAGACCTGCCTATATTCTGTACTGCATTGGCAATATTCAAATACTGTCTTCGCAATAAATCTAATCATAACCATCCATGTAATCAGTGTCAAATTTATCACACCTGACCAAGAGTCTTCTTTCTAATACGCTGCTGCAATATATGTGATCAAATTTAATTATTCTGGACCAATAGAATCCGTTTAAGTTTTCCTTTCTGCAATGCTAAGGAAGTTATGAGCTGCTAAGAAAGTTGCTATTCTGTTCAAATATTACTCCATAAATTCTTCATTATTGAAACAGATGAACTACCTCTGTAGGCTAGTCCTCCCCTTCCCTTTTCCCTTTTCCTTTCACTTCTTTGAGAATTTAGTCAGTTACCTTCTACTAGAGGCTTTTACTGGTTTGGTCAGCAGATCAGATGTACTGGTCTTTGGCTTCTAGAATTCCTTTTCAAGCCATTAAAAATTCTTTTGTGTTCTGTCATTTCCAGAGGCTGAAACCGACTGAAGTGGTAAGGTAGTGACAGACATGATAGTTTTATGATTTGGAGAAAAGTATCTTTACATCTTTGGTTTTGTCCTAACCTGTTACAATACAGGATTCAGCTGTCTCCAGATTTCTGTTCTAGTGTTCAAATTCCACTGGCCTTACAAAGAGCTTTGTCCCTGACAGCAATGACTTCTGACTATAGCTGCATTACGTTGTAATTAATATAGAGTGAAACCTCCACAACTTAAACCAAAATCCAAAAGGTAGACAGCTCATAAGAAAAGACCCTTTTCCTAGACCTCATTCTGGTAGTCAGCCTGTTAAAGGAGAATTCCTATTAACGTCATTGCATTTTGAACTTCTCTGTAAAATTGATTTCTTTAGTAAACACTGTCTTTGCTGGTCCTTCACATGCAACTCTGCCACTCTTGTTTTAATTTTACATACAAAGCACAAAGGAACATGAAGTTGCCATGTCCTTTCCACAGGGGGAAAATGCACTTAACGTCCATATTTCTAACACTTTCTTTCTCTTTGATCTGCTTGCTCCTTTATGTTTTTTCTCCATTCTGAGTGGGAATCAAGAGGGCAGGAAGGTAGAGGAGGAATGTGTTGAGGAGAATTGGTTTTCCTTGATACTTTCCTAAACAGGTTCTCTGGAAAAGAAACATTCTGTTTCAGGACATGCATTAATAATGTGATGTCCAGCCTCCGCCTTTGGAGGATACCCATTTGGCTTTGTGGTTTTTGCAGGGAGCTTTTGTACAGAAACAACTTGCCCAGTGAAGCAGTCTCATCATGTGTGAAACTAAACTGGGCCAAATAGAGAAATTTTGCCAGCTAGGTGGAGCTCCCCCACTAAATTTCTTCCTGTCTTGAGTTTGGACAGCCTTGATCACTATTGCTGAATCTGTAAATTCCATTTTAAAGATGGCCAGTTTACAAAGAAACTAAAATAAAAATGTGGGAGAAGCTCTCTCCTCCATAGACTTTGCCACAGGCAGAGATGAACTCACAGTAATCCAGGATTGTATGGATCCATGCTGCTCTTGAGCCTGTATCTCTGTGGTGTTTTTATTCAGTGCAATTCTGGAAGTGCTGATAATACTGTAAGTAGTTTTCTTCTTGGATAATCGAATTTTAAAAATACTTTGTGATTAGTAAAACATAGCCCATAGGTTGCTGTAAGATAAACTTACCACTTAGCTCTAATAAACACCTGTTCATGGCAAGACTTACTCTTCCCCCTGCAATCAAATAGTAATTCTCTATGCTTGGCATCCTATGTTTCTGTACTTTCTAGGACTTCAGAGAGCACAAAATCAGGTGTTTTCTGCCTATGTATGACAAGGATGAAACCTTTCACTGCAGCCTGAGATGTGAGTATCTGATGAGATTCGTCATTCATTCTTATTCTGACTCCACAGTAAAAAAATTGCAGAACATTTTAGGCATTGATGCACGAACATAAATTTTCTATAGGCCTTTAGTGATGCTGAAGACACTTAGTCTTTAGTCATTTTCAGTAAATACATGAAATGAAGCTTAGTACATGGTTCTACTGATTTCAGGAAGAAATACCAAATCTAGATTGCTGTCTTACAGCAAGTTTTTTATTGTGGAAAAACATGGTTGCTTTGTTGTGGCTGCGAGAAGAGCCTAATGCATATCCTCATCAGTGTTCAAAACTGATGATTTTGTTGAAAGCACACGTGGGGTCAGTTCCTGTTGCTCAGCTGCTGAATAGTAATCATTATACTACAGTAGTATGTTTATTATTTGCTGTGATATCCAAAGTCAGGGTTCTGGATTTGAAATGTAATAAAATACAGCTAGCAAGAAACTTTTTTTTTTTTCCACAGAACTACTTTTTGTAGTATGTGTAAAACTTTAAGGACCATATTTAAGTATAATTAAAGCATTTTGAAAAAAAAAAATAGTGAACAAATAACTCTCTATGCCAATAATCAAAGACATTTGTTTGAAACCAAATTTCTCCAAAAGAAATTTAAGTATGTGTGTTTCAACTGCAATATGACAGTAGACTGCAGACTTGTGTGATCATGTAAGAAATACATTGAACCACCATTATTTCAATTCACCAAATAACCAATTAAAAGGAGAAAAAAGTATCATGTTGTAGTATTAATCATGGCAAGTCTGTTTTTTTTCCTGAGAATATGCATACATTAATCCAATGTCAAAATTATTATTTTCACCCTCAATGTGTGGGAAAAGTTTAAAGAGTTTGAAGAATCCCTTTAGTTCAGATGAAGGCAATCTCTGAGATGCCCGCTGACTGATTTTTGAAAAACTGTGCTCTGAGGAGTAGCAACCTTCTATAAGTTAGTGTCTCACATTTTAGTATCTAATGGTGGCACCTTAACTCATTTTGCCACAACTTTGGTGTAACATAGAAGATGAGACACCAGAAGAAGGTAGGAATTTGGGGAAAACATCAGAAAGTCATTTGCACATTCCTGATGAGAGTGGTAACTACATTTATGATGTTGTGGAAAGAAAGATATTTAAATGTAATGCTAATTTAATTTTATAAATACCGAATTGTATCATGAAGCCAAAATCTATTTTTATATCTCTGTTATTCCAAAAACACTGGAAAGTTGTTGACCCTAAAATGTATATAATTGTTAAAGATTAGCAGTCTGTATATTCATTTACAATTGTAATTCTATTCACTTACTAACCAAAGATACTTTTTATTAAGAATTAAAAACCACTTAGCATTGTTCATTAATTGCAGAAAGTAGTATACTTGCATGGAGCATCTTTGTTCTTCGTATGGTGTATTCCCCTAGTTACCTAATTATTGTGCCTTTTCTGAAGTTGGGAGTTGGAACACCAATACACAGAACTGAGTCACAGGCAGAAATTTTTGGCCACAGAATCTCTGGTACTGCCTTCGGTCTGATTAAGGAGACACTTTTCATCGAGGCAACTTCTTGATATTTTCTAACAGGTGCTGAGCAGACTGTCACTAGAAAACATGTATTCCAGCATTATCTCACTTGTTTCTTATTGTTATTAAAAAAAAATCAAACTAACAAAAACAAATAAAAAACCTAAACCCAAGCAACCAAAGAAAGAACATACTAGCAAGAGTAGAGTTAATTCCAGTGTGAGTGATTAAGTCTTGAATAGGCAAGAAACAGTAACTTCTTAAGTTTCATTTTCTCTTTTTATTATTAGGCCGTGATCCAGCAAATGCATCTGACATACTGTACATACATGTATTCACAAGATTGTCTTTATTGCTGCAATTTTCCCCAAGTCCATAAAATTAACAAATCAAAAAAAAGTTCAGTAAAAACAACTTTTTCATGCCTACCTTGCTTTCTAAAGGCTTCAGAGTTGAAGCTTTAGGTACATCAGCACTACAAAGACACAGCTGAGACTGTGTGGCCTTGGACCATCCACCAGAATCACAGAATCACAGACTATTCTGAGTTGGAAGGGACCCAATCAATCATCTTCCACAGCCTACTAAAAGCTCATAAACATTTTGATATTATAATCACTCATCAAACTAATGTGCGGCACGTAACAAACCATGCCATGGTCTTCTGTATGATTTCACATTGAATTTCAACCATTTCCATCTTTTTATATTCAGAAACAAAGCATTCCTTTCCTCAGTGGTTACATGCACACACCACATCCTGTGAACAAGGCACTTCCTCCACTACAGGCCATGCTGCAGAGCATCACACCACTACCCCGATGTCAGGGCTCAGAACACAAGGCACATTCCCCGCAACAGACTCAATTTCACCGACTGCCATCCCTGACAGTGGCCAACACTGACTACCCTGGGAAAAGCACAGCACTGTCCCCCTTTAGTCAGTCAAAGATCTTTCTGAACCACAAGTGACATCACTACCTTTGTTTGTGGAGGGTTTTTTTCCTTTAGAAGTACCTTCTCTTGCTTGTTCTCAAGCTTGTATCCCAAAGATTTCATCTTTCTTCATGATTTACTACTGAGAAACTAATTATTTGCTCTGTATCCTCCCATCTGTTATTTGTCTTTCTGCAAAGAACTATCACACGCAACCCCTTTTCCTTGAAATCTATTATTTAAATGGAAAAACTTTTCTGTCCTTATATGAAAACTATTTCAATTATCCTTCATCGTTTGCTTGGGGGTTTTTTTTCCAAATTCGACTCTACCTTCCTTTTGATAAGGTGGCCCAAAACACATGCAGTTTTCAAGATCTCCAGGAATTCATATACCAGAATGATGGGATTTTCCTTTTTTTTCCACTTCTTGTTCTTTCTATCCCTTCCTAACATTGTACTGCTTGTCTTTTTGACCCCTGTTGAGTATTGAGCTGACATTTTCACAGGACTATTCACAATGAGTCCGGGATCCCTCCTGAGCGATAACAGGTAATGGAGCACATTGCTATGCGTATAATAGTGCATGTGTATTATTTTGCATTTATCAATTCTGAATTTCCTCTGCTATTTTCTCACTAAGTCATGCAGAACTGCAAGATCTTCTGCACTGCTTTACAGCCAGCTTTACATTTGACATCTCCCTAAGCTTTGTCAGTCCACTGATTCTCCTCGGACTGTTTTTGAACATAAAAATACAGACACCCGCACTGTGCCAGATCAGTGATCCCCCTGACCAAGCATTCTGTGCAATATTGATTAAAAAAAAGAATCTCAGGCAACAGCATCAGAACACAACCCTGGAACACCTTCCACTCTCAACCCTTCTTGAGTTTGCATGCTGTGTCTTTATAGCTTTGGCTTGCTTTCCACGCTGCTGCCTCTTTAGACACAGGCAAATCCCTAGTATTTGTCATGTTCTCGGGTGTGGAATTTCAGAGCTTAGTGACACATTGTGCAAAGAACCACCTCCTCTTGTTCTGAACCTGACACCCACCAGCTTCCTTTGGCACCACAGACACTCGGGCTCCAGTCACCCTTGAACGACACCCATTACTTGGTGGACTTCTGTTTATGAAGACTGAGCCATTTGTTAGCTATTTCAGAATAGATTCACAGTTTCTCTAGGCTCAGGCTCAAAACTGAACTATCGAGCAAAAGGACTGTGACATCAACATTGTCCAATGCTTTTCTGGAAAAAATTGTCATGGGTATTTTCTCCCTCCAATTTGATCTGCTTACTCTCACTCAAATGCTGCTTACAACAGATTAGCAAGGTTCTTGTCCCAAGAGCAGTTGAAACGCTCCTGCAACAGTTAATAAACTTAACTCTGGCATTTTAACGATCAATAACATATCCGTAAATAAAAAGTATAGTAGGAATAGTTGTGAAGAGGAACAAGGGAAACAGAAAAAGTTAAGCTAAAATTTTTAGAAACATTCTTCTGTGTTGCTTTTCTGCTTGACTTTCTGTTATCCCTCTTTGGGATTTTTCCTCACCCAAAAAACTGAGTCTACTGCAGGCCAGTAAAGTGAAAAGTAGTGAGAGCAGGAGTCATAAAGTAGACTACCAAAAACTGCACGGGAAGAGCAGATAAAATATACCCTATTTTTTCTATACTTTTGTATACAGTTATTTGGGCTTTTTCCAAAGAAACCGAGATCATCCTTGTCTACACCCTAGAGATTTTCTTTTCCTGGTCATTGTGGAAAGTCGATGTTGAAGCAAGTGAATGTTACGCTTAATTCCGAGGACAGGGAGGTTTATAGTCACCCTGATGTGTTCCAGGAATCAATTCCTCAGTTGTGGGTTAGCTGCAGAAGCAGTTTGTCTCTCCCATTCATTCCCCATTTCGCCAACAATGCCATTGTTCCAGTGGAATGCAGCTGTCATGAGCGGCCGTGACTGCAGAAGGTGCTCCCTCAGGCTGCCTGGGCCACCGCCATCAAGCATTGTGAAGTCTAAGACCAAAACCAAAACCTTGAACTCGCTTTGGTACTCAGCAGGGTTACAGAGCAATGAGCAGAGCTTCAGGGCCATATGCTTTCAGCAGCCTGTATTAGGGAGGAGATTAATTGCTCCATTTTGCGTCAGCTTTGCAAATCTATACCATATGACTGGCTACTAAAAGTCAGTAGCCAACCAGAGCACAAGGATCTGTAGCTTCTAAAGTTATTGTGAAACTATGGAGGGAGGGAGTGGGTCAGTATTTATACAAGTGAGAGGCACAATCTGAATTCAGGAAATTGTTTAAAAATAAATAAATCTGTACAATTATGCATCCATGCCTCGACTGTATCCCACACACTGTTCAGCCAAGAATTTACTTTAGGTTAGTGCTTAACTCCTTTCTCCAGTTTTAAAAAACAATTAGGGCAGTTTTCAAAAAGCAAACATTTACTATTCTTGTGAAAGTGTACATCCAAGTGCAAATCTTTACAACTGTACAATTATTACAACAAGATGCACAAACTGATTTTACAAAGCAATTCAAGCATCATTCAGGAGCAGTAGTTAAACATCAAGATTTGTAAAATTTCACAAAAAAGAGGCTCTAAATCAAAGTCTTTGTTCAAGTTGTAGAACTTTGGCATGACGTTTCCCTTATTTTTCTCCTGGTTCATAATAAAAAAAACCCATCTCCTAATGCAGTTTCTCCAGCCTTTACAACCTGTAAGAGATCTTATCCAATATTACTGAGACTTCTTACCTGTTGTTCCTCCTGTTTTATTACTCCTACCAAGTTCCACCAACAATGAGTTTTCAAATAATTTCTCTTGTTCATCCACCCTTCCCCTACCCAACCATCTCCACTAATAATCGACCCAATGATTGAATGATCACAGCCAAGAACAATCATTTAAATCTCCAATTACCCATTTTCTAGCTTTTCCCCCACCACTGACTGAGGAAATTCAAATGAAATTACAACATACTGCAGGTGGCTCCACTGGTTATTTCTATCTTTCTTTGTTTTTGTAGAACTTCTTCCACAACTAAGCACTAGCACTTAATTAAGTACATCATGCACTTTTTTCATACCAAATTAACTGCAAGAGACCAACCAACTTACCCAAGCATATTTCTGTAAACAAATTACTGAGAATGCATACAATATCAAATCACTTTGACACACAGAAAAAAATGGGGCAGTGTGATAGTAACCAGTGCCCCTCACGCAAAGAATGACCACACTGCCTCTCCTCGCATAGAGGGGATTAGTCTTTCTCCAAATCAGCTTGGGAGAATGTGACATGGAAAGGAGTCACCAGTCCTCTGTGACTACTTGTTGCTCTATGGCTCTAAAAGCCTTAAGAAAAATAAAGAAGAGCAAAAGCACCTCAGACTCACGTCTTCTTCCCAGTGCAAAAGTCTTTACTTTGCCACAGAAGATCAAGCAAGTTGCAGACCTAATAAATGGGGGAGGGAAGATCTCCTCGCTAGTAGGAAAGGCCATCAAGAGTAAGGGCATGTGGAAATCTCACCATTCATGAGTAGTTCTGTCCCTGTTACATGCCAGATCTCAGAGTAGAACTCATTTCTGGTTTTGATTCATGGCTGAAGTCAGTTCTGAATGGCCAAGTCAGTAGAAGAGTACATAATGAAAGCCAAATGTAAAAAAAAGTTTAGAAAAAGGCTGAATGTAGGAAAGAAAAAAACACACATGCTTGTGACATTAACAGGTTTCATTAGCACTTCTCCCACAAGGCAATCAGATTGGAAAAAAAAGGTAAATATAAGTGTTATTAAACCCCTAAAAAGCTAACATGAAATCACTTCTTAATTTTTATACATAAACAAAAAAAATTAGTCAATTAAGGATATGTGAAGCAGGAAAGTCCACAACTGGCCTCGTGTGGAAGGAAGGAGACCCAAAACAGAGACTGGAAACTCTAGAGGTACAAGGCAGAAGAGAGAGTAGACTGAAAAGAAGAACAGAAAGCAGAGAAATTGAGAAGGGCATTTAAAGTGTGACCACAAACATAAGCTGAAGGCTGACATTAACAAACGACACTATCTTGTGCTCGTCTGCCTACAACATCCCACTCTATCCCCTTTTTGCTTCTCATTAAATGAAAAACAAGGGAACAAGGAAAACAATGCCAATTACAACTTTTTTAGAACATGGAACCTTTGCACACAGTATTACTGCAATCATATTCAAGAACTGTACCAAGCCACACTTTTTAGTAACTCAAATACCAAACTAGACTTTAATACAATCATGAGCATTGTTATATTCCATCCAAACATGCTTTTCTAACTTAATTTTCTTTACTTCAATAAATGAAACATTTCTGGAAAAGAAGCAACAAGAATTTGCTCAAGATAAAAGTCAGCAAATCTGCTACTAGACATACATCACAGAAGGAATAGTATGCTTTTCTTTTTCATATTAAAAAAGTATATCTGACTCATTGAATTCTGTAAAACAAACTGGAATGACTTCACTGACATAAGTATCCCAGTCTACCTGAAGTTAGATAGCAAAACTTTGGAAATAGATATTTAAATTTTTTTAACAAATAATAAAAATAAAAACAACAAAAAAATCTCCACCACACTTTTGAGATACTCAAAGAATGTACAATATCGTCACACTAATATCTGATTTTCTTGTGATCAAGTGTTGCTGCAAAATATATTTTTACTCTTGACCATTTGTAATGACAGAAACACAATCAGTCAGACTGATCACAAGCAGCATCACTGTAGAGGACGTTTACTCCCAGTACTGGAAATTAAGAGCAGACAGCTATAAAGGAGACAAGCTTTTTGCTGTATTACCATACACTACAAAGCCATTATGATTTTGTGTCATACTCATCTTTCTCTACTTTCCCCCAAGCTCTATCTTTGTTTGGTTTGTCTTCTATTCAAAGAAGTCACTATACCAATAGAATTACTGTCTGCGAATGTGAACTGAAAGAGATGCTACATTTTTGGTTTGGGTTGAGCCCTGCAAAGAATACCTCTAAATTCCCACCTTTATCACCCACCTTAATTCAAGGCCTTGGGATCCAGCATCGAGGAGTGACACGGTATTCAAGGCAGCTTTTCTCGGCCCACTGTCAAGTGTTCCAGCTCTAGACTTTCCACAGGCAGAGAGTTCACTGCACACCCAAGTGCTTTTGCCATCAAAAACCTTAAAAGCACATGAACCTTGTGGGAGACCTTTAGACATCAAATGGCACAAGGCCAAATAATAAAAAGCTTGAGATGAGTTTAATGGAAGCTTGCTAACAGTGTTTTTGGGCAAGCACATCTAAAGATCCCATTTTGTCCACTAGTGGCCCTGTAAGAATAGATCTCACCAACGTTCTCTTTGAAATATCACAGAGCAGAGATACCAAGTCAGCTTTTCCTGGAAACAGTGCTCCACTCAACTCCACCATTTTCAGAAAGTCGGTTAGTTCGCAGGGCTGTTCATAACTAGATTCTTTCATCTTTTTCACTCACCTCTAGAGAGCTGCCAAAGGCTTGGAATTCATACTTCAGGGATGACTAGATAGAGGCAAAGACACCATCTATCCCACTGATGATGTCACAGGAAATCCATCCTATTGCAATGGTGGAAAACATCAGAGGGAATCTGTCACAGAAAACTGAGCTGTTCCTAGTTTCAGCTCATCTGTGTAGCCCTGTGTCCAGCCTAAGAAAATTCTCCTCCTTACAAATACAGCAACTGCAGAACCACAGAGTTTCTCTCCATGAATGCAATTAGTGAATTAACCATTTTCTTTGAGAACTGAAGCTGATATTATCATCAGAGATGATGGCAGAAGGCTGACATAGTCAGTATGATGTTCCAACAGACCATGTACCTCAGGGAAGGGTATACATCCAAAAAACTCTGAGATTTAAAAATGTTTCAACTTTTGCAAGAAATGACTATGTTGAATACACCCTAGAAAGACGACTAGCAATCAGAAGCTACAAGTAATACTCATCAACACACTGCTAGTTGCAAAATACTTTATCTACATAAAGAATTAATTTGTCTGCTCTACCAGGGCTAGAAAACACATACAAACCTACCCAGATGAACAGAACTCAGTGGAAGCCCTGAGTCACTGAAATGGCTAATTCTCTTAGTGGGAGAAATTGCTTTTCTAAACTCCATTGATACAAAAGCACAAGACAAGAAAAATGTAACATCAAGTACTTTGTAACTTACAATTTCAGCAAACCAATCAAGTTTTAGATGTTGACCTACAAAACAAAACACAAAAAGACTATGCACTACAAAACAATTAAAATGGCTTGATTTCCTGAAACCCCAAGCGTAGACCAGTCATATTAAGTGGATCTGCTATTTACATTTTCTTTGTTACTGCTTTGCAAAGACTCTCTGAAAGAAACACACACTGTGGCGCAAGCAACAAGGGACATGAGACGGACAAGCAATGTGATGCTCCCATGCCCAAAAAGCTTGGAATAAAAAACAGATAAAGATTTAATTATCGTGCTATTTACTAACAGTTTAAGTATTAGAATTGCATTTTTCCCCCATAATTGTTTTTTCAACAGGTTGCTCAGCCCTGCCTGTCTTTGAACCTAGCCCTACACACTTCGGATGTAACTGAGATACCCAAACAGGAAAGCCAAACACGCTGCCCATGCCCATGCTCTCACCCAGGGAAGGTTACCTGGCACACAGCCCTGCTGTGAACACACACAGAGGTGCTGCCAACCAGACTGACCTGAGGATTTGTCTACCCACCCTAAATCCCAGGCTTCCCACATACTCACAAGAAAGTTGTCCCAATGCCTCAAGCAACATGCAGGTATCTTCTTCCAAATACTACTGCAATAGGTAAATGTATTATTGCCATTTAACGCTGCCATCATAGACAGGCATAGACAACTAAGTCCAAACCTCCCTCAGCAAGACAGAGTGCAGGAATCCTCCCTAGGGCGCCTCAGGCAATATTAGTGCAGTTCATCCAGCTGCTTATCCAACATCAGCTCAAGAGCTGTGGGGGCGGTAACTCTGGCAGAGGAAAGGCCGCAAATCGCTGGGGGAAAGTTGCATCTTCAGCCAGCACAGCTGCTTACAAAATGAGCTCTCTTGCTACACTCCTAGCCCTGAGGGGTCCAGTGCACAGAGACCAGCACCACAGCCACTTCCACACAGCAGACCACTGGCTGGAGCACTTGCCTGGACTGTGAGAAGCTGACATCCTCTTCCTCCCTGGACACAAAGAGATCCAAAAGAACTATTGCCCACCTCGTGGGAGACGGCTGCAGCCAAGCCTATGAAACACCCATGGTATAGCAGGGAATAGATTACCTACAACAACCAGCTAAAATATGCACAGACTCCTTGTAGCCCTGCCTGGGATCTGAGACTAAAAGGAGTACAGCAACATCACCGAAGTTACTGCTTCTGCCACTCATCCCCCTCTCGGCTGCACATGGACTCGGGCCCACTGCAGAGCACCTACTGAGTCACTAACTCACAGGCAGCACTTGAACACACAGTGATTTGTGCATCTACAAAGACCGGTTGAGAAAGTTGTTCAGTGTGGAGAAGAGAATATTGCACGGAGACCTCACTGTAACCTCCTGGTATCCCAAGGGGGCTACCGAGAAGCCAGAGATGGACTCATTGAGAGCTGTAGCGATAGGACAAGGAGTAATGGGTGCAAACTGAAAGAGGGGAAATCCAGGTTACAGATTAGGAAGAAATCCTTTACTGTGAGGGCAGTAAGACACTGGAACAGGTTGTTCAGAGAAGCTGTGGATGCCCTATCCCTGCAAGTGTTCAAAGCTAGACTGGCTGGGGCTCAGAGCAATCTGGCCTGATGTAAGATGTCACTGCCCGTGGCAGGGGTTTTGGGATTAGGTGATCCTTAGGGTCCCTTCCAACCGGTTACCATTCCCCGATGCTGTGACTCAGAGCACACGCCTGAGAGCTGCCGCCGCTCAGGACGCGCTGTGCCGCGGGGCAAAGCCACAGTCAGCATCACCTGCTCCCCAGCGCAGCTCGGCCCTCCTGGGAGGGGTGGGCTGCGCGCCCGGAGCCCCCCGAGGCCCGCCAGGACCGGCTGTTCCCGCGGGAAGCGGCCCCGGGAACGGCCGCGCGCGCCGCTGGCACCGGCCGCCGGAAGGGTATTTATAGCTTGGCCCGGATACGCGCTGACGTCACGGAGCGCACCGCCCCCGTGCGTCAGCGTAAGGCGCACGTAATGGGAACGTGACACACGCACGGCGCGCAGGGGGCTATTTATAGCCGGGAGAAGGCGGAGAGGGGAAAGGGAAAAAAATTACACCAAAAGAAAAAAAAAAAAAAAGGAACAGGAAAGGGACTCCTGTTCGCCGTCCGCGCCCGCGGAGGGAGGGGGGCCGGGGGAGGGCGCGGGCGCCGTCAGGTGACGGGCCGGGCCGGGCCGGGGGGAGCCGCGCCTGACGGGGCGGGAGGCGGCGGCGCGCGGGGGATTCCCCATCCTCCTCCTCCTCCTCCTCCTCCCTCCGCCGCGACCCGCCGGGAAAACCCACCCCGCGGAAAATAAAGAGCGTGAAAGAGCCGGTGCTCGGGTTTCCGGGAAGCGCAGCTGCTCCCGCCCGGGCCTGGCGGGGCCGCTCCGGCGCTGCTGCTGCTGCTGCTCCCGCCGGCGTGGGACGAGCGGCGGGGCCCGGCAGCTCCAGAACCTCCCACCGCCGCATCCCGGCGTGGAGGGAGCGGGACTGCCGAGGGGCCACGGACCCCACGAGGGGACGGTGCCTTGGGGGTGCCGTGCTGGGGACGAGAGTGCCCCGGAGCGGGACTGCAGACAGCCCCGAGTCTCTCTGCGGCTTCCCAAAGTTGCCAAGAGGCTTCTCGGAGTTTGTCCCTACTCCGAGAACAGACCAGAGGGGTCTGGAGCACCTCCCTTAGGAGGAGAGAGTGCGGGAGCTGGGCCTGTTTAGTCCGGAGCGGACTGAGAGGGGATCTCGTCAATGCATTTAAGCATCTCCCCGGCGGGTGGCAGGAGGACGGTGTCAGGCGCTGTCGGTGGTGCGCAGCGACAGGAGGAGCAATGGCCACAAACTAAGGCCATAGATTCCACCTCAACATGAGGGAGAGCTGCTTTACGCTGAGGGTGGAGGAGCAGTGGCCATAAACCAAAACACAAAAAGTTCCACCTCAACATGAGGAAGAGCTTCCTGATGCTGAGGGCGGCAGAGCAGTGGAACAGCTGCCCAGGGAGACCGTGGAGTCTCCCTGTCTGGAGACATTCCAAACCCGTTCCTGCGCACCCTGCGCTGGGTGCCCGTGCCTTGGCGGGGGTTGGCCTCGCTGCTGTCCCGGCGGTGCCTGCCAGGCCGGGAGCGCCGCGGGTGTCCCGGGAGCGCCGCGGGTGTCCCGGGAGCGCCGCGGGTTCGGTTCACCTGCTGGCGCCGCCGCCGCCGTCACGCGCCGCTCAGCCGCGCGCGCGCGTCACGGGACCGGGCGCGCGTGCCGTGCCGCCGTCACCTGCCGCGCGCGCGGGGACGCGGCGGGAGGGAAGGGGGAGCCCCCGGGAACGCGGGAACCGGAGCGGCCTCCCCGGGAGCGCGGGGGGAAGGAGCGGGGACTGCGAACGTTCCCGGCCGCCGCGTCCTCGGCCGCTTTGCCGAGCCCTGCCGGCGCTGCCCCGCTCGGCAAAGGGCGGCGTGCGGATGGGTGGGATGCGTCCCGGGAAGCGGCTCCGCCGGCGCGGTTTAAAAACAATAAATAAATCGGAAAGCAGCGCGTGAGCAGAAATGAGATATTAACGAGGCTTAATGGAGTGCGCTGGTGGGGCACAGAACCTGCAGGTAGCGTGGGACCCTCCAAAAAAGTTTGTAACACGGAGAAGTGATAAAAGAGCCAGTTGGACAGTCAGAAAGGGGCTGGAACATAAATCTTATGGGGAGAGGCTGAGGGAGCTGGGGTTTTTTAGCCTGGAGAAGAGGAGGCTCAGAGGTGACCTCAGCACTGTCTAGAACTACCTGAAGGGAAGTTCTGGCCAGAT
>JAWWEV010000083.1:90002363-90019986 GCA_035583235.1 Hafferia zeledoni | reverse complement strand
CCCCTTGACTGTGCCTTGTCTCCCCGCCGCCGGCGGACAGAGCCCGGGTCGGAAGAGCGCCCCCCGCCCAGGCCAGGCCCCGGGCCCGCCTCCGCAGAGAGGTCCCAGCCGGCACCCACCCCGCCGCCGCCCGCCGCCGCCTCCGCCCGCACCTCCAGCCCCACCAGTCAGCGCGCAAGATACCCCCCAGGTAACCTGCGGCGCCGCGAGAGGGGCAGCCGGATGGGGAGGAAGGAGAGGGTGAGACAGCCCCTGCCGCGGCTCCTGCGCTTCCCAGATCCCTTTGGCATCATCGATCCCCGACGGCCCGGGGCGTTTAAATTCCAAAAGGATCAGGGCAGAGCCTGCGTTTGGCACAGCGCTTTTGGCGATGCCGTGCCTGGTCGCACGGGCGTTGCAAGCCCCCCGCCAAAGACGTGCCAGATTTAAGGGGAAGATGGGTGGGAGTGCTGGTGTCCCTGTGAGGAGCCCAGCTTGCCTGGCGTTCAACCGGGCACCCCTTACGTCAAGTTCTCCAAAGGTAGCAGAATACTGGGGTAATAATTCCCAATGTCCCTATCTTGGTTCTTTTACCCATTCATTTGGGCTTAGATGACATGTTGCTTTTTAATGCACCTCCCCGTGGGGCTTTTTTTCCATTTTTTAAAATATTCTTGGATAAAGAAGAAAAATTCCCAGGTTATTTGCTTTGCACGGGAATTAATACTGGTACCCTAAGTGGAAAAGTAGAGGTTAGAATTAGTCAAGTGCGCTGGCAAAGGATGAGGTAGGAGGAGTCCCACAGAGCCAGGAGAGGCCAGACCTTTAGGTTAGGGATATTTTTTCAGTCCTCAGGTCAGAGTTATTTTAGACTTCTGGTTTTTTACTCCAGTTTGCACAGAATTCAGTGACATAACCCTCTTATGCTCAGAAAAATGCAGGGAAAAAAAGGCATAATGATCTGTTTCCCTGAACTCCTGCTCATTTTGTGAGCTAGCAAAAAAGCCTTTTTTCTTTGTAAAGCTGTGTGTCAACATGTCCATTTGTCACATTATCTCTCCAGTCACTCAGCTGTGTTCCTCAGTCAGTTTTTAGTGGAGGGGTGTGGAAAGAATTTCTTTCCCTTTTTATTTGATTAAGCACTGATCAGTTTATTTTAACAGACGGTCCTTAAACTAACAAATGATAGTGATATGACTTGCCTGGAAATGTGTGTGCATGGAATGGAATGGACAGGAATTGACAGGGAAAAAAAGAGAATGGTAGAATAATATATAAATAACATTTGGAGGCAAGGCTTGGGAAAGGGTTGTCCTGCTTTTTCTTCAAGCTTTTGGGTTTACAAGCAGGAAGAGCTTTATTTCAGGAAACAACATTTTTTTTCTCAGTTTTTAATGTTTTCTCGAGAAGAAGAAATATCTGAATGGTTTGTGACAGCATGATAATTGAAATCTAGTGCTTAGTTTACATATGTTTATCTGCAAAGCAGGCAGGAAAGAATTAAAAGTTGATTTAATACTAATTATTTGGATTCCTGCATGCCAAACTCAAGTGAATATTTTAAAATTGTAAGTGAAAGGAGTTCTTAAAATAATGAGGAAATAACCTCATTACTTTTGAGGCAGGTTTAGTGTTTTTTTTTTTTAGCATGAATTATTTCTCAAGTGCTTTTGGAATATAAATAACCATGATTAAGAAGAGATGAACTGCACTTAATTTTGATATACATTTAATCCATATTTACTTTTCTCTTTATGAGGAAATTTATACTAATTGATGCATTTTATTCCTCTGCTGTGGAACCAAAATACACCATACACTTTTAGTTTGGGCTGCAAATACTGGGCTGCAATCTCACAGTGTTTAGTCAGGCAAAGCTTAATGAATTGCACAACTGGGTCCATTATTTCCTGTGACCAGCAAATGAAATAGCAGACTAGTAGGAAATGTAAAAGAAAAAACAATCAGATCATTACAGCCAGGTACTGTGTTGCTTCAGCTATCCCAGCTATCAGTGAACTGCATTAACTTTTATGACTGATGGATAAAAGCAACTGTATTAGTGGCCTCAACCTTGCTTTCCCATAAATGCAGAAATACCACATACTTTTTATCTTACATTTTTGGAAATTTAAGGATATATTGTACCCTTCACTTTTTAAAGGAGAATGTTCTATCACAGGTAAGCTTTAAAATCAAAAAAATTAGAGAGCAACCTGCAATTATTAGCTGGCCAGAAATATCCTTCAAAAGTCCAGAGCTGAGTAAATAAAATTGATACTTGCAAGTCCTAAATAGCAAACCCTGTGATTTGAGTAATTCCTCTAACACACACTACAGATACTTCTTCTTTTAAAATAAATACAATTTTCAATATTATGTATTTGATAATCTCATTTGCCCTTCATGAAAATTTTACAGCATGATTGCATACATACAGAGTTAGAGTCATAAACTCTTCTCGTTCTACTTATCTAATTCTCATTGACAACTATGTATATTAAACAGCAGATTTAGGGCAGCTTGAGATGGATTCTTCCCTCTCTGACACTGGTATAAATGTGAGTTTCTCCTGTGACTGGATGAGAGCAGACTCTCTAATACCTAATGCTTAGTCGATCCCCAATGCATATTTCTTGTTGAAAGGCAGAGGCTTGAGGCTAATTTAAATGTGCTCTGTCCCAGCAAGAATGGGTGTCTAACTGAGTTCTGAAATGTGGGAAAGCTTCTAGGAGAAAAGTGTGTGAGGGCCTGGGCCATGGCCTCGGTGCACTGGGCTTGTTGTTAATGTGCCCCTTTGCCCTTGCAGATATGCCCTGTGTGCAAGCGCAGTATAGCCCTTCACCACCCGGTTCAAATTATGCATCTCAGACCTACGCGTATGGCTCGGAGTACAGCTCAGACATCATGAACCCTGACTATACCAAACTGACCATGGACCTGAGCAGTACCGAGATCACTGCCACTGCCACCACTTCCCTTCCCAGCTTCAGCACCTTTATGGAGGGTTACTCTGGCAGCTATGAGCTCAAGCCTTCCTGCCTCTACCAAATGCAATCTGCCTCCTCTGGCCAGAGGCCCCTCATAAAGATGGAAGACACCCGGCTGTCCCCATACCAGCCTTCACTGCCCCCCTCCACAGATGAGGGGATGCCCAGCACTTCCATGTACTTCAAGCAATCTCCTCCCTCCACTCCCACCACACCTGGCTTCCCTGCCCACCAGAGCCTGTGGGATGAGCCCCCGCTGCAGCCCACGCAGACCTGCCTGCCTCCCGGCCACCTGATGGACACCACCCCCATGAAGACCGTGCCTCCGCGCTTCCCTCTCTTCCACTTCAAGCACTCCCCTCCGCACACACCGTCCACGGCCACCCACATGTGCTACGATCCTGCCTCCCTGAGCCTGCCCCTGGGCTCCGACAGACCCGCTGCCAGCCAGGCTCCCATGGAGGGCCATTCCTACGGGCTCCACCTGGCCAAAAGACCAGCCACCTTAGCCTTTTCACCGCTCGGCCTCAACGCAGCCACCTCCAGCCTGATGGGCGAGAGCAGTGGAAGTGGCAGCAGTGGCCTCCCATCTCCACCCAGCAGGAGCTCTTCGTCTGGGGAAGGCACCTGTGCTGTCTGTGGAGATAATGCCGCCTGCCAGCACTACGGGGTGCGGACATGCGAGGGCTGCAAGGGCTTTTTCAAGGTGAGAGCTCTGCGGTTTGCTCCCCTCCCCACTTACCTCCAATTCACTTCCCTCCCCACCTGCATGTTCCTGGTCCTGACCCCGCGGTCCAGGGGCATTGTTTGTTAAAACTCGGGCCCCCCATCAGGACAGGATGGACACCCACCCAGAGTTGTTGAAGAAGGCCAAAGCAAGCCCTCTGTAAGATAAAAGGATCTGCCAGTTTTGGTTGAGAAAAGGCCATGGCAGTGAACTGGGCAAACCACATCTCTGGTTTGCCAGCATTCCTCAGTGGAGCTTGGGTCACCCCTGTCTGAGCTATAAACTGCATTTATTCTGTAGTGAAACTCACCTGGAATACATTCCAATTGGACCTTGCTTTTAAGTGAGAAAAGCAACCCTCAAGTCATAAAATCCACTTGTTATTTTAGGTGATGGCAGCGGTGCTGTTTGTTGCCCTGGGCTGGCTGGGGCAAGGAGGGCTGCAGGGTGGTTGCACCAGGAAGAAACTGTTTTCACACATGAGACAAACCCAAGCACTTCCACTTGCATTTGCTTGCTGCCTCATTGTTACCCTTCAGTTCAGGAGCCCAGGGAGTCCCTAGCAGTGGAAAGCTGTTTGCTGAGCAGTGACTAAGCACCACACAGGGTCCTGGTGCCTGCTCTGCAGCCAGGGCAGCTTTGCAGCTGAATAGCAACACAAATAACTTACACATAGCAGTTTCTCCATGGAAACTCTGTGCTTATATTTTTAAGAGTTGAAAATGCTCTTTTTCCTCCTAGATTTGAGTGCTTTGTAATTTCCATTCAGCAGGCTGAGTTCAGACTCCAGTATTATTTTCAGAAATAGCTTGTTTGAGTGAAGAGGTTGGGAGAGACTTTTATTAGGATGGTTCTGGGCAGCAGGTTTAAGATTTGATACATTTAGGGTTGATTTGGTATATTCCTTTCTCCTAAGATAGCAGTCATGCCCCTGTTCTGGTAAAAGATAAAATGCAAACAAAAACAGTCCCAAAATATTTGTGAGGAGGGCTTACAACGTTTTTTTTTATTGTAGGTGGAGCTGGCAATGTTACTTAATAATAATCCTTTGACAACATGGTAACATACACAACTCCTATAAAACTAATTTGTTATTTAAATATAACTAGAAGATGGAACACAAATAACCTGGAAATAGCAGCTTTTATGAGCCCAAACCTGCCCCTGTGGAAATTAATAGCATATCCTTGATTTGTAGCAGTACCTAGAGCTTATTCTGCAAAACTGAACTGTTTTCAGCTCCAAATCACAATGAATAATATTTGCTGTGTCTCTTACATTTAGTAAATTGAGGCTGTTATTTGATAACAAACACAAATTATGAAATAACATTTATCCATTCGTTTAATTAGAGGGAAAATTTATTATAGCATGTTGAGTTGATAAATTTGTTCCTGATGTCTTTCCTATTAATGTCTTTTTTGATGTTATTTATTGATGTATCTTTGATTTTAAGTATGGAAACACAATACATTTTTGGATCAATATTTGTTATATTCTTCCAAAGCTTATCAGTTTTTTACAAATTTAAAATTTATTTTATTATTTTTCAAGGCAATTTTAGAGTAAATTAAATGTACATAACTGTAGTATAATTCTGTCTGTTTGTTTTTTTTTTTTCCTGGGTCAGGTTAGCTTTCCCAGAATATTTAGCTAAACACATTTTGTAATGGTTTCTGGTATTTTTATTTTTCTCCCTGATGATTTTAATGGCTAACCAAACCACTTATTGTGGTATTTGACTAACAATAGTGATAGCAAGTGAAGTACATTGCAGATAATTTTGATTTTATTTTAATAAGGTCAGCAATAATCAAGGGAATGAACCAAGTAGAAAATTGTTCCCAAAGGGATATTAAAAGCGGAGATAATCTAATCCCCAAAGGTAGATGTGATGACCTGGTAATTTCAGATATGATTTTATCATTCAAAGTTGCCTGTCTCCAGAGACTTGCTTCAGAACAATCCTAGATGATTTTCATTGTCAGCAGCTAACACTAATAAAATTGTTTTTCCTGCAGGCTAGTGTGTTAGGAAATTAATTTTATCTAATTATATGAATTGCACTGTCACTTTTCATGTTGTAATTAAAACACATTTTGTCAGGTTCTAAGTTGCTCAGGAAACAATCAGTTTACTATATTTGTGTTGCATTTTCACAGAGAACAGTTCAGAAAAATGCAAAATATGTTTGTCTGGCAAATAAAAACTGTCCAGTGGACAAGAGACGTCGTAACAGATGCCAATACTGCCGGTTTCAGAAGTGTCTCAGTGTCGGCATGGTTAAAGAAGGTAAGAACTATGACTGGTACTATCCCAGAAACTGAAATATTACATTTAATGAATCTGTGTTTGTGTTTGTGTGTATGTGCACATGTAAACATGGATGTATTTACAATGAATTCGACAGTGCTGGGATTCATAACTTACCCCAATTGTGCATTTATGTAATAATGTATTGTCTTTCTGGTTTTCACCCTTATTATCATATCTAGACTATAGGCCCCAGAGTTCAAGAACAGCAAGGTCACAAGAGGATAATTTGACACTGGCCAAAATGTCTCCTTTATTAACTTTGAATGTTGCTCGATAATGCTGTTGGCTTCCCCCTGTCATCTCACTGGGGGCTGCACTGAATTGTGTGCATTTTGACATAGGATCTTGTTTCATTCCCATAAACTGATTGTAAATTTACAATTAATTTAAATGGAAACAGGATCAACTCATTAGTCCTAATTCTGCAAATATTTAAGCATGTGAGTAATATTGTGTGAGCAGTCCCATTGCAAATACTGACATGGATAATATAAACTATATAGCATGACCGAATTCAAATGCTTCAAGGAAACTAAAATTACTTTGAATGAACAACTCTGCCATTTAAAAGGGACACCAGGAGTAGGAACACTAAAATTTGTCTTTCGCATTCCGGTTTCTTTCAGTAGTGGAATGTCATGGGCACACATACACAAGCACACAGACGTGCTGCAAGCAAAGCACGGACACAAGGAACACAGCTGGGCTCTCAGTAAGGAGCTACATTGCTGCTTATGGTCAGAGGTCTGGCACAGTTTTCGTGTCATTTGTGTTTCTTTGCAATCAAAGGCATCAAGAGCATGTGCTGAAACTGGAGAACACTCTTCCTTTTGCTGTGCTGGCCACCATGAGAAAAGCATGGTGTTCATTCTGATCCATTGTTTGTTTGCTGGTATTTTCACAACTGATTCCCTTGGGTTTTTTCCTCTAGTCGTCCGTACCGACAGCCTGAAAGGGAGAAGAGGTCGGCTGCCTTCCAAACCAAAGAGCCCCTTACAGCAAGAACCCTCTCAGCCCTCCCCACCTTCTCCTCCCATCAGCATGATGAATGCCCTTGTACGAGCTTTAACAGACTCCACGCCCAGGGAGCTTGACTATTCAAGAGTATGTCTCACTTTTCTTTCACTATTTGCTTTCTGCATAGAAGTGATTTGAGAACTGCATTTCTACTTATCAGCCGGTTTTGCTAAAATGAAATGGTGAAATTTGGATGAGGGTAGAAATTGGTCCAGCCAGCCATTGCCTTACTGTGACAGGTGGACAACGAGAGGAAAGGAAGTGCAGTAGAAATTAGTCTTAGTAACTGTTCACTGTGAGGATCTCAATCACAAAATTATCTCTAGTATATTCCATGGGTGAGCGAAAGCAAAAATATGTGGATAAGTAGAGCAGTCTTGTTGCAAAAAGGCTGTGCCAAAACATTAGCAATTACAGTGAGATTGATTAACCTACCAAACTCAGGAGTAGTGCTCATTGTCCAATACCCTAACTTCCAGGTACTGAAGGCTAAAATTTAATAGCACTTCCCTTATACTCAGATATAAAGTTTTCTCAGTGTAACACTGGATGGATAGAACCATTTCTATTGAAATCAATAGGAATTTTGCCATTATTTAAATGGGACCAGAATTGGCTTAGGATACCCCAGCACGAATATTTCTTAAGTTAAATTCACATTTTTGAAAGAAACATTTTAAAATCAAAATTCTGAAAAAATTATCTTAGCAAAGCTTTACCAGAGTTTATATATTTTTGTACCCTTGTTCTTTAATGTATCATACTCACCATTTAAATAATCATGGAGTATTTTGAAAGCTGAAAAAAATGTCCTATGGTTATGAAAATACACCATTGAAATGGCTTGTTAAATACATTTTTTAGGCATATTGATATAGGAAAAGAAAAAATATAGCTAATGAAAAACAAGTCAAATTCTTTCCCCTTAATGAAATATGATTAAATCTGAGATTGTAAAAAAATAGCAGCTATACTCAGACAATATCTGCATTGGCCATTTATCACTTGTTGTTAAGTAATATTTAATCCTAAAACATATTTGATTGTAATTATATAAAAATTGCATTATTCTATTTTAGACTACACTTAAATATATAATTTAGCAATTATAAACATGCTGTAACATATTTCCTTCAAGCTAATCTGTAAGTGTTAAATCATATAATTTTCCAAGTTACCATTAAGGATCTAGCTGTGCAGTATCTGACAGCCTTCTAGGGGCAGAATGCATTAGCCATATTTCCACATACCTTAACTGACCCAGAATGTCTCGGGGGTCATTCTGCAAATACCAAGGTGTGTGACGAGTGTTCTTTGACAGAAATCTGCTGGTTCCACAGAATTATAGACATTTATTAGGCCAGGCCATGAAAGCAGTACCTAACCTTAGGTTTTTATTTAATTATTGATATAAAGTTCTTTTGCATTTACAAAAAATTGAATGAAAACTATGTACTTTTATGTGACTTTTTTCTTTGCCCTGCAGGAATAATTCCTCTTTTAATCAAAACAGCCTGTAGATTTAATTGTTGAACAATTCTGTTGGACATTACAGGAAGCATATGATTGACAGTAAATTAATTTAGTCGTTGTAGCTTAAGTATGATTGTCTGTTAGAACGTATTAATATCTAAGTGTTTCTTTACAACAAAATATATAATAGTCTGGTATGCCCAGAGATACTGAAAACATAAAAATATTCTACAAGAAATTAATAGATTCTTATATTTTTCATAAACCCTTATACTTATTTTGAAAAGTTGGGGAAAATCAAAAATAAATGCTGTGTAAAGAACAAGACTAACTAAATAAAACATGCCATAAACACACTGCAAGGCTAAAAAATTCCCTTGAAGAGTAGTCGTGTACCTGTAAAGACCAACTTACGGCATGTTCAGTTTAGCTGTGACCCTGCTGAGCACCACAAATAGGCAGGTCTGGAAGCCTGGCTTTGGAATCACTCCTGACACTTCTGCAGATGTGACCTTAATGTTTAGCATGGTCTTCATGTTTACAAGCTGTAGTGTCTTGACTGTCTTAAAAATATTGATAAAAGTTTTAGAGAGAAACATGTATCCCTTCTCTCCCAAAAAACTCACCTATACAGGCTCAGCCACACATGAAAAACCAAAAAAAAACCCAAACCCAAAAATAAATTTCATAAGCTACAAAATTTCACCAAAACATATTGGAAGCAGCTCTGTTCAGAACATGGCTGCTTTTCATCTGAGCGCTGGTTTTAACTTACCAGTCCACAGCAGTTGGTATATTTAGGTACTTGGTTTCAAAAAGCAATTGCCAAGGGCCGTACTCCGGTCTCACGCCTGTTTGCTGGTACAATTCCCTGTTTACACTTTTAAGTCAGTGAGATGAGAAACAGACCATATATCTTGCTGTCCTTATTCATGCAGAGTAGCCACCAACTTAAATAGAAATGTTGCTTTTTGAGAGGGGGAGTGCAACATTTAGGCAATAATCCCCCCTTGCCCAGCCACAAAATTAAGCACATGTTGTGGCTTTTGGAAAAATGAGCACAGCTTCTCCTCTGTGCAGAGAAGTTACTGCTGGGCTTTTGCAGCTGTAGCCGTTGATGAAGGACTGATGAAAGCAGGCAAAGGGTAGAGCTAGGTTGTGTTACTGGGCTTCCCAACATCAGGCTTTTCAAATCTCTTTAGCTATAGCATGCAAGTTAATGTTAGTTGCTACATATGCAACCCCCTCCTTAAGTAACAGTTGGATTTCATTTAATTCCCAAAGGACCTCTGAGGAGGGAATGAGGCAGAGCTTTGACTTCTGGCTTTCTCCCCGTTTGTCTCCAGTTTGCATGGGGCAGGTTTAGAAATACAGATAGGAGCCTTTCCATACTATGGTCTCCTGACCAAGGGTGAGCTTACCATCTCTCTTGGGTCACAACTTAGGTCAAATATCACCTCTTCTCTGAAATAATTAGGGAAAAACCCCACAGATTTTGCTGCATAAAACAGTGCCATGCATATTGTTCATGGGTACTTATATCCTCATAAGTCTGTTACAAGTAAATAATATTTTAACTTTCTTTAAAATGCTAACTCTTTGAATTGAATGGTGACATATTGCAGCAGCTACAAATGATACAATTCCATATAATTTTTCACCTTTATTCTAAAATTGCATTCATGGGATAGACTATAATAACAAATACAAATTATAATTTTTCCAGATGCTTTTAATTTAATTCAGTGCCCTATGTGGACTATACCATACTGTAGCATTCACAGTTATGTGACATAATACAGCATTCAGCTTCATTAACAAATGTTAAAACTTTGCCTTACTTTTGCCAAAGGAATGTTTTATAAATATTGGGAACAAATTAACACCTGCCATAATTACACTGAGTTGTGATGAGTTATATTTAGAATGAACCCGTTCGGAATGGGTAGTATCGCTTTTTCTTTTACGTTTCTTTTCCTTTCTCATTACTGCTCAAAGGATCAAGGATGTGTCTTGCCTTAGCAGTACCTATGGTGAGGCAGGAATTTCCATCAGCCTGTTTGGTTTCCCTGTGTAGAAAGAAGGAGGCATAGGTCAGCCCTGTGCAGCAATGCACATCTCCCAGAGTCAAAATGCACACTGTTGTGGCTTGCTTTGCAGCTACACTTTAAGAGAGCCCAGAACATGCATAGTCTCTGAAAAATTAAATTATCTTTTTCTACCCACTAATTATCTCAGTTCATCTTGCTGCAGTCCAGTGCCACGAGTAGTTGGTTCATGCTGCTTGAGCATTCTCAACTGCTCCATTCAGGTGAGGGATTGAACACATAAAAGATGCAGCATACAGATTTTTCTACCACTGCTCCACATCTTCTCTGTACTGTGCCCTCTACATGCCTCACTGCCACAGGATCCTTTGGAGTAGCTGGGGCAGAATTTGTCTCCACCTGTATTTTAGAAAAAGGATCGCACATGTTTCACTAGCTGACTAGGCATGTGAGCTGGAGCTTACCATGAGAAAGTCATGCTGTTAGTGCTGGGTAAGCAGAACAGTCATTAAGTCACTCCAGGTACAGCCAGAGGTCTCTAGGATTGCTGTGGTTCTCCAGTCAGTCAGCAGCTCTGACACTGTGTCCTTCATCCCTCACCTGCCAGCAGCAACCAGCTCCACGTAGGAAAGGCAGAGAACAGGACAGCTACCCAAGAAGTTCTGCTTGCTGTCCCCAGCTCTCTGTCCTACACAGAGGTGAATTTTGGGTTGCAGTTAGCAACTTGGGTGATACCTGCAGCCCAAGCAGCAGGGATGTAATAGGGTCCTCCCAGCCTGCCAGCCCACTGTTAATGGGAAAGGGTTCTGGTTCTTTCTGCTTCCACTCTGGCTTAGGGAGTTGCTAGAGCGACCTTCAGGCTGATGGACTCAAGCCCTAACTGCATGTGGAAAGTTGTTTCCAAAGGGTATGCACATGGGAAGTTGTTTCCAAAGGGTGTGCACACTTCTTTTAGCCATGGAGACTACCCCAACCTTTCTTTGGCTGAATCTCTGCAAGAGAGTAGATATGAAGTCTCTCCCCGAAATAACTCACCAGATGTCTGACGGTGAGGATGTTGTTAAAACAAATGCCACACTATTATTTAGCACCTGCTCAGAAAACCAGCAGTGCTTTCCAAGCATGGAATCCAACTAAGCCATGAAAGCTCCCGTTGTGTTTTCTGTCAAGAGAGAGAGCAGTGTCACAGGGGTGGCAGGGATCCACTGGGGACAAAGTAAGAGATAGTGGGGAGGGAACGGTCAGAAGGTCACAGGGAAGTTGAACAAGCTGAAACTGCCAAATGGTGGCCTGGAAGAGTTGTGGCCATATAAGCAGGATAATAGGTTCTGCTGAACCTCAAATGCTCCTATTTGAAGGATAAGAAGTGATGCAGGGCAGCTGGTTTACTTTGAACCAATTCTGTATGCAAATGAAGCAATGCTGCATATGTCAGATAAAACATGATTTATCCTGTGTGTCTCTGTCACCGTCACATAAAATGCACTTTGAGAGGTTTTGGAAGAAATCTGCATTTTTGACATACTGAGGCAAATTTATCAATGGAAAAAGTGTTTAATTGTAGTAAGCCACATAGTGTTCCTCTTCTACTGTGATGAAAATTATCCTACCCACCGGATTTTTATTTCTATTTACTAATAGTGTGTAGGTACTTGTAAAATGTGATACTATATTTTAGTTATAAATTTGAAAATATTTCTACACATATGGAAATATTTTTGCAATATATATCTGAATAGCAAAATGCCTGTAGGTAGCCAAGTAAGTAGATAGATGCAGACCTACTTTTTATGTCTATGTTAATAATACCAGCTTTGCCACAGAAGGAAATGTTGTTGGGCAAATAATGCTGTATGTTGCACAGAATGCCCTTAAATGCATGTAACGTTGCTTTCTGTGGCTTTCATTTTAGTACTGTTCCACTGATCAGGCTGCTGCAGGCACAGATGCAGAACATGTACAACAGTTCTATAATCTTCTGACTGCCTCCATTGACATAACTAGAGGCTGGGCAGAAAAAATCCCAGGATTTACTGACCTCCCAAAAGAAGATCAGACATTACTCATAGAATCAGCTTTTTTGGAGCTGTTTGTACTAAGACTCTCCATCAGGTAACTATTTATTTCATTTCTTCTTAAGATGATGTGAAAAAATCATCTATCTAAATATTTTTAAGTAATAAATATGGCACTATGTTTGAACATTGTCAATTGTACCAAAAAAGCACAAAAAATCAGCAAAGTTTGCATCCAAAGGATATGGTGTTTGTTTTACACTGCAGAAAAAACCAAGAAGGTGATTTAAAAAGAGAGCATAGGTCTTGCTAATGTGCTTCTTTTTATTTGATCTACCCCATATTCTTCTTACATAGTAATCAAAATTGATCCTCGGGTGCTGTTTGAGCAAGTTTGCTTCATACTCATAAGCATGAACTATAGAAAAGCACCTTCATTATGAAAGTCTTTTGCTTTTCCCCATTCGTTTACACATGCACAACTTTGTCATCTGTTTTTGTAAGGAATGAAGATGATTTAAAATCTTGTTCAGATTGTTTTTCTTCTTAATGCCAAGTCATTTAATAGAGTGAGATGCTATTTGTCAGTCTAGCACTAGTTAAGACACTATCCAAAAACAGTCTCAG
The DNA here is from genome assembly GCA_035583235.1 of Hafferia zeledoni. Lineage (NCBI taxonomy): Eukaryota > Metazoa > Chordata > Aves > Passeriformes > Thamnophilidae > Hafferia > Hafferia zeledoni. The sequence continues at coordinate 90,006,794 of JAWWEV010000083.1, read as the reverse complement.
GCACTGGTAAAATTGCAGACTGGTGATTTGAGTTATGCCCTTGTTTCTTTAGGCTGAAAATTACCTTTGCATGTGTTTTTTAATGGGGATACTGGCAATGGGGAAGGGAAGGAGAGGAGAGCTTGGCTGTAATTTCTGTCTTACACACGGGTTTTTAAGTGTGTTGTGGTGCATCATTGCATGCATTTTCCATTGTTTTTTCCTTACCAATTTTTACAATCTGAAAAATGCAGATGATACTAAGTAAATGCTGAGAGTTGCAGAATCTCTCCTTTTATTAGTTTTGTATTTCAAAATGCATTCACTTGGTATTCCTTTGGTTCAAACATACAGTATTTAATGTAAAATGTCTTCTCTGTTTATGCCTTTGGGCAGGACCAAAATCTTAACTAATTAGACAGTCTACACCACATGCTACAGCTATCCTCAGGCTTATAACTCTACGAAGTAAGCAATCATGGAAGCTTGTTTGTTGTACTTTGGCCCCAGGGGGGAAGCATATTGTCAAATGTGAATGCCCACATATGTCTCAGGATAATATGCCTTGGATTTTAAATGACAGACGCTTCAATACTGGTTATGCATTTTGCTGTAAAGTAGAAGACACATTTATAATTTTTTCAATTGTTTTTATTTGAGGTCTGATACTGCTGAGGATAAGTTTGTATTCTGCAATGGACTTGTGCTTCATAGACTTCAGTGCCTTCGTGGATTTGGGGAGTGGCTCGACTCTATTAAAGACTTTTCCTTAAACTTAAAGAGCCTTAACCTTGATATCCCAGCCTTAGCAAGTCTATCAGCTCTAACTATGATTACAGGTAAGTGCTCCTTTGTTAACTGAAAGCTTTAGATTCTAGTGCTTTGCTTTAATGTGCATTCAAGTAACTTCAGTTAATTTAGCTATATTCAGGGTAAAGTGATTATGATTTTTAAGTATTGGAATGACCACACTGAAACTGAGAGTTAACATTAGGCTGTCAGACACCCCTACTAAAATGTAATCTATTTCTTTGCAGTTTCATTTTTTTCTTGGAATAGTCTCTAAAAAGCAAACTGCTTCCAAGCAAATTGTATAGCACCTACAAAAATATTCAAAAAACTTGCTAAATTCCCTGAAAAGCCTAAGGAAATGACCAGAGCTAGGTTTTCTGTGTAGGAATAATAATATCAAGGCACCCTGTGAGCTGGAAGCCATACAGCTAGTATAGCTCATCTCTCAGCAAGGAGAGCTAGACCAGAACGAGTGCTTCATGCAGCAGGCAGGCTGCTTTTGGTAGCCAGGCTACCCTAGGTATTCCACATACTGCTTTTCTGAGAGAGAAAAATCAGAGAATAGTAGGAGAAACGTCATATTCTGCAGCTGTACACGAGCTTTTGGATGTGCATGTGACCATATCACCCCCTCTGCCTGCTGGGGTGAACAGCAGGAAACTAATGTCAGAATCTGCCAAATCTGGCCAGTAAGTACAAAACAGGGGAGCATAACCTTTTAACAGTCCTGAAACAACTATTTCTCTCGAAGTACACACTGCATGCCTTGGACTTCTTGCATTTGAAGAGGTATAGCTGATGGCAGCAGGAGGACCTGGGAGTAAGGGTGTCTAACAACCGCACAGCAGAAGCTGGAGCAGCAGTTGTCTCTACACATTTCAGGAAAGCTGGTAGTATAGCAGTGCAAGTGTGTCATAAGTGTGAGACAGGACTTCAGTGTGCCCTGAGCTGGATCTTCCCAGGGATGCTATAAGCTCCCCTGGGATAGATATTGATTTCCTTCTGCATTTCAGGCATCCACCACGTCACAGGCAGTGGGCTCAACAATACCAACTGCAGTCTTCATTTTACTCAGAGCAAGATGATGTTAGGGAAGCACTGAGATAAAATGCTCAATGACAAATACAAAAACTAAAGTTGGCCAATTCCCACTGACATTTGTGCAGCCAAGATTTTGGCTTCAGAGTTTGCATGGTACGCTTCCTTCCTGCATTTTGGTGAAGGGTTAGCGTATGTATGTAACTCTTTGTTTCTTATGAAAAGCATTTTCAATTTTTTGGATTAATTTCTGTTCATTTCTCCTGGAAAGGGTACTTTAAGGTCCAGATTGTAGTTTCTTTGATAACACATATAAGACCAGAATAACTTACTGGAGTTGGCTTTACTCTCTATAAAAAATTTCTAAAATGAGTAGTATGTTAAAGTGAGAAAGAACATTCCCAATTTATTTTTTTACTCCTGTATATAAGCATCCACTGAACATATGCTTACATCTACTTACATGTATGTATTATAAATATATACATATATTTGTATATGTATACATACTTATATACAAGTGTTTATGTATGTGTATGCATTTAGGTACCTTTAAATCAAGGACAGGTGCTGTCCCTCTCCATATATATTACATACAGGCATATATGTTCACATGTGTATAGCACATATCAGTGATTTAGATCATTTACTATATATTAGACATGTCTTTTTCCGATAGACATAGGTAGCATGTTTTTGCTTATCTTCCTGGAGGCCAAGAGTATGCAGGTCAATAAACAGGATTCCCAGCAAGCCAAGTGAATGTAGAAAAAGCTAATGTACAGGAAGAAAATTTACTCTCCTTAGAAACCCATGCCCTGTTTTTACATGATAATTTCTTCAGTTAGACACTGCTTGATTGCCCCTACATAAAGAGTCAAAGTTGTCCAGTGGCTGGCTCAGGTCACCCTAAGATAATTAGAAATAAGTTTTAATTGGTAACACCCCATGTTTCTTCCTTTCCTTCCCCATAACCTTTCCTGGAGTTTGCTATATTGTGCTGGTCTTCCCAAAGTTTCTTACAAATGGAAGCAACTGCTGCCTTTAAAAGGAGACTCAGTTTTCTCACCTGTATGAGATGGTACTTGAAATCAGTGTAGTTTTCTGCTTATTCTTTTGTTTCCTGAGGCTGGTGTATCTCTGTTGATTTGCTCTTAAGGACAGAGTATACTTTCATGTGATCTAAATTAGACCAAAGCTCTAGTGACTGTCCACAGGTTTCAGATGTCCAAGGGCAGTTAGCAAACTTAGGGACTCAGCCAGAAATTTGGTCACCTGAAAACAGATGGTACTCGGTAATGATGGACAATATTAAAAAAACAAACAAACTGTAAGAGGATATTAGGTGATTGTGGCTAAGAGAACACTACAGCACAAAATGCTGGTGGTCAGGGTTCTTTTGAGACTTTCTCAGTGATAGTGTATTGAAATATTTTATTCAGGAAAGCCTTGAGGTTTGCCTCTGGTGTGGTGTCCCAGAATGAGAAATTGCTTCTTGTCTCCTCCCTGCAGTCTGAGAATGATAAGTCATGTGCTGGTTTTCAGCTAGTCACACCAAAAGAGAAAAAATAATAAAGAAAAAATTTGGAAATCTGAAACTTGATAAAATCTGCAATGTTGAACATTTTTAAGCATTGTTTTGAGGTTTGGCTTAGATTTGGATGGATGTTTCAGGTGCCATTTTTTAACTCTGGGGAAGGTACTCTTTTCTCCTGTAATGAACTCTTGGAGGCAATGGGTAGTTAGTGAACCCTGGCTCAAGCCTGTTGTGTGAGTCAGACCAAGAGAGAGTGATGTTTTCGAGGAATGTAGGATGTCTGACTATTGAGTATCACTGTCTTTTGTCTTAAGACAACTTGATACGTTTCACGGGCTGCAGAATAGCTGTTGTGTCTGATGATCTGGGGACAAGCTGGTGGTCAGAGGGACACTCCAGGCCCAATCTCTGGTCTGATTCCAACAGGAAGGCAATCTGACCATGGATCTCCCATGTTTCAGATGGATATCCATGTCATTAGACTTCAAGATAAGAAGGAGCCAGAAACCTCTGTTTTGTGAATCTAGTTGTTTGCCTTTAGTAACAATTCTGCAAAACTAAAATGCTGACTTGAGCAAGATTTTCGTGATTATTACACAGATTTCTCCAGTTCTTATTTTGCATTAGACAACAGTTCATGACTTGATGTTTTAACAAAAAAAAAGGAAAAGACAATAACCCCATGATCTGTAATAGTCATAGCCTGTTTTAATATGGTACGGCATCTTAGGTAGCATCAACTTCAAGAATTGTCTCTCCAGGTAAAAAGAAATTGCTTCTGGGAATAATTTTTCTTGATTTCATTAGTGCTGTCCATAGTCCAAACAAAGCTGTGGTCTTAGAAAACAAACCCTCTTGTATACTAGTCATTGTCAGTTTCATCGAAGGAGAAAAGTAAAAGAAATCACCACTCTTTCTCATATTCTCTCTCTTGTTTTACAAGAGTGACAGAACTGACTTCTGTCTCCCAGTGAAAGAAGAGAGAATAAATGCAAAATTCAGTTCTGGAGACTAAAAGACATTCTACTGTTCCCAGTGTCCCAAGGTATACTGAAGGCAGTTCTCTCATTTTGGGATGTCAGATC
>JAWWEV010000083.1:89990208-90002263 GCA_035583235.1 Hafferia zeledoni | reverse complement strand
AGACTAAAAGACATTCTACTGTTCCCAGTGTCCCAAGGTATACTGAAGGCAGTTCTCTCATTTTGGGATGTCAGATCGTCTCTCCAGTAACAGCCCCAGTAGTTGCAGTGACCTTTAACTAACCCTGCTGACTTGCATGGAGCTGCAAAGCTTCATGTCCTATCACACAGCTGCAGATGACAGCATAGGATGCGTGGTTATAGGCATGTATGGTCATTTGCTCTGTTTAGTGATTTTGAAGAGAACAAGAGACCTTGTGAGTATCACAGTACTCACTAGTTCAGTACACTGCTTGCTTTGAGTAAAACTAAAGGTGTGCAAAATATTTTGCATTATATAATCCATCAGAAAGTCCATATATTTGTGCTTTTTCTATATATTTTATGTTTCCTGGTAATTTGCAGTACGTTGCCTAAAAGGAAAAGAGTTATGTCAGATTGCTGCTGAATTTTCAAGTGTTTTCAGATAAGACACCAGCTTGAAGGAGCACCCAGAATGAAAGAAGTGACATCTGGTTTATGGTGGTGGCTTGTAAACAGTTAACTTAAAACTCTGTAGTGCCAAAACGCATCTTTTTACTTTAAGGTATTCCTTTAGTATCTTCCTCTCTCTGTCTCTCTTCTCTTTTTTTACTTCCTTCAGTTGGTTAAGGAAGGCTGGACAGAACTTCCTCCAGAGCGCATCAGTGTCGCTCTAAGTATCACCCAGAAGAGGGTAGTCAGGAAACAACACATGATGCTCACCCCACGCCTCTATGAAAACAAAAACCCCAGTTCTGTCATGTTCTTTTTCTTTGGATCACTTATTATGTTGGTATGTAGGATCTAATGAGCTAAAGAAGAGTGCCAACATGGAAAGAAAATGCTGGTCATCTTGGGACAAGTTCTGTCATTAGTTCTGCATGGACAATTTTTATCAGTTTAGTGTGTTTATGGATCACAAGTGTTCCTGCACAACCACTCCGTGCTGGACTGGATAGTATTGAAGATGACCAGATATTAGCTCAGCCTGTGCTTGAAAATGCTTCCTTAACTTTCCAAATCATCACTTATAATGCTCTGGTTTATGTTTTTTTTCTAATAGTGTGAAAATATAGACTTGAGAGTCCAGTGCAGATCATCTCAAGGGCACACTATAATTTAGCCCCAAATTTCTGCCTGCTAAAACTGCTAGTGTTTTTCTTCTCAGTCTCTCTCTTGTTGATTCACTTTTCCTCTCTGTCCCTTCCTTTCCCTATCCACATCAGACTATTATTGTTTTGCCCACTTGACACTCTCAGTGGGATGCTGCCGAGTATGGAGCATTGTAGCTCTCATTCAGCCAAACTCCTTCAGCATATGTTTTATTTTAAGTGTGTTACAGACCAGCCCAGAACCATTGTATATATTGGGCTTATTCACACTCTTAATGCTTTGTTAGCCTGGCACTAGACCATTGAAGAGTATTGTGAGGTTTCAATTAATTATGCGTTTGTGTTTGTCTTCCTGCTGTTGGGCTTTCCGTTCCACTTTATAAACACAGTTTTTAGCACCATCAGTCATACCAAGAAATAGTAATGAGTCCGGTCTGGTTAAAAAGAGTCTGGCTACTGCAGTTCCTTCTGAACATGACTTTGTCCAACCTCCCTATGGAAGGGAGGCTTACCTACTCCTCAGCAGCAAATATCCTTCAGTCCTCTTGCCAGGATATCCTCTGCTGTGGGTGCTTCTTGTGCTGGGTCTACATACAAGCAGGTGGCAGACTGGAGGAGTGTAGGAGAGCTAGTTATAAAAAACCCCCTCCAGATTGCATTGTCTGCCTTCCCCCTGCCACTTAGCTGAGGGAAATACTGTCAGCGTCAAAGTGAAGTACTCACTCCTCCTTTTTCACTCCCACCTTTTTGCTGAGGCAAGAACTCTTTCCTCCACAGCAACCAGCTGTCTCTGTTACGTTGTGGTTTTCCCAAAGGAGGGAGCAAACTGTGGTGTTCGGGGTGGTCACTCAGCTTACCTGACTTTCAGTACCTTGCAGAGCTGATGGAGAATACAAGGCACCTCCAGATCATTCATCCACCTAAAACCATAATAATCTAAAAATGCCCATCCTTCCACTGATGTTAGGAGGAGCTTGAGAAGTGTGTGCATCTCAGTTGGGGATCCTTGCAAAGTACTGGAGAGTTAGGCAGGATAAATATGGGCCAGATTGCAACAGGAAAGGAGACTCTTGGATGTACCGAGTTGCAATCTTTCTGTGTAACTGCGTGTGCATGAGACAACCAGAAATCTGTAGGCAACTGAGCCTTGTATTTATTTGAGTTACAGAAAGGGAAGAGAACTGTGCAGGGGGAAGAGAAAATCATGTAACTACATTGAAACCGAGACAACCAAGAGGCCTATTTTAAGTCTGCAGTGTTAATCTGTTGCATTTCTGGTCAGAGTGACACCTTAAAATGAATTAAGGCTAAAAGTGACCCACCCTGACACAGAGCTTAAAGCCCAGGGGTCTTTGAGGTACTCAAGCTCTTTGAAGTACTTGCACTCTTTGAGAGACATTTCCCATAAAGGTAGTGCTCAGTCTGCCTAACCCTGGCATGATCTACCTTGTGTCAGAGGTTAGGGAAAGAGGGATTAGCACAGCTGGTGATGGATTTTCCTGCTTTTTTGCTTTCTTCCTATCGGGTTTTTGCTGATCAGCATAATGATAGCACAGAATTGTGTTGAGCTTCCTGGGGAAAGGAGACACGTATAAAAAACGTACTGGGTTCAGTTTGCCAGAATGAGCTAAGTTTGCAGAGCTTTAGAGGCAAAACTTTTGGTAAGTCATTTTGACAGCATCTTTGCCAGAAATCTCCATTTTTCTTGCAAAAATCCTAAAACTCAAGGCTGAGAAAGCCTTTTTAATTGTCATTATAAGGAAGTCTGAATACAGTAATGTTTACATACTTTCCCAATTAGTTAGAGAAAAACTATCCATCTAGACCAGCTATCCTTCTGGGGATAAATCTTGGCCTTATTGTTCCCATGTGGATAAGAACATCCTATAGAAGATCATGAATGATTAGAGGCCATTGGCTTCAGTGCCCCTGCACGCACACCCCACAGGTGCCATGTGCTGCTCCCTTTAGGTTGTGTAGGAAAGAATGTGGGTCTTGCTTTGTGCAAACAGGACTGGATATGTGACAAAGGCAAAAAAATTGTGTTATTTGAGCTCTATTAAATTTAAATCTTTGAGTAAATTAGGCCCAAGACTCCTCAAGTCTACCAAGGAGAGGAGCTATTTCTTAGGTGAGTACGTGCTTCAGAAATTAGTTGGATGCCAACACCAGAGACTGCAGTGGCAGCAGAAGTGCTTCCACATAGATGGCTTTGGCTTTCTCTGGGGCTTCAGCCTTAGGGGCTAAAGACTGAAACCCCTGAGGCAGTTCCAATCATGAGAAATTAACCTTTGTAGAGATTTGCAAGTAGAAAAGGCCACTGTGTGGCAATTCACGCAGGAGAAGGCAGTTTGGTATCTCAGTGACTGCTTTAATACTGTGGCACCAGAGAGCAGTGTGTCTTAAGGCAGAGTATCTCCTACTTCTGAATTTCCATGCTTAAGGACAGAGTATCTGTTAATTCTGAATTTCCATGATTTTGTTATGTAAGGTAAGGCTACTAATAGGGTGATCTTTGCTTGTGTAGTGTTTTGCATTGGTGTGTTTCATGGCTATTCACCAAAGACACGATTTGTTCATGACACCTGCTGAAATTGTCAGTGGAAGACAGACTGTTTAGTTCTGGCTGTAAATGTTAATAAAGTTGCTGCATGCTCCAGAGCCAGAGATAATTTTCCATACTTGGCAGCAAGGTACACACCTACTGGGGCAGTAGTTTAAAAATGTGCACTGCTAATTTGTAGTCAGGTTTGGGATCCATTCTAGTATTTCAACTCCCCAGATCTATACAAATATCTTCACTTACACAGCTAGGACACAAAACAGATTAAAAGATAGGAACTCTTCAAAGACTGCAAGATTAATTTAATGTCCTGCAGATTGTCACAGTAGGCTAGTGGTTAAAAAAAAAAAAAAGCCCTACAGCTTTTCCAACCTGTATAAAATATTTATCTACCCAGACTTTTAATGGCAGAATCTGCCTAAGTATTTACTCTCAGTGACCTGTATAGTTAAGGCTTACATAATTACACTGTACACCATTTACTGGAAAGGCTTTAAATATTCATTTACTTCTCATGTTTTAATGTAAACAAGGCACTTAGAATACCTAGGGTTTTTAATTCCTGCAAGGTGAAAAGGATGTCCGAAGCAGATGTTACTGCTTGGGTGAGTGTTGCTCTGAAACAACAGGGCAGATTGATGGTACTTAAAGGATAGAGCACAGAAACTCCTGGGCAGAGACATTCATGTCTGCATGTTTCTGATTCTGACCCCAAATCAGTATCATTCAGAAACGAACTCTGCCTAAGTGAATACAGTTGGAAAAAAGTGTAAAATGGGTGAATATCAGTGGAAAACCAGACCTTTACATTTCTGCCTTCATTGAATCTGGTCTGGTTTATTGGTTTGTCAAGAGCATCTAGCCAAAATAGGTGGGGAGGGGAGGCAGCAAAGAGTTTATATACACAGGCCTGGGCAAGGCACCACTGCGTGTGGTGCAGGCATGACTCCTTCTTCTGGAAGGAAAGAAAACTGGACTCTTTTCACTGTTCCTTAGGGGACAGGTAGAAAATATACCTATTGCTTGCTCCTCTTGGCACAGAGGAACAAGACTTGGGGACAATGGGCACAATATGGCCAGTGGCTGCCTGGGACTGGGAGAGGAGGCCAGGGAAGGAGATGACTTCAAATGCATCAAACACAAGAACTGCCACAATTACTGCCATTGTTTTATATGTCTAATTGATTTAAATTAATGTAACCTGCATTTTCTTGGATTCCCCCATTTGGCATAATTCTATTTCATCTGTCATTTTTTATGACTTTGCTATGAAGCCAGTTCTTACTTACCTGTGACTTTCAAAGTCAGAGGCAAATCAAAACATCACAGATTTGAGATTTTTGTACTGAACTTTTTTGTTGTTATTTTAATTTATCCACTAAATCTTAATAGCAAACGACACAGAATTCTTTCCCCAGTAAAGAGCCTGCTTTTAATGAATCACAAATCTGATTCGTTATGCTTAAAGAACTATGAATGCATTTAACATCATTGTAGTATTTTAAAAAGGTATTTGAAGGGGGACAAACCCCAGCTCCCCTTCATTTTAGGAGTGCTGAGTTCTTTGTGATGGATAACACAGCAGCCATTCACTTTAGGCACTGTTCACTCAAAGCAAAATAGTTAACTTCCAGACTTCTTTTATCTTAGAGCTTTTAAAGATGAATAAACTAAAAAGCAGCAGCTGATCAAAATAACAAAGGGCAGTAAGGTGCCTTTAGTTTCTTATAAGAGTGTCTGCAAATTCCTGGTGGAATTCTAGGCCGGGCACTGATGGAGCTGGCTAAGGATATTGATCGCCACTTGAATTCACTGAATAAATAATGGTTGCCATAGTTATTGAGCATTCACAACTGGTGGGGAAGCACGGAAATATCCAAAACACCTCCTGTGATAGTTTTGCTGGAAAATCACCCAATTAATTCCGTCTCATATCATGAAAATTATGTCAGATATGCAGGATGCTTTGACTCCTTGTACTAGAATTGCAATCATAACCGAGCACCTCTGTTGCCCATTTTAGCAGCTAAAGAGAAAAAGGCACTTGCTGTCTCTTATTTTGTGTGGCAGAAAGGTTCACTGACATTGTATAACCCCAGCTGTTCTGAGAAATCTTACACTGCCAGACCACTTTTTGCCTTGGGTTTCAGAGTATGGATCTGGGTTATTCTGAAGAAAAGAGGTTCTTGCCATTTGTGGTAGGGATGCTGATGCGGTTTTTAATCTCGCTTTGCAGAACGGCATGGATTAAAAGAACCAAAGAAAGTGGAAGAGCTATGCAACAAGATCACAAGCAGTCTGAAAGATCACTTAACTTTCAGTTGCCAAAACAAAGGACAACCGCTTGAGTCTGCAGAGCCGAAGGTACTGGGTGTTCTGGCTGACTTGCGTTCCCTCTGCACACTGGGACTGCAGCGCATCTTTTACCTGAAACTGGAAGATTTGGTGCCAGCCCCTTCCATTATCGACAGGCTGTTTCTGGACACCTTACCCTTCTGAGTCAAACCACCCTCCGGAAAGGCAAACGCCCACCAGAGCAGGCAAATGGATTGTGACTTACAGCTAACATTTCTGCCCTCACTTAACAGAAAAGCAGCTCCAAGACTAATATGAGGTCTTTTCTGGCGCTTTGTCCTTACAACCTGAGGCCTGAAACTTACTGGCTTACTGGTTTGGGGTTGTGTTCTTTGTTTTCTTTTGTGTGATTGGGTTTTTTAAATGGCTAATAAGGCACTTTTGGACAATGCTATCCCAGCAGCAGTAAGAGGTTAACATGACTGTTTTAAATCTGTTTAACACCTCATGCTCTATGAGGAATAAAGTTGTAGAAGCTGTGTTTGAAAACAAGAACAGCAAATAGTTGTTTGCCAGGGTAGTATGTGTTTTGTTAGGATACCTTTAGCATACTTCCTGCATCAAGGGCACATACATCAGCACAATCTAAACAAAAATTCACTTTTTTAGCAAAGTACATTCAATTAAACATTTCATACAAATCAAATATAGCAAAATGACAATGGCTGTTAGCTCCCATGTTCAAGTGCAATTTTTTAAAGTGCTGTCTTACTAAGTCTCGTTTATTAACTAATTTATTTTACTAGGAAAACAAATGGAAAAAATCAAGTGAGAAAATTACATGCACTAACTTACCTGACAGAGTTTTCCAAACTTGATTCCATGTAGTGTGACTTATTGACAAATGTATGTGGGAGACACGGGAGCAATTGTGGCTCAGTTGTTCCTTAGCTAAGGAAATCCGAGTAAGTAGTGACTGGAGCATACAGGGTCAGCATCAGGGATAGTTCAGTTTCAGACTTCTAACCTAAGCAACTAGTTAGTAAACAGACAGAAGATGGTTTTCAAGAACAAGCAAGTCTTGTAAAATAGTATGAATGTAAGTGCTAGGAAGGATATAGTGGGCTGCGTTTAAACATTCCGTGTTCGTACTCCTTTTTGTATGTTTATACTGTTGATGCCATATTAATATGAGATAATTTGTTGCATAGTGTCTTTATTTGTATAAATGTTTGTATGCATGGTATATTGTAATGGCTTTGCCTGTATTTATTGCAATGACTGCCAGCTCATGGGAGCCCTGTTACACATGGTAACTAAATGGGGTGTTCACACTGACTCAGATACACCAGTTGGAAAACTATATACATATATATAATGTGTATATATATATATGTATATACCTATATTTGTGTGCGTGTGTGTGCGCGCGTGTCTTTTTATTAACCATTTGTATATAAAATATCTGTCAAATCACAAGCAGAGTTATTTTACAGTTTATTTGCAGTGACTTCTAAGGCAGTACTGTTTAGCACTTTGATATTAATATCTTGCTCATGTTTTGCTAAATTCAAATAATATTTAAAAATTTTAGTTCTAAAAAACTTTATATGCACTGTATTAAGTCAAAATTTTGTTGGTCATTTTGCTAAGGAGATTTTTGAATGTCAACCTGATGTCACTGTATCTTTTGTTAGCTTTAAGCATTCTAGCTTTTGTCTTTTTTTAAACTATGCTGTTTATATGGAAATTAAATTATACAATCAAACAGATGCCAAATGAATTGCCTAATTGCTGCAAAGGATAACCCAGATATCGAGTCACTGTATGGTTTTCAAATAGTAATCTGGTATTTTATCACTTACTATGTTTGGATGTGCTTTTATGAAAAAATTATTCTTATATCAAGATTTATAGTAGTGTCAATAGGGAAACAGACTTCTAATCACTATACTTAATATTTCTGGTTTACCTGCAGATAATATTTGGAAAAGTATTGCTTTTTGTATTGACTTTTAAGCTTATGTGCAAACATAATAGCATAATTAAATATCAGAGAAGCTAATGTTTCTTGTAGGTTGCTGTAACAAGCCTGACCAGCAAGACAAATATATTTTGACTGAATTTGCTTTTGTATATACTAGATATATATATATACATATATATATATACACACTCTCACAGATGTGCGCATACAAAAACATACAGACACAAACCCCGAAAAAAGGATGTTTGCTTTTGTCTCCTTGTGTAAGACACAAGGTCCCTTGAGAAACTACTTTTATCTAAGGACAAATCCTGCCATGTGCTGAGCACCATCCAGATGAGGGCTTGCAAGAGCTTTTTGTGAGTGGGCCCTTACCGAGGATTTTCAGGCAAATCAGCATAGTACAGTAAAATTTCTTTTTTGTTGAGCAAGGTTTATTTATTAAGTGGAATGTGAGTGGGAGGTAGCAGGTTCAGAGCCCCGTGTGAGATTTCACGTAGTCTGTGTCCTCCAGTCTTCCATAGATAGTCTTAGCTGTGATACTCTCCCAAATCCCATCATCTGTGGAATTGTCCTTCATGTCAACGTCAATACACTGATTCATCCTAGAGTACAACCAGTGACAGGTCACAGTGGTCAAAGAAAGAGTTAATGCAGAATAAATCTACTACTATTCTTAGAGCTCTCTCAGTGTGAACATGCCTTTGTCTAGGCAGAATTCAGGAATATATCAGGTGTTAAAGGGAGAGTGCCTTGCTTTTATTTCAGACAACAGTGTCTCAAGAGTTTCTTCACTCCGTTAACCAGAATACTTTTTTTCCTTTCTTTTTCTTCTTCCTTTTTTTTTTTTTGTGGTGTTAACCTGTGGGTTGAAAGAAATGCTCATGTACATATACAATGTAAATTAAAATTATTAAATTGAATAACATTTTTTTCAGAGGCCCCATGTGTGTTGAATAAGTATGCTTAATTCTGTTAAAATCTGATGTGAATTTTTTATCATTTATAAAACATTAAAAAAATTGTCTACTTGAGTCTTAAAAGTGGAAAAATTGGTGAAGCATGCTTAAGAACACTGGCAATTTAATGGCTAGTCTTTTGATTAAAACAGCTTTTATATAAATACATGCCTGCAGTATCTGCTTATGCAATCTCAGTTAGATAGCGAGAGTTGGACCATGGTTGTCCCAGAGGCTGAACTACACATGGACTGAGCAGAAACTATTTGCCCCTCACTGTATTTCTCCTCCATGACATAAAGGGACTGTAATTAACTCCCAGCTGATGAGGCCACAAGGAAGAGTGGGGATGGCTACAGGGCTCATCGTGCATAGTCTGGCTAGAAAGAGGACAGAGCTCCAATGGTGCCTTCTGCCCCCTTGTTTCACTGAGTCCTGGTGAGACATCACTCCATCAGGCACCTGCATCACTTGCTTTAAATGTACATCCAGTTCCTTTCCTTACCATGCCTTTGCTTTGCAGAAAGAATCACTTATCCCCTGCCAGACAAAACTGTTTGGCTACAAATGCATTTTCCACAAGTGCAGTTTTGAGAGGCAACTGCTGCTATTCCAGGTGTTGCCACATGTGCCGATGGCTCCGGCACACCTCCATGAGGGCTGTTCTGCAGAACTGCTTGGCAGGAGGTTACATCAAATGGTGTGCTGGGCTGGGCTGCAGGATTGGCAGCTGCAGGATTGGCAGCTCCTTCCTTGGAAACGTGGCAAAAAAAAGGTTGTGCAAACTCTTCCAAATTATTTTTTCTATGCCTGATTTTTAAAATTGAACTATGAAATTTAAAACTGTTAATGACAAGTTTTGCATACCGGTACCCTATTAAGCAAAACATGCAGACCTTGAGAAGAACCCACCCCAGGGTCTGAATTTTCACCCTCCAAGACAAAGTTTATCCTTACTAAACTCACAGGTATCTCCATTTGTAATTATTTTAGGGCCTTAAGTTCTGTCTTTACACATGAGAACAAACCTATGTCCTGATCTAAATCACTTGCACTTGTGTCCTTATGTGTGCCCTGTGTGCTTATACTCCTAAACCACACCAGTGGCACAGCCCTTGCAAAAGGATGTGATGCCCAGTGGTTGATTCTGGCAGTGGAAGGTTGGGCTAACTTTGGAATATAATAGAGGGTTCCTCTAGTAGAGACCATTCTTGGATAAGAGGCTGGCACCAAGGCACCAAAAAGTGAGAAAATTTGACTAGAGGTGAGTCAAATCTCTTTCTACATCTTTCCTATTTTAGTTTTCACATTCAGGTTTATTTGTCCAATATTCAAAGTTAAAATTTCAGTTTTGCTTCTGGGAGGAGGGGAAGAAAGGGGTTTAACTGTATAAAATTAAGCATGGTTTTGGAAAAACTCTCTCTATGGACACTGAAACACGTCTTTTGATTAATTATTTGTATTATAGCAACACCTAGAGGCCACAACAGAGATCAGGACCCCATTTTGTTTGCTACCCTAATTAGCACCTCCAGTACCCACCCAGGAGAAGCTCCAGTCCAAACAGACAAAATAAAAAGAAAGAGGAGAATGCCACGTCCAAGGGCATACAGCATCTCAGTCACAGAGTTGGGAATAAAAACTTCTGTTTGCTGAGCTGGTGTCCAGTGAATGCTCTTATTCTGATTTCCTTTTCTTTGCATTGTGCTGGCACTGTATTCAATTATGTGCAAACATGATAAAAGCATCGAAAAATTCAAAATAAACCAGGTATTCAAACTGACCTTGTTTACACTGCTTATAAAAGTCATCCATCACACTATTTTGTGATACTAACTAGATAGTATTTAGAAAAGAGATATTTAGCTGTTCTTTATTAAATTAGTGAAACCAACCATTAGGAATATTGCAAGATATGGATTAAACAATAATTACTAATGGACAAAAAATATTAACTTTCAAAAATGCCAAAATATTGCTGTAATTGAATAATTGGAGTGTCAATTAACCAAATTCTTTGCAGAAAATTACATATTTGAGAGTTGTATTTCAGACCTAGGTTAGTGAGAACTACCAATGTGGTGATTTGTCAAATAAAAGAATCTTGTTTGCTACATGGAAACACTTAGAGCAAATTTTATTCTGTTTTCTTTCTTAACACCAGACACCCTTACGTTTATAATATGAAATGTTCTGGCTGCATTTGATTACAGAAGAAGTTTGAATATCTAAAATTGTGACATGACTGTGAAAGGCAAACGCGATCAGGATTCTGACCTAAACCCACAAACCCAAGGATTTTCTTTAAAGAGAAGGGTGAGATTCCAGCTTGTGCTGGTTTTGGCTAGGGAAGTGTTAATTTTCTTCACAGTAGCTACTATGGGACTGCGTTTTGGTGTTGTGCTGGAAACAGTGTTGGTTATACAGGGATGTTTTTGTTACTGTTGAGCAGTGCTCACACAGAGCCAAGGCTTTTCTTTTTGCTCCTCACCCCACCCTGCCAGCAAGGAGGCTGGGGATGCATAAGAAGTTGGGAGGGGTCACAGTCAAGACAGTTGACTCCAAATGACCCAAGGGATTTTCCATTCCATATGACATCATGCTCAGCAATAAAACTGGGGGAAGAAAAAGAAAGCTGGGGACATTCACAGTGATGACCTTTGTCCTCCCAAGTCACCCTTAGTGATGGAGCCCTGCTTTCCTGGTGATGGCTGAACACCTGCCTGCCCATGGGAAGCAGTGAATTAATTCCTTGTTTTGCTTTGCTTGTGTATGTGGCTTTTGCTTTTCCTGTTAACCTTCCGTTATCTCAACCCACGAGTTTTCTTCCTCTTACTGTTCTGATCCTCTCTCCCATCACACAGCAGGGAGTGAGTGAGTGAGTGGCTGTGTGGGGCTGAGTTGACAGCTGGGGTTAAACCATGACACAGCTGTAATAGCTGTTCTGTATATGGCAAGATACTTAATATAAGGGGACGGTCCATGGTGTAATGGAGAGCACTCTAGACTCTGAATCCCAAGGTCCTGAGTTCGAGTCTCAGTGGGACCGTCCCCTGGCAGTTCAATGTCTCCCTGCCATCCCATCCCGTCACATCTCGGATGCTCAGCAGGGTCAGCCC
>JAWWEV010000083.1:89965353-89989135 GCA_035583235.1 Hafferia zeledoni | reverse complement strand
TCTCTGGGCAGCCCATTCCAATGCCTGATTACTCTCTCTGGAAAGAATTTTTTTCTGATCTCCAACTTAAATTTCCCTGGCAGAGCTTAAGCTCATGCCCCCTTATCCTATTGCTGAGTGCCTGGGAGAAGAGACCAACCCCCACCTGGCTATAACTTCCCTTCAGGTAGTTCTAGAGATGAAGATTAAAGAGGACTGGCCCAACACTGAGCCCTGGGGAACACCCCTTGTGACTGGCTGTCAGCTGGATGTAACTCCATTCACTGCCACTCTCTGGGCCTGGTCATCCAGCCAGCTTTGTGCCCAGCAGAGAGTACACACTTCCAAGGCATGGGAAATGGGTTTCTTCAGGACAATGCTGCGGGTGTCAAAGGTTATGTAGACAACATCCACAGCCTTTCCCTCATCCACTAAGTGGATAACCTTGTCATTGAAGGATATCAGCGAGTACCTGCCTTTCATATACCCATGCTGGCTATACCTGATCTCCTCGCTGTCCTGCATGTGCTGCGTGATCACACTCAAGTTGATCTGCTGCATTTTGGATTGTTTATCTACTGTTTTTAAAGAACAGAGAACTCTGGGTCTTGGTAAAGTGGAGTTTAACTTCAAATAAATAAATAAATAAGCTAAGAGACATTTAAAGGAAGAAATGTGTTTAGGTAGCTCCAATAAATAGCTCAAATAATCCAAAGTCTTTAACCTGCTAAGTAATGCATTAAAAAACTCTCTCCATGATAACTTCCACTGTGGTCTGTGATAAAACATTACTGTAGAGTGAAAGTGAATTACAGAGAGGCTTAATACTGGGGAAACTTTCAAATAAAGCAGAGAGAAAATAGAAATTATTTTACCTTTCATGGGGCTTTATTATTTATCTTGCTGTGTTTCCTAATTAATTGACGATATTGATGTTTACACAGGGATTTGCTGCTTTCCAACTTTGCTTGATCCTGTGAAGAAGTCAGAATGCTGCATTTGTAGTATCACATTTATTGCCATGGCAACAGTCAGGGATTTCAAAAACTCTAATTAGTGTTGGCAGCTTGGAATGTTTTCAGTACGGTCCCATATAATTTTCCCTCTTTTATCCATTTCTCATTATACCTTACTTCAACTATTGACTTCTTCAGCATGTATATGGGCTTTTCCCCCCCTGACCTCAGGATTCAGTTAATACCTTCTCTGATTTACAGCCACGTTTCTTACACCTCCACACACACCTAGTTAAGAAGCAACTACCTGCATTTGTGTTAAGCTCCATTTCTTACACTTTAAATTAATCCAAGTTTCGGTACAACCAGATGGCTTCTACACCAGCATGTGCAAAAGTAGTAAGAAAAGGTATGGAGGCTTAGCTTCATCTTCCAAGATACTTTTAAAGGTAGATGCTAAATCTTGCTCAAGGCGCAGTACAAGCCTTCTGTTCACAGAAGCTTAAGTTCTGTGAACGTCCAAAGATCATATTAATATCTTAATTCAAGCATATCAAAAGAATTCACAAACATTTAATTTACTATGTAATAATATGAAGATCTGGGTCTGCAGGAACCTCATGAAGTTCAACAAGGCCAAATGCAAAGTCTTGCAGCCCTGTGGAATACTGGTGGATGAAAAACTGAATATGAGACGGCAGTGTGTGCTCACAGCCCAGAGTGACAATTGTGTCCTGCGGTGCATCAAAGGAAGTGTAGCCAGCAGGTTAAGAGAGGTGATCCTTTCACTCCACCCTCGTGACACCCCACCTGGAGTGCTGTGTTCAGGATAGGGCCCCCA
The DNA here is from genome assembly GCA_035583235.1 of Hafferia zeledoni. Lineage (NCBI taxonomy): Eukaryota > Metazoa > Chordata > Aves > Passeriformes > Thamnophilidae > Hafferia > Hafferia zeledoni. Next base: position 89,987,359 of record JAWWEV010000083.1, on the reverse strand, counting down.
ACATGAAAGGACATGGTGATCAGACTCAGAATTTATTCTTTGAACACTCATTTTCTGTTAATAATGTAAAAAGTCCTTTCTTGTATGAGAAACAAATTTTATGATTTCATCTTTAGCCTAATGAAGATGGGTCAGATGGTTCCACTATTTTTCTCTTGCTTCTAGTCATTTATAGTGGCTTGGAGTATAAATGTATTCTAACCAATATGATTTATCATCTTCCTTTCCAAATTAGGACAATTTTGGCGTATTTTGTCACCATGGAAGGACATGGACCTGCTTGAGTGGATCCAGAAGAGGCCCAGAAAAACGATCAAGGGCTGGAGCAGCTGTCCTGTTAGCACAGGCTGAGAGACCTGGGGTTGTTCAGTGTGGAGGAGAGAATGCCTCGGGGACACCTTGTTATGGCTTTCCAGAACTTTAAGGAGGCTTAAGAAGAAAGGATGAGTAGGGACACTTTATCAAGGAGTGTAGTGATAGGACAGGGGGTAATGGTTTTAAACTGATAGAGGGTAAATTTATATTAGAGATTTGGAAGAAATTCCTTACTCTGAAGGTGATGAGATACTGAAGCAGGTTGCCCAGAGAACTTGTGGATGCCCCATCCCTGGAGGTGCTCAGGATCAGGTTGGATGGGGCTTTGAACAATCTGGTCTAGTGGAAGGTGTCCCTGCCCATGGCAGGGGGGTTGAAACTAGGTGATCTTTAAGGTCTTTTCTAACCCAAACCATTCTATGATTGTATGACTAATCATGTATTATGGTATTCCAACTGAGTTATTGTCCTCATTTACTCAAAAGTCTTACCAAATCCTATGTTGGGAATGAAGTTTTGAGCATTTCAAAAAGCAAAATGTATTCATTTGCTAAAAAAGAAAGCAGGTAAGTTTCTGATGACATCACCAGCAAGAGGGGAGACTTTACTTCATATGCATGCTCAGTGTAAGAAAGAGATGTGCAAAGTAAAAGATTCCCATTCTGCAGCTCACTTGAAAACAAGTCCCAGCTGGTTGTCAAACTGGCTTCACAATAACAAAGACACTCAAACAAAACCAAGGAGACAAAATATGCCAAAATTGTCCTAACTTGGAAAGGAAGATGATAAATCACATTGGTTAGAGTATATTTATACGCCAAGCCACTACAAATGACTAGAAGCAAGAAAAAAATAATGGAACCATCTGACCCATCTTCTTTAGGCTAGAGATGAAATCATAAAATTTGTTTCTAATACAAGAAAGGACTTTGTACATTATTAACAGAAAATGAGTGTTCAAAGAATAAATTCTGAGTCGGAACACCATCTTCTTTTCCTATGTGATGGGGAGGTAAAAACCCTCTGGATCATGGAAAAATGTGTCACAGGGTATAAAGAAACCAAGAGCTGGTCTTGATGGTGAATTACTGAATCTTTTTAGATTATAGTTGAAACCAGAGAAGAATTACTATACTGGATAAGGAGATATTAATGAAATAAACAGTATAGTATATTAAACAAGCAAACAAAATATTTAGATTGGACATTCCAGTCAAAAGTGAACCATTGGAAGAAGCCCTGTATTCCAACAGACACTGAAACAAACTAACAAAAGCATCCAAAGAAAGCCTTTAACTGGAAAAAAGCCTGTTGCCTCAGAAGTTTATGTTTGGCCTCCCTGTTTTTGAGGAAAGACTGGACTGTGCCAGCTTGCCTGCTGCTGTTCACTGCAAAGATCAGTTTTAAAACCTAGTCCTAACGCTTTTGAGAAATTTGAACCCAGAGCCCTCCAGTCTTTGAGACTTTATTTTCATTACTTAACTTTGTTCCCTCTACCCTTAATTTCAAAGGGCATGATAAAACTCCTGGCAGGGCTCTTTGTAAGCTTTGTGAACTGGGCCACAGTCAAGAGTTTCCACACTGAGTAATTTTATTACATTAAGTTTCCCGCCTGCTGTACAGAGCTATGCAATATTCAGCATGAACATCTGCTTTTCATCTGATTACTAAGGAAAGCCTGGTGGACCACTGCCCCTTTGAAATTAAGGAGTTAAGGAACAAAATTAAGTTGTGAAAATAAAATGCCAAAGCTGGAGGGCTCTGAGTTTAAATTTTACAGAAGTACCAATGCTCTGTTTTAAACTGATCTCTTGAGGGAAGCACAGAGGAAAGTATTTCCATCAACTGGGCAAGCTGACACGGTCCAGTCTTTTGGAAAGAGAATCAGGATCTAGTGCATGTTCAGATGCAGAACTACACCCACTTCAGACCTAAGTGATAGCATTTGGTGAAAGACTTTTCAAAGTAAGTTATCAAGGATGGCTGAACCTGAGAAACTTAAAAATAGACATCATGAACGTAACTGAAATCTTCAAATTCTCTTACAAAACATGAGATATTTTTAAAAAAGCTTATTTTACTCTATGCTTCCAAATCAGCCTCTCTTCTCACAAGATGAAGTTGTTAACCCAACACAAAAAGGCTTCAGAATCATGCTGCTGGGCAGGGGCAGAAAAAAATAATCACAGAAATCCAATAAATATGGTGGAAAATGCCATTTGGTGTTGTCATTTTCCACTTTTCCATACTGCATTATCCTTAAAGCTCAAGTAGAAGCCTGGTTCAGTCTGGGCTGCCACGTCCTTTAGGTTGCAGCTTTGCAAACATGAATAGCTGGCATATGGCAGAACTTCTGTCAGCAGCAGACACACCATGCCCACCCAGTTCTTCCCTCTGCAGTGCCTTCCCTTCCTTAGGCTGGTGGCAGGGATCGTGTTAATGGGAGCAGAAACAGCAAGAAACTCATCTGGGTTAAAATTAACCTGGTTTTCCCATGTGGGAGTCTTGTCTGTGCTCACAGTACTCACTTGGAGTACTGTGTCCAGCTGTGGGGTATAAGGACATGGATCTGTTGGATAAGGTTTAGAGAAGAGCCACAAAAATGATCAGGGGGATGGAGCACCTCTCCTGTAAAGACAGACTGAGAGGGCTGCAGTTCTTCAGCCTGGAGAAGAGAAGGCTCTGGGGAGACCTCATTGCAGATGTTCAGTATAGAAAGAAGGCTTAGAAGAAAGACAGAGAGGGACTCTGTACTAAGGCCTGTAGTGACAGAACAAGGGGAAATGCTTTTAAACTGAAAGAGGGTAACTAGACTGGACTCTGCAACGAGCATGGTGAGACACTGGAACAGGTTGCCCAGAGAAACTGTGGATGCTCCATCCCTGGAAGTGTCCAAGGCCAGGCTGGATGGGACTTTGAGCAATCTGGTCCAGTGGAAGGTGTCCCTGCCCATGGCAGGGGAGTTGGATTAGATATCTTAAAGATCCCATCCAACTCCAAACCATTCTGTGGCTCTGCGATTCCTGCCCTTTCCTTACAGGTCTGCAATGCTATTATTAGGCACTTACTTACCCATTTGCTGTCAGGATACTCCGGTCTAACTTTTAGATCTGTTGCATACCCATAGCATCAAATAGAAGCAAGAATAGCCATGGGTACTTTTTTGGGAATCTTCCTGCCATATATTATTTGCATGGGAGTAGCCTGCAGATTTCTCAGTTGCAATAAGGGGCTCATTGTGCCAAGTTCTCTTTACATACATAATTGGAGACATCCACAGACACCTGCTCCAAAGATATTTACAATAAATGAAACAAGACAGAGGAAACAAACATTAGAGTTGCTGTATGGATATAATGGACAGAATTTTTATGGACAGAAGCATTTAGAGATTTGTTCTGTCACATGGCAACTTTGGAAAAGTTAAGAAGTTAATCCAGGTTCTACCATACTAGCTTATTGCTTTAAAAAATAAATCCTTCCTCTCTCATGCCATGAGTCAGCATCCTTTTCCAAAATGGTGCTTTCCAAAATGGTGCTTTCAGACTAGCAATTGTCAGATTGCTTGGGGAGACTCTAACTTGACATATTTAGTACGCTCTTCCCACATCCCTCACAGAAGCCCATAGGTGTCAGCTTCAATCAGACTCAGCCAGGACTGCAAAACCCATCAGGTCTGCAGGGTTAGAAGACATGTTATGATGGTCTAAACAAGAAATCCTCCAAAAATTACTGTGTCTTCTGCACTTAGAGAGAGACACATGAAGATGCAAAGGACAGTATTCCTATCACGCTGCCCTAAAATAACAGCCTAGTTATTGATGCAATATTGGTTTTAAACCCAGACATTTCTAGACCATAGGAGCTCTTTCAGGAGTGGACTACTGATTTAAATCTCAAATTGTAGGCCACCCCCCATTGTGAAGAGCTGTCACCATCAAGTCAGTGGAGTCCAAAGCAGTCATGCAAACCTGCATGGCATAACACATAAAGCAAAGGATGTTACTGTAACTGTCTGTATATTTATTACAAGCAGAGTGGGTGGTAAAGAAAAAAAAAATACCATAAAAGAGGTTTGTTTTCAAAACTGTTAGACGAGTGATTTGTGACTGGATAATTTAAAAAATGGTAATTCAGTAGGGAAAAAAGAGGGGGGGGAAAAGTTTAAATCAAAACCTCTATATTGTTAGAAAGCTGAAGACTATTCACAATTGCAGAAGGTTTTAATTTTATGGCTTAAGGGCTCATTTGACAGTTCCAAGTGGAGGTCCCTCTAGCCCAGCATCCTGACAATGGCCAGGACAAACCAGAAATGGGGTGTGCAGGCTGATCATGACTTTAGGATCACTGAAGCCTAACACTGTACTCATCAAGCAGTGATCTCTAAGACTTCTCATTTGTAAGCCCCTATCACTAAAATATTTTTGAGTATGTACCCACAGTAGACATATATTTATTTATTTATAAATCACATACCTGTACTAGTGAAGTTCTGTGTTTTTTTCATGCATCCCAGTGGATTGTTGCCTTCATGGCATTTTGCAGCCAATACAGACACATTAGTTACTGGAACTCATTCAGATGGTAAAGACCTGTCTATTTGACTACCTGTAATCACAACCCTCCAGAATTTACTTCACCCACATTGAATGTGATACCAGTTAGAAACAGAAAGGGACAATTTGTCCAACCTTGGGAAACCCTGTTGCTTTTACATGCTAGAAACATCAATTTAATGTGGGAAATATTAATAGGAATTGGAAATTTTTCAAGAACAATCTACTGGGTATTTGGGAAAAAAAAGCTACAAGTTTGCAAGTAGAAAAGAATTCATGCTGGGGAAGAAAGAATTTGTGAAATATAGAAGATGCAGAACTTCTAGTCAAATATAAGCACAGAGAATGCAAAAAAAAAAAAAGGATAATAGCAGTAAACTGAAAATTAAAAATATTGACTCTGCTAAAAACAACTATATCAGAAAAGATCAATGGCTAACGTAGTTAGAAGGAACATGAGAGAAACAGAGTAAAACATCTCTGCACAAAATATTGGCCCATTGCTAGAAACAGGTATTATAATTTTGAACAAAGGCTCAGAAAAAAACAGATGTGTTCATCACTATTTCTCTTCTGATTTCAGAAGGAATCAGGACAGTAAATATGCCCAATCAAACGTTGTAGATTGACCAGAAAACCTGAGATCTCAAATGAAGAAAAATATGATGCAGAGTCAGCTGCAATTACAGATGTACAAATCAAGCAGCCTAGAGAGAAACATGCACCATGGAAAACAGGACAAATCTCAAAGAACTTTTAATTGCCAACAAATTCCAGATATTTTAAAAGAGCAGAGAGATGACCCATATATAGATATGTTCTTTAGATGGTGAACCTGGACACATAATGGGAAGTTTCATTTAGAAGCCCACAACATATAATTGAACATTTAATGTGCAATTAACAATAATCAATATAGTTTAATAGAATGCAGATCTTGTGAAGCAAACCTTCTGTAATTTATCTTCTACAATTTTATTTTGGAAAACAGCTATTGCTCTGGTTGATGATGATAGCTATGCCTGTAGAGTACATTCACAGTCCTGTGCCTTCAAATCATTTGACCATGGATTTTGAACATCACATTACATGGAACTAAAATGATGTAACCTGGGATTGGTTCCTATCAGTCTATTAGTGACTTACTTTGTCACTGCTACAGTTTCCACTGATTAAATTTGCACAAAACAAAAACAAGTAGGTTGGTAAGCAAAGAGAAAAGACAATCTGCAGAGTGACCTGAACTGCCTGATTAAAAAAGTGTATTAAAAATCGCATGGAGGAGATGTATTGCAGAGTGAAAAATACAATCTCATGGTACTGAAGACTCACCTCAGAGTAGGAACTCACAGAAGCACACGTGGACCATCATAAATGATTCTGAACCTTGTGTACCTAATTACTTCCTAATGATGGCAGGGGGATGTAAGCTTTGTTGGAACCAAACAACTGAATGCTTCAGTGTGTCTGAAGTTGTGGAGCTCAGTTTAGGGATGAGCTTTCATGACCTTCATGCACAAGGTCAGACTGAGTTGCCTGACAGGGTTTTTCTGCCTCTGAATGACAGGGAGCTATATTTTCCTGACAACTTTGTAGTTCAGTCTGCAAATATAAGTCCAGTCTAGGAAGGGCATTCCAGAGCTCCTAAATGCATTGATCACAAACCAAAATTTAGAAGCTGACAAGTGATGTAAAGAAAGTTTATGGAATTGTATTCAAATTTTGGATGTAACTTTCCTTTCCAACTTCATTCTCCTTTTTATTCCTTATCTCTAATTTTCATAGGCATAAATGTGGTGGGAATGTCTGTTTTCAGGTGAATTCTCAGATACAAACATGACTATTCATGCATACTTAATTTAGTGTTCTGTTCACTAACAATTGGTAATCATGCATTCATTCACATGTCTGAACTCCAATAATTAATCATGGAGCAGCAAAACTGCCATGCAATTGAAGTGACCAATTATACGGAACAAGCGGCAAATAGTCAAAGTTAACAACTCACAGGCATAGACAGTATTTTCATTCTAAATCTCCAGGTCAGGTCTTTGAAAAATGAATCTATTAGGAAGAATCAAGATCAGTTCACGAATGATTTGTGAACAACCAGAAAAAGGGCTAAATGGTTCATCCAGTCCTAGTAACATCCATGCTAATACTGCATCGCTGACCCACCCAGGGACTCTGTTTTTAAGTTGCAGCAGAGGTATCTCCTCACACACCACCTTGATAAACACTTGTTTAACCAGACAAGACCCAATTCTCCTGCTGGTGCAAATTATTGTTTTCATTAGTTTTGACAGGACTATTCCAGTTTCAGCAACTCAAATCTAGAGTTGAGCAATAACGTTGATAGCCACAGTAATAGTAAAATATCATGGCTTGTTTGTTTCCTGAAGGACACAGGTATATTAGCTTTTAATAGGTTTAATAGGCTTTGTGTACAGCTTTTATATACAGTCAATGCAGCTTATTGCACATATTTATATTCTGATTTCTGCACTGTTTCCCACTTGTTGCTCCAAGGTTTCCTTCTTTTGTTCCTGTAAGGCTTTCTTGAGCAACTTTCCCCTGTGCTACCTTGTCTTTCCAGCTGCTCCCCATCTATTTGAGCACTCAGTGTTTTGCTCTGTTTCATTGACAGTGGTCTGTATCAGTTAGTACATATGGACAGTTTTCCTTCCTAGGGTTATCTCATGATGTGCCTGTGCCTGGTGTTATCACAGGTTTCCCTTCAGGTCTGACACCTGCACCTCATTCATGAGTAACTTTTTAACTTCTTGATGCTTCTAATCTATCCTGTATCCAACTCTGGGCACTCAGTCTAGTCTTCCTCCGTACTCTGATGGAGATCCATGGATCAGCTATGGCTGACTGGCACTGCTGTGCTTCCAAAGCACTTGGTAAAAATTGCGTTATCTATACTGCATTTCGAGCTCATGAAGACCCAGCTGTCCAGTCTCCATGTAAGCCTTGCTATTTTTAGTTAGGTGCCTCCTACATTTTACCTCTTGCAGATTTTCTGACATTTTATTTCATTTTCTTAGTGAAAACATATGGCAAACAGATGCTAAGCAGGGCCCCAGGCACCCATCTCTTTTTCTAGACTTTTCAGAATATCTGGGAAAGTTCTGAGGTTTATCCTGATATGCATCACACTTGCAATTTATTTCCAGTGCTACCTTTTCAGTGACAGGTATCCTAAATACCATCCGTTTTGGAGATTTGTCATTCTAAAATCAAATTTCTGAAATTTCTGTCTCTGCCTCTTCATCTACAAACATCAGTTTGCCAGTCTCTCCCTAAACTTTCAGTAATGCTTTCCACACAAAAGCATGCTCACAGCTCTGTCTGAGATAAAAGGGAGATGATCTGAAGGCTTGAAAAAGCTCAAGCTAGCTCTGCTTAGAAATTGCTAGTACTCTCCAAGACTGGGATTTAGCTGTTTTGCATAAATTATGAATGTGTTGAGCTTGGGCAGCAGCCTCTCACTTGCTGTGGCCAAGGCAACTATTCCATGGGAGAGTGTGTCTTCCAAACTAACAGGACAATGGGAAAATCTTCAGCAGAGCAATTCATCTCTGTCATATACCTTTTCCCCTGGTACTTCTCTTCCCTTTCCCATGCCTCACCCTTTGTTGTACTATCCTAGGGTAATGCATTTAAAATTAATATTTGAATATGTTGAAATTATTTCTTAATTTTAATAGTGTATATGTATTCTGGAGAAAGTTTATTTTTGCAAGGGGACTATACGTGGATATTGACATTCTTTCTTAAGGCTGCTTTGTAATTAATAGCTCACATGGGACCTGAGAGCCAAGAAATAGCGTATCTGTTTTTCCTCTGCTCTGTCTCCTTCCCAGGATTCATTCATTCCAGAAACACGAAATATTGAGCACAGAATTTAGGATGCAATCATATGTTGAGGAGAAAGTACCAAGAGCCAGATGTGCGGAAGGTGGTAGATTTACCCTTATAACTAGATCTATCTCCCAAACATCAAGATACCCAAGGTATGTCAAGATTTGCTCCAAATATCAGACATCAGGATGTAGATTTATTCACAAAGTGTAAATGTTTCATTTAGAGGCTATTCAAATGAACAGCCTCTTGAATTTATTGTCATTAAAAATGTTGCTTTTTCTTTTTCCACAAAGAATGAGAACGTTGCAATGCATTGTTTTCTGTATTGATACGCAGCAATCAAATAATGCTGAATTAGATGATTTTATCATTTCTAGGACATTCAGTGGAAGCTGATACAAAGGCTGAATGAAATTGCTCTGAAAGGCAGAGCACGTGGTCGGGAAAGACTATCAGTTCTGAGGCCACAGAACTTTTCAGAAGTGGTTTACTGGAATCTTGTTTCGTATTTTATATCAAAATTACCAAGGAAAAAAAAAGTAAAGCAACTAAATCCAACTAAATCAATGGCAAACCAATTGTTGTAGGTGGTTTTCTTTTTCCCCCAGATAAGTTATGTCAACACAAAATGTTCCTGACAAATGAAAGATCCCTTTTTTTTTGCCGAAGGAAGGAAGGGCTAGAGAAAATAATGGAAATAATGGTAGAGCAGCCACCATGGGTAATTCCCACGGGATGTTTACTTTTTCTATATCAACACATAATGCTCCTTACAGATAAAGGAGCCATTTTTGGTGTTTTTACCAAAGAAGTACTAGAGAACACAGAAAATTTCATCACACTAGGTCACAAATAGGACTGCTGGAAAGAAGTAAAGTTCTGTAGTCCTCCCAACAGATGACTTTTTAGTACCTATGGGGCATCTTCTTTCCCAAACTCCAGCTGGTTAGCTGCTTAGTTATAGTTGCTGGTTAGCTGGGTGACAGGGGCAGCAGTTGCCTGGCCAACAGTGACAGACCGGAGCTGCTCCCTCCCAGGCACACTCCTGCTGGCAGGACTGACAGATGCTTTTGGACCAGCCATCCTTTTGCAGGGGAATGGAGCAGAAGACTTGAGCTTCACCCTCTTCTCTGTAACCTCAGAGGCCTTGCAGGTCTCCTTCCATCCTGTGCGTGAGGCTCCCCGATGCAGACTGCTGGACCATTGCCACAGTACTCTCTTGATAACACTCTTTTTAATTTGCCTCAGACCTCCTAGTCATCACTTTACTATTAATTACCAAATGTGTGTGAGCAAAACATTTGGTAGCTTGTCTTCTGTAGCTGCGTGGGGCAGCTGCAGAGCAAAGGTGCAGGACTCCACTGGGTGTGGAATGAATCGTGTGTCACCCTGGCAGTGAGCTCTGCTGGCAGTGCTTCCAAACTGTGCCAGGTCCTGTTCCATCACTGCCTACGGCACCACAGGGGCCACAGGATAAATGGGACTGGAAAATAACGGGATTTCTGTTTTAATTAAATGAAACACTTGTATTCATTTTGGAAATGTACAGACATTTTTTTCTCCCTCCTGGAATCACAGTTTTCAAAGAAAACTGATTGCCATCACATGCATTAGAAATGGTACTTAACAGTGACTTTATCAAATGTGTTGGAATATCTACATTATGTGCATAAATGTAACATGTTTTACCTTCTCTATCTAATCCAAAAGCTTCTTATTTTCCATACACCCACTGGGGCACACAGTTATTCATTAGGTACAAAAATGAACTGCATGCCTTAAATATATTCAGATTATTGTAAAACTGCTTCCACCTTGCTACCAGAATTGTCAAGGTAAAAATACCTACCTCTTTCTTAAAAGATAGATGGTGATAATATAGAAATGTTTCTACTTCCATAGTGCCTATACTAATACAAGGAGTCAATTCTATTTAAAAATAAATTCACACTTGAACAGTTGCTGTACTCTATACATGTATTTCACACACACAGAAAAAAAATGTTTAAAAAGTTATGTTGCTGTAGTCAAGCATTTAGAAGTTAGGAAATATAAGAGTGGAGAATCTTCTGTGCTTGAAGAAACTTTTTTCTCCCCCCTCTTGTGTAAATATTATGATATAGTCTGTAATTATGTGAAAATGTGCATTTTACCACAGGAGTACATCTTGTTTAATCCAATGAACACCTTTTTCTCTTCAAATTGTTCCACCTCAGCCACCTGCGCCATGAACATCTATAATATTATTTCTAACACCCTCTGGCCTACTTTTCTAGGCAAACAAATCTTACGTTATGCTATTTGTCCCTCAGACCCCACTGGGAATTTCTGAACGCACTGGGTGGTTTCAAACAAATACAATGGAAACATTGAGGTTTTAAAGAAGAAAATATTATCCAACTTTCAGGACAACCAAGGAAAAAGAAAAGCCAATGCCTCCATCAAAGTAAAGGCTGAAGGAGAACCCTGCTCTGCTGCCAGCACTCTGGTGTCCAGACCTGAGACCCTGCACTTCAGGAAACCTGCCCTCACCTGTCCTGCTGCACCAGAGCTTCCCACATACCTGTGCAGCCCTCACTTGACCTCTCTTTTCTGAGCATGTACTTTTTGTTGAACATCATTTCAACCCTAAAAATGCTCCAAGTGTGTTACCTTGTAGCCTGGGATGATGGGGATTATGTTCTAAGACCTACATCCAAAAATGTGGTTTTGCTCTTTTCCTTGGTACTCTCATTACCCTCAGTCTCTTGCTTTTGTCTGGCTAATGATGTTTTGGCTCTAGAGTTCTCCCTCACCTTGCATGCTCAGTTTGTCATTAAAACTCCCCCTCTCAAGCTGAATGTTTGGGCTGTACTATTTAGGCTTGCAGCCTGGAAATCTGTGGTAAAAATTCTACACACAAGGCATGTCAGGGCAACTTCAGTATTAAGTGATAAAATTCCCTTTCTTTCTCTGCACACAAGTCACCCCTCAGTCAATGTTTCCAACAACTGCCCAGTCTCTGATACCCTTGGGTGTAACTGATATGGAGCTGGGTCACAGATCACAGCAATAATGCCTGTCAGAAAAAAAAAATGAGATCCAAAAAAATCAGCACACTACTCAAGGGTTCATCATCTGCCATCTCTGCCAAACATGGATCTTGGACAACATATTGTAATTTTGCTAAAGACTGTCAATACAGATGTTTGCACATTGCCAGGAAATTGATTAAATCCCACTTTTTATTTAAACTCAGCTTCCATTTTCTCTCATAAGACAGAAATGTATGAGTAGATGATGGATAACCTCTGGTGTATTCATAATTGCTGTGCAATACATATATACATATTATCACATTGATTTTCTTGTATGTGCCTTTACTGTCAGTCCTCATTGCTGCAAATGATTAAATGAAGTAGCAGGCAACGAAAAACTACAAAACCTTTCAGTTTGGCACTATCTGTAACATGCCCCAGCTGCTCTGTTTGTGTCCATGAATATCCAACCCATCTACTAAGAATTGCCATGTCCCCATTTTGTAAAGGTCCCAGTGTTAACTGCCTCATACAGAACAATCACCTTTATTCTCTCTCTATTGCTTTTTCGAGTCCTGATCTGAGGATTCATTTTGTATCACCATACAACACTTTGCCTTAGCCGAAAATGACTACTGAAGGGCTGCTGAGAGAGTGGACATGAATCTGGGGAAGAAACACTTGAAAAACTGCAGTACCAACCTGCAGTGCACAGGAGAAAAAAAACACCAACTTAAACTCTGAAGTACAACTCTATGCCTCATAATCATGCTAAGATATTTTGCTTGAGTTCCAGTATGCCAACATTGAAATGATATTTTTTTTGTCTTAAATGAGTCAAATACTGGTGACACTGAAAGCAGTGGCAAAATTCTCACTTACTCTGATAAACATGAACATTACCTCAGAAATTTACATTAGAAAATAGGAGTTTAAAACCATAAGATCTACATTCTTCATGCCTTATGCTAAAAAAATTATATAATACATCGTTAAAAATGCAGTCATTCTATGGCTTTCAATTTCTGTTATTACAACATCCAAAACAATAAAATAAACAAAAACCCAAATAAATAAATTTTTCTATCATTACATAATTCTAAGGAAGCTCTAACATTCGACAACAAAATTTTAACTTCTCATCAATTTTTTTTTTCCTGAAATATTATTATTTCTTGCAGTACAGTCTATTGCCTGGTCTTTGGAAGTTGCTTCAGCAACTGTGTCGATAGAACACAACTGCTGAAGACGGTGCCCTGTTAAGAGTGGCAGTGAAAATGTGTCTGTGAGATTTCTTCCTCTCCTTACTGTGCTACTTATTGTTAGGAATGCTTTTAGCACTGCTGTAGTGCTTCCAGGTCTGCACTACTGCAGTACAGACCCGTGGCACTGGGACAGTGGGAAAGATAAAGAGCTTTTGGGATGACTCAGACATAGAGGAACAGAGCTGGGGAAGGAACAAGAAGGACAGAGGGAAAAGACTAGTGGCAGAGTACTCTGAGGGTGGCAATGCAAAGAACAAGGCTATTAATAACAAGAAACACATGTAGGGTGTGGGCTGGAAGATGGCAGATCCCAGCATCCCAATCAGCAAGCTCATCCTACTGCTCCCTTAAAGCCTCCTTCCTTATCCAAAGGATGCAGAGCCAAACTACCATCCCACTTATGTTCTTTCTTCGCAGAACTACCTGTAAAGACAGACTTCCATGGGAAACACAAGTTATTTATTGCTCCTCCACTTGTATGTGCATGGAGCCTTTTTCCTAGGACCCACTATTGGTAGAGAGATTCTGCAGCTGGAAATGGGTGTTGCATGAAGAGCATCAGTCGGTGGGACAGCTTTTTGTGCTCAGTGCTTGCATTCCTACCACCTGGAAGGGAAGTCATAGAGGACAGAGAGCTGCAATGAGGAAGTTCAAGAAGGACTAACTTGTTCTCCTAAAATATATGTGTTAAATATAGGTATGTGTTAACATAAGTGTTCCAGAGTAATCGGAGCCTAAAGCAGTCGACAGGAATCTTGCTTATCACATTTGAACATCAGGTTCTGCTGTGAGTCCATTAACCTGAATGGTAAGACTGAGGTTCAACTAGCCCCAGGAAATTTCTTCAGTCATCAGCTCTGAAACAGTCCTGAGAAGCAAAAGCACTTTTGAATTCCAGGCAAACTTTCATCTGATTCACTAAAGCGCTAAGAATTATCGTTAGAAGGGCCAAACTCTAATTTGACAACCCCCTGAGTCACATTCCCAAAATCAGAAGTGTAACCCACACACTCTATCTTGATTTTTGAAGTTCTTTCCTCCCACATGTCTGCTAGACTTTCCAGACAAACAAATTGAATTGGGAATCACTCCTAACTTCACTGTAGTCCTTTCTGCACACTGTTCAGGTGTATTCTGCTCTCATCCACTCACTGCATCACTCCTGCTCTGTTCCTTGCCAGCCCCCACATCTAGACACCCTCCACATCAAGTTTGTCCTGGCCTTACCTCTAAATTTTCCAGTACTAGAAGCGAAAGTATTGGCAGATTCTCCATTTGCTCCCAAGGCCTGATGCTGAGGAGTGAAGGGGAGAAGTGAAGGGAACCTGATTATTTTTCACAAGAGAAACAAAAAAGAATAACAGTGGTGATCTCTTGAGGTGCTGGATCCTCTCTCCCTGCAAATTTTTGGTGCATTGCTTGGGAAAATGATGACAACTATTCCTGTTGAGCCGTAGCTCAGCTCCAGACATAGCAAGAGACTGGACAGGTCGATAACAAGATCAGCGGCTGAGCAGTAAAACTCACAATAAAACCCTAAGATATTCACATTAAAAATTACAATTTAGAATAACAACTAAGAAACCTAAGAAGTTACTTGCAAAAGATAAATAGAAGACTTTGTGCTTGGCTCCACAGAAATGTTGTCTTGGTTTATTTTGAGGCCTGGGGCTCATAAAAGCTATTTTGTGTTCATCATCTCTGTCCTGTTCACTTTGGGACTGCTGTCCAGCTCAGAGATGACCCTCAGCACAAAGAAGGTCAGATAGACTGAAAATAAGACCCAGTCATGTTACTCAGACTAAGCAATCAATATGCAATATTGCCAACAGTCATACAACAATCAGAGGTTTTTTGTGGTCCCAGTGTTTTACCTGTCTGCAGCTGCTGTAGAAGAGAACCACTCATAGAGGATGGAAATTCATCCTGCGGACAGTATTTGTCACCACATATAAAACTGCTGAAATAACTCACTCTGTACCACTCAAGAATTAGGCTAATGCTCCTCTTATGCTTCTCTGAAACTCAGAACTTTTGCACACAAAGAAAATGATTTACATTCACAGTGCCCACAGAACATTAATCCAATCTACTATTTCTGAGGTAAGAAATGAAGCCATTTTAGTCACAATTTAGGGTATAATTCAAACAGTAATAATACTATATTTTAAATAGCATTAAATGTCTTTTACTAAAAATTATCTTTATTGCATGTTTATGTTTTTCTTTTTTGTATTACAGATGACTGTAGCAGTGAGAAACCAATATTATCATGGCTTACCTAAATACTAAACAAAGATGTAAATATTCAGTACGGTGTGCAGAGAATTAATAGTAGCATTAGCAGTAATGGGACTTGCACAGCTAATTCTCCACATAGCTGGCTGAACATGTATCCCAAAGTACTTACCAAGAAAACCAAACTTTCAACTACATTTTAAACTAAAACAGGCTTTAGAGGCTTTCTTTCTCTGAGACAAAACTTTAAAGTAGCTTTATCTCTACAAGACTGAATTTTAGGACTTCATAGTGTTACTTACATACTAAAAGTAAATGGAAAAAGATTCAAACGTTTACAAAAACAATCCTTACTATGGAATGAAGTCTCTTTGGATCATGCATATGTGTGTTTATGCAGCATCTCTACAGTTATTGAACTTGAGCACTTCACAGTTTTAGTGCATACACAACATTAATCAGGTAATGAAAAGGTCTACCTGACTTGACAACTGAGATGATACCCTTCAGCTTTGCATCTTCAGTGCTAGCCAACCAATTTTTTTTTCAAGAAGTGCTGATGAGCACCTCTGCAGTAAAACTGTCTAGTGGGGAAGAAAGAAACATGTTTGAAATGTGAACTTAAGCCATTTGTCTTATGCCATCCCCCTCATGCCTTAGATATATTTATGACCTACGAGGAAGTAAGAGACAGTGAGAGAGTCAATTCTAAGTGACTTTCTTCTCATTTTACGTCTCTCAGAAGCAACTTAAACTTTTCAAGATAATGCCAGCAAGCATCACAGTAAAGAGCTAGGTCATGAGGGGTTCCCTACCTACAAAGAAATTGATGGATACTGGAAAATGTGCAAGACAGAAAGAATCAAACAGCACAGGACCACAGAAGGTTCTGATTTGAGAAAGTCTGTTTTATGATTTACCTAGGTAATGTTTCAGTTACATTTAAAATTTTACACCACTTGCCACATATTAGAAATGACAGATACTTTCCAGCAATAGATGTTGAACTGTATTTCAGCTATTCCTCCTCTTCCCTTCCGACTCATCCTGACTTTCTTGTGAGTGAAAGTATTTCTCTGTACAATTGCCCTATTTATTATGTTGCCTTCAATAATTTTCAGTGCAACTGCATGGCCTGCTCCTAAGCTAAGGAGCCAATAATTTTGTGGGCCATTACCACTCAAAACAATACTTTGAGGTTAGAGTGAAGATTTGAAGAAAAACTTATCAGAGATGCTTTAACAAAAGCGGGGGGGAGGGATTGGGTGGGGGGGGGGAGGATGGACATAACAAATGCCAGGAATTGCCAGCAGAGTAATAGACAACAAAACAAAAAATACAAATATAACCTTGTATAAATCTGTATTTACCCACAAAATTAATACTCTGCAGCTCTGGCCTCCTCACCTCAAAGACAACAACAACAACCACCAAACAAAAAAGAAAAACCTAAGCAAACAACCAAAACAAACAAAAAATCAGAAATGGAAAAGGCAACAAGGATAATCAAAGTTATTGAGTAAAGTGACCACAAGGAGTGGTTGAGAATAAGATGAGGCAATGCAGGGCAGAAATGAGGTCAACAGGGCAATGAGTAGCATGGGGAAGTTGGACAGCAATGAACTGTCAGAAGAGCATGCTTCTGTATACAGACAGTAGCAGACCTGTGAAAATCATTGCCTACAGACTTTCTGCCTGAAGGAGCCTTGCTCTGTGCAGGAGGCTGGGTGAGCATTTGAAAGAGAGATCCACTGAGGTCACTGAGAAAAACCAAATCTGGTTCAGGAAACCTCCAATGTAAACAAATGTGAAGTCTGGATGAACATGAAGGAGGAACAAGCATATATGGTTGCCCAATTCTTCCTCTGACCTCACTGTGCTCTTGTGGCCACTGCTGGAGACAGTCCAAGGTTACATGGCATACAAGGCCTTTGAAACAGAGGTGTGATTAATATAGACACTAAATCCCTGATTCATGTGATATTAGCATAATGGCCTTAAGCTGAAGGAGGGCAGGTTTAGATATTAGGAAAAAATTCTATACTGTGAAGGTGGTGAGGCACTGGAATAGGTTGCCTAGAGAGGCTGCAGATGTCCCATCCCGGAGGGTGTTCAAGACCATGTTGGATGAACCTCTGAGCAACCTGGTCTGGTGAGAGGTTCCCTGCCCATGGCAGTGGGGTTGGAACTGCATTTTAATTTCTTTCTAAAATTCTCTGTAGGTTTTATTGAACAGGCAGTTGCTCATGATCTGCATGTGTTAGGGAAACAGCAGAACCAGAATCATCTTCCAAACTAAGCAGGAAAAATTAAAAATGGTTTTAAAAATATTTTAATACAAACTGATTACAAATAAAAGCTGATGATATTACACCTCTGGTCTGCAATTAAAAGACATTCTGAATCCTTCTTTCAAGGCTGAATGATTTTACAAAAGGAATGTTTACTGGTAAGTGTGGTGGCTGAACTGGATAAATGAATGTTTGTTCAGTTGATTTGCCATTTTCTATTTTTTTCTCCATGAATACAGTTTGGTTTTTCTTGTCTCAGGAAGCACTGAAACCTGGACAAAGAATGAAAACCTCACTAATTTTAATGGAAATTTTATCACTGGCTTGGCACTAAGATTTAATATAGAATTTCTAAGGCCTTGTATAAAAGAAAAAAAAAAAACCAACAAAAATTAAAAATTGACCAACTTCCTTCAGCTGTTAAAACTGCCCTGTGTGGTAACTTTTCTTTTTTAAAGTTGGAGTCATTGTCAGAATTTAGCTTAAGGTGATGACAATGCAATTCAGTCTTAAAACATGAGATAAAAAAAGGCAGTACCACTAAAAGCTTTTTAACAGAGTTAGATCAACATTTTTCTGAAGTAAAACTGTTCAAGTGACCTTACACACAAAACTGAGAATATCACAGGTCCTGTTGTTACAGCACATACTGAACGCTGATCAGTAGTTCTGAGTGGGGAAAATGCTCTTTAACTCCAGTGGGAACAAAAAGAGGTCAGGAAAAAAAACCCCACGGATCTTGATAGAATTCCAGTCATGGGTAAGTTCCCAGGTAGGACCACAATCCTGGCAACAGTCATTTTTATGTTTTACCTCCTTTGGTTACACCAGCAGTGGACAGCTAAGGCTCCCAAGGCAGAGTGCCACAGGTGCACATTCCCTGAGTGCCAGCAATGCCCTCCCACCAGTTAGTGATGCTTGTTTCACCCTGTTCTAGCCATTAGGGAAGTCCTGCTGTGGCCCAAGTGCTGTAGACAAGTCTGTACCTACCACCCTCTCTGCACAGGCTCTCCTGCAGGACTGTTGCAGGGGTAGATCAATGGCAGGTGCTGGAAACCATTTCTGCATCAAGGTCACAGTGTGAGACTCGTGAATATGCTGGAAAAGACACAAATAACCAGTGCAACCAGTCAGGAAGCATTTCCTTTAAAATAGAACCTGCTTTGCCCTAATGGCTTTCTCTTCTACTTTTACACTCCATTCAGTATTGCTGCAACTGCAAATATGTCAATGTACAATAAGTCTCTTCTGTTTCTTTACTACATGAGAGCCTGCTTTCTAGAACACTGTGGAAATAATCCTCATCCAAATCTGAGCTGGTTTTGCCTCAAATTGCACTCAAAGGGCTTTGGATCAGAATTCTGGAAACCATCAAAAGCTACAGCACAACTTTTGCCAGCAGTAGCAAACAGTTTCCCCCCAAACCAACCTTCAGTATTTTACTTACACCAAGAGTACAGTTTCAGAAAATGCTGCCACATATTCCAGAGAATGCCCCTCAGTCAGGAATTACTGAAATAGTTTGATTTTTTTTTTCAGGGATATGTGTTAAAAGGGGATCTCATTTTGAATACCCTTGTGCTCCTGAAAGACTGTGAGAAAGAGCAACACTCACTGCAACACAGTAATGGCTGTTTTCCATGACACAGTGGAAACTTTATTACTCATTCTTGCCAGCACAAGCCTTTTGACGGTGAAATCAGCGTATCTGTAATAATAATGTACTGAAAAAGGCGACAGAATTTTGAAATACTCCACTGGAAAAAGACACATCTCTGGGAACATAATGTAAGTATCTTTAAAGTTTGTGTCTATTGAGCAACACTCACTGAAATACCCCCAGCATGAGTTATCTAAAAGTCTGTGTGTAAGAAAGATGGATAAAAATAGAGCTGAGCACGTTAAATTAATTGCACATCTGGATCTTGGTCCTGAATCCATGCATCTGAAAACTATGAATGATCTTGTGTGAAAAAAGAAACTGCTGCAACATCTTCCTTAGTCAGATGCACAACAGTTCTGTGCCTTTCTAGGACCCTTCATGATTTTCTTCTACATTATTTATGAGTAATACAGAACAATTTCTATGATAACTGTATAGGAATGCACATGGTCATCAGATCTGTAGGAGACCACTCAAAGTTGATTATAGACTTGCAATATAAACCTCAGTCTGTGTGTAATTCAGGAAGTCCAACTCTATCTACACATAATTCTTTTTTCTGAGATATCTTTTGCCATCAGAGGTAGTATTTTCCCAGACCTGAAGGTGGAACTCTTGTTCCTTTGATGATCTTTACATGAGTGACATAGCATTCTGCATTGTCATTTTTATCTTGAGGAGATTTGGAGTTCTCTGAAGTCACTGCTGGGTTGTCTGGAAGATCACAATAGCACTGGCAGCAGAACTGGACAGTCAGGCATGAACATCATGTTCACAAGAAAATGTGCCAGAAGGTCTTCAGATGTTGCCTGTTGGAACTCAAAAAACAAACAAACAAAAAAAACCCCTTTCCTTTTGGAAATATCATTGTGATCCTGTTTCTTTTTTTGCTGCCATATAAGTAGACTTCATGGTCTTTTTCTGGAGTCATCAAGTTTAAAGAAAGGAAAGACTGAGTATGGTTGTACTACCTCCATATTGGACTACACAGACTCTCTGCCAATGTAATCTGCTTGTAAGCCTGAGCTATAGTGCATCTTTGGAAAAAATATCTTTTTTTTACTGAAAACTTTGTACCATTTCAAACAGATTCACAGACAAAGTAATCCTATAGCAAATGAAAATATGCCATATTTCTAGACTCATTTTTCATTTTAGTTTTGCTTTCAGAATTTTGTCACTTTCTGAAAAACAACACTTCTACTCCTCAAACATCCCTCACCCAGACAACTACTACTATGCTTATGACAAAGGTACCTCTTCACCTGCACTGGATTATGATTTTAAAATGTTTCATGTTAATGCACATTTCCCACACCTTTTATAACTTTATTCTGGACTCTTTTCAATACTAAACATCCCTTTCAAGTGTTCATGCTCAAAACAAATGCATTATTTTGATACTGGCTTCATAAATTCTATAAAAAGGGGAAATATCCATTCAAATTGTACTTGATGTGACTCTGGTTTTGCTTCAAGGTATTAGTTACCAAAAGTTTTTCTCTGAGAGCTCACGTTCGACTGCTTAAGTCCAGGTCCTCTTTAGCACTGTCTCATGCCAGTGATTTTCCCTCAGATTCCAGATGTGACTTTGAGGCTTTATCTTGAATGTACAACCTCCAATTTGACCAGCTTCAGAGGAGTGCTTTTCAAGTGAGAAGAGCTTACAAAGCAATTTAAAGGACTTCATCTAAATGAACTGCCCTTATCTTTATTTACAACAGCAAAGTAGTCATTTGGTATTTTTGTCTAGGTGATTTCTCATAGCACCAGGCCAAGAATAACATCAAGACAACCTCATGACAGATCTTCACTTACAATTACTGCTCTTGAGTACTGTCACCTGAATCACTTACTATGAACTACACAAATTCACATTCCACATTGTCTTTGTAAGAATAGCATACTGCTCTGCCTCAGACAGAAGCCATTGCGTCTGCATTACCACCTTTATCAACCAAACTTAATTTCAAATGTGTTTAATCAAGTATTTTTCACACAAATGTGTTAACTGGCATTTAGTTAATGGACTGTATCCCAGATCAGCATGTCCTTGTTTCTGTTCCGTATCTATGTCAAACTATCAATGCTCAGCTAGCCTATGTCATCCTCTTTGCTCTTTCTAAATGTATGTTCAGTGTAACAGTATACATGTTATAGTACTCTGGCATTCCTTAGGACTCCACTGCCATTCCAGAGGCTGTACTGTAAACAACAGAACCAACGAAGGCATGGGATTTTATGGATTTGAATCCTTTAGCCCTTAAGAACCATAATTACAGTAAAAAAAAATTTATTCTCAATTAGCCCTGTGAAAATCTCATCTAGCAGTGTAGAGCTATGTACATTTAAAGTGGATGGCTAATACATACTGACTGGCTGGCTGTTTGCTGCTAACAAGCATGTGTAAGAGCTGAGCTTTTTGTTTGCTATTCTTTTGCAAATTTAGGTTTGCTTCCTCAGTGACACACCAATTTCCAAAAAACTTTAAGGACTATAATGACTTTCTCCAAATTAGATTGGAACTGTCCCGAAGGCCATGGAGTGACACATGAAGAGAGAACATAAGTCTCGTTCAGAACATCAAAATCAACATACACTGGAGGTCTTGTTTGTTCTATTATTGCTGCTGAGTTTAGTGAAAAAATGGTCTAATAGTGACATAGGCTTAGAGGTGACCTCATCACTGTCTAGAACTACCTGAAGAGAAGTTGTAGCCAGGTGGGGGTTGGTCTCTTCTCCCAGGCACTCAGCAATAGGATAAGGGGGCACAGGCTTAAGCTCTGCCAGG
>JAWWEV010000083.1:89952609-89964541 GCA_035583235.1 Hafferia zeledoni | reverse complement strand
GACTGGAGTTGGGCCAAGGGTTGGACTTGATGATCTCGGAGGTCTTTTCCAACCCAATCGATTCTATGATTCTATGATTCTGTAACATAGTTGCTCTACTGATTTTGTCAGGCTAGCCAGACAGTTCTACACTTCTATTCAGAGGTGGCAAAACGATCAGAAGTGACACCAGGCTGCTCCTGGGGGTCCTGCCCTACCTGTCGCAGGTGTGGGCACTCCTGCTGGGACAGGTGCCCTGCCAGGCTGGGGTTACAGTGTCGGGGGGGGGATCACGGGCAGTGTCACACACAAACAGGTCACACTCATCTTCAAAACATGCTGAGGGGATGGCGTGAAGTTGTGCCAGGGGAGGTTTAGGCTGGGTATCAGGAAAAGGTTCCTCACCCAGATGTGGTTGGGCACTGAACAGGCTCCCCAGGGAAGGGGTCACAGCACCGACCCTGACAGAGCTCAAACAGCGTTTGGACAGTGCTCTGGGGCACATGGTGGGACTCTTGGGGATGATCCTGTGCAGGGCTAAGGGTTGGACTCAATGATGCTGGTGGGTCCTTCCAACTGAGAATATATTATGATTCCATTAAAAGTTCTTAAAATTATGGCTGGAATCCCTGGCTGTCTTTCAGAAGAGTAAGTTAAACTTTCCCGTGCTTACAAGCTCTCACGCCAGTCTCCCGGTTACTCCCTTCCAGGCCAGGGCAGCTTCTGCTCCCTCCTCCTCTTCCTCCTCTCCCGCCGCTCTGGCCGCTCTCCGCCCGCGCCCTGCAGAGCTCCCGAGGGGACACCCACGCGAGGCGGATGTCCCGACAGCGGCCGAAGGGGTCTGTGCGGTGTGCGGGGGGTGCGGGATGTGTGCGGATGTGCGGGGCGGGGGGGGGCGGGGCTGGCCCGCTCCCCGCGGCGGGGGGGGGGGCAGCGCTGCTTGCCGGCTGCGGCCCCGCCTGGCCCCCGGCCGGCCCGGGGGAGGCACCGCGGGCGGGCAGACGGGCGGGGGCAGCGGGGGCCGGGGCGGCTCCGGTTTCGCTTTCGCTTTCGCTCCCCGCGCCGGAGAGGCGAGGGAAGGACGGGCCGGGGCCTGGCGGGCCTTGCCGGGCGCCGAGCGGAGCAGACGTGCCCGGTAAGAGCCGCGGAGCGTCGGGCCCGCCGAGACTCCCGGTCCCCGCGGGGCCGGGGGTGGGACTGGGGCCGGCACAGGCACAGGCACAGGCACAGCGGCGGGGGTTCGTCCGCCGCCCGGCGCAGGGCAGGGCGGGCTCCCCGCGGGTGCCCGGGCCTGGCGCCCATCCCGGCGGAGGGAAGGGGCAGGGGCAGGGCTGGGCAGGGGTCCCGCCGGGGGTGCCCCCGCGGCGGCTGGGCCAGCGGTGCGGGCATGGGAGCGGAGCCGGGACATGGGACCTGAGCCGGGACAGAAACTGGCACACCCCCTTGTGTTGTCTTCTATTCTTACTTATTTGTTTGGGTGTTTTTTTCGGAGTGGAAGTGTAGTGTGACGAATTGTTTAGCCCAGCATTCCCCAGGCTTAAGTCAGGGAAAAAAAACCCAGCTTGGGTAGTCCACTCGAAGCCTTAATGCAAGACTTAAAGCCTCTTTATTCTCATGCTCCTGCCCTCCGCACACACCTCTGGCCTTTCAGGAGCCTGACACAGGCAGGACAGCCCTTGGAACCTGTTGCTCTGAAGCTGCACCGGGGGAGGTTCAGGTTAGATCTCATTTTTCGTCCCAGAATGGGTGATTAAATATTGGAATGGATGCCCAGGAAGGTGGACCTTCCCTCGTGGTGTTTAAGGAAAGACTGGATGTGGCACTTAGTGCCATGATCTAGTTGAAGTGGTGGTGTTTGGTCATAGTTTGCACTCGTTGGTCTCTCGTCGGTTGGTTTCCATCCTAATTGATGCAGGGGTGAGACTGGAGGCATCGTTCAGTAATGCGTAAAATCCAGTATTAGGGCTGTGGTTGCAGGCTGAGCTGTGGTGTGGCCTCTTATGGCAGGGTCAGCCCACTGCAGACTCGCTCTACCAGTTCAGCTTTGTGCAGAAGGGTGTTCATGTGTTAGTCATTAGGTATTTTCTGCCCTTCTGCAGCTGGCTTAAACATGTAAATCCGACACAAAATGCTTGTCACCTGCTCTGATTACTCAAAGTGCAGTCATGTGCCCTTGCCTTGCCTGGATCAAGTCTGTGTTGCCAGGTGATCCCGAAGTGCACAGATCTGCTGGGAACCACAGCTGGGTACGTATGTTGGCTGCTGATTCTGGATGTTCTGTGGGGGTCCCACACGTGAGGCTCTTTATCCCACTAAGCAGTTTCATGTTGCTTTGTGAACACACTGGGACTGATGGTTGTGCCTTGTTTCAGCCTAACAGAGCTGTTTTCCTTTGGTCCCTTTTACAGACAAAAGGAGAAAGGTGTAATTTAGCCACAGAGTGCAGTTTGGCTGTAACCTGCCACTGGAGCATGTTCCACACGAACTACAGGGCTCAGCCAAGTGAGCATAGTGAATATGCTGTCACTGCAATTTTGGGGTCAGTACCACTCAAAGAAGCATTTCAGGTCACCTTAGTGAGAAAGCTGTTTAAGTCCTTATATTCTAGCATTCATATTCTAATTAATTTTATTTACAGTGAGAAAAGGGAAAAACCTTTTGGCCTTACAACCCTTAACAGCAAGGCTGGAAGTACTTTTCCTGGTGCCAGTGGTTGTCTGAACAGTTGTGAGCGAATTAAAATCCAATCAGCGTTTTACATTGCGTTTCCCTGGGCAAGCAGAACTCCTGAGGTTTACTGTGCATTGTTCTGCTGTGCTTGAGTGGAGAACAGTGGGCAGTTTAACAGAACTTCATGAGTGTTAGATTTGATGTGTATTAACAGCATTGGACACTGAAGGAGGGGTCTGTGAGTGTGTGGAGTGTCCATCCATGGAGGTGTTAGAATTTGACTGGACAACGGCCCATGCAATCACATCTAACTCAGCTTGTACTGGATGGCTTGTGAAAATCCCTCCCTACCTGGATAGTCCTGCTATTCTGTGATTGCTCGAAGAACAGGCATTAGTACTTTAGAAATGAATTGTTGAAGTTATCCTTAGGAAAACACAAGCCAAATAAAGTACGCAAGGTTTCCTTGAGATTGCATCTCAGCAACAGCAACAAAAAATTGTGATGTTAATTTTATTTATCATATTATATGAATTTTTTCACAAGTAAGACATTGCATATTTTCTTATTGGTAATTTATGACTTAGAATTTTTGTTACTAGAGCTACTATACTGTTTGAAACAACATTAAGCGGGAGACCTGATGAGAGTGTAAGGAGTTCCTGTATTTTTTACTTAGTTTCTCAGACTTGCTGTGCAGTAGATTTTAGGCATCAGTGCCGTTAATAGATTTGTAAACACTATCGTGAAAGGCAGTTCACTGTCTGGAAATTTTTAAGGAGAAGAAAATGACTGTCCAGAGCCCTGCATGCAGCCAAATCTTTGAATTTGAAACTGTTGCATGTTCAGATCATCCACTCAAGGCACGTGGCCATTACATTACATTAACTCTGCTTTTTCCACTGGTCAGTGGTCCAGTTTGTAAGTCATCTAAACTGTCAGTTTTGACTCTTAACAATCTCTAGTTCTCATTAAAGGTTAAGGACACAGTTATGGTGGATTTAGCTTAGTCTGTTGTATTTTTTCTAAGACAGAATGGGTTGTGGATTTCTCTGAGTTCATGCTGTGCCACGAGTTTTGAAGAATTTGTGTCATCACTCCTTCAAAATGATTCAGTATTGAAGAAAAGCATGACATGGCTCTTGAATATCTTTGAGGAACCAATTTTTAATTAATTCTAGCTCATAAACTCGTGGATTAGTGTATAAGCTGTCAGGAAATTAAATGTGCATTCAAAGAGGAAGTACTGCAGTTTGGAGTGTGGTGCTTTTTATCTTTTGCTTATTACAAAAAAATATCAGTTCTAGACTCAAAATTGAGTTCAATTGTGATATATGAGTGGCTCTTTCAAAGTTTAGGGACTGTAGTGACCAAGGTATCGTACAAGAATCAATGTATTTTTTATCATCTTGTATTTAAACACTGTTTTTAGAGTAGTGAAAAGAGCAAATCAGCACAAAAGGATTAAAGTTCTTTTTGCAACCTGAAAAAATGTGACATCACCCACCCACTGCCTGTTTAGTTGAAGGTTTGTACAAAGGACTATTAATATTAAGTGCCTTGGGTTAGGAGGGCATTTATGAGACTGCTTGATAGTGTGTCTATAATTTGAAGTGGGGGTGATCTAGCAATGACTGCAAAGTCAGTTGATGAAATAATTTCCTTCTGAGGTTCTGAGAAAGGAAAAGGTGCGTCAGTGAAACCTTAAAGATTGACTTCCCCTAACTTGGCCTAATCTCTAAACACTGAGTTTTCTACAGTTCTCAGTTGCTTTATTGGGTGGGATAGATAGAGGAGGAGAGTCCTGTGTCAGCATTCTGTGCTTTTGAAAAACCCGGCATTGCTCTATTTGCAGCTGTGTTGGAAAAGGTGGGAACTATTTTCCTACCTATACCTGAAGTGCTTTCCCTTCGTTACTAGCCCAGTGGAGACGCTTGGCTCCTGTGAGGCTGGGGGGGTTTGTGGGGATCCTCCCTGCAGCCTGAAGGTGAGGGCTGGGACTGAACATTGAGGGGTTCAGTCAGAGACCCAGTGCCATCCGCTTGGCTTCAAGTTCTCTCTGCCTGCAGCAATCACAGGTCTCAGAAAAACCTCAACATCCTCCCTCTGCATTTTCACACTATAGGTAGATGAGGGAAAAATAATGTCTGATTTCACTGTTAATAGTACATTTGGCTGTGTGAAAAATAGGATGATTTTTTAACCTCCTACATTCTGCTGTGCCTTGTCTGTACCAAGAGGATTATGTTAGGTTAATTATTTTAAATTAGTTTAGTTGCTAAAAGGAGAAAATCAGGGAAAGTCTTCTGATGCAGTTGCTGATGTAGTACAGGTGCTTTCATACAACCAAGTGAGCATGGATCCTTTTACTTGTGACAAAACTTTCTCATACGTGTCTGCAAATCAACAGCATCTCTATGTTTTTTGAAATACAAGGAGCATACGGAAAGAAATTCATATTTAAATTACTTCTGTTTACACACTTTTGAAACCACAACGTTACCTCACAGTGTTTTTTCTTTCCCCTTGTGTGCATTCAGCATAATGTAATTCCTTTATATTATTCGTATACTCTGTAGATGTGTTATTATATACAATATGAAATATCTTTCTCTTAGAGAAGTGAGACTCAAAAGTTATCTTTTATGCATATGCATAAATAGAATTCAGGCTGCTTAGTCCATACTGGTCCTGCAGATATTTCAGCAGGCTGTTTATTGCTCCTTGCTCGGTGATGCCTTAGTCATTTTCAGGAGGAGACATTTGCAATTTGTATTGCAAATCTTCATTCAGAAGCTCTTAATCTTTCCAGGAAATGGAATTCCAAAACTATTTTAATCCTGGTGTCTTTTCAGGACTCATTTTACAATTTTTAAGAGGACTCTGAATGTGAATTAGCAAACCTTGAACTCTGGTTAATCAAAGAGTCTAATTGGAAGTTTTTTTCCAAACCTTTTCATGTATCATGCTGCAAAGCATGTTTGTTTCTGCCTTAAATATTTAGCTATTTAGATATTTTTTCTTGTTAGTGTTAAGTTGTATCTATGAAAAATGATCCCCAAAGCCTGCAAATAATTGGAAATAATACATTTAAATGCAAATACAGAATCCAGATTTGAAGTATTAATACAGCTCAAATGTGGTTTTAAAGTTATGCAAAAGACTGATTTACTTTATTTTGCTTTCTTTTAAAACGGGATTCAAGATTGCTACATTTTTGTAAGCATGTTATTTTTTATTTCTTAGGAATTTCTGCCTTGGTGAAGGTCTACTGCACAAGTGTTGACTTGAGAGCTGCTTTAGGATGTCTGAAGATGAAGAAAAAGTCAAACTCCGTCGAATTGAACCTGCAATTCAGAAATTCATTAAAGTGGCAATTCCAACAGATTTGGAAAGGTTGAGAAAACACCAAATAAATATTGAGAAGGTTAGTATTTACTTCTACTAATGTAGTTCTTTTTACAGTATAGAATCATAGAATCGATTGGGTTGGAAAAGACCTCCGAGCTCATCAAGTCCAACCCTTGGTCCAACTCCAGTCCATTTACCAGATCATGGCACTCAGTGCCACATCCAGTCTCAGTTTAAAAACCTCCAGGGATGGGGAATCCACCACCTCTCTGGGCAGGCCATTCCAATGCCTGATTATTCTCTCTGGAAAGAATTAGTATAAAGTGAAGTGTGCATATAGATCTGGATGGTGTAGCACAAGCATCCACATTTTTTAACATCCTGGGAAGGAATGAAAAAAATGGAAGAAAATAGGTTAACATGACTTTGACTTCCTGAAAGATACGTTTGGAAGGGGTCATATAATCTATTTTTGGAACTGTTCTGCATTTTGCTGCTGTAATTTGTTCACAACTTTTACCATAACTTTATTGTAATTTTACCAAGTGGGTAACCTTTTGGATGAAATTTTCCATGCCAGGTTTCTGCCTTGGCGCTGGGGGAGGAGGGAAGATAAATCCTTATGTTTGTTTCTGAGAACATAGTCAGAAAGTAATTTGTTATTCAAGTGACAATTATTTCTTTTAATACAAAATGCTTAATTTAAGTGATAGTGATTGTGGTTTAGGGATAATTTCTTTTCAGTGCAGTGACATGTTAGAACACTTCAGGTATTTTTGTGGGGTGGTCTTTGTCCAGATTGTACATTTTGTTGTGCCTCTAAAAATCTTCTGGTTTTTTTTGGCCAAGAGTTATGATTCTGAAAAAAAAAGTGGTTTGCGGGTATTCAGTTGATGAATTGTTTAAACTTCAACAGCTGAAGATTGCTAAAGATTTACTCCACATTAAGGCATGTTCCTGTATGTAGAAATCAGCAGAACTCATTCCTGGAGTTGCTAATTTGGTTGTTCCTGAATCTGAGAATGAAAAAAGGTAGATGATTTTTCTGTGTTTCCGCTGTCTCATTCTCTTACTTTCCCTTACTTGTGTGCAAGAGAAAATTCTTCCTGGCTCATGTAAGCAAAGGATAAAGAATTGGGTAGAGGGAGCTTGTGAAGTACCTCAGATGGGAGGTGGAAGTGCTGAAATGGTGTCTGACCACGGGATGAGAGAAACTAGGATAGAGGAAGTCCTGGGCTGCTGGGACTGAGGATGACCTCTTTACTGTTAAGGGTATAATAAGGACACAATAAGGTTATGAGCTGCAATGTCCACAAACCAAGAAGTGCCTTAGTATAATTGCCTGAAGCAATAACTTCTGCATGAGATGAACCTGTATTTCAGTCACAGTGTGTTGTTTCCTCTTTCTTACTCCATATTTGGATAACTTGTTACATTACCTAGATATCAGCTGATTTAGCTTTTTTCTTTTTTTACCTTGAAATCGACCAGTTTGCAGCAGCTCCATTTTGTAGTGTCCAGGAGTTGCTCCAGGGGGAGCAAGGAGCCTTCCTGGTAATTGCCCTGGAAAGGTGAACAGTGTGTGTGTGTCTCAGTGTGCACGACCTACGAACAGCAGTGGCCACAGGGCTCAGGGCAACTGGTGAAGAAGGATGTGGAACTGGGCAGGATTCAGAGGTGCAATAACAGCTTTACCATGCAAGCTGTTCCATTCAAATAGAGAGAGTCTTGATAGGTAGGTTATTTCCTTCTTTCTCTAACCAGAAATTGCACAACTGCTTATGAAAGAAACGTATTTGCCATAACCCACCAAGAAGGACTCGTTGGTTGCAGAGAGGTAGTTTTTGGTCTGGAGTTGGCTTATGTTAAAGCTACATTAAAAATTGTATCTTCAGGACAGCACTTGTGTTAACGCCAACAGCATCAATGAGCGTGGAGCAGTGAAGCTCAGCATTCTTCAGAGTCTTGAGGAAGGCATCCAGAAATGAGGGGATGCTCTTAATAAATACCTGTAAAAGGGTGGCATGAACACAACAGCATTTCCTGGAAGGAGCAGACAGGGGGTCCCTGGAAACGGAGTCTGTTGGTGGGAGAGGGGAGCTGACCTGCCATTACAGAATGGGAAATGACTAGCAGGGCACATTGGCAGTACACAAATGGTTCTGCTGCCCTTTGAAGGTAAAGATAAACTTTTGGTATTTGTAAGGTCATGAGAGGGCAGAGACAATATAGGGGATAGGCATAACTGTTGCACTGCTTGGCATTTATTTTTTTTTTTAAGAGTATTACTTTGCACTGCTGAGGAGATTCTTTGCTAAGTATTGTCGTGATATGTAAAACCTCTCATCTAGGGTATATAAACACCTTATCACGAAGCTTCAAAAGACATTGGGTGCTGCAGTGAGAAACAGAGACATGATCAGTTATTACCTTGAGTAGTACTTCACAGTGTGAGAGATGATGGGGAATTGCCATATTTTGTAGAACCTGGTCAGTGAGGGGGGGGGGGTAGCCAGTTACAGGTTGATCCTGCTGAAAATCTTTTCATATTTAGACAAAGAACAATTAATGCTCTGTCTAGTCAGATAGTGTTACCATGGTGTCAGGGAAGGGGTGAAATATTAAATTCAGCCATGAGTTGATCAGCCGAAGTCTTTACGGGCCTCACAACTCACTTGCATCCAGCACTCCTGTTTTGCAGGTGGGGGGGCAGATCTTTGCAAGAATAGTTTTCTATGTGTGGGAGAAAATACAGAAAACATTAGCACTTGGGATAAAATGAGTCTTTAGGTTAGTTCTGACCTAACACATTGCTCAAAGCACTGTCAGAGAAACTCCTGCTTAGCTGGGGTTTTATTATGGGCAATACTCTCTGCAGTGTTTCTGTAATGGCGTTCAGGGACCCCATCGAGGCATCGAGATGCTTTTTGGAGTAGCTGAGTTTCATACTTTCTATACTGAACTTTATACCAAAAAATCTGACACAATCTAAAAGTAGCTAGTTGGACATTTCATGAGAGTTTCAGGGTGTTGATGGTATCAGAGTGAAGGAGCTTTTCAGTCAACATAATAAAATTTGCATATCAGAAAAATCCTTTAATTGTAAATATAGTTCTTAAAATGTTAATGTCTCTTTCTCTAGAACAGCACTTCGATGAAGCACAAAGTGGTAGCAATGTTTGGTATAGTTTTGTCTTTCTGATTTCAAAATACTGTTAAAAATTTCTGCAGTGTAAATCCTAGTAGATTTTATTTTTTTAATTAATAATTCATAGAATTGTTAGAAACAGACAATGGACAAAACTTTAAATAAACATTTAGTAACTATTCTAGAAGTTAGTTGGCTATACTGAAGACCACAGAACCTCTGTGTATTAAAAAAGAAAAAAGACATACATATATGAGAAGTAATATATCTGAATATGAAAATAGTCCCTTAATGCCAGATTCTTTAAAAAGTTCACCCTTGTTGTAATGTTCTTAAAATCAGAAAGGTTCTCTTTTTTTTTTTTCCCCTAAATATTTTTCTGGCTGTAAGCATTATAAATATTACAAAATTTACTCTATTGCTAGATCTATGAGAAAGAATAAAAATATGGCCAAATGGGCCTTGAAAACTGTAACTGGATAGTTTCAGATTAGCAGAACGTTAGCACTAGTTTGGTTGAATTACTCCTATGATAATTTGCATTTTGCATCTTTTACATGCATTTTAGCCATAATGAATGTGTTACAGTACTTTGTGAGTTGTCAGCATCAGCAGCTTAAATGGTTTTCTCTGAAATACTTCTTGTAAAATTAACTTTCACACATGTAAACCAAACATCCCTAGGGGT
This sequence comes from Hafferia zeledoni, assembly GCA_035583235.1. Taxonomy (NCBI): domain Eukaryota; kingdom Metazoa; phylum Chordata; class Aves; order Passeriformes; family Thamnophilidae; genus Hafferia; species Hafferia zeledoni. Next base: position 89,954,705 of record JAWWEV010000083.1, on the reverse strand, counting down.
AACAGGATAATTTTATAAAACCTGATCCTGTTTATTTTACAGGCTAGTTTTAAGCAAAAATCACTAATTGTGTCAAATTGCTTAGAGCAGCAACATTATTTACTTACGATGAAGCCAATGTCTCTAACCTCATTTCATGAATATTGATTTAAACTTTAGGTTCCAGAGATAGTCCAAACAATTAATCTACTAAATCACTGTTTGAAGAAACTATAAAATCAATATATAATGAAATTTGACCTTGATACACCTTTAGTGTCTACCATAAATCCATCATTACTTCTCACCTATTTGAGAGTCCAACTTCCTATATGACAATTTCTGAAGACCTAAAAGCTGCATCCTTAAGAAATCAGTTTTCTAGACTTTTTCTTTTCTTTCCATGTTTTCCCCATGAAACTTCTTGTTTTCTAAAGTATATTCCATAGATTGGGTGGTCTTTCCCTCCAAGGGGCAATAAAATGCATTTGTACCCAAAAGAGTTACAACTTTCTGTGAGATGAAAGGAATTATCACAGTAGTACAGGGCGGTGGAGATTTTGTTTGGCATCCTTCCCTGAGCTTTGTTGGTGAAATGCAACAATCCTTAAAAAAAAAAAAAAGTGCTGTAAGACACTGTTTTTCTCTGTTGCCTTCAGTTCTAATTTCATTTACTGTCACTGTGCCAAAGCTAAAGGGTGTTGCATGAAACCCTTTTCACCTTTGGCAGAGGACCCTTGTGGTGGGAAGATGCGTAAGGGCGATTCAGAATGAGAAATTAAGATATCCGAGTCTTACTGCTGTCTTCAGCCAAGTGTATACATTGTGTTAAACATTTATTGAAGAGCTTTTAGCAGGAGATACTATGAGAAGCTTTTGAGTTCTCTCCATGCCCACTGGATACTGTCAAGGAGAAGTGGAGGGGATGCAAAGCATAAGCCTGAAGGTTTCTTTGTAAAGAGAGCTCTCAAAAGAGAATGGGATGAAGAGGAAAAGAGATTGAGTGTCTGAGAGTAGCCTAATGTTCTATATTTCTGATGTGGAATAAAAACTATTTGGGTACAGCATAATTATGATTAAATATCACAGAACTATAGAACCACAGAACCACAGTGTGAGTTGGGTTGGAAGGGAATTTTAAAGATCATCTAGTCTCACCCTCTTGCTGTGGGCAGGCATCCCTTCCTTTACATAGGGCTGCTCAAAGCCCCACCAGCCTGGCCTGGAAACACTTCCAGGGCTGAGGCATCCACAGCTTCTCTGGGCAGACTGCTCTGGTGCCTCACCACCCTCATTATAAAAAATTTCTTTATATCCAATCTAAACTTAACCTCTAGACGTTTAAAAGCATTGACCTTTATCCTGTCACGACAGGCCATAGTAAAAAGTCTCAGTCATTCTTCTAAGCCCTCTTTTGTTTATGGAAAGGCTGCAACAGGGTCTTTCAAGAGCCTTCTCTTCTCCAAGCTGAGCAATCCCAACTCTCTCAGCTGTTCTTCCCAGGAGAGGTGTTCCAGCTCTTGGACCATTTTTTGCGGCCCTCCTCTGGACCTGCTGTAACTCATTCAAATTCCATGGATTTTTTTTACTTCAGGGACATCCCTTAGTTTTACATGTATTTTTTCATGATAGAATCATGAATGTTAAGGGGTTGGAATGGACCTTAAAGGTCATCTGATCCCAGCCCCGCCTGCCATGCCCACTGGGCTCAGGGCCTTTTCCAGACTGGCTTTGAACACTGCCAGGGCTGGGTCATCCACAGCCTCCCTGGGCAACCTGTTCCAGTGTCTCTCACTATAAAGAATTGCTTCCTAATCCTTAAGGCTAACCAGAATTTCCCTCCTAAATTAATCCTTGTCCTATCCCTGCAGTTCCTGATGGAGAGTCCCTCTCCAGCTTCCATTTAAATCATAGAATAATAGAATCAATTGGATTGGAAAAGACCTCTGAGATCATCAAGTCCAACCCTTGGTCCAACTCCAGTCCATTTGCCAGATCATGGCACTCAGTGCCACATCCAATCTCAGTTTGAAAACCTCTAGGGATGGTGAATCCACCACCTCTCTGGACAGCCCATTCCAATGCCTGATTACTCTCTCTGGAAAGAATTTTTTTCT
>JAWWEV010000083.1:89913135-89952509 GCA_035583235.1 Hafferia zeledoni | reverse complement strand
CTGAACACAATACTCAAGGTGTGGCCTCACCAGCGCAGAGTACAGGGGAAGGATCACTGCCCTGGTCCTGCTGGCCACGCTACTTTTGATCCAGGCCAGGATCCCATTGGCCTTCTTGTCTACCTGGGCACACTGTTGGCTCATGTTGAGCTTCCTGTCCATGAGTACCCCCAGGTCCCTTTCTGCCTGGCTGCGGATACTGGAAGGTTGCTAGGAGGTCTCCATGCAACCTTCTCCAGGCCGAACAGTTCCAACTTTCATTATAAAAAAATGTCAATACCATCGCTTCTCAAGCTTTTCTGTCCTTGAGACCTCCAGAGTGACCATTTTCTGGGATTGTGGCCTACTTTGGGTTGGGTGACAAACAGAAGTCAATAAGGAGGAATTTGCTGACCACAGGAATGTCATTGCTTTGGGTGTATTAAGTCATTGGATTCTTTGAGCTCATCACTTGCCTAGCAGGAATTTTGTAGCAAACTAATAATCTCTAAATATATAAAGCAGTAAATGTGCTGAGCATTTCTAGTAGAAATTATTAAGAGCAGTAAAGGTTTTCTGAGGCATTCTTCTTACTCTTCTTAACTGGTAAACAGGATTTTTTTATTATTAGTTATTTGGACAATGTATTACAGTCACTTGAAACTGAATAGGTGATTTTTCCCTAACCCCCTTCTGTTACAATCTCAGAAACTCCTGTTTCAGTATCTTTCAGAGATGACTAAATTGGAAGATCTACTGTGTGATACAGGGGTTTTGTCTATTATATTTTAAAGAACAATGGCAGCAATTTTAATGGCATAGTAATTTACTAGAAAAATGACATTAATCTGACATAGTTGAACACTAAACCTGTTGTCTTCCATAGCACTACAAAATGCTAACATAACTTTTTTCTCTGAAAATAAGTAATAGCTTTAGATTTTTCATCGTAGATAAAGTTTTTTATTGGTAACAAAGTAAATTAAGAAATTGAGGAATTAAGCTTTACCTAAAAACACTTCACAAGTCATGGTAAGTTTTGTCTTGTTATTTAAACAATTAAATAAATACTCTAACATTTTTTAGTATTGTAGATGTTTCTGTTGTAGATTTGAGTTTCAGTACACGCTCCACAAACCACAGGTACTACTTCTATTATTTTACTACTCTTCTTCAGGATAAAGTTTCTGTATTATTGATGTCAACTGCTTATAGCAGGGATTGATTTATTTTAATGATATAAAGGTTTATATGTGATAACACAAAGTTCTTTTGCCAAACTTGCTCTCTGCTAATGGAATAATTACTCCAGTCTCTATCCTGTCGAAAGTTCTGTATGGATAGTTAGTGGAACCTCATGCACATGTCAAATCTGCCCTGATGGTTCTTGTGGCTGTGTTTGTAACTATGTAGAAATAGGAAGTGTAAGTGTGGACAGTAGCATTGTGTAATGAGTGCCATTTTCTCTGTGAGTAGTATCAGATACCTCGTTGTCCTGTATGATCAGTGCTGCTTACCCACTATTCCACCATTCCTTTTTCTGCTGTTTGTTTTACTGCCCACCAAGTGATTTATGCCTACAGCAATATCAGGATGCAATGTCTTTGCTCTTAAAAACTGACACTGAAACCCTGGTTACCTGCAATTCAGTAAAATACATTGTACAAAATTTTTTACAAAACACATTGCTATTTACCTCTCCAATTTTGCAGCAGAATTGTTTATGACTCAGCTTCTTTACTGTCAGTTTTGTAAAATTAAAGTGATTATTTACCAAAGGTGCCTTTTTTTTCTTCATAGCCAGCTGGTGAAAATAGCAATTAAATGGAGTATTTTTCCTCTGTTGTAGTATCAGAGATGCAGGCTCTGGGACAGATTGCACGAGGAGCACATCAACGCAGGACGGACAGTTCAGGTAAGGATATTAAAGTGACTGTGATATAATGGAATTAAATTACCTACACAGTTCCAGTTACCTCAGGGATAAGTCTTCAGAGAGACATATATTTGCCAGGTGGATTTGACAAGTCCACAATTCTGCTTTATTTCATTTAAAAGGTAGGAATTTCCTGATTATGAGGCAAATACAGTCAGAGATGTTTCAGGATTGTTGAACAATCAAAAATTTTGAGTCTCTGGTATTTTGAAAACTATCCTCTTCCATTATTAAATTAGAAGACAAGTATTGCAATAAGGGGTATTGGTAATGTTAAAGCATGATTTTGGACAAACAGATCATCTGGACTACTAGTTTGGTGTGCACCTCTCTTGTTAGATGCACAATGTCATCAGAGGAGGAAGTACCAGACACATTTGTCAGCATGGGCATCATCCCAGTGACCTCATGCACAGTCACCTGTAACTCAGCACACAGGGAATCTCACAGCTGTTCCTAAAAACATGCATGTCTTGGTAAAAATGATGCAGAAGCTCATGCCAAACATCAGCCTTCACACTGCTAAATAGCACAAAGAAGCCAAAGAAGGGTATCGATACAGAAAGTCACAAAGAGCAGCTCTGCACTGCAGAGTTTGCTGGGGCAGTTACAGCAGGCAGGAAGTATAATTGTACTGCCAGTATCTGAGAGAGATGTGTGTGGGCCAGCAGGAGAGGCATCTTTGTTGGATTCATAGATGTCAGAGAAGGGACCTGTGTTTGTTCTTTGTGCTGGTTTAAAGGTAAACTGGCAGGAGAAATAAACCCAACACAAAAGAGATCGTAAGTCAGAGCTACAATTTAATAACAATATTACAATAAATGCAATGGCACAAAGAGAAATTGGTTTTAACCCACAAAACCCAGAAGTATGACCCAGCACTCTGGGGCACAAACCCCACATGGCTCCCCTAAGTCCAAAGTAAAAGGAAGCGAGAAACCTGTTGGTGCAGATGATGGTCCCAGTCTGGTCAAGAGTGGTGGTCGCAGGCTGGTTGAAAGTGGTCTCCTCCTGTCAAGGTTCTGCTCCTCCTCTGGATCCAACGAGTGGTTCCCTGAGGTCTTCAAACCCCCAGATTATGTACCCTCAAGTCCAGGTGGGAGCACCGAGTCTCTCCCCCAGGGCGGGGAGTTACACAGTGGGTCTCTGTGAGTCATGGGGTATTTTGGAGTCGTTGATGGCCCATTAGCAGATGTGACAGGTGCTAACGACTTGCTGGAAGGGAGTTACCACAGCTCTTATCTCACAGGTGCCTTTCACACCCAGTTCACAGCCTGAGGAGTCGGGTGTGCCCTGGGCAGGTGCTGCAAATGGTCCATTGTTCTTGGTAAATGAATAGAGGGTGTAGAATACACAGCTTTGGTCTCCCCCACACAGTGATAAACTGGTCCTACCTACTGAACTAGGACACTATTAGAGCAAACCTCCTGTGATCTGCACTGCACCTGGACAAGCAGGCTTTGCCAGCACAGGTAGCAGAGTCCTAAACCACTGCATTTCACAGTTCTAATACTGTACATTCCCATGTTTGTTTCAGTGTGTTACTGACTCCTGTGGGAAATTAGACCAGACCAAAAATAAAAAAGACAAACAAACAAACCCAAATGACTCACCTCAGAAAGAAGAACTTAATCCTTATTGAACAACAGAATTAAGATAGTAGGCAGAGTTGGACTTACATGTCTTTTTTGAGGAATGGAAGGTTAATGAGCTTTTTTTAATGTAGATGATAAGAAGTTACGCATGAAATCCACTTGATTTTTCTGTTAATTGGAGATTTCAATGTTTATTTTGATTTTTCACCAAATATTTTTGAACTTTGAATATATGTTTATTCTTAATATTCAAAGAATCTTCCAGAGGTGGACATTTTGTTAAAACAATGGCATTTTAACAGATGTGGCCTAGTAAGCATCTCTTTGCTTATGTCTGTTCTCTAATCTGTTTTCACATCTGAGGGGTGGGAAAGGCTTCTCTTGGAACTTTTAGTTATCAATACCATTTGTTTAGCAAGACAAAATCTATCAATAATTAGGGAAAAAGTAATTGTGTTGAAGATGTTATTTTTAGATATGTTAAATGCTTTAATAAGAAACTTCTTACTTGTCTCTAGAATAATTTTTTTTTCTTTTAAATCTAAAGCGTGCCATTTTTGCTTTCAGCCAAAATAAATTTTCTTATATTTTATTTAATTCTTACTGCTTTTAGATCTAGATATAAGTTATGCCTTGAAGTGTTTCACATTCTGATACCCAAAAGGCAGAATGAGTATCTTGGTCCGTGCAAGAAGAGTAGTCTAGCTCTTTGTTTTAATTAAATAGTTAGGAGTCTGGAGGACTTGATAATAAATTATATGACATGTAGAATGTGTTTGATGTGAGCTGTTTAAATGTTTACCGATGGACTTGTGATCTGTTTGTTTGCGAAGAAATCAGATTAATTATTGTGATACCAAATGTTCTCTGCAGCACACACTTTGCTCTCAGAATTAGATGTTGTAAAAATACATTAGGAATCCCTAAGTCAATATTGACCCAAGGCATCCGCCACAGGTTTTAGACAAATATATGCACAGCCATTCTACATTTAATCCATGTGCACATAATTAGCCATTTTTCTGAATTTTCAGTTTACCCAGAATAATTACTTCTGTTGTACTTCTGATGATGGTCAAAATTATAATAGAAGTATAGATGAGTGTAAATCTATATCTCTTCTTTCCGATGACTGGATACCCCATTAAAAACTTCTATAAAGGAAAGCAAAGAAAACAGAGAAATCTTTGCATAGGGCATGATGACACCCTTTCAAAAATACTGAGGAAATGGCTCTTGTATATCTTGTGCTGGTTTTCATGAATGTGTGTTTGTGTATTTTCATTTTTAGGGGCAGTCTGTGAGTTTCTTAAAACATTAGGGCCTCACTCAGCATGCAGCTTTGCTGGGCTTTGCCCACATACATGCTGGCTGTGACATGCAATTAATAATTACTGCAAGGTTTAAGGTAGTTTCAATGAAACAGCAGTATTTTGTTGCAACATCTGAGGACTGCCTTGATCATTTCCATAGTGAGACAAAGAAAAATGCTGCAGTTACTAGAGAGGATGTAAGACATTAAACAGAAAGAGAAAAAAAAAATAGTGTGGATGAACAGTCTGGCTTTAACCTTTATTCAGCCCACAAAACATACCTAGGAAAGAGATTTCTGTGAGGAAACTGCCATAGCAATTAGGATAGTGAATTCTTGCAATAAAGCATCAAGGAGGTTGTAGCTCTTCATAAAGAAGCCCTTTGAAGATCAGGTTAGAAAAACCACTGACAGAAATAATACAGATCATGGGCTGAAGGGATGACTTCCCAAGGGTTTCCCCAGTTTTGTTTTCTTACAGATTTTGTGAGAAAGCCATTTGAAACAAAATCGTTGTATGGTTTTGAAAGTTAACAGACCAAAATTGGAAGTATTATAATTCTGTGTCTTTTGGGTTGAATTTGGCAAGTTTGAAACTCAGGAGTTCCCAGAGATGAAAAGAGAATTTTTATATTACCTTCCTTGCTAAGTAAGCTTGGTTTTAAAAGTGGAAACAGTTGGGACAAGGATGATAAGCTTTTATGCTTTATCCAGAAATTAAACTCTATTCCATTAAAATTGTTATGAAAAGAAGTCACAGTCATTTGCATATCATAACATTTATGATGGTAAACCCTGGTGAGCTGCTGGGACGTGTCCCCTCTCAGCAGGGCTGAGCTTTTTTGCTAAGCTGAGTCCATTTAGCTTCTGTTTAGTTGACAGTAAAAGGAACAAGAGTCTTCTCTCCAAAAAGGAAGAGCTACTAAAATTAAATTTCACCAAATAGGTGAATATCGTCATCTGATTCCTCCACCTTTCTCACAAATATTTCTCTTTGGTCAGCAAGGTACTAATAATAAGTGGAAGGGAGGATCTGATTTAGCCATTCCTTGGGATGAGTGGGTCACATCTCCTGAAGCTTCTGTTCAGGATTTGGGAAGATGCCCACCAGCAAGTTAGTGTTGTGTTGGTCACTGCACAGGACTTGTGTGTTGGCTCCACTGGTACAGACCTCTTGCAGGCTACATTTTAACTTCATTTCAACTGCAAAATTTTCTTTTCTTTAAAAGAACCTGCTGTGGAAGCATTATTAGCTCATCCCAAACTCACTGTTGTCGCTGCTTCACAAGTTTTTATTTGACGCATCTTTTTTGGGGGGTCTCCATTATGACTAAAGACAGGATAATAATAATAGTAATAATTTTGTTTCCTGAAACAAAACAGCAAGATCAACCTCAGTCCCCTGCATATAGTTCTAACAAAAATAGATAATTAAGTGTCATGTCTAGTTAGTCCCATTTTGTTTCTTAAGTGAAATTCCAAGATTCTATAAACCAAGAGCCTTGGCATGTCACTGACAGTGATGACATTCTCCTTTTTTCATACTTAGGAGCAGACCATGAGGGCAAGGTAACAGGAAGAGCAAAGTAGATTAAGAGGAAAGTTACTGGTTACCATGTTTCTATTTTAACTCAGTATCTTGCAAAGTTATTTTTGTCTCTCCTTTTTTTTCGTAATTGTCAATCAGTGTTTTTACCTGAGGCTAGTCTTAAATAATACAGCCTAATTTAGCTAGTAGTGTTCTTAATTTAAGCATACAGTCTAATATAATCTTAGTTATTTACCATGATTTTTACAAATCAATGGTACTGTCTCTGGATGTCTAATATCACCTGTGCAATGTTACTTCAACGTTGTTGAATTAATTTCCTTCTTCTCTAATAATATTTTCTACTACTTCTTTCATAAATGTTAAAACAATTAATTCTACTAATATATATAAATAAAAAGAGTTCAATCTAGTTCCTGCTTTTCCAGGTAGGCAATATTGCCTTCTAAGGCATGACCTGTACCTGCTTTGTATTATGGACGTAAATCTTTTTATTCTGTTTCTTTTTCTTTTGTGGGAAAATACTGAAAGCAATTAGTAATAGTGTGATAAAGAATATAATTTATTATATCAATTTGTATTGCACTGTAATGAATAATTTTTTATTAGTCTTATTTTTTTATAATTAGATAAAAACTTCGTCCTAAAACAATAAGTGTTACAACTTAAACTATAAATTTCTTTTCACTTGTAGGAAAAGAAAATTTGTGTGCATTTTTAGATTTTAGAAGACTAGGCAATAAAACCCCCTCTATTTTTGCTATAGATAGAAATGTGTCTCATGGGAGGTGCCTGCACACAGTCTCTTCTTGCTAGTTGTGAACAGTTTATAACTTCTCAAAACTCTTGTAGCTAAAGAAATATTTCTATGTTTTATTATATTTGGTATTTCAGTCAATTTTATCTGAAAAAAAAATATAAAAAAAAAGTAATCCTTCTCCTTTGCCCCTGAAGTTGTCTTTACAAAATGAAAGTGATAGTTTTGGGAGAGTTTGGGATTGTGAATGACTGTATCCCAAAGTCCTGCATCACCACAGCCACTTTTTATTACAAAAAAAGCAGATTTTGAGAAGCAATCACTTGCTTTATTTGGATATTATTGCAACTTGTTGTGTAAATATTTTGGCAAAGGCCTAAATTGATCACAGAAACAGAAATATCTTCAGCAATTACATAGTGAATTAATTAGTTTAGTACTTTAATTGAAATCCAAACCAAAGCAAACTGACTTGGAGAAGTGGATAAAGTACAAAATTTTACAGCCAGAAAATGGAAATACTGATGGGGATGGCTTCAAAAATATTTCTCCCTTTTTTCTGCAGTTGGCTGATACCATGGATAAGTAAGTTCACTAGATAACAGATACCATCTCTTTCTTGGTGTTTGGTTCTTCTCTGGGGGCTTTCCCTTATGGCAAGCAGGCCATGTCGGGACAGACTCAGCAGCGCCTCCAGCGATGCCCCACTGAGCTCTTCAGGGATGGCTGTGCTGGGAGCTGCCACTCCCACTTAATTTTTTACAGATGGAGAACTGAGTGAACTCAAGCAGAAGCAAACACTAAAAATACGATAGACTTAGTGAGCTGGTTATGATGTAGGGACACCTCTAAAAAAGAAGTGCTGGAAAAGACAAATGCCTTCCTTCCAGAATCACAAGTAACTCAGGATGGGCTCAGGGGGAGGATTCACTGTGTTACAGTAGGGATGGGGTTTTGCAGCACCTGGAGGCATCTTGGACAGACAAACCAGCTGTAGTCACAAAGTGCAGTCTGGACAAGAAGATGGATGTAGAGGAATGATGACCTGGAACACAGGGATTTCTTGAAACCTGGGACTTCTGAGGGTTTTTTTGGTCTTAGTTTGTTAAAACTTAGGAATGGCACTTCTAAAGATTATTTAAATGTCATAAAGATGATAGTTGCTTCCCAAGCACTGAAGATGTCTGGTACACAAAGCAGTGAGCTACAAAATAACTCTCAATACTGTTACAGCAACTCCGTGCCAATATAAGAGAGATGGAGAAACTCTGTTTGCGAGTCCGACAGGAAGACATCCTGGGCCTGCAGAGAATGATACATCCCGTTAAAGAGGAAGCTTCATTTGCCATTAAAGACTTCCTGCAGCTGCATTCTGAATCTGCAGAAGAACTTAAAAGGCAACTCCAAGGACAGGAGGATGCCTCTTTAACCAGATCTGCAACTGTAGGAGGAGGTAGTAGAATTTCATTTCTATATTTATTGTAGCTCTGTAATTGTATCCAGTACGCAGTTTTGCTGACCAGATATAAGTAAAGTAAACAAATGAGATTTCAGCTGAATGATAGCTATTAATGAAGAAGTAGATTTCTTTCCCTACATCACACTTCTGTTATGACCCGTGACTGAATCTTGATAAGTGGAAAATGCTAAAGTATCTGAAGAATTAAATAGCTGTGGCCTTCCATGAGAGTGAGAGTGTAGCCTTAGATCCTGAAATAGAGGACTGTTCATAGAAAGCAGAATACTTAAATTCATGTTTTATGGGAGCTTGACATATTTTTCCCCTCTTGCAAATCACTTGATCACTTGCAAGTAATCATTTAAGCCATTTTCATTGAATTAGTGATTGAGGAAACATCACAAAGAAAACAGTTTTTATATGACAGGCAGCATAATGTGGCACTACTGAAATACATGGAAAAGAAGAGCAAATCTCCAGGTAAAGGAGAACATCTCTTCCTGTAGCATTTTAACTTGGTAACTGACAAGAAAAAAAGAGTATAAATTAATTTAAATAAAACATTTTGAAAACACACTATAACATGCTACAAGTCAGACATGTTTGCTGTTCTTCCCTTCTTTCTGGACAAAAAGTCCTTCTTTTCTTGTTTTGCCATTCTGTCATCAGGACAAGCCTTTATTATGCCCTAGTACTGACTAGTGTTCTCCTAGTGATCTGTGAGAAAGTTGGTTCCATCAGGATTAAATCCTTTCACATAACAGTAATTAGTTTGATTGCTGCAGTAGCAGTACTGTTTGAAATTGTTTGAACATTTCATGTGTCTTAAAATTTAAATAGTATTCTCAGTAAATGACATTATAGAAGAACCTGCCATCAGATTTGATTTCATGACCCTTCTTGCTGCTACAAAACTCTGTGAAATGTGATTAATGAGCTAGCAAGTCTTGTGGTTGAGCAGGGAGAAAAGTACATCTGAAGACTGGGCTTTATTTCAAGAATGTCATGTGCAGTACTAGCAAAAACCCCTTGGGAACATCACAATGCATTGAATAGAGAGTCATAAATAGTTTGGGTTAGAAGGGAACTTTAAAGGTCGTCTAGTTCCAAGCCCCCTGCCATGGGCAGGGCACCTCCCACCAGACCAGGGTGCTCAGAGCTCCATCCAACCTGTCCTTGAACAGGGATGGAGCACCCACAGCTTCTCTGGCCAGTCTGTGCCAGTGCCTCACCATCCTTGCTGTAAAAATTCTGTCTTCTTGCAAGGCCATCCAGACTGCCAGGCTTCTAACATACGGATCTTGGCCTCTTCAACACCTGCAGCATCTTGTTGGTTGGTCAGTATTTGTCCTGATATCTTTGTGGGTTTCAGAGTCTGACTATATGCTGCATTCTGCTGACTCAGATAACTGAATCTTTCTGGCACCATCTTACTCAAGTTCTCAAAAATACGATTGAACTTTCAGAGGCAGTTTCTTAAATAATAATGTTCTAGATTAAATTTCATTAAACTTTCTGGCCCTAAATAGGCCTAGCTCATCGAAATATTTTTAGTGTGTTCTCTTTACGTTTCAGTCTATTTTTTTTTGTTTTTATTTCTTGTTTAAATTAATTGCATCAAATACCTGATTACAGCTGCCTGTTTGTATAAAGACTGACTTAATCTTTCTTGGGATCATCTTGTCATTTTCTTTCTCTATCTGGCAATGCACTTACACTTCATTTATCTTCCTCTAACTTAAAAAGCATTCATAGAAACTTCTTGCTACCATTTATGTCTCTTCATATCTGTAACTTCTTTATGTCCTAGTCTTTCTGATACTAACTTTCTGTGCTTATATGATTGCTTATGTTCATATTGTGTGTCAAATTCTTGACATCCAGGGCACTGAAAGCTCTTGCCGAAGCCATAAACATATCCCTCTGCATCAGGACAATTTGGTGTCATCTTTAGGGTAGCCTATTTTGTTAGTGTCTCTCAGCAATTCTACAGTTTTTTATCCTTTAGGAACTTCTTCCACATAGTTTCTATTAATAATTTTGCCAAATTTGTTGACATCTCTTTTGGGGGGAGCTCATTGTCTTCAGTATTCAGTGATCCCCTTCATACACATTAAGTCATTGCCTTCAGTCTCTTTGTGAGCTCTTCTCTGCTATGATCAGGACTAAATTCAAGATGCCTCTTCTTTTTGTAGGTTCCTGCAGTTGTCCTCTATACCTTCCAGTATTTCATTGGAAAGGCCTTGTCCTGGCTTACGTTGCTTTTCCAACAGGTACACTGGTGGCAAGTGGGAACTGGAGGTTAATTTCAAAGGACAGGGCTGTTTTTGAAATCTGAAATACCCTTGAATTATGGGGGACATTGAACATTGCAGCACTTCAGAGAGATAAGAAATTGATCAGAAAGATTGGGATGAGAAGAACAGAAAGGAATATGGAAATAATTCACCCCATTTAAAGTGAAACAGACAGACAGGCAGACAACTAAATACAATTAAACAGGTATTTCTTTCAGGTTTGCCTGCCTGTGAAAGTAGCTCTGCTGAATTGCTAACACAGACACTGTATATTGCCTATTCTTTTGTGCTTGGAGGCTGCAGTCCTGAAAGCAAATCTTGGCTGTTGATCTTAATCAAAGGAGCTTCAGTGTAGCCATTCTTTGTAGTGTTGCTTCCCATCTGGTGGAGGAGGAAGGAGTTTACAAATTAAAATCTCCCACATAGAAGGCATGTCAGTGATATGATACAGTCCCTTCACCCATTCACTACTCTCAGCTGAGGGCCAATAGAAGTGGAATTTAATTGCATATTAAACAAATATTAACAAAAGGTGAGACTACACTCTTAAAATTACTAAAATCTTTTAAGCAATATTGAATCTTGCAGAGCATTAGATTTTTATCTCAAGTGTAATGAGGTGCAAAGCTGCTCTGTGAAATCTGCAGGGGTGTTTTCTATTACTGCATTTCTGTGGAGATGCTGTAAGTGAACTGGTGGAGCCACTTCCATTCTCAATTCTATTAAAATTGGGTAGACTTGATAAAAAGTGAACTAGTGAATATAAATTCTTACTCGTACTTCCAGTCCAAATGTGGCCACCTCTTACCCTTCTTGTTCTTTACCTTAGTTTTTTGAAGTGAGTGAAGAATTTTCTTGAGGAATTTTTCACCACTAATTTTTAGTTATTAGAAAATGATAACGCATAAACCAAATGAAAATTTTAATTTTTCTTGAATGTGTGGGATTGAAATAGAATAAAATACTCATAACCAATGATAAGTGTCAGACTATGTAGCAGAACTGTTTTTTTTTTTTTCAAAAAATGCACACATTTGAATATATGATTAATTATATTGGAAAGGAGAAAGCAGTATTTTAGAACTGAGTATAAAACATTAATTAATCTGAGGTTATAAATAAAAATATGTTCTGGAAGAACAGGTGATGATTGTAGAATGTGAAGGGCCTTCCAGGTCTGGATTCTTAAAGGAAAAACGGTAGAAATAATTGGAAAGAAAAACAAGCCCAAATTAACCTTCCAAATTGCCTACTGTGTTGTTTTTACTCTGCTTGCTTAGTAGTTATGGCTGAATATCCATTTCATGAATGTCAGACTTCTGTTGATCTGAGAGTAGGAAGACTGGGTCCTTAATGTATTTTGAGATACTGGGATAAAAATGTTTAGAAATGGACAAATCTTATGAAAACGTATAATTTTTATTTTATCTTAAATTAATCCCATGAGTAGGCATGCACTGTTACTGATTTTTTATGTGTGATTGTATTTTGTTTTCCATTGTTCGTATCTGTCATTGTTGTATAATATTGTTGTATAATATTATTGTACCTTTACACATTCATTGTTTCTAAAGATTTTAATAGAATATTTACACTTTAGTATTGTTAGACATATCTAACCAGCCTTCCCCAAAATAAGCTTTCTCTTCAGACTCCCCTTTCCAAGGAAGGAAACCCACGTCCTACTAAAGTAGCAATCTCCCTTCAGAAAGTGAAGTTGTCTGAATTAACCTGGTCTTTGCACTGTGTTTACATACATTCTCCAGTCTGCCTTTAAGACTGTCAAGGTCTTTCTTAATCCTTGTTACAACAAGCCAAACTTGTTTGTTACTATTCTTTATTACCACTTAATTACTTGTCCACAATTACACACGTCCATTACGTCTGTAGTGGCTCAAGAGTGGGCTCTGACTGGAGGAGGTACCTGTGTGTCTGTTCATGGCATCCTCTCTCCCCCCCATGCCACCTCACTGTCTCTCATTCCCTGGTTTTTCTACTTCATCCTAAACTCTTCTGCATTCAGTCCAGGTGATTTAGAAAGGAAGATACTTGAGAATATCTTGTGTACTGCTCTGATTTGAAAATGTTTGTTGTCCCTACTGTACCATTACCAACCAGATCCAGCACTCAATGCTGGACACCATGTTACTTCTTTTTTATTGCTTTTACTTTGGAAGTCTTTTCCTCCAGATTCTTTCAGTCACAAGTGCCTGAAAATCAAACCAGTGGAATGATAATCACACAGTGAATAACTGTGTCTGTTCAGTTTTGGAAGTGCAGTGTTTTTATGTGTCGTATGTAAATGAAAAGCTTTCATCCCAAGCTTAGTTTTCTTAGCCCAGTTGATACAAAATTAATTAAATGACCTTGAATTCAGGAGTATAATATCACTCTCAGGACTTGTTGTGAAACTCTACTAATAGGAATGAATCTATTTCTTTGTCAATAACATCCTTCTAAGAAATTGCCTAGTCCTGTGAGTAAGACTTCTCCCTATAGGATCTTTTTTGGGGCTGTTGCTTGGCTTGAATTAGGTTATGTACCAGGTTACCCTTGAAAAAACCTAAAGAGTGAGAAAGTTTGCACATCACCTGCATTCTGATTCAGTGAATTTCTCATTCAGAAACTTTATATAACACAGAAGTGAAGGATGGCTCCCAAAGCTTAATCCAGATCTACTCCCGTCTTCCGGAAATACCTCAAGAAGAAAATGCAGCTGAATCCTGGGAAAGTTTAGAAGAGGTATGTTGGAACTCCCTTACTGCCACATTGGTGCTCTTATTTTTAGCAACTCTTACAAAATAACATTTGTTTTCTCTTTATAGGACTTGATTGAGCTCAGCCAGTTGGTGACTGATTTTTCTGTCTTGGTCAGTGTAAGTATTAATTCTGTGTTCTATCCATGTAGAGTCTCGTGCAAAAAGAGAGTGAATGGGTTATTGCTACTCTTAGGTGGGCACAGAAAAAGGGTGAGCCCATAACCTGCTCAGGCTGAGCTAATGTCACTTGATCAAAGCAACAGAACAGCAAAATAACATTAACTGAATTTATTCCAATATTAAGGCTACAAAATTGTAGTCACTGTTGGGAGCTTCAGCAAGATGCCAGTAGAGGCAGAGCAGTTTCCCCACAGTGAGCCGAGATGCTGTACAAAGGTGCTGTCTTTGCTTCTTGGGACCTATGGTAAATACACCCACAGTTTGAAAGAGGGACATTAGACACTGTCCAAGCCATAGGTGATGCATATAATGTTTACAAGAAGAATATTCAAAAGCATTAGTTTAACTACTCTGCTGCTCTGTCTGGTTAGAAAACTAACAGCTCTTCCTTCCCTACATCGGTGAGTCATTGCTGCAGGTGATTCTGTGGCTCTCCTGTAGATTCAGGCTCTGCCCAGGTAACCTTCTGAGGAGCCAGTTGTCTTCTGCTTCAGCACTAGTGCTGGTAGTTGCTCCTGAGTTTTGTGACTAGAACAACTACAGTCTTCTAGACAAGTGGCCACAAGCTGAACCTCAGTAGAAGCTCTAGTGTTAACTGCAGACTTCTACCCATTAATTGTTACAGTTTCTAACTAATGGTGGCAACAACCCTCACTGCACAAGGTGGGTGTTTCTCAGGTACTTTTTCACACTTAATCAGAGGTACTAGAAAAATCCCTCACCTTTACCATGCTCTTTCTCTGCTCTCACAACACTGCCAAAATGACTTCATCATCCACACCCAGTTCCCAATGTTCAGCACTTCCTATGCCACAGGGAATTTAAATGCACAGTTCTCATCTTCTAGGAGAGTTCTTTAATCTCCTTGCTGTTGGGTTAGTAGGGATAAATAAGGTAGATTTTATCCTTTCTGTCAAGTATGTGCTGCTTCACCTCTACAAATAAACTAAGAATCATTAGGCTGGGGAGGGACTGCAAAAGATTGCATTTAGTCTCCTAAAGGTTAAAGCAAGAGGTCCTGTTCCCAGAACTTTCTGGGAGTTTACATGTAACCATCATTAGATATAATACCAAGCATCTAAAGTGTGTGGACCACAGTAGATGAAGATACCAGAGCTGGTGGACTCAGCAGTTTCTGAATTAGAAAAAGGCAAAGTTCAGAATGCCTTTTATTTTAATGCTGAACATCAGCTGTCTCATTATTTTGTGACATAAAACAGCCTGGGTACTGCTGAGATTAAAATAAGAACAAACAAATCCACAGACCCCTTTATCCTCTGCTCCAGTGTTCCCTGACAGAGACTGCAGGGGAATCTGCCTGCATTTGGAGAAAGGATGCAATGGTTTTGTAAAATCGAACAGTCAAATACAGAGCAACATCAAGTATATTTTCAGTGTGAAGTTAAGTCACTTAATGTTGCAATTAAACGCTTCTGTTTAGATTTCTTGATGCAGCTTTGTATGTTGGAGTTTGTACTGATCTTATAAATGCTCTTCATAGAATATTTTTTTTAACATGAAAATCAGCAGGAAACAAAAAGGGTAATTTTTCCCTTTGGAATGTGAATTCACAGAGATGATGTAGAAATCATAGGGTTTGGATTATTTTCTCTGACTGCAGCAAGACATTGTCTAATTCTCACACCATATTATTAGTTAATAGTTTAGATTTTTGTAAAGTAAGTCTGTAGTTTCAGCAGAGTTTATCAGATGCTAATCATGAGGCACCATTAAGGCTGCTGGATGCAGTGGGTAGCAGATGAAAGTGGCTGTGGGGCCCTGATTACAGGCATTAAAATGGTGTGTATTGGCTCACTGCTGCTTCCCAGCAGGTTACCTCACTCATAATTCCTTTGCATCTAGTCTCAGCAGGAGAAGATTGACAGGATTGAAGACCATGTCAACAGTGCTGCTGCGAATGTTGAGGAGGGAACCAAAAACTTGGGGAAGGTAGGGCTGTGCTCCTGCTGGTGAATCAATGGTACTCTGCCTCCCAGCAATCCTCTATTAACCCAATTGATCTGCCGTCTTTAATGCTGAGGGAACCAGCAGTTAAGGAAATAAGGAAGAAATGACCCACAGGTAGCAGAGAAAAAAAAATAAGTCAATCTGTCTTGTAATTTTCTATCACATCCAGGCTACTAGGAAATACAATTATTTAATTTTGAGGGGGCTTTTGTTAGTGCTGTTCTGAGGCTACTTTGGTTTACCTGCAAAGACAAGTGCATTTGGTGACTGAATCACATGGACATAAACCAAGAGGTTGATGATGTAATTTCCATACCCTTCCATGTAGATGTCAGTTGCAAAATAAGCCCCAACCCAAGTCAGACATATTACTGAAGAGTCTGACCATTTTCTCAGTTTCTTATTTGATTTAATGATGCAACCAGCTCATACCCAGTGTACATTAAAGCCAGATCCATGTCAAAGGACCTGGTTCACAACTGCATACAGGAGACAGCTCAATTTTGAATTGTTTTTAGTACATTTTGTCATACATGTGTGATAGTTGAGCATCTTTTTTAAAATACTAATTTGTAAAGTTTATTTATCACTGAGCATTCAAGTAATTGCCAAGAGCAGTGAGGGGAAAATGCACATCGCCACAGGCAAGTATCCTAACTGTATGTTTTTTCCCTTTACAGGCTGCGAAATACAAGCTGGCAGCTCTGCCTGTGGCAGGTGCAGTCATTGGTGGAGTGGTGGGGGGTCCTATTGGTCTCCTTGCAGGCTTCAAAGTGGCAGGAATTGCAGCTGCACTTGGTGGTGGGATTTTGGGCTTCACAGGTGGAAAATTGATACAAAGGAAAAAACAAAAAATGATTGAGCAGGTCTCTTCCAGCTGTCCAGAGCTTTCTCACCAAAGTGCCAAGAAATCCAGCTGAAGTGTAGATTCATTATGGCCAGGAACAACAGTGTAGTAGCCACGCTAATGACAGACTTGCAGCCTTATGCTTTAAATGCAAGGCTGAGTTGTGTGAATTTCGATGACATTACTGTTCCGTGGGAGGGCTGACAGAGTCATGTCAGAATTTCTCTTTTCAGACATGGTGACATCAGTCCTTTGAAAATTACATGGATAACTTTTAATTATAAAATCCTTAAATGAGCTATATGCACATCTGTAATGATGGGTGACAGGTGCTTCATGCCAATTTTGCACAAAGTGTCTTGCAGACGATATAAAAAGAGATACTTGGAAAACCCTTGTGCTTTCCCGTGAATGCCATGAGAAGCTGGAGCTTTTATGGTAGTGCTCCAAAGAAAACACCATCAGTCTTTGATAGTCATAGTATTTTAAATTTACTTTCATTTATCCGGATTCCCAAACTCTTCCTGTGTACGTCTCCAGGATATGACTATGTGCACTTAGTAATGCACGGGAAAGTGTCAGTTGTCATAAGAGAAGGTGAAAATGTTGGGTGAGCAATGTGGAAAAAGAGTCATGTATATATCGTATATCACATCTGCCTCCACCAGCCATATCAGATCAGCATCGGAACCAGCTTTTCCTCTTTTTCAGGTACCTTATTTTTTTAATTTGTAAGTGAACTTCTCACCTTGGTCAAAACGTAGTTGTGAATTAAACAGTCCAAGCAGCAACCCCGCAAGGCTGCTTCTGGAGAATAATAATTTTCCATAGTTGTTCAGCTCCTTGGCTTGTCCTGAGAACATCATGTAGAGTGAAGAGCCAAGCTCTGACATTCTGAACCTGAAGCCTCATCTTGCTTAAGTTGCACTTACTGCAAGGTGTTGCCCTTGCTTCTTGTCTTCTGGAACCCACAGCACTCTGGTGGGAGAGCTAAACAGCTTCTCTGGAAGGCAGTGCTGCAGCATCTTACCATCCTTAGCAAGCCTTTTGCTTCTCAAGCATCCATTCTTAAATAGAGAAGTGTTAATGTGTTCTTATTGTCACATACTTGTACTATTGTCACAAAATCTGCTGTTTGGCACACGGTCCTACCTCCATCTTTGCACAACAGTTCCCACACTACTGCTGCTACTGTTTTTGGTGGGGGAGGGGGGGAATGGAGACTGAGGTTTTGAAGCCAGTTCTTAGATTGGTCAATTCATCCCAAGCTCTGCTTGAGTCCAGTTGTATGAGGTGCACACTGAAGTCAGTGTTGGGACCAGGCTCCCTAGCAGGGAACACTGTCCAAGAAAGCATACTGTAGAAAGAGCTCCTTTTGAATAACCAGTACTTTGATATCATCACTGGAAATCACTGTCTGCAAATGACAGATGATGGGGGTTTGTGCCTACAGACACTGTAAGCAACTGTTAGTTACAGCACAAATAACTTCTGAGCAGTTCTTCCTTATTACTTTTAAATGACTATCAGCCAGAGCATTATGTCTATTTTAAGCAGGTCTGAGGCTCAGGGAAGCAATGTGTGCAAGAACAGTTTTCACCAGTAATTGCAGACATTGTCAAAACTGCATGTGTTAAAGCCACGGTGCCTCCATCGGTGAAATCAGCTGGAGTGCAAAACATGACCTAAGTAATTCAGCTCATTGCTCCTGACAGGGAAAAAGCACTTTTCTTTAAATGCATCTGCTTCGGATCTAAACAAGAGTTAATGAGCTTGTGACAACTTCATAGGCTGTTCATTCCTTTGATAGTTATTTTCTATATTTAGAGGAAGACACTAAGGAAAAAAAGTGGTTTTAATAAAAAACCGTGGTTGATTCTTTGTATGATTTTAAACCACTGTATCTGCTTTCCTACTGTATCCTGTGAAACCTCCTGCATTTAAAAGACAGCAGCCACATCAGCGATGTGACTCCATCCTCTCCCCCCAACCTACATTCATGCCAGGACAATCTAAATTCATAAGCCTGAATTCCTGCCCCAGCTTACACAAATTCAGCTTGGTATGCACTCATTTTATGAAATGTCTAGCATGAAAACTATTCTTCCCCTTGCGTCTTTAAGGAAGCAATTTCAAAGCATTGTGTACGCACGAGATGTGGGAGACTGTTATTTAAGCTATGATTTTTTAAAATAGGTGGGTTATTTACATATGTGAAGAAACATCAGCATCTGAGTAACCAAACTAGCATTTAAATTGCTAGGCATGTTAGTCAGAAGAATTGTAAAATATAAATAATTCTTTCAGACCAAATAAAAGTTTTTTCCTATGAGACTGAGAATGTCGGGTCTTGTTTTCCTTTCAGCATCTAAAAGATTAATCTCTCCCAGATTTTATATTACTGAAGTAATTGCCTTACCAAGATTGAAGAATCCTGTATTGAATTACCAAACACGTTTCAGCTGTTGAAATATTTACATTGACTAAAATTAATACAAGTTCCTAAAGGGCCACATGCATCTAGTAACTTGTACACTCATGCTAGCTCAGAAATGAACTCTGCAATGTCAATTCAAGAGTTTGGAATGGTTTTATTCCATATAGGATAATACTAATACTTTTGACAATTTCCCTTGGAAGCCGTGAGAAGTGTTAATAAAGGGAGTGGTAAGCTGAGTACCAAATGGTTAAAAATACAGATGATCAGAGTCAAAGGGCTCAATTTGAAACACAACTTTGATTTTGTCCAGTACTTGCTCTCTCCAGGCAATTAAATGCTCATGTAAAAGCTCAAGTGACACTCAGCAGCATGTTAGGCAAGCACAGCTTGACTTCAGCTGTTCAACCTTCTGCTTGCAAATAGAAAGGTCACTTGAACACAGCTATAGCCAGGTCAATGGGCGTCAAGAACCCAGGAGAATCAGGTCCAATTCTAGTGAATACACACTGAAATCACTGTAGTGGTTAATAGTCATGAAACTTTACAGCTCATTGTCCACCTAGTGCTGGGATGCCAAAGCTCTGGGAACAAGTCCTTACTCTGAAACACAAACCTGGATTTAGGAATGGCAGAGGGGGTTCATCTCTTTCTAGCTGAAAGCACCGGCCACTGGGTGGGTGGATGATGAAGCAATGTTTCTCCAGAAAGAGAAGTTGAGACATCTTCCACCGAACAGCACTTATAAATAAGAATCCCAAGGAAAAATAGGAACCTCAGAGAAACAAGATGGGTACTTGCAGGCATCATGCAGGAACTGACTAAAATTTCAGGTGCCAGAGTTGCATAGAACCACCTGTAGATAACAAGTGGCAGCCTTAAAACCACACCCTACTCAGATCTTCAGGTTCCAACTGGAAGGCAGTATGACTCAGCTGCCAAAAGTGCTTGATTTGGAACGAGGTGGAGAATAGAACAGGTGAAGGCCAAAAACGCAGATTCACAAAACCAGCAAAAAGTACACCTGTAAACAAACCCCTGCAATGCTCTTTTCAGCTCTCAAATCTGCAGCTGCTCAGTGTGCTGTAGCTCAGTGTGGGTGGGTACTAGTGACTCTGTCCTCAGAATTGCCCCCTAGAAAGCTCCTGTTGCTGGTGCTGCAGGAGCTTCACTCAGGAGGCTGTCCTGGGATCAACTTCTGCCACAGCCACACTGGACCCTGTAAGTCTTCTGTCAGTAGCTCAGCAGGCAGCACCCATAGCTGAGAGGCAAAAGGAAACCTGAACAGTGACTGGACAAGGTGGGGTGCTCTGCTCAGTAAAGCTGAGCCCAGTGTTCCACCTGTCCAGAGAACAAGCTCGCTTCTAAGGACACTGAACCTTGGGGGCCCGGGTCATTCTTTGTATTAAGTGTACTGCACAAATCCAGTAGTAATTAGTCTCCAGCAGTGCACCACAAATTAACAGATACTGTTCGTCTTAGAGCTTCTGTAAGTTCATCTCACCCAGCAGCTTGAAGATTAGTTGGGAAAAGCCCATATTCTGATGTTGTTCCTAACAGAGAAGCCCACATGGAAAGCAGCAATTTCTTCTTCAGAGCAGAATTCAAAGATTATGCAGTAAGTAAGGCACAAGCCAGAAAAAGAGACTAACAGAAAATTTGCAATGGCTGTTTGAAGAGTGTCTGCCAGAAAGGCAGGGAGCCAGAGTTTGGAAAAACCTCAAGTAACAAAAACGCCCCGAGATGATCCCAACATACATACAGATACTAATTTGGAACAGACAAAACTCAAATGCCAGTCCAGCCCCAGTTCTGTCTTACTGTGAAGGGTTTCCAACATTCATGTTCTTTTAACACAACCATGTGGGTAACACTCCTAATTCCAAGGAATGGGAGTAGGTCAATACAGTCCCTTCATTGAAAGTACAGCCATTATCATTAAACCTTTCCTTTGCTCCTCACAAGGTATTCAGGGTGGTTTAATCGCTTGGACATTTACAGCCAGTAAAATCACCACACAAGATTCTGTAAAACTTTAATTTATTCCCCTCCCAAGTATCCAGAATAGAAGACCCTCTTAAGTTGGAGAAAGATGTGACAAAGAAATAGATTACCAGGATAGCTGTTCACATGAAGAAGAAAAAGCACATACTACCAAGGTTACACAGAAAACAACCCAGAAATCCTATTTAATGGGGTAGTGCAAGTTAACAGCATGTCTCTGGCAAGGATACCTTCATTTGGATTATAAAAGTTTTACAGAACAGAGTTAGATCAAGAGTCTGGATGGGTCTCTGATATTTTACTATAGCATTAAGAATGTACTGTTTGAAAGATGCTGTACAGAATGACCCACCAAACAAATGTATTTACAAGCCTGGGGAGAAAAAAATTATTTTTCAGTTTATTCAAAATAAAAATACACATAGAATTATGAAAATATAGGTTTACTATTTCCACCACACAGAAGTCAACGCTGCTGTCTGAAAGGCTTGCAAGATTATTTCAAGTTTTTAAAGTTCATCTTTTTCCCTCAATAAGGTGTACCTATGTTCACTGGGTGCCAGTTTCTGGAATGAGCTCTCTGGTGGGCTGCTTGCTAAATCCTGAATTGGCTGAAAAACAGAACAAACGGTAAAACTGTTTGTTAGACTAATTTTAATAATCATTCACTTCCATTAAATGAATTTCTGGCATTGATTATGGGAGCGTGTGAATGTCCAGCATTCCCACAAACTGAGTTGGTTTTTTCTTTTTGGAAGGCATGTTGTGAGTCCCAAGTAGGTGGAACACGAACACACACACGGACACACACACAGACACACTAAGAAAGCACTTTCATTTAAGGGTACTTCCTTTTTTGGCTCATCCCAAAGGTAAAGGTCATCACACAAGTTACTTACAAATCATTTAGAAGTATTTCCAATGTACCCCACTGTGTATTTGCATGAGTCTGTCTACCACTTGCTTCAAGGGCATTCTAGTTTGTGTTGTGTGTATTATGAGATGCACCAGGGCAAAAGTGACATCGCTGACAAAATATTTAGAATTAGTTTTCTATGGAAACTAAGAAAAAACAACCCCCAACACAAACTCCTTGCAATTCAAGGGATGTAAGTGAGCTAAGATGGCAGCCTCCAGTTTACCAAGGCCAGATTTCCATCACAGGCACATCCACAAGATGGCAGGATGCCATATGGAGATGGAATGCAAACATCCCAGGCTGAGTGTGCATTCTCAAGGCAGAATGGAGACGAGCAAGCCTGCAGCTCGAGGCTACATGCTGTGCCCAGAGAGGCAGGCAGCAGGATCCAAGAGCTCAGCAGGCAGCAAGATCCAAGAGCTCAGCAGGCTTCCTCGCGCTCTGGCCAAGCCTCCTCCTCACAGCAAGTGCCTCGGAGTGTCTCTTCCTCAGGCACACCTGTCCACATCCAAGCTGACAGACTGCTTGGCCTGTGCCTCAGTCTCCAGCCCTGGTTTCTGCACCTCCTCCTGTTGACTGGAATTCTGGTTGCTCAGTGAATACCAGAGAAACACAGGGAACTAGCAGTTAAATGAGTTACTGCTGAGACAATTCAGCCCACATGTTTTCTCAGCCAGTCATAACATTCAAAAGCAGTCATTCTCCTGGCCAAGGCAAGACCTCCAGACTTTTCATGCTTTTAAATCTTTTAGCTTTGAGCAGGACAACAGGAGGCTGCATTCACAGGGCTTAGCTCAGTGCCACCCTTACACATCCCACAGAGCAGCAGGAAAATGACCCTGTAGCTATAGTTGGTGTCCCTCACCCCTGGGTTCTCAGATGGCCCAAGGCATCCCAACACAAGGGCACTGGGTCTCCTCTGGGACCGAAGTGGCTCTTTGAGCCCAGACCATGCAACGTGTAATTTGGAAGAAATTTTTAGAAGTGTTGATTTCTTTAGACAGTGCTCGAGGTAATGACAATGTTCCCTGACAGGCTGTTACATTGGCACTTTTCAGCATGACACCAAGCACATGAGCTGAGTAGTGTATCAAGAAGGTACAAGGCTGCTCAAGACACAGAAAACTGGGCTGAGCAGAGGGAATCAGGGCTGGTCATGTCCTTTCTTTCTTGACACTGAGGTGCTCCTGAGTTTTGTCTAGAAAAGAATCTAGTAGTTGTGTTCCTGAAGAGATCCCAGGAGTGACTTCAAGGCATGTAATTACACAACATGACAACCTTTGAGCAGAACCATGAGGAATCCAAAGTGTCAAGTGCAGCCTGTGAGCACAACTAATGCCATTTGTTACCTGCATGGATAAAAGCAGTAAGGCCTATTGCTGCTTATCCATGTTTTCTTAATGCTCTAAGAATCTGCCTCCTGCTTGGATTGCCAACTTTCTATACAAAACATTCAATCAATTGTTCTTTCCCCTCAGAAGCACCCTGGAATAGTGTGGGGTTTGGGAGATAATGCAGCTGTGATGTACTATCAGCCTTTGCACTGAAGTCACACAAGAATCACATAAGTCACATAAGAACAGCTCTATGAGGTCAGAATGGTCATCTAGCCCAAGATCTTCTGTTTCAGTGGAGAACAGATTCTTATATTCTTAAATATTCTTATACTCCTCCCTTGTTCAAGGCAAACAGGTACCACAGTCCCCCTAATACTCTCCTTGCCTTTACCCAAAGAAAGTTAAAGGAAGGGCCAAGCAGAAGTGGCAATGTTACACTTCTGTAAACAGATTTCTCCTTCAGGAGACAAATTAAAAGTACAAACATATTAGAAAATACAGCTCTGACAAGTAAAAAGAACACCTTTACTAAATGGCCAAATTAAATGTGTTTCTTGTAACCTTACCTGACCAGGTGCTACATCAGTTGGATCAGGGCCATGATGAAACTCTCTATGCAATTTTCCAGAATGCAAGTCTAGTACAAATTGCTTCAGTTTGCCTGGAATTCTGGAACAAATTCAACAGAAACACCCACATGTTTATTACAAGTTAAGTTCAAACACAGCAGATTTGAAAGTGCACTGTTTAGAGTAGCCAACTTTTGTTTATCTAGCACACTATGCCCACTTTGAGGTAACTAAGAGAGGACAGGAAGCCAAATAGCTTGCTAAGGTATCCTACCAGCTTCTTTTTCTTTCCACTGTCTCTTGAGAACACAGCAAGTATTTCATCTTTTCAATAACTCCCACAGAGTTGCACCAGCCGATAACTTCATTGTGTACTCACTTCAGCTCCCCACTAACCGTAATGTAAGAGGAACAGCAGGTTCCAAATGCACAGTTTACAGATACAAATGACAGTTGGGTACCCGTATTGACAAACATCTTTGAAAGGCTCTCTACTGCCTCAGCAACTGCATAAACACCAGAGACAAGAACTAGGAGGATATCAATGTAAATCTAATCTGAGATCATCTACTGTCACCCACAGCAAACATGCTAAACTACAGCATCCAATTTTATTTGTGAAATGTCAGATAGACTAAAAAGCTCAAAGTGAAGAGTTGATCTAGTAAATATTAAGGATAATATTAAAAAATTATAACCATAAGCACTATGCATGCCATCAAAAGGTAATGTCTGAATGGAGACAAGTTTTGTGGGCAGTCTTTCATCAAACCAACTGTTACATTTAGGAAAGAGGACAAAAGTGTGGTCAGAGGCTGTCAGCAGTATTTCACAGTCAGAAAACTCTATGGATAAAATGCAGCATTATACAGAGTCAGAGGGTATCACTACAGCAATGTCTGTAACTAATCAGTATTACAGTGCTACTTTAAAGGGGGCTCATCTCTTCCCTTCCTGGATAAGATTAGGAATTAGTACTGATGGAGAGAAGGTTCATTCTAGCCTGGTTAGAGTGAGCAGCAGAATCACTGCTCCCTGCTTTACCCTGGGCTCCTGCCCTGTTCTAGGGCAGGCACCTTGCTGGAGACATTCTGCTCTCCTAACGCAACAAGGGCACTTGGTGCCTGCAGCCTTGGGTGGCTCAGCCTGTTCTCACTGAAAAGCTACAACTGATCTCTTGGCTGGCTTTGCCAGCCACCATTTCCAGCCTGGAAGAGCAGGATGAACAGGGACAGGTGGCCAAAGTACAGGGATAAAACACTGAGTGATGGTGTCATTTGCCTACGAAGTGCCACCTCTCCAAAAGGACAATGAGCTCCCTAAAGAGAAAAGAAATCTTTTAGTAGGTCAGTTCTGAAAGTGCCGTATCCAAACCCTATTGGCTGGTGGCAGCACTGAGATACAAGAGGCAGCCTGAGGCCAGTTTGTAAGAATCCAACAAATGTACTAACGTGGCAGAAATCCTTGCAGGTAGATCGAAGTCTCAGAATTAAGACTTTACCTATTATTAAAAACCAACCCCCCCCAACAAAACCGACAAATAACAGACAAACCAAGCCAAAAATTCACATACACATAAATGAGGATGTCACCCCAGGCGCTCCAAGCTCTCCTGGTTTCCAAACTGTTTGTTAGGTATTTCTATGTGTCAGCTCAACCTCCTAGAGTGAGGTTGAATAATTATTTATCATTAGGCAACTGTCTACAATCCTGACATCTCTTTCAGCTTCATTTGTATGTAACAACTGGTACACATCGAGCAAGTAGCTCTTATTATTCTGCTAGTGTTTCACAGAAAGAGACCACGTAAGAAACATGAAATGAAAGTCTAAACTAAACATGTCTATTGCCGCTGTAAGAGATATTAATTTGTTTTAGAGCTGCTTAAAAAGTGACAATAAAAAGAGTGTTTTTAAAATGCAAACATGCTGCTATTTTTTTGCTGGCATGTGTGGTGAACACAATCTTCCAAAGGAACAGGAACCAGAACCACAAGGAGAACAACAGTCACACTCAGAGTTTCAACATACACAGCTTCAGATATCTGAAAAGCACTATTTGAGATACATCAAACAGAGACCACATTTAATAAGCCTGTGGAGAATTACAGAAAGAAGCTAAGTTCAAACCCTCCTTCCAAATGTCAACATTTCAGATAGAAAAATGCCTCCTGGAATGGCAGAATCAGACATGGGATTATGTTGATATTGCATGCTAAATCTGGCTTTGACAAAAACGAAATACCCAGCCTAGGGATCCAACCAGGATTTAACAGGCAGTGTATGTGCAGATACCTCCTTTGAGACAGAAACTAGAGTTTAACACCCAACCAGAAGACAAAGACAGAGCACTTGTCTGGGACTGAAAGCCCCTGAAGAGAACGTTTACACATCCTCATTCCTCAGCTGAGCCATGAGAGACAGAACATCTTCTCCCAAGGCAGTGCAAGGTAAAGAGCCGGGCTGGTGTGATGAGGATTATCAGTGGTATTTCACCTGAGCACTCTGATACTCTGCTCTCATGTACTTCATCTAGATCAACATGACAGTGATTGGCCACTTTCCAAGTTGCACTTGGAAGATTTCAGAAATCCACACAGCAGGGATTTCTCTGCCAGCTTTCCAGAGTTAGACTAATGTGGTAAGGCTAGAACTGCACAGCAGGAAAAACCAAACCAAGAGGCTGGGAATTCTTACATGGTGCGTTTTACAGTAATCCCTGAATAAAAGCACTTACACATTCCATGTAGTATTTTAAATCTTTTTAAATTAATTGATACACCTAGATCACTACTTGAAATACCATACCAGGCTCCAAATCCCTAACTATGAGGGAAAATAGCAAAACTTTGAAATAAAACAGCAGCATCTAAAACCAACATGAGATTCATTTCTTGCATAAAGTAATACAACTCCATTTCAACAGTGACTTCACACCAACACGTGTTGCTTTTAGACTTTGACACTGAATCACACACAGACAGCCTTACCTATTCCAGATTTACACACCTTCCTGCCATACTAGTGGTTAAAGTATAAGCACATGCCTTTTCCTTTATTCTTCTCAAAATAAAATGCACCAAGAAAAATACTTACGACAAGTCACTGAAGTCTGGAAAGACATACATGTGCCTAAAGCTGTCGATGGCAATAACAGGGCAGTCTGCTGGAGTCTTCTGAATGTGGAGGAGTGGGTGCCTGAATTTGTCACAGTCAGCATGGAGGAAGTTTATTGTACCTGAAAATTGTTAGCAGGCAAAAATCCATGTTAAGATTTTTTTTAGTATTATCTTGAAACCTAACCACTTTTGCAACTATTACAAAAGTGGAGATATTAGAGAGATACAACATGCAAAACTTGAAAATAGATCTAAATAACTAACACAACCAAAATAACAGATTTTCTTAAAGTGGGGTTTTTTTCCCACATTACAAACTGAAGCTTTGTTTAATGCCCTCTCAAACCACATAAAGTCATTTAGACAAGCAGGGTTTCTGACACTGTTGCTTAATAAATTGTGTATCTATTTTAATAATTTCCAAAGGAATGAGTCCTCACTGTCAGAACTGCATAAAGCCCTTCAGGCTCAAGAGTTTTAGAGCTAGGATTCTGTTTGGCCTTTGCTTCCACACTACAGAGTTGCCTGAATAAAAATTATACCAGTAAACTCAAAAAGTATTAGGAGTGACTACAAACCTTTTTCACCTATTAACTGTCGTGCAACCTCCTGCTGGAATTTCTCTAAACTCTCCAAGTCATCTTTCATGTGGAAAAGTATGAGGAAAGGAAGGCCTTCTTCTGTCAGTTCCTGCGCAGAAAACAAAGGACAAATCTCATTACTTCCATTTCTTAAGAGCACTTAAGTAGGTGATTTCAAATTCAGTGAGATCGCTACCTTAAAAAAACAGACAAAAGAACAAGACAAAGCTGTTAATTGCTGACCTTTCCTCTAAAACACCCGAGTGATACAGTTAACATGTCTCCTTCCTCTTATCATAAACAGCAGATAACAAATGATGCTATTTCGTTATCAGCATTTCAGGAAGGGATACACTTTCACTGGAATACTTGCATGAAAGAAGTAACCCGATTCCGAGAAAACACAACATCCTCATTGAAACCACAGTAAGGCCTGAGCAGCATGGTACTAAATGCTATCCAAGGCTGAGGGTGCATTCTAGATCCAGTTCTAGCTTGTTCATAGTAAGGTGGTGCTTTCTTACCATAATGCAATGAGTATCTTTAAATAGCCTTTTCCCCTTCCCCCAGTAAAGAAAAAATCAGAAGCCAGTGATAAAGCCGTATCAGTTATGATCAAGTACTGCTCTTCTTGCCAGTGTGCCCTGACTGGTCATCTGTGTAACACCATTGCTAAATTCACAAGCTAATTTATTATTAAAATTGATGAAAAAAAATTAAAACCTTTTTTGGACAGGCAAACTTTAATTCCTCATAGGAATGTGTTGTTGCAGACCAAGTGCCTTTTAAAGATCTCTGTGCCCAGGGACAGATAAATGCAGGAATTCCTTGAGTAATTTATTCAGGATTTTTCTTTTACTGAAGCCCCAAACACAAACAATATCCACCTGCTTGTGCTTAGTAAGCACTTATGAACACCAACTCAACTTGCTGCAGTCTGATTGAAGAAATCATCATTCATCATCTAAGAAGTGCTTAGAGCTGTCTATTTTTCATTTGCACAACTGGTGTAACACCCAAGTGCTGCTATTGCTTTGATGCTAGCTTATATCAGCACAAAACCCGTGCTTTTGGAGACAGATAGCACTAGTTCATTCTGCCACCAAAGAGAAGAGTTTCTTCAGATATTTTTGATTTGCAGTAAGTTGGGAGAAACCCTTTCCCTATCACTAGGCAGCCAGTTACACTGTGAACAGGAAATGGCAGTCCTTCTCTCTTCAGCCAAATCCATCAGGTTAAGTTGAAGCTCGGTCTTTTAACAGCACATTGCAAAGATCCCCATAACTTCAGTGCTCTTGAAATCGAAGCTTCCCAATCCAAATCTAAACCAATGACTAATCGTATTTGCTCATTCTCATTGTTACACACACAAATTCAGCTGGGTTTCAGCCTCCTCTCCTGTTCCAGGATGGTAAAAAGTCTGTTTTGTACAACTATGGCTCCATTCCCCCACTCGTTTCACCAGCTACATTTCTGAAGGGAAAACTACTGAACAGAGCTTGGTATTCTGGCTCTCCATTGCAAGCAGCTAAACAACAACCTTGGCAAATTGTTAGCACAACTTGGCAAGCACATCAACAAGATCTATTTATCTCCAAACAGGTTGTTTCGATTGCTTAGACTGCTCCCTCAAAAATTACTGTTTTGTTTGGCACTGAGAAAATCAAAAGATTTTTCATTAGATCTGAGCTTCTCATTCCTGTATGCCTTTGAGAAATTTTCTACCCTTTCAAAAACTGAAGAGTTCAGCAGCATCATTAGACCACACAGGTTCACTGTATTCACAGAATCATAGAATGGTTTGCACTGGGGACCTTGAATCATCTAGTTCTAACCCCATTGCCATGGGCAGGGACACCTTCCACGAGAGCAGGTTGCTCAGAGCTCCATCCAAAGTGGCCCTGAACACCTTCAGGGATGGGGTATCCACAACTTCTCTGGGCAACCTGTTCCAGTACCTCTGCACCTTCACAGTAAACATTTTTTTCCTAATATCTAATCTAAACCTCCTCTCTTTCAATTTGACTTCACTTCCCTTGTCCTGTAATTACATGCTCTTGTCTTGCCCCATCTTTCCTGTAAGTTCCCTATAGGGTACAGGCAGGCTGCAAGTAGCTCACTCTGAAGCCTTCTCTTGTTCAGCCTGGAAAATCCCAGTTCTCTCAGCTTTTCCTTGTGGAAGAGGTGCTCCATCCCTCTGATCATCTTGGTGGCCCTCTGGACTCACTCCAACAGGTCGATGTCCTTCCTGTGCTGGGGAGCCCCACTCCAGGTGAGGTCTCCAGATGACAGAGGGGCAGAACCCCCTTCCTTGGCCTGCTGGCCATGCTGCTTTTGATGCAGCCCAGGACATGACTGGCTTTTTGGGTTGTGGGTTCATGTCCAGCCTCTCATCCACCAGCACCCCCAGATCCTTCTGAGCAGGGCTGCTCTTGATTCATTTAACACAGAATCAGAGAGTCTGATTCTCTTCTGAATGATATTACTGGTCTCAACAGCCTGTTCTTGTCAGGTACAGGAACTCTCTTGAATGGACAGTCTCCTCAAGCAGAAGACCTTCTGATTTCAGTCACTCTGTGTTGTCAAAAATCACAATGAACTCTGCAGATTGGGCATCTTCCTGGTTAGTCTGCCCATGATGCTTATCAGATCATTAATGAGAGCATTAAGAAAATGAGGGAAAAACCTACCAGCAGTTTCCAGAGACCAATTTTGATTTTAAAAATGAATTTAAAATCTGTGGAAGAAATCTTATTTATACTGCGTTTATACCATTATAACACAGCTTAACAGTCACAGCACTTCCTATTTTTACCCTGTAGTACTATGCAGTACACACAATAAATAAGAGCCCATTTAAATAACTGTACAACCTAAGCAAATAGAAATACCTTAATTTTGGCATGTTTAAATTTGTTTGAGTACTGGCAGCACCGAAATTTTTTAGTAACTGTTGCTAGGTAAAATGTCACATTGGAATTATTTCTACCTGCCTAAGTAAACAGGAATCAAAGGTTAAGAGAACGGCCAAAGAACCACAACACATTGTGGAACCAGCTGCCAGGGATGAACCTTGGCTTTAAGGCTCAGAATCCTCTTTCACCATGGGAAACGTTCACTGAAAATCTTCCACACACTTCTAACGCTGTTAACACGTGGCATTCTTTGCACATTGAGTTGCAAATGATGAACTAAGATTTGCTAACTATCAGAACTTTGCAATAAAAGATGGTGGGACTGACTAGAAGACAGTCAAGCCAAATGGCTTCAGTAATAAAACCACCCTGTCCCTCCCTCTGCCACAAAACCTGAAGCACTGCATGTGCCCAGAACAGCAGTGTTAGATGCACTGCAGGCTCAGGATCAAAAGAATTAAGTGTGCAAACTGAGAATGAATCACAATCGATTCTTTGGCTTCTCATCCAGTGTGGACAACACACTGCAATTTGCTGCAAACCGCAGCAGAGTTTCTAGCAGATCCTGTGGCTGTGTCAAAATATGCTTTTTAACATACCACAAACTTGATAATCTTCTAAAAACTTTTCCCCTGTTGTTTATTTTACAAAAATATTATAATACGGAGTTGGAAACAGATGAAAGAAGATTAAGTTACAAAAGAAAACAGAAAAGCATTGAAAGAAAACAATGATAAGAAAAGAGATGTTTAAAAGTAAACTGCCAAATTCCACCTGATGAATTACAGCCAAAACAAGAAAAGCAAAGGAAACAGTACATGAAGCTAAAAAGATTAAGAACCTACCAGTGCTTAAATGCAGATTGAAGAAAAAAAAAACAGAACGAAAAATCAGGTTTTATTACCATTCCCAGAAGATTGCTAGTTCCATGGTCAGCCACCATTTACTGTGCTTATTTATTAGGTAACACTTGGGAAGTGGTTAATACAGTAATATTTTTCTACTGCTGACATTAACATTAAACTTTAAAAGCCAGTTATAACTAAAGGACAGTTCACAAGTATTTTATTCTTTCAAACTGTCATGGACATGCTGACATGGATATTTTCTACCCCAACTAGAAGCATTTTTCCCAAGGTCTGGATCTTAAACTATCGTTTAGTCTTAACATCCATACAAGTAATATGTACTTACTTTAGATGAGTAAGACAACCCACCTAAGGTGTTACATATCCACACATACTTACACACACATTCTCAGCCTCCAAGTGTCCACATTCCACAGTTCACCAGACATTTCCTATTGGATGTATATGCATAAAGGCTGGTCCTGCACTTGGGTCACAACAACCTCATGCAACGCCGTCAGGCTCAGGGCAGAGTGGCTGGAAAGCTGCCAGATGGAAGAGGATCTGGAGGACCAGCAGGACCAGGGCAGCGATTGTTCCCCTCTACTCAGCACTGGTGAGGACACCCCTTGAATCCTGTGTTCAGTTTTGGGCCTCTCGTGACAAGACATGGAGGTGATGGAGTGTGTCCAGAGAAGGGCAGCAGAGCTGGTGGAGGGTCTGGGGCACAAGTTCTATCAGCTGAGGGAGCTGAGGATTCAGCCTGCAGAACAGGAAGCTCAGGGGGATCTTATTGCTCTCTACAACTACCTGAAAGGATGTTGTAACGAGGTGGGTTTCAGTCTCTTCTCCCAGGTAACAAGCAATAAGACAAAAGGCAATGGCCTGAAGTTGTACCAGGGAAGGTCTGGATTGGATATTGGGAAGAGTTTCTTCATTGAAAGGGTGGTCAGGCATTGGAACAGGCTTACCAAGGAAGTGGTAGAATCACCATCCCTGAAAGTGTTAAAAAAACTGTGTGGATGTGATCACTGGGGACATGGTTTAGTGGTGAACACAGCAGTGATGGGTTAACAGTTGGACTCGATGATCTCAGAGGTCTGTTCCAACCATAACAGTTCCATAATTATATCCTCCTACTTTGGCAGTGTTAGAAATGACAACAAATCTGCCTCCAGTGCATTTCACATCTAAACAAAAAGCTTCAAAGAATGAAAAAACATTATCTGACAGCTATTTTCTGCCTAAAACAAAACACACAGAGTTCTTTGACATTGATTAGGGACCTTGAAAGAGACATTTTGGTTTTGAGAAAGAAACCCCAAAACTAGAATTGTAGCAAAAATTCTTACCTCCCCATTTTCAAATGTAATTTCTCTAACTAGTGGTACACACTTATCTTGTGTCCATGCATAAATCAAATCAAAATTGGTTAGCGAGCCTAAATACACCATGTCTGGAGCACTTTCCTGTGGGAAAGAAAAATATACCAGATGAAAAACAGTAAGAATAACACTGCTACCTACAGAGATTACCTGCTCAATATAAAATAACAACATTCATACAAATACTGAAAGTAAATCTCATACCAATATACCCTAGTGCATGCAAGGTTTCTATTAACTATGTGATAGAAGTACAAATGGAAAATAAATATTAGATATTATAATGTATACAGTCAATGCCACTTTTTAAGAGAAGTTATAAAGAATTGAAAAGATACTTTGTTTCCAAACTAGGGATGCTTCAAATAAAGGCTATTTAGACTTCTGCAAACTAAATGCAGACTGTAAGCTGCTTCATGCTGAGAGTTACAAAGACTCACCAAAAACCCCTTCTAATGACTTGAAATTGGTATATTACATTTGCTTTGCCAAAGAGATATGAATAAATAATTATTTTCCTTTATTTGCTAGTAGTTTTAACTTCTAATTCAGTGCTGGCATCCTTTAATTTAATTACAATTTTGGTTAACATGAAGTGAAGCATGACTTTGCAAGCCGTGGCCATGATTAAACACACCTTAATTCAGAAATTCCATATAAATTAGGAAACGTTATAAATTCTGTTTTGCAGGGGGGGGAAAAAAAAGTTTGAAACTCCCTTACCCCTGAGGTCTTTTTCTATTTCCTCTTTTGTAAGCAGCTCTTTTCATACAGTATATTTGGAAAATTAGCAGATTTTTAGATAGTATATCTCTAAAAAGAAATTTTTGCAGATTTTTTTCTGTACTGAATTTTTCCCCAAGTGAAACTATGTTTATGAGAGTTCGTTAATATACAGTTAATTTTTTTTTTTTTTTTTAAATTCAGAGAAAAGCTCTTAACCCTTGTGGACTAAGGCACACAAGACAGGCAAGTGACAGAAAAATAGATATTGTCACTTGCTTTGGACAACTGAAGTGCACCAGCTTCACAGATTTTTAAGAATTCTACAAAACACAGAGTTTCTACACACATGATGTGTTGACTGTCTTTCTCAGAAAAAAAAATTACTTCTTGACATGGACATTTCAAATGACAGATTTAGGTTTTGTGCATTCAATGACAACACATGAGATGGAGATGTTTCTCACTGACTCAGAAACACCAGTTTCTATGATCCTATTTCTCATACTATTTAGTGACGAAATAGAATTTGAGATGCAGTAACATACTGAAGGATATAAACAGTCTTCATTTGTTCATACTCACACAAAGCAACAATAATCAGAATAAAATACATAGTTACACTTACCCCTGGTGGCTTGTAGATTACATTGTCTCCGCTAAATCTCTCTGCTTTTGAAATAGCCCTACAACAAACCAACCAGTAAGCATGTCTTGGAAGAGACAATAAAATAACTGCCATACCAAAAATCTTATTTTAATTTGCTATCCTTTCTTTACCTCTTTTTTTCCCCCCTTCACTATTTGAGATTTAAATCCCTTCATTTTTAAAGCAAACTGTAAAGTGACTCCACAGAAACTTGGCCTGGCTAGATAAGAGATCACTAAGGGCATCAGCAAGATGTGTCCCTAAAATCAGAAGTACGGACTAAAGGCATCGAAGTGCAAGTGGTGAATGCCAGTACAATTTGGATAAGAGACCGTCAGAGAAATTAAAGAGCTGAATTACAATAAAATACCTTAAGGAAGGCAAGGAGAGAAAGGTGGATCCCTGTTTGCATTTACTCTTCCTGTTCCATTGTTTACACTAAGAATTTACATCTTATCTACCCTGATAAAGAAGGGCTTTGAGGTGCTCTATCAGCACAAGCAATGAGAAAATGGATGGCAAGAAAGCCCACACTGTCCATTTACCCTCAAAACAGATTTAGATTGCAGACACAGCATGCAGTTTCTGGCCACTGATGGTACAGTATGTGTGTACCCAGAAGACATGCAGTTTCTCCTTGGTATTCAGCTTACTGTGTCACCTTAGTATGTTCCTGTCTTGCCTCTGGAATATTTTGTGGTTCCTTAGTGCCAGTCACAACAGAGTGCTCTGAAAGTTGCCAGCTTGTACCCCAAAATTATCATCTCTTATTCAAGCAAGTTGTGACAGTGGTGAATCCAACAGAGGAGACAGAAAAGTAAAAGGAAAGAAAGCTCCCAACAAAACCAAACCCTTTAGTAACCTTAAGATAGTAAAGAGGCCTCCTCTCTCTCCTCTCCCACGCCTTGCTGCTCCAGCCTAAGTCGGGCTGGCAAAACAGAACTGACTCGCTGTGTACACCACAAAAGAGAAAAAGTACCTATTTCTTTTCCCTTTAGCACAGGCTAAAGAGAAAGCATGTCAGCCTTTGGAAAACATTAGAGAAGTGTTCTACTTTCTCCAATTATCTCTCCTCTGGATGCAACATAAACATTGGTGGAGACATTAAGAAATGTAAGGGTGAGGGAAAAAAAGGAAGTCAAAATATCTCTATTTATCTCACTGCAAAATTAGCTAAATCTTCCAGGGGTCCAAACAATTTGGAGTGCCAAGAAAAAGACACACAGCATAAGGCTTAACTTGAAGTACCTCTGTTTTATTTCCCTCATTTGATCTGATTATCTGTTTCTTATCACATACAAAGGACACCTTTCATAGTATGTTACACCTATCAGTATTTGCATCAGTTTAGAGATGTGTATTTTAAAATGCATTTTTATATTCCAGACAAGACTCCCCCTATAATGTGAAATTAGACTCCCTCGTGTCCATCACCACGGACATAAACCACTCGCATCCCAAATAAGCCTTCGCTGAATAAGAAGAAAGGGAAGACGCAGAAGCCACCTGTGCATTCCCTGCTTGCTAAACTGATGATAATCTATAATGAAATATGTGCTCCAGGGTAACCCTGTGGTAGAACACAAAATGTCCTCTTCTGTGCTCTTCCACTTCAGTAGCTGCACTTGTGAGGGATTTTTTTTCAGATAACTCAGATAAAGTGGGGACATGATGTGAACATCCCAAATGCCTGAAGATACACCTTTTTAAAACAACAACTAAAATGGAAACATTTCTGTTTGCATTTTGTCTCTTCTTGAAGCAGCAATGTAGAAAGTGAACCTCTTGGAACCACAGAATCCCCCCACTCTCCTCTGCTAACACAAAATTAAAACAGTTCCTCGATTCATCACTCTCTTCCATGAACCACTTACAGGTTTCTTCTAAGATAAAAGTATTTTTGGCTGGCTTATTTTTTTGTTGGACATTCTCTTCTGCTTTCACAAACATTTCAGATTCATCTCTCTATAGGTCTGCTTCTAAAATCTATCTAATCTAATAATCTCAATCAGATTCTTCAACTATCTCCTTCTGCCTACAAGTCTTCTTTTATTAATCTTGTTCTGTGGTCACCTCATATCTGTACAGAACTGTAAGGATTAGTTGATTTAAGGATCATTTTAAGCATCAAGATGATCTGCAACTAAGTATCATTAAAACAGTTTAAAAATAAGCTATGAGAACTACCTAAAACCAGAGGAATTTCAGCATAACGGGACAGTTCTGCCTTGACAGAAATCTGCAATTGATCATACTTGAAAAAAAATTGGTGTTTTTCCTGTCAAATTGATTGTCTTATTTTAGCTTACTAGAAATTGGAACAGAACTGCTCATACACCTCCCAAGCCATGGAGCTGTTGAACTCTGTCCACAGCAAACCCAAAAATACCTCCCAGGGGCTGTTGGATGCTCAATGCCAGCTTCCCGTGAAGCATTTTGCTACCTATAATTTGAAAAGAAAACACTGACATGTAGCCAGAATCTCCCTTGGGAGTCTTTTCACATATAATTTTTTTAGGAAGCTTAAGAGCCACAGCCACTCAGAGAGGAAAACATTTAGTTCCCAAGATTGTTGTTGAGAAGGCTGCACCTAAAATACCAACAGCTCCAGGCTAGAAAGGGAATGGGAGTCGAGGTAAGAATAATGACAAGCCTGCTGTGCAATCTGTAGTTACATGGGAAGGTTACAAATAATCAAGCTCTGATCCATTCCATTATGTCTGACTATTGCTTATATCTGAACAAAAAAATATAAAATAAAATCCCCCAGTAACTATTTCAAGAACAGTGCCCAACAACCAAACGCTAACACTGAGTGGTGGAAACTATTTCTTATTATATGAAAATGACAAATAGGAAACCAAAGATAAATAGACTCAAACAACAGGAGAGAGAATCTTAAAAGTATTGCTATCTTACAAATAATTTTTAAAGGCATTTCTGAAAAGACTGAAAAGTCATATGAGTGTACAAAAAATAACAATCTAGTAGCAGCTCAGCCTGGCTGTCCTGAGAACAAGAATGGATGCTCATCAGAAAACACTTGAGATAATGGCCACTCTTTGGGGATAAGAGTGCAGACCCTC
This sequence comes from Hafferia zeledoni, assembly GCA_035583235.1. Classification (NCBI taxonomy): domain Eukaryota; kingdom Metazoa; phylum Chordata; class Aves; order Passeriformes; family Thamnophilidae; genus Hafferia; species Hafferia zeledoni. The sequence continues at coordinate 89,915,300 of JAWWEV010000083.1, read as the reverse complement.
AGGCCACAGATTTACCTGCTTACACAGTCATACCATCACCTAATTGGGAACTGAAGGAATGGCCCATGCACTCCCACACACTGCAAATACTCTCCCACGCCCCCAAACTATTTTTGGAGACATATTAGAAGAGGCATCAGTGACTGACAACAGACTTTGTTCAGAGGAAACCTCTTCTACCTTGATACATCTTCTCAGTTTCTCTGCTGTTCTTCACTCCATCCAATTCAAAACATTCGAGGAAACTCTAAGCAGTGTAAAAGCTTAACCCGTGCAAGTTGCTGATCTTGCAGCTGTGGGCAAACCAGGTAACACTGCATTCATGTTACTGCCCTGTCACTTCAAACTGGCAATTGGTGGTGGCACATTGAACATTGAAGAAAGAATCTATAATATCATTTTATTATGCTACTTATAAAGGGAATCACTCGCTCCCCATTTGTTCTTCTTCTTCTAGTATCTTTTAACACTTTAAAGTATCACTATAAATCTGTATAACACGGAGAAATTTGAATTTCTGTAGGTTTTTCGTATAGGCTTACACTGTGTCTCAGCAACGCAATTGTCTTTCTAAACTGTTGCATTGACCAGTGACATGGAACTTGCATGGAAAAAACCCAGGCACAGAAATTAGGCATTTTTGGAACAAGGTCCACTACCCCAACACCAAGAGGAAACAAACAAGCAACTACACTCTTTACAAGAAAAAAAAGAAAGCAAGCAAGCAAGAAAGAACAAAAGAACGAAAAAAAGAAAAAACCTACAAAAAAGAAGGGAAAAACTGCTTCAAAAATTGCCCTATTTTTAAAGAAGAAAAAACAGAAGAGGTTGTAAAAGAAGGAACTCAGTCTGCAAAGCCAATCAATTTTTTTTCCAAAACATTTTCAAGCTTTTCCCTACTTGTTCTCCTCTCCCTCTAAAAAGCAGATTTTCAGGACACAACTGTCTTTCACTGCCCCTCCCCCTAGGCCTCCCCAATTACATTTAAACTACACTGACAAAGGGGAAAAAGAATTAAAAGGAAGCTAAAAATAAGAGTTGAATTTCACAGGAAACATTAAGAGTTTTCCTCCTATCCTCTCCGTGTTTTTATCTATTAAGATCTGATCTCTTCAGTTATGCCACACTGAAAGTATTAAAGAAGTCCATCCAATTAAATTACATACAACTCATTAACAGAATTTCAATAATGAAATCACATGCAATCAACAAGTTTTAAAACTCACCCAAAGGCAGAGAGGAACACACAATCATCATGCAAAATATTCGCTACTCTTTCAAAGGTTCTGTAATTGTCTGAGTCCTTTTGTTCAAAGTATCCAATGATATTTCTTCTGCTGCGCTGTAAAGACAAAGGTAAAATTATAACCTGGATTCAATTATCAAAAACGATCATTATGCCCTATGGATATCAAATACAGAGGTGCCATTCATTCAGCACTCATTAAATGCAGGAATTACTTCTTTTCTGCCTTTTCAATATTCAGAAGCATCCTTGCAAGTATTTTTTCAGTGAGAAATATTATATATATCTTGTCAAATACAACATATGATTCTTTTCACATTATTCATAGCAAAGTAAATCATTTGGTCATTGACTGAATGTGGCTGGAAGTGGTATCTTGGAATAATTTGTAATACTGCAAATGATCCAGTTTTTCACTTGGTTTCAAAAAGAAAAAAAGTACTGAACATTTCTGAATGAAAAAAAGAAGAAAATATGTACTTTAAATACATTATGTTCCATCAGTTCAACATTAAAAAAGAAATAGAAGGAATAAAATTGAAATACTTACATCAAGAGAAGTAATTTCTTCCAAATCCTGGACCTCCCGAATAGGGTTACTCTTCTGCTGCCTGATGTAATCTGCTATTGCTGTCACAGACCTCTGGCCTCTGTATTCCCTCTTCATCATCATGCCATTCCGGAAGAGTTTCAGAGTTGGGTATTTGCTTATCCTGTATCTCTGAGCTATATCCGCTAAAAAGAAATTCAGAAAATAAAACCAAAGCCCTACAAATGCAGAAATACACTGAAAGTGGTGTCTTACACATGTATGTGTGTATGGCCAAACTTCGAGAACGCCCATTTGGGCAGGGCTCTCCCCACGTGGGTGTGCCCTTCCAGCCTGCACAGTGGATTTTTCAGGTGAGGCACAGCGTGT
>JAWWEV010000083.1:89896210-89910556 GCA_035583235.1 Hafferia zeledoni | reverse complement strand
TGGTAAAGGGACTGGAGTTGGACCAAGAGTTGGACTTGATGATCTCAGAGGTCTTTTCCAACCCAATCGATTCTATGATTCTTTGTCTCACAACGTGGATTTTTGCTTCAGGTTATTCCCACATTTGTAGGAGGATGCAAGGGTTGCAGAATGGGCATTCAGGGGATCATGAATGCTCTCCAAGATGGAGAGTGCAGTCTCTAGGGATGCGGATCTTCATCAAGGGCTGAAGTTGTGTAAAAAAATTAATGGTAATAAAATGCCCACTGTCAAAACTGAATTCAAACATTATTTCATAAGTCAGAACTTGCATGATCTTTACAAATTACATTGAGATTCCATGAATGCTGGTATTTGAACTAGAACAGAGAAATTACACTCCTACACAAGTAAGTATTTGAAAACCATCATTTTACAAAATATAAAATGCAAGTACATGAAAAATTGTTTGAATTAATTCAAAAGTCAAATAGAGTAAACCTTAAATGCTTCATTAAGCTCTGGCATTTGATACAGGTAGAGTTAGCATAAGCAGAGCAACTACAAAATTATATTCCTTTTAAAATTGGAAATACACAATGCAAATACATGGAATATTGTTTGAACTCATTCATAGATTGCATTAGTTATAGTAAATCCTAAATTAAATTTAAAAATATTTCCAGACATTCCCACTGCCCATTTTCTGATGAAAAGAGGTATTTGAAACAATCTACCTAAAAAAACCCCAACAACCAAAACCAACTCTCCCAGCTAAGACTTTATGACTATTTATTCTCTTCAGGTACTAAGGTTCCTAAAAGGAACAAATCTTTTGCTGAATTAATCATTAAATTACAAGCCCAGTGTCTGTGCTACCAGAGTGGTTTCCCATTACTTCTGATAGGAAGTTACTGACATACTTGATCATCTTTTCTCCTATAAATAAGAAATCTCAAGAACAGCAATGACTTGGATTCAGATTCTCTCTTCCCCATTTTGCATGTGTACCTATTCACATGCAACCATTTCTAAACTGGCCGGGCTTTTTTCTACTGTTCATTCCACCAAACTCCAACAGGAATGCCTTACTCATTTCTCTTCACAGGCCACTGTTTTGATAGTTCTCCTGAGCAAAGCTGATTCTTACAGTAGGGAAGAGACAGCAGCTTTTACTGTTGTTTAGAAAGAAGCTTTTATGTGAAACCTGACATTTACTCTCGTGTTTTCTAAGACAGTCTCCCATGTCATCTGATCGAGATCCTCTAGGAAAACATGCCCTGTGAGCCATCATTTGTGATCCATACATTTGTCAAGTCTCTTGTACTGTCAGCCATTTCTCCACTGTCTGAGCATCGTGTGTTCCTCTATTCAAAGGAATGCCAAACCCTGGATTTTTGGGACTGTCAGGCTTTTCACACGGTGTGTGCACACATGACCCCACCTACAGCTTCAAGCGAGCACACAGCCAGTGACATGTTTCCCAGGATGCTTCAGATTCCATTGTTCTATGTCAACACCACAACACACTGTACAAAGTTCAGCTAACGTATCAGACCACGTCACCATCAATCTCAATTCCACTGCAACCAAACTAAAATTATATGTGCAATTGAGAAAATGTTGAAAAATGACACCAAGACACACTATACTGAAGAAGGTTTCCACCCACAATGTACTTAGGAAGGTCCTTCCCACTGAAGGACCAGCAATATTTACAAGAGTCAGGGTATCACCCCACTGTTAACTCAGCACACTTTTAATCTTTCAGGGTCATAATTTGTACCACCACCAAACAAGTATTTAGATTTTAAGTTTACAGGGCTGGCTCCCAAAAAGCAGGTCCATGAGGATTTGAACAATACTGACAATTATCCTAAGTGTCCACCTCATAATATAAGGCACCATCTGAAGAATTCACATGTTGAACAGAGGACCACAAAAGCCTGAAAAGTTATCTGGAAGAAAATCAAAGTTTCAAAACTCAAACCCTGTAAAAACAATTTCTGAAAATATTCAGTGTCCCTTTTTCTGAGGGGGAGGTGGAGATGTGGGGAGGTGTCTTCATGTTGTCTGAGGAAGAGCAAGAACGAAACGCATTTCCTAACTCTGGTTTTACAAGATGATTACAGGAGTTGCATAGCTGCATATATGGAGAGCTTGAATGTACCAGATCCAACACTAATCTTTTTTGTGTGTGTCAAATCATCTGAAGTCTTCCCTACCCTTCTGCAATACCTTCCATCTCAAAACTAACAAATTCTTTCAGCTGTACATTTGAAGCTGGGACTATCAAATGAGTATTCTGCTTGCTCACCTGAGATCAATCAGCATCTTTTGAAGTGCCTCAGGCTACCTGCCAGGGTACACTAGAGAGGAGAAATGAAATCTGTCTTTCATATATACTTTTTTACTTTTTATTCTGCAATGTTTTTTCTCTCGAGTTTACTTCAAAGGCCTTTTTGCCTCCTACTTCCCTGCATACAGCACTACACTCACCTTATTTTTAAGTAATTTATGATACACCATTAATCCTCTCCAGTTAAACTACACTTCTCGTGACACTTGCACAGAAGTCGTAAGACCTGGGAATACTCATAGGAAGCAGAGTTAGAAAGGAACTTGGGAAACCATCCAAAGTAGGTATCCTACTCCAGTGCCTGTGATAGTGCCTGGATCACTGGGTATGAAGGACCAAAACAGGTACAAGAAAAGCAATCAGTGTTGAGCATCAAATCAGGTAACAGCATGTCCAGAGCACCTTCTGCTGCAGAGGAGCACCCACAACAGCCAGGCCTGCTCTTAGCAGGGCCTCACCAGCAGGCAGCCCATAACCCTGAGCAGTGCCATCAACAACCCCTTTGAATCACTTCCACTTTTTATTTTATCCAAGGTAACTCTTTCAGACTGATATTTTTTTCCCCAAGCAAAGTGAAGTGACAGAAATGCAATGAAATCCTCAGCTTGTTTAGAGTTCCATTTACAGTTCATTTATGAACTTCCAAATTTTCTCTCCTACTGAGTTATTTTGCTTACCAAAGGCATGGTACCAATACAACCAAATTTCTGAACACTAACATTAACACACATTGCAGGGCTGGGCAGACCCAGAGGGATCAGCAGCTCACAGCAGTGGATGAAAACACCACTCATGGACACATTTTGAATGGAACAACAATAATTCCCTAAACTGTCTGTCCAGCAAAGCACCTCTTTACATCTCATCAGTGAGAACTTGGTTTCTGTTTGGAGGCACAAAGATTTATTCAAACTAGCTATTATTTTTTTAATTAACTCAGAAACCAAAGGAAATAATGGTGGAGTAGAATTAAAACCCCAATATATATATACACTTTAATTTACAAGAATTCTGTACCACAGCTACTATGTTGAATTCAGAGAAGCTGCCCAAAATGTAAAATCTCCTTCAGAAACATGAGGTCTGTATTGCAATACTCACTCACAAAGAACATAAACACATGAAAACCACTGTACCAACTGAGTTTCCAATGTTGCTACACAAAGGATACAAAAAACCCATAAAAAATACAAAAAGGGAAAAAAATACAAAAATCCACAAACAAACAAAAAAACCCACCAAACCAAACCTTCTTAATAACATATATGCAGAAAGGTCTTCTGTAATTTTATATAGAGCATAATTTTTATTAGCTATTATAATTAGAAAAGAAGTGTACAATTTTTATGGTAAGTGAATTACTAAATTGAATCTACCTAAACCACCAGAGATTTTAAGACCACACAATGTAGTGGAACTGGACTGTTTTAAGTTATGAAAGGACAAGGTCTTGAAAGCTGAAAGAGCACCTGCTAAAACTACCTGTTCCATCAGATTTCCTTGGTGTACATTCCACACCAGGTTAAATACAGCCTGATGACTTAACTTCACATTACAGTTATAATTATCTTCCACCATATTATAAACTGGTGTAAAATATAACACATCAGGGGCTTAATACAGTGTTAATATTCAGATTTTGTATTTAGTCTGATAAGGACCTAGTGCCTTCAGAAAAAACATCTTGGTATTGGCACTAAGAGCAGACAGAATGATGGTTTTGTCATTAAGCATCAAACACTTGGCAGTGCATCAATAATTCTCTTTAATTTGCTGTACCCTCAGAAGGTGGTGTGAGCTGCTGGGCCCTGCAGTGTGCTGCAATAATAGTACATTAAATGGAAAGTATCCATGCCTGGCTGACCAGTCTCAAAGATGTTTCTGAGTGGCCTGAAATTAGCTATTTGGATTCCCTACAGAGTCTTGGCCTCAAAGAGAAACAGAACATTCGTAATGCGAATAATCCACCATCTCCAGAACATCATTCTAACAGTGAGCTACCAGTGGTATGAAATCTGCAGGCATAACAACACCCCAAAATATTGACATAAACCTTATAGTGTTGCTAAAATATGGAAGCACATAAAAAATATAAAGCTTGTGGGAAAACCCCAAGCCCTGAAAATCTTGACTCCAAAATTTAGTAAATACTACAGCAGGCCCAAACTGGATAATACAGTAATATTCACTCTCTTGCCAGAAAGCTGCTATTACATACATTAAAATCAAAGTTTAAATACTTAAAAGTTTGGGACATACTCAGTAACTGTATGCCATGAAATGTACCATCATTTACAACCCAGCAAATAAATACCAGAAACTAAGAATGACAAGTACAGCTTTGCTTTTTTAATGCAAAAAAGTAATGTAAATTGCCTGTCATTAAAGGATTTTATTTTTAATTCTCACATTTTACAGCTTCTGCAGCAGAAGTCATGCTCATCTACTTCTTAAAATCAGAAAGAGTAAATACAGAGAAAAAAACCTCAGCAACACAGGCAGATTTTACCACAGTCTTTTGTGAGAAATTTATAGAAAGTTTCATGGTCAATAACTTGACTCAGTGAAAAGATAAAGATGAGCCAACCAGACTGTTACACACCAAGATAAGACTTATTTATAAAGGACAATCATACAAAGCAAGTAAACTGAAAGCATGAATGTCCTTAATTCCCCCATCTCCTCAAAATGGTTCAAGTTAGTTTGAGAAGCTACCACTGAGAAAGTGATGGAATATATAAAAAAGTACATGCAAAAGTAATTTCAATATGTAGATCAACTGAAAAACAAATAAAATGCTTGCTATAACTGCATTTATTTTCTACAATTGCAAAGATCAGGGCAGACTATTTGTGTAGATCCTGCAGGAGATCTCAGACCAAAGACAGAAAAAATTCAGTAAGAAAACCAGCAAAGACTACGTATCAGGCTTTGCCTTCAATATACTACTCCAGAGGATTTCCTTGCCTTTTAGGGAATGACTTTTAAGGATGACAAATTTGAATACTTAATGCTATGCTTTTGGTTAAGACCTTCCCAAGTACACACCACAGAGACGGGTGATTGGAAGCAGAAGAAAACATGAGTGAAAAAGAAAGAAGCTAAAAGTGTATTTAAGTGTTTGAGATCTAGGAAGGTATTACAGATAAAAAAACCCTAGAAATAAGCCCCCTACAAACAAGCAACCAAAACAAACAAACAATCCCACCCCCACCCCCCTTCAAAAACTACAAAACAAACAAAAAGCCCCAACCAAAAAAACTCCACGAGTCTAGAAAAGGCTATTCGGAAAGGACACAGGAAAACATTCCCTTAACAGACAACATTATAATGACAAAGAAAAAAGTACTATGAGACTCTGAGTCAAGGAGACCAAAGCATATGTTGTAAAGCACCCCGAGTGCAGCCATTCATCTGCTGCTCTGGCAATGCTCCAGGCAGGTACAGCAGTGCATTGTTCCACACAAGGTACACGGTCTGCTCAGAGGAGGAGATTCTGCAGCCCTTGGTTAATAAACTGCTCTGCAGGAACACCTGTGTTCAAACCTTTCTATCATTTCCTCAACACAGCACAACCATTCCAACACAGGAAGGCAGCTGAAAGCTTCAAGGCTGCTCACATACCTTGGTGAACACTGTTGTGCCTCTTTTCCAGCTGAGGTTATAAAGAGGGTCTTGCATCTGAGTGAGCTGAAGATTAAACCCCAGAGGCTTTTTGGCTTCTGGTGGTTATGAATCAGTCTTACTGATATTTGGCTAGGGACAAAACAGAATCTTTTTTGGCCACTCCTGACAGTTTGAAGAATCAGTTTATTTTACATGTTAGATACCAAGTTGATACTGTTTGTTCCCTTAGAGGTTAGTTTTGATTTTTTTGATACTTGAAATCTCTTCAAGATCACAAGTCAGGTGCTTTTAATGTTGGGCAACTATGTGCATGCACACAAAACAGAGCAGAAAATAGTACCAGTGAAAGATGCTCAAGTGGACTTACTGACTTTTAAATCTGCAAATAAGAACCAAGACACAAGTCAAGAATTCTCACTGTAGGAAAAATCCTTTCCAACATCAAAAAGTGAGATAGTCTAAATGGGAAAGACAAGTGTAAATCAAAGCAGCTACTTTGCATAGATATGCACTTCACCTTTTTTTCCTGTCCTATTAAGTTCTCTCTTCAGATTTTTTGTAACAGAGCACTAAAACACAACTAGTAGGTCAACAGTGAGTCTCAGGATATGTTTCTGGGCATGTGAAAAGCCCAAAGAGGCAACTATTTGCTGGCACGTGTATGAACAGCAAAGCAAAGCTTTGACCCCTGCCTGGCTCTGCCAAAGGGAACTCACAGCCCACCAAGACTCCTGGGCAGAAGGAAGACCTGATGTTGTAGTTCTGACCCTAGTCAACAGCAGCTCCCCATTTTGCCAAGGGGGGGAAGGAAGGAACAAAAAAAACCCAAACCACAAAACTGCAATTTACAATAAGGCAGATTATATTTACACAGAAAAGAAGAAATAAAAACAGGAAAAAAACAATATACACACATACACAAGAGTAAAGCTAACAGAAAAATATCTACTTCCCCACAAAAGCAGCGATGAGGAATCTCCAGGTCTTCCAGCTCAAGGCAGCAATGTCTGTCCTCAAAGACTGCTACCGTAATAAGAGGCAGAGCAATTCTTTCTCTCTCTCTTTTATATTTGGTTTGGCATCATACGAAATACCTCTTTGGTTAGTCAGCTGACAGCCTGTGTCCCTTTCTACATCTACCAATACAGAAACATAGGGCCTACTATGAGAAACTAAAGTTTGGCCTCACTAAACCCATCACACCTGAACAGAACATACTCTTGATGCTGACAATGGAAGGTTACCCCTTCCTCTTCTTGATTGTGAAGACCTGCATCGTTTGATGCACTGGTGCTTCTCTGACACCACTATGAGCCAGTTCACTTTATAATCCCAGCCACTTTTTTCCTCATTAAACGAGATAGGCTGAACTGATTTTAAAAAGCATGTTATGGACACTATGAGAAAGCAGCATTGGATTGTGCTCCAACAAATTTGGAAGAAGAGGTTCACTGATGTAATAAAAGCAGGTCTGGGCCAAATGATGGGGCAGGTACAGCTACATTTTAGATTGCTATATAGTATATTCTTCAATACAGTTAATAACTTAGCAGCAGGTTAGCACAGAAAAGCCTAAATCAGGATTTACTTACAATGCTGATCACAGTCTACTCTCGCAAACACCACTTGATTCTTATCTGGATACTCTTCTTTAATTACATTAGAAGCTTCCTCAAAAATAGGATGCAGCATTTGGCTGAAGCGGCACCTGTAAATAGAACATAAAATCAGAACTTCGAAATAGTAATTTGAAACATTTTGCTGACTAATGAAATATTTCAATCCTTGAAGGAAAAAGTTTAAAAAAAGAAAGAAATGTTATTGGGAAAAAAGCACATCTACGTGTAACCATCCCAGTAAATGACTGGATAAAGATTTAAAAAGTAACTTGAGTAATTCAGGTGTGGAAAAAAGGTAATTCTAAATGAATACATAGTTCAAGATATGCTTCTCTGCTTTATCTGCCTGGGAAATACCATTAATCAATTATAAGCCTTTAGGAAATATATTCTGTTTAGAAAGTATATTGTTCTTTTTTTTCTATCTGAATTAGCCATGGGAAAGTAATTATAAAATGTAGTAAAAGAAGATATTTAAGACTGTTGAAATTCAAATATTCACCATCACCTTCAAGAAATATCACAAAGGGAACTTTCTACAGGTCAACAATACAAGTAGTAAGTATTGTGGATTATATTATTGCTCAGGTTTGGTAGAATTTGTGCAGACTGCTTTTACAGCACCAAGAACAAAGAGAACCCTATGGGTTCCTTCTTCCAGTTACATCAGATTTTGAAGCAAATTCTCCTTCTGCCCAGGCTGTAGGATTGTAAAGGTGCTTCTGTGGTTTAGGGTAATACTGATGCACAAGCCCATTTTTAATATGTCAGTAGAATAATTTTATATTCTGTCCTTCTAAACATATGGCAAAATTTCAAATTGAAGGCAGACAGTGGCACTGTAGAAGTTGTCAGAATGAGGCCTCATGGGGCAGACTTGCAGTCAGGGAGCCTGCAGTGAAGGCCACCCCAAACTTCACAGCAGCATCTGGGGATGCTGCCACGCCTGACACAGCAAACTGCAAAGTGAAGAGCCAAGTTTTGCTCTTGAAATACAAACAGAGATTAAGCTGATTCTCTGAAAAGGCCTGAGCAGCACACCTGTATGTTACACATCTATGTAGCATGTGCATGTTCCATGTGGCTTCCCTGACCCTCCTTCCTCTCCACGCATCTGGCTGAGCATATGACAAACTCATCTGTTCCCATTCAGAGGTCAAGCTGCATCACAGACTGGCAGTCTGCTTTGCTGGGGGGTTATTACAGAATGCCCACATGGGATGAGTATAATTAAGGCTGTAAGGTTTTAAAATTATAGCCTACTATAATGTGAATCCACTTGCAAGCACACACAGATCTTTGCATTCCCAGTGCATCTGCTCTACAGAGGATCTGCTAACAGTGGGGATTGCCCTGAAACAGCACACTGTTACCTGGCTGTATCAACTTTTAAAATGTTCCATTTATGACACAAGGATCAGAACATGGATATTTAGCCTCCTTTCTGCAGTTCATCATTTGCAATATCCAAAAATGATTTTTCAATGACAAAACAGACCTCAAATTCCAGTGTATTAAATTTACTCTCCATAGGTTTGCTTTCCTTGCTTATCTTTAATAAAACCTTTTGAAGTAGTCCACGATCCACCAGCTATCTGCAGATCACAAACTAAAAATAGCCATATTAAGTTTTATTTATTTACTTATTTTAAAAGACAGTCTTAATAGGGTAATCCCACCCAACACAGGTAAGAGATTAGACCTAGTTTCTTACTTAACTAGTTCTTACTTTACTGTGATTAAAAGAGACATTTCGAAGGGGTATATTGCTTAAATTAATTCTAACAAAGATTCAGTATGCAAGTTGGGGTTTTTTTAAATATAATTTCAAGTAAACAGTTCCCTCTAAGTATGTCTTTCACAATGTCTAACCAATTCAGCCCCAAATTCCTTCCTTTTCCAGTTGCTCAGATTTCATCTCTCAATTATTTCTCCAGATCTCCACTCAAAAGGTCTTACAAATTAGAGAAAGAATTTATTTTTTGCGTAATTTCTTTTTTTTCTACCACATACATATGGGACCAACACAGAAGAAAATCGAGAGTCTAAAGTATTCCATTCTTTTTTCTCTGACAGGAGCCTGAGTGAAGCATAGGATGGCAGAACTGCAGAAGGGAAAGTAATCAGGATATAAACCCAGGAAAGAAGTGGTTTGAAAGCAACATGCTATGATATTTTTAACTAGAAAACTACAGCCAAATACGACAGTTTTCAGTAGACAAAAGTTTAAACATAGAAGAAACAACGTGAATAACTTACCAATCAGCATAAAAATTAACTAAAGCAACATCTGCATTGTCTGAGGGGAAAGAAAAAGAAAAAACCCAATGTCACACTGAGAGGCAACAACTTAGTTCTTTTATCTGAGATTATCAAAATAGGCACAAAGAAACTCTAAAAGTGAGTATTTCTACATTATCCAGCATATAGCTTAGTCTGATTGCTACAAGACTGCTAGGATGAATCTTATCTGAAATATAATCTGTAACAAATGGGAGAGTGAAGAAAGAGGCCTTCAGTCAAGTGTTCCGGTGACTTTATTGATATATTAAAAATGCAAATTCTTAAGGTATTAAGATACAGAAATAATTAAGTGACACATGAAATAAAAAGTAATTCTGGATTTAAAATTAAGGCACTCACATCCAGAAATTGTACTCTACTGTACTCTTGGGCATTAACTCTTATTATTCATAAGTGTTACAAAACAAAAGCTGAAATCTCAACTCTTGGGGTCAGAAGACTCCCCAACAGGCAGCCTGCCCGTGCAACTCACTCCAGTCAGCTCTTACCTGCCTTATTTGACAAGGAGCTGGATAATAAGGCAAAAGAAATATTCAGTCCCCCCAAAATGAAAAATACTAAGAGACACTCAAAAAAATGCAATATTATAGGGATACATGTGATGAGGTAGTGAAATAATGTTCCTATATATTACTTTTCATGTACCATAAAAAAAACCAGAAAATACACCAGAAAAGGGTAAATCTCGTGCCCAAAAATAAACTATGATCTTTACACAATATAACAACCATACTTTAAATTGATTTTTAGGAGTAGTAGTAGCCTAGACATTGAAAAAAAATGAAACATATACTGAAATATAGAATATCATCCACAGCTTTATAAAGCAGAAATGCTGACAAACTGACAAGGTGGCAGAGCAGTTACATGGGAAGATGAAGATGACACTGGAGATGACACTGTGCTGGTAAAGACACTCTTGAGAAGGCTGGGGAACACCACGGCATTAAGATTTTCATTATCAGAAAGGAAAGCAAGTCGTGAATAGGGAATTAACAAGCACTGAGAAGTTTAAGGTTACATTCAAGACAAAGTACTTATTGAAAGCAATCAGATAAGTTTAAAAAGTACTTACACTTGGCATATATTTCTTTTTATCAATAACATTTTATAAAATTATTTTATATTTTCCACTGTTTGAAATGTATTTACAAACAGATCTCAAAGCATTCCCATAACATTTGGCAAATTATAGTAGAGACTTTAATAAAAGAGAAAAAAGATTTTTTTTTTCCCCTTGGTGTATTGAAACAACATCATAACTTTTTTTTCTGCAAAGATACACAAAGGTAAGTTGTATATTTTTCAGTGGAAAATGGTTCAGACAAGGCATACACATCTGTTTAATGTGCAGATCTCCCTTTCGTGGGTCACCAGAATAAGGGCAATGCTCTACTTGAAGAAAAGCACAGCTGAATAAGCAAGATCCTTAAGGCCCATCATCATGGGTTTCACTTGCTGCTATTTTTTTGGGGAACTTTTAAAATGCCCTCTGGACAGGTTTTGGTTATGTAATCAAGCATTCTTATCTGCAAACAGAACACCAGTTATTTTTCTTAGACACTTCCAATTCTCATTGCAATACATTAGTTCAGACAGCTAATTTTGACCACAGGCACTTAATATTTCTAAGCCAATTGCAATTCATATATTCAAAGCTAGGGTATGCATATTCATTTAATAACACTGCAATATTCACACAGATAAGTAACTGCAGTCATACAAAGAAAAAATTATTCAAAGTACTCACTTAAAATGTCATCTATATTTCCACTATCTAGACTTGTTATTTCACTTCTTGCTGGACTAAATAGCCAAGACACCTAAAAAAAGAAAGTAAACCAGTAAGATATGTAAAGTTTCAGCAATAAAGTATTAACTTATGTATGATTTTTAAGTGTTGTAGTTCAAAAGCTGAAGAAGAACTGTAATTCAGTCCATGCATTTCAGATGACAGCAGTACAACAAATACACGATTTACAGATACAATGCACTTCCACAATTAAAGCAAAATAAGCAATCTCTTACCATGATTCCTTATTATGTAGGTAGAAATGTTAGAGGTAAATATTGTTCTTAGAGGTGCAATATAAGTTCACTGAGAAGAAAGAAACAACCCCCCATTTTAGCCACCTAACAGCCTCATGCAGCCCAGAGGTGCGTGGGCACGGAGCTGAACCCAGCAATTGTCCCCCTCACTTACAGACCTTGTCTGGCTAAAAACTTTCTCATTAAGTAAAGCTTTATTGCCTACATTTTCTTGCTGTGTTAGGAAACAGTATCAGGATATAACTCAGTGAGCTACAGTCTTACCTCCTTCTGTATTTTTACTTGACACAGCTTTAGTCCCAGCATGCAACAGTCACATCAGACTATAAAAACTGAGGTACAACATCAGCCAAGTAATTCCATTACAAAGCAGCACATGTATTACTCCTATCCAACTTTCACAGCAATACACAGTTTCATTGAAGACCACTCTCATATTTGCTGCAACAGGCCCAGTTATTTTTTTCCCAAAATGCAGTGAGGGAAAGAGGGGGGGAAAAGGAAAAAAGAGATGCTGTTCTATCCCAGATGAGAGAGGTATCAGTGAATTACAACTTATTTTTGCTTTGAGAGAGAAAAGCACACAAATTTTTGAGTGGGACAATACAGATTCTGGTCTTAGACATGAATGTTTTCATCCTGAGCAACCTGGTTAGAAAGTCATCACTTCCCTAAGCACAGCCAGGTCTTGGACCAGGATGCTCTGCCTGCTGTGATGCCTTCCAGCTTCGTGTATGGTTCCTCAGCTGACAGAGATAAGGAGAAAGGAAAAGGAAGGGTTTTGGTACAGAACTGATGGGAAGGCACAGGTCAAGGAGTCAGGCAGAGACCAGAGATTCCCAGGGACACCTGCAAGGAATGAGTCCTCACACTGAGATGGGGCGGCACAGACATACAGACTATTGATGTTCCTGCAGACTCAGTTCACTCCTTGCAGAGGCAAAGAAAATCTGCTCAAAAGTGCCCAAGAGAAAACATAGCTGGAAGCATGAAGACCATCCAAATAAAACCACACAGAGCAGCTGGATACAAGGAACCAATAATACAAGGATGTCTGTGTCTATGGAGGAGTCTGAGACCTATTCTGAACCTATCCCAGAGCTGTGACTACAGAGAGCAGCCTTCAGGATACACCTGTCTTCAACACTGTTTATGATTTATCAAAAGACTCATGCAATGTCACACATCAAGTTTCCTAACAATTGCTGCAAGTGTAAATCAAATATTTGCCTAAAAAAAAAAAGGTGCCAAGCTAGATCTCTGACTCTCTTAAGATCAGCTTCAACAAGGGTGGGAAATTTCTACAGCAAGAGACAGCCAATAGCTCTCAAACTATCACTGTAAATGGCACACAGGTGAGATCTGCAGCTATCATTTTCAATTCCTTCTCAGTTGTGGATCACCAGCCACTTCTTGGTGAAGACACTGATCCATCTGTATTTCCCATATAGAGGCCGCTGGGTAGCATATCTAAGCCATCTAACATTACAGGCTGAAAAACACACCAGCTGTTGCAATACAAAATATATACCAGTGATCCTCAGGAATTTAACAAGATACTGGTCTTAAATGCAACTCTCAGATTTGTGGTGGAGTTTCCAGTGCCTTCCTGTTGCACTTTTAACAGCCTGAGACAAATGTCTGAACTGTGGCTTTAAGAAGACTGGAGAGAAACAAAACTTATGGTTGAGCTGTGAGGTCCATAGATGAAACAGGCAGTGTAACAACACAGTTTGCCAAAAAAAAATCTGACTAAGCTAGCTTTGCAATGCACAGGTTGCAGCAGGCCAGTATTAGGGAAGTTCCTTTGAAGATGCTGGCATTGTGGAATACTGAGCAGCAAGAAGGTAGGACTCTGCCTTCAGTCTTTGCTATGTGTATGTATCTGGATCCACACTGGCCAAATTATCCCTAGAGGGGCAACAGCTGATGGCCACCATCACTGCAGACAGCTCCCCGTCCCCCCTTGGGTGGTGCATGGGGTGACAACCCCCATGGTGTTGCTACGGGAGGTGTTGGTAGCAGCAGTGATGTTTGCAGTGAGCAGTGGGTCAGGTCAGCACGGGAAGGAGCACACGGGCACATGCTGTTTTGTTGCAAATGTCAGGATAGACCTGACTTGCGTACAATTGAAACAGTAGCTATGATTAACAGTAACAGTTGGAATACTGCTCTAGGTAATAAAGGGTAGGATAACCCAACACTGATTTTGGTGGTCGTCATCTGATCCTACCACAGGTGACTTTGTAAACCAGTGTTCCAAGGCTTCAATGGGATGAAGTTCAACAAGACCAAGTGCCCTTTGGCCACAACAACCCCATGCAGCGCTACAGGCACAGAGTGGCTGGAAAGCAGCCAGGCAGAAAGGGACCTGGGGGTACTAATTGACAGGAAGCTCAACATGAGCCA
>JAWWEV010000083.1:89877647-89888586 GCA_035583235.1 Hafferia zeledoni | reverse complement strand
TTTTTGATCCAGGCCAGGATCCCATTGGCCTTCTTGGCCACCTGGGCACACTGTTGGCTCATGTTGAGCTTCCTGTCCATGAGTACCCCCAGGTCCCTTTCTGCCTGGCTGCTTTCCAGCCACTCTGTGCCCAGCCTGTAGATCCTCCTTGTGCCACAGATTTTGTTTTTCCTTCAGCATGATTGAGATGCCAGTTTTCCTCAGACTATCTCCTAATATTTCAGCAGGAGCTTAAGGTTTTGTTTGTGCACTATCAAAAGAGAGCTCCAGTTCTTTGTGATGCAGCTGTTTGTAGCATATGCAGTGTTTGCCCATCCCGTAAAGCCACTGAGAAATACAATTCCATAGCTGCATTCTCATTGACAACTTGGCATGGGAAAAATATTCCAAATTAAATGAGGAAAAAAAAAAGATACCTGTTAAATTAATTCCGTGGCTATCTTCCATTGAAGAGCATTGATTAAAGCAATGCTACCTGAACATGCAGAGAAAAATTCACCTTTGGCACCACAGCCGCAGGAACCTTGAGGAGTGAGTGGCTAATTCAGACTGCGTAAGAGCCGTTTTCTGTCTACCCTAAACAGCTGCAAAAGGGCCTGCACATCCACAGTCAATTTATCCCAGATAACTCTGGACTGCAGAAGAGTAGAATGCAGAGGACAGGACACATGCCACGGATATTGTGAAATGCACAAATCATACAGAGATACTCCATTGCTGGTTTACCCTCCCTCAACAAATATTAAACCTGCCAGCTTCAAGCTGACTCCCACAAAAATATTCAAGCAGGTATTCCAGACTGGTCCTAAAAATAGTCTGAACACATTAGCAGGGTGCAGTGCTTGAACTGGGAACAGGTATCGGACACCCGGGCTCTGCAATGAACCAACTTGGTGTAGCAAACATGGAGAACTGCTGCCACCAAAACTGTCACCGAAACCCTCAGCAAGGGATCACAGCTGTGTATTGGCTTGTTTTAATATAATGTTCAACAGCAATATAATACTAACTGTATGTGTGTATTTGCCCCGGTTTAGCAAATTCTGCTAGCCTATGCTGACAGAAAAAAATGCTAAAAACAAAAAGACCTCTCTCCCCTGCAATTTTACCTTTGCAACCAGAGCAGTTTTAAATGACATTCAAAGGCAATTCCGGAGAGGCCTGCACACTCCTGAGCTTCCTTCACTAATTAACGGATCATTAGTAGGAGAGAACCCCTAACTGTTCACCCCCTGCACCACATACTCTCTTAATTACATTTGTGAGGCAACCGCTTTTTCTTTCAGTCCTTCTGTCCAAAATCCCAAGTGAACTGACTCAATGAGGAGGGAAAAAAAAAAGGAAAAAAGGAAAAAAATATGTTTTTTCTTATACATGTTTATGAAGATTCATAACTTCTATGACTGGCAAAGAATACAGGAGCTAAGTGCTTTCAGGATTTCAATGAAAAGGGATTTCAATGAACTATAAGAGTCAGAAATGATAGACTGACTAAAGGAACAAAAACTCCAAAAACTCTTCTGGGATTACAAATACGGATACATCAATGAAAAGCTTTCCCTTTGTGAAGCTTTTGAGAAAGTTAATTGTATCATCACTTCATAATCACGACAGCTATAGGAAACAGCAAAACACTATCACAGCTGTTGTTTTCTTTTTTGAGACCATTGGAACAGGCACCTATTCCTTGCCTTTCAAAATACTTCCTTGCAGAGTTCCTCATGAACAAGTTCTCTCCATGTTTATCTCCAATTGCCACACACATCCACTTGGAGAAAAAAGATAAGCTTTACTGCCAGTTATCTTACAACAGAGATTAAACTGCTCTTCTTTTCTCCTTTTCACAAATCTATGAAAATAAAACTCAAAAAACTTGACAGCCTTACAGACTTTTTTTTTGGATGCACCTCAATGAAATACACACAAGAAACATGCAAGAACCACCGATGCCAGACAAGACAGAAGAGATACTGGCTGCAAAAAGCATGTGAAGGAACCAGGTCATTTACTTAACTCTTTCTGGGTCCCTACCTTCTGCTCAGGTTCCTTTTCATGAATTCCATTCAGAATACAAAGTTTCAGTCATTACAATAATCTAAGCCACAGAGAAGTATATTCCTTTGAAACTGAAGCAGCAAACCATACAGCTGAAATCTCCCGGTGTGTTACAGCATATCATTCATTTTGGTCCCAAAGTGAAGCAGCTGGGAGACTCCAACACATAAAATGGGGTAATTTATGTCTTCCAGGAAGGAAGCCATTGGGCTTCTGGTGTTTCACTTCCTTGCTGCTGCTGCCGAAACTGTCACATACAGGTCACCAACGACTGGGGCTCACACTAAATCCCATCTATAATCTACTATGATACTTTTAATTAAAAAAAAGAGTATCTTCCAGAACCACTGAATAAAGCAACAAGACCTGAAGGCACTCAGGTCTTAAAAATAATTCAGGCCACTCATAGAACATGGCTCTGAAAGCCAAAAGGGCCCAGGAGAGCCTGTTCATCTTCAAGGACAAGCTCTTTGCCGCACAAAACCAATTCACCTCACTGTGCAAGAACTGGTATGGCAGCAGACAGAATTTCTGGACAAGTTTTAAAAAAAAGAAAAAAAGGAAGCCCGCAGAAGGTAGAGGTAAGCAAATAAATACTTTGTAGGAGTAGAAAAACAGTGCTTGAGCAGGCAGCAGTCCAAGCTCAGCTGGAGCTGAGAGAAAGAACTTAAGGGTAATGCAGAAGGTTTCTACGGGTATGCTGGCAAGAAAATGAAGAGTAAGAAAATCGTAGGCCTGCTGCTCAACTAGCAGGGGACATAACAACAAAGTACATGGAAAAGGCTTAGACACTCAATGTTGTCTTTGATTTTCTAGTGATGAGTCCTGAGCCTTCTAGTAGAGAACTAGGGAACAGCAGCATTACCCACATGAGCAGGAGACCAAGTTAGAAAGCTCTCAGGCAAATGGGATGTACAGAGAGCCACAGAACCAGACCAAATGTATATTCCTGGGTCACCAGGAGAATTACAGAGACTAATTTTCATTCCAAAAGCCACATCTGTCCAGTGCATATGTGGAAAAAGTAAATCAATCTGACTGTTTTCTGTAGGGAGTCATTTAGCTCTGTAAATGAGAGGAATACTGTAAACTGCTTGCCTTGACCTTAGCAAGCTTTGAACACAGTGTCTCAAAGTATGCTTAGACCAAATCAGTCATACATGAACTAAATAAGTGAACTATAAAGTGAGTGATGCAGCAGCTGAACTGCTGAGCTCAAAGGGCTGTAACCAAAGATACCATGTCCAAGTGGCCTCTAATGGAGTTTTTCCAGATCAATATTGAGTGTAAGGTTTGTCTTTACTCATGACCAGAACCATGGAACAGACTGCCCCCTCAGCAACTTCCCAAGGACATGGAACTGGGTGAAGCAATTTATAACTAGAGGGGAGACCTGCTATTCAGAGAGATCTCACAACTGTCTGGAGAAATGTCAACACCAACAAAGGCAAGTCCTGCATCTCAGGTGGAATAATCACATACAGGCTGGGAGTGAATCAGATAGAAAAACAGTTTTGCAGAAAAGGTATTGAGAAGGAAGTTGAAGAGGAGTCAGCAGGATGACCCTTGAAGGAAAGACAACTGCACACGGCTGTGTTTGCAAAAGTGTAGCCAGCAGGCCAAGGAAGGTGACTCTTCCCTTCCATTTGGCACTTGTGTGACCACATCTGAAGGATTCAGCCCAGCTTTTGGACGGTCTGTACAAGACATTAACACATGAGAGTGAAGTCCAGCAGATAGCTGTGAAGGCGAGTAGTGAATGGAAAACAGGTTATACAAGGAGAGGGGAAGTTATTACTGCTGCTACCAGTGGCCTAATTGGAGACTACAGAGAAGGCAGGGTCAGACTCTTCTCAAAGATGCAGGGACAGGACAAGAGGCAGTGTACCCAATCTACACCTCCAGATAGATTTTTTCAGAGAAAACTTTCAACAAGGTTTTGATCCAACACTAAAATGGGTGCCCAGGGAGTTTACAAAACTTCCACCTTGGATATATAGTATCACTGGAAAAATTCCATCTAAGTTAGTCTGGCATTGAGCAGGGAGTAAGACCAGATGACTTTCAGAGGTCCCTTCCCATTTAAATGATCAAACTTCCAGTGCAAATCAAAACCCAGAACTTGATCCTATCAGGTAAATATGGTGAAACTCAACACTCCCCTGCATTAAAGCTTCCTTGCTAAAGCCAGACTAATAGGGCAAGAAAAAAAGGAAGGAAGAAAACTAGAACACTTACTACACTAAAAATAGATGGAGATTTACTGTGTTCAGCAGAAACCTTGTGCTGCACATACAGCTACCTGGGAACCAGTTATTGCTGAAGGCATGCACAGAGCACCTCCCTTTAGAGAACCACACGTGATGCCCTGTCCTCACTGCTTTCACTATTTCAACCACTCTGTGGTCTAAGACACAGACCACTGCACTTTGCATCTTGCTTTGTGCCATGGCAGCCAACGAGACAACATTTATGTTCTATCAGCTACACAAAAAGCAGATCTTGTGGACCACTACCAGATTAAAGGGGGGTTGTGCAGGCATTTGAAAGCGCTCCCAGATTTGGGTCATTCCCAGGAAGAGGCGTCAGGTCACAGGTGTTTTTCTGGAGGACACAGTACTGTGACTTTGAACATGTTTTAATGGCATGAATGGCTCTCAGCTTTAAAGGGTGTATTATCCAGGTAGTCAGTTTCTCAGCAGTAGCACACACGAAAATAAGAAAAATTATGGAATTCTTTCACAATATACTTTTTTGCTTTTTGAAAGGCACTTTTTGTAATCACCAGTTCATAATTTAATACAGACACAGTCCTGCAGCTGGTTTGGAGAAACAAAGCATCCTCAACCAGCAGTGAAAAAACCCATTCTGATGTAGTATTTAGTATAACTGTAACTTCACAGAGTAACTCTTAACAATGTAAAAAGAAATACCTGAGAGACAGTAAATTTAAAAATAAAATTACAGTTAATCAAAATTCTAAAATCTCATTTATTTTTTTAAATTACACTACATAAGCAGTTGACATTACTAACAGTTCTGAAAAAGAAAATTGCATGTGTTTCTACCAACAGTTAGGATGTTTCCAATGAAGACATATCAAGGGAGAAAAGGAGGGTAAAAGCAGAACTCTCAGGAGGAATTTTGATTTCACTTCCCTTCCTAATTCCCTATAATGCACCTGTCCTCCTCTACTTCTCAGGGGGCATTTTCTCCAGTTTGGAGAAAATATTCCTTATGCTCTGATATCTACACCCTATGGTGCTTCTGTTTACATTTCCAAGTGTTCCTATGTTTCCTCCTCTACATCATTAGAGAAATCACTCTTAAATGGGGTGGGGGAAAACAATGAACAAGTTATTGCTAATGCACCCAAACGCACTCCATTACTGAAGTACTTACTCTTGAATGTACCTCCAGACTCCCTTGAAGAGTTTTTGAAGAAGGGCTGATATAAAATTTACAGCATGTCTGTACACCTGCCTTTTGCACGAGACAATTCCCTCCCTTTTAAGCAAACAAAATATCTGGAAGCTGTACAAGTGAGGCTCACAAAGAGCTTGCAAAGTAAATAATTGATCCTCCTGAATAGCATCTTATGATCCTTAAGCCTTTCAAAAGAAATACGTCTGATTAAAACACCCAGGATGTGGCAATTGTGCTTTCTTAGAAAAGAAATATGAGGACCAGACTTCTGCTGAAGAAAGCTGTCCTGCCAGAAAGCCCACAAAAAAGCAGCCAACCAAAAAACAGGGCAGGTTATGGAGGAGGACAGTAAGGATATCAAAAGATACCAAAAGAGTGTGTCACCACAGTGTTCTTCAGCCAGCGGCAAGAGCATCTGACTTCTTATTGTCAATAACTCATTTGTACATTTTTCAGCATTGTCCAAGTCTTGTATGAAGAAACAGTTTGGTTTCTTCTCTTCCCTCCTGAGCACTTCAAAAATGAAACTTGCCCATCACATGGCATAGCAAGAAGAATGCCAGACTCCTCTGCTTCCCCTCACCAACCCAGGGAAAGTTCCTCGGTTAACTATCATTTCACTCTTTAGAGACCATGACTGATGACAACTCAGAAGTCCCATGCTACTCTTGGAGGAAACCCCTTTCATTGTGTAAGACTCAGTGGTCTAAATTTTGCCTGTAACTACAATTTTTGACTAATGATCAAACTCTGAATAGAATATTTTGAGCAGGATTCCCAGTTATAAGATTTGGGTTTTAACATAAACATAAAGAGGCAAATGCACAGAAATATGCTCTGGACATAAATTGTGCAGACTGTTAAACTTCTCTTTGGGCAACTTACTACACATTTAACATTATGCTAAAAGACATAATTCTATTGTATTTTACTTTCACTCTTTGGGTACTTGGTGTCATATTAGCAAGACATGAAAGGCAGTGGCAGTAAAACAAGAAACAGAACTATGACCCTACTGATTTTTACCCAATTAGAGAACTTCCCCCTTTATTCCCTTCCCTATCCGTTGGTGGTTTCCTCTTGTCACAGCTATTGCTCAGGGACACTGTGCATGAGCCCCATGGGAAGCAGTGAGCAATACAACGAATATCTTTCAAACACAGGCAGAAGTACCACATGCAACAGTGTCTTGTTCCAGAATTTTCTTTATAGGAAAAGTATACCTGACTGCAAGTACGGGTATAACCTATGGAATGAGTGAGCAAAGAACCACACCTTGCCTTAGGGGAGAATGTGATGAGCCAGTCTCCCATCAGCATTTATTCCACTGGCTTGATTTCACCTTAAAGGCCTGTCCTACCCAGCATTAAGCAACATACCAACACTGCAGAAACGTCTCAATCTACAAGGGCCCCCACGACATTACGATGCATCTCCTATTCTAGTCTTGGAAAGAGCTGCACTGTGCCCTGCTGGCCCCTGCACTCGGGTCGTGAGGAAGGGGTCACACCAGCCTATACCTCCCCTGTCCCCTCTCCAGTCTCTTTTTGCCTTCCAGCAGCCCAGTGTAATGCTAGAAACAAAAGGCTGAAGGGTTGGAAGGGCAATGGTTGTGCTGGGACTGGCAGGTATCCCTTTGCACTGCAATCTTCATCCTGTCAACCCAACCTGCAGTGAGACCAGGGAAGAAGAATATTAGTGAGACTCAAGGCCCTTCAAAATTTAAGTGATCTCCTACTGTCGAACTTTTATAGACAAGAGAAATTCTTTTGATACTGATATTCTTTTGATCTTATCTTACTGGTATCTTTTCTTTTGCAGCATAGAAATATGCTTATCCAAAAGTCTGGAAATGTAAAGGATTTCTGTTGACTTCACTGATATTACTAAGCAAGACCAGCTTAGTAAGCTGTTTTCACAGCTACATATCATTGTGTATTCTGTTCTAGGAAGCACTGATGTAACACTGACAAGCTCACTATCCACAAAATATGCCATACTCAAAGAGGCTCGGCTGGATGGTGCATCCTTTGGATGCAGACCAGAAGGCCAAGATCACAGCTGCACTGCTGGACTGAAGTAACCATGAAGAGTTGGTTAAAAGAAAAACAAAGTTACCAAAACTTTAAAGCTAATTTGATACACTTTATCAAAGTCTCTGAAAGCCAGCTGAAAACAAACAGCAACTTCTACAAAGTTTTTCAGGCATTTTAAAGAAAATGGGTCCCCTCCCACTCCCAGTCTGCTCAGGACAACTTTTCCAAAACTCTTAGTAAGGTTTACTAAAATGACTCCTTGGCTTGATTCATGTAATTAGACATCTTACAACACAGGGCCATGGCTGATGTGATGCTGAATAGTTGCACAGGTAACATTATGCATAATTGCATTTTTTAAAAAAACAACTCCGATCTGTATTCTTAAAGTTTTATGCATACAGTTCTTTTAAGTCACATCAGAAATGGGTTTGAATGACTCATGCAAAAAGAAACAGCAAATAACACATGGGTAAGGTTCAGAGCACAGCCATTTCCTACTTTTTCTGTTGGCAAACATATCTCTAAGTGATGCATATTATATTAGCATTGATTAACTGTGCTACAAAGAAAGAAAAATGCTTTCATTAACTCACGCCTGCTTTTTCAGACTGTACTTGCCCATTTCAACAGCATTTTTAAACAGTACACACTCCTTGGTTTTGCTCATTACTCTCTATTCAAAATAGTGTTGAAAACCAATCTAGTACATAAACAACAATGTTTTAACACACAGATGACACTGAAAAGTATCAGGTTCTTCCTTTAGTCTCTCATATAGTCATATAGTGAGCTTACACACTATAGTCATCTATGTATAAACGTTTCAAATGTGTTCTTTTCAAACCCTACCAATCACATATATTTACTAAGCCTGAAACGACAGAAAGTTTGTAATAATCTAACCAGAGCTTATCCAGGTAGAAGTCCACATTTCAAAGGGATAATGAGTACTTGTACTGCTCATTAAGTACTTGTCCTCACATTCCTAAGCAATTCATACATTAGCAGCTATGTACTCCTCTTGGGACCCCCAAAGCTCTATCTACTTTTATCTCAATTTATTCCTTCATTTTCTGGCCAATTTTTTTCTCCCAAATGCTTAAAATAGCTTGATTAAACGCATTAGTATCCTGAGAGAAAAATCCTATTCAAATTTAATCACACAAGTCCCCTGTAGTTCTGCAAGTCACTTATGCCATGAAAGGCCCAGAATCTGGCCCAATACAACTCTAGAAAAGCAAGGATTAAAAAAAAAAAAAAAAAAAGAGAGAGTGTAACACAGCCAACTTATCTCCACAGAGCACACACATCAGTGATAGCGTTTGTGTATGTGCAAAGCCGGAAGGTGGCTTAGGTCATGCATGTAATGCCAGCCTAAAAAAAAAATATATAAAGAAATGCTGTAGTCTGACAACTAAAGATCACAGAATCAATTGGGTTGGAAAGGACTTCTGAGACCACTGAGTCCAACCTATGACCGAACACCAGCATGAGAACCAGACACCGAGTGCCACGTCCAGTTTTTCTTTAAACACCTCCAGGGACGGTGACTCCACCACCTCTCTGGGCAGCCCATTGCAATGTCTAATCAGCCTTTCTGTGAAGGAATTTCCCCCGATGTCCAGCCTAAACCTCCCCTGGCGCAACTCAAGGCTGTGTCCTGCCGTCCTGTCGCTCGCTGCCCGGGAGCAGAGGCCGATCCTGCCTGGCCACAGCCTGTTTTCAGGTGTTGGCAGAGGCTCCGTGCCGGCCCTGCCCGCGGGGCTCCTGCCCCGATCAGCCGGGGAGGCCGCTCCGCCCGCCCGGCCCCTGCCCCGGCCCCACCCGGGCGCGCAGCCCATCCCATCCCATCGGCCTGGGCCACAGCGCCGGGCCCGGCCGGGGCCGCTCCCCGCCCTCCCCGCCGAGCAGGTGCCGCTGGCCGGGGAGCAGCGAGGACAGAGCCCGAGCGGGGCCCGCCGGCCGCCCCCGCGCCCCATCCCGAGCCGGCGCGGGAAGGGCAGGGCAGGGCAGGGCCCGCGGCTCTCACCAGCAGCAGCAGGAGGCAGCCGGGGTCAGGCAGCAGCGGGAAGATGGCGGGTCTCATGGTAGATCGGGAGGGAGCGGGGAGAAGCGCGGCTCCCACTGCCCGCGGCGGCGCCTCCACTTCCCCCCGTCGCCAGGAAACACCCGGGCAAGTTCCACCGGGGGCCCCGCGCTCCGCCGCGCTCCCGGGGCACGCCGGGACCCGTAGTTCGGGAAGGGAGGGCGGGAGCAGGGACGGGAGGGAAGGAGGAGAGAGAAAGGCGAGAGGGAGGAGGCGCAGATCCCAGAACGCACCGGGGTGGCCCGAGGGGCGGAACCGGGAGGTGGCGGCGGCGGCGGCGCGATGAGAGGCGGGCGGGGAGGAGGTGAGGTGCGGGCGCAGCTGCGGTGCGGGATAGGGCAGGGCAGCGGGGCGGGCAGGGCAGGGCAGCGGGGCGGGCAGGGCAGGGCAGGGCAGGAGGCTGTTACTGCTCGGGCGAGGCAGGGTGAGCCCTTCCCGCCTGGGCGTGGGGGTGTCCTGGCACCCGCAACCCCTTCCGCTCCGGATGGGATGCTGCGTGTCCTTGTGCGGCTCCGCTGTCCCGTCCCCCGCCAGCCTCGTCCCCCGCCAGCCCCTTCCTCCGCCAGCCCCCTCCCCCGCCAGCCCCTGGCGCTTCCCTGGGATCCCGCCCTGCCCCTTCAGCCGCCGGGACTGGGGGAGTGGGTTTGGCTGCAGGGAATCGAGGAGGGGTGTTCGGGCGCTGTGGTCTTCGTGTGCTCGGAGTTTGGAGGCAACTTTCCTCCTTTTGGAATCCTGTGTCTGAGGCGGCAGGGGGCTAGTGGGAGGGATGGGAAACTTCAGCTGAAGTGGAGCGTCAGTGTTGGTGTTTATCCTTTGGCGCTTCAACACGTTTGCGCTGTCACTTCCTCAGTTCTAAAGGCTGAAAGTTGAGAACGCTCGAAATTCGGGGCTTTGCCTCTTCCAGTAAAACTTTGGTCCTTACAGAATACACACATGCTCTGGGACCTTGCAGAGCTGTCTCAGAACGATCATGGAAAGCTTTGCATTTGTCACATTTCCAGTACGTACATGAGTGTAAGGAGGGAAATGGGGCGGAACGCCATTGCAAAGAGAGCCCTTTGCGTCAGCTTTTTCCAAGTCAAGCCTGGCTCTGTTTCAGAGAAAGCCTGACAGGCTCCAGCGTTATACGTGACCCTGGAAAAACCTTGTGGCTGGTCAGTTTTGTGAGCTGACCCCCACCTCCCCCCCCCCCATATTATACATATATTATATATATGTATAAACAGGGAGGTCCCGTGGTGTAAAGGAGAGCACTTTGGACTCCGAATCCCAAGGACCTGAGTTCGAGTCTCAGTGGGACCGTCCCCTGGCAGTTCAAGCCTCCCTGCCATCC
>JAWWEV010000083.1:89848345-89877547 GCA_035583235.1 Hafferia zeledoni | reverse complement strand
GGACTTCCCTGTCACTGTCCAAGCTCGCTCGGCCGTGGCAGATGGACCTCAGGACTTAAATGGTGGGGCCAGTTCTGAGCACGCTGTGCCTCAGCTAAAAAATCCACTGTGCAGGCTGGAAGGGCTCACCCACGTGGGGAGAGCCCTGCCCAAATCTGCGTTCGCGAAGTTTGGCCATGCATACATACATAGATATGTAGGTTTTTTACAGTCTGAAGTTGAAACTTGGCTTTCATCATTTCTGCTATGACTACCTTAAGAACTTGAGTTCTTCAATCACTAGAATGAGTGTCTTATCTTCTGAATTAACTCACGTCTGAAAGATCTTTGATATTTTTTCACAGCTTCTTCTTCACGTGGAAACTGTATCAATAAAATTTGATGGAGTGATCGTGTTTAAATTTTAACAACTTTTCCTTTTGCTGAATAGGCAAATTATGTAATTCTAATTATCTGTGTAATGCAAAGTAAACTGCCTGTATTTTGGTATGAAATTTCCCATACCTGAAGAGGTCTTGGTGTCTGTGTGAATGTCCTTTCATTTCACGTGACTTGACAAGGCTCATACTTTTCTATATGGTTAGCTTAAAGAAGAAAAATACATTATTTAACCTGATTCCGGTAATATGATGTATATTACAGATAATGTAAGTCATGTAACTTTTTATGAACAGATCTTGTACTTATTTCTTGATTTTTATTGAATAAATGCCTCATTTTTTGTTAATGAGGTTCTTTATCAAACAAGTCTTCGAGATGGCAATTCGTTTCTAATATACATGAGAGAAATATCTGAGGAACTTCACACATTTCCCTTTTATAGTTTCTCTTAGTATTTCAGAACTTCTCTGATGCAGAATTAGCTCTTTCAATGGAGTTATGATGCTGTACTGGGAATTGCTGTAGAGAAAATAGGTTGCTTCTCTTATCTTTATGATTACTGTCACTTTATGCAGATGCACCTGTTGTTTTCATCTGAAACTTGTGAACATCTTTTGTTACCAATTTTTTTCTGCATGCAGTCTGCGTTATGTAAAAGTTACTGTTGATACAATCAGGGTGGTTTTGGTGTTTTACTAAGTTCATTGGTATTTTCTGAATTTTACACTGCTGCCCCTGGATGTTTCATATTTTTAGTTTATTTGTTTGTGGAAAGGTAAAATGTAAAGAAAATGGAGGAAGTAGTTAGTAAAGTCCCCTGGAAAATGCTCTTGAAGGTCCTGAGGTCCATCATTGCTGGTCACTTTTTAAGAACCACCTTAGAGCATGTGATTCCAAAATGCTGGAAGTCAAGCAGAAGAGGCAGAAGGCTGGCTTGGCTAAGCCGGGATCTTTTTGTGGAGCTAAGGCATGAGAAGAAGTGGAAGCAAAGTCAGGTGGCACAGGAGAAATTCAGAAATTCTCCTTGCCACTGTAGGGACAAAATTTACGTGGCCAAAGCTCAACTGGAGTTGACACTGGCCAGAAATGTGGAGGGCAATAGGAAGAATTTTTTAAAATATGTAGATAGCAAAAGGCAGCACAAGAAACGAAGTCAGTCTATTACAGGATGAGGATGGTCACCTCACAGACAGGGACGGAGACAGGACAGGGATGGTTAACACTTCCTTTGTTGTTCAGCACCGATGACAGGCTAAAAGGGATTGGAAGGGATACTAAGAAAGTTTGCTGACAATGCTAAATTGGGAGGAGCTGTTGACTCCCTTGAATGCAGGGAGTCCCTGCAGAGACACTCAACAAATTAGAGGACTGGGCAATCACCAGCTGTATGAAGTTCAAGAAGGGGAAGTGCTGGGTTCTGTACCAGGGATGGGACAACCCTGGGTGTATGGACAGACTGGGGAATGAGATGCTGGAAAGCAGTGCCATGAAAAGGGCCCTGGGAGTCCTGATCAATGGCAAGTTGAATGTGAGTTGGCAGTACCCTGGTGGCAGCCAGGAGGGACATCCCTGTCCTGGGGGGCATCAGGCACAGCATCATCAGCTGGTCAGGGGAGGGGATTGTCCTGCTCTGCCCTGCACTTGGGCAGCCTCACCTGGAATATTGTGTGCAGTGTTGGGCACCACAATATAGGAAAGATATTAAGCTGTTAGAGAGCATCCAAAGGAAGGCAATGAAGATGGTGAAGGGCCTTGAGGGGGAGCTGTATGAGGAGCAGCTGAGGGCACTTGGTCTGTTCAGCCTGGAGAAGAGGAGACTGAGGGGAGACATTATTGCAGTTACGACTTCCTTGTGAGGGGAGGAGGAGGGGGAGGCACTGGTCTCTCCTCTGTGGTGACCAGTGACAGAACTGAAGGAAATGGCCTGAAGTTGTGTTAGAAGAAGTTTAGGCTGGGTGTTAGAAAAAGGTTCTTCATCCCCAGAGTGGTTGGGCACTGAACAGGCTCCCCAGGGAAGTGGTCACAGCACCAAACCTGACAGAGTTCCAGAAGCGTTTGCACAATACTCTCAGGCTCATGGTGTGATTCTTAGGGATGCTCCTGTACAGAGCCAGGAGCTGCACTTCAATGATCCCAACTTCCAGGTCAGCATATTCTGTGATTCTATACTGGAGCACTGTAACAAGTTGATACTTGATAACAAACTTTATTGGGTTCTGAAGAACTGTCTCTTGGGTTTGTAGTTAAGCATTACCCTATTTGCAGACTTTTGCAAAGCTTATTGACTGAAATTTATGTTTAAGACAATGAAACTACAATATATATGTTTGTATGTTCTTAATGTATCTTTTTTCCTGGTGAATTTTAGCTAGAGTTAGATTTATTCCACAGATAAGAAACATGTTTGTCCTTAAAGTTTTTAACTGAACAGTTTATTCTCTTTAGCAGTTTGAGTAATTTTAATGGTTCATTGTAAAATTAATTCTGTTTTATTGTTGTGGTTTTGGTTTTTTCCTAGAACTGAACTCCTGCAAAAGATGGTGGTGGTGCAGCTCTGACGTACGGTTAATACCTTGAAAGAGTATGAATATTTCAGCAAACTGCCTCTTCAGTGGTTCCT
This sequence comes from Hafferia zeledoni, assembly GCA_035583235.1. Taxonomy (NCBI): domain Eukaryota; kingdom Metazoa; phylum Chordata; class Aves; order Passeriformes; family Thamnophilidae; genus Hafferia; species Hafferia zeledoni. The sequence continues at coordinate 89,874,546 of JAWWEV010000083.1, read as the reverse complement.
CATTAGCATCTGAAGTGCATGCTGCTGCTGTTAATGGAGATAAGAGTACCCTCCAAAAGCTAATAGCAGGTAAATGTTTTCATTGTAGATATGTTTGGACTACTTTAGAACTGAAGCTTTTTGGGTTTGACTTACAGCTCTGATCTTTAAGATATGTTCTAATTTCTTGATTATATGTATTTCTAGAATAAATGTAGTCCTCAAAATAGGACTAATTTTTTTACTTCTTATTACCTATTGCCTTTGATTGCTACTTCTGTGTGAAGTCAAACAGTTGGTAAGTGATACAACCAGAAGAGTTATTCAGAACTCTTCTTTCAGGGAATTTGAATTTTTGGCGAAGTACTTTGTGCTGAAATTTTTTGGCTGCACATCCTTATTTTTGCCATTGTTTTTGTGGGAAATTTGATAAACTTGTGTGTATAGGTAATTTATTATGGTTAGTGAAGTCTTGTCAATGTAGAGTATTTCTGAACAAAATGTGCCAGCCCCGTTCGTTACTTTGATTCTGATACTCTGACAATATTTCTCAAGACCAACTAAAGGTAGGGAGATAGTCTAGTCCTATTGAATCTGAAGTAAAAAAAAATTTCCATCCATTAAAAAGCCCAGGATTTTGCCTTCCCTGTCCAGGAATGGTATGTCCAGGTTAATAGTTTCCAAAAGCAGGATACATGCAGTGTTCCAAAAACACTTTTGCATATGTTTGGAAGACTGCCATGTGATAGGTGAAGAATTTAATTTTTCAGAGTTTCTGATTAAATGCAATTCCACCTGATACTGTAGAAGTTTTATTTGCTCAGCCTTTTTTGGAAAATCCTATTCCTTGAGCTTGGTAAGGGCAAAGGACTTAGTCTGTATTTATGCAATTAGCTGTCAGTTTTAATGCTTGTAAAGGATTTAATGGTAATTGCATTAAATCAGCAGCCAAGTTTCTTTATGTATCTTCTGCTGACCTGTGTTGAAGACAGGATAGTAAACTGTGTGGATCTCTTGTCTAAGCTGTATAGAAAGCAGTAAGTGGCTTTCCTTAACAAGTTCTATCTAATTTTCTCAAACAATAAGTAGAAGTGATTTGACTCAAACATGAGCAAATTTGAGAGAACTGACTTTACAGGAGCTCCACTGGTGGAAACAGATATTTTTGTTGGGCCTTCAACTTGATTTTGTCATATGATGGCTCAAACATATGCTGCTTGCATTTAATACTATCTATTCATTCTTTTGTAGAACATTTTATAAACAGCAGATGAGCAGCTGATATGGAGATGCTTCTAGAAATCTGTGGGATCCAACCACAAAGTAGCTTTAAATAACTGGGTTTAAAAAAAACCCTTCTGCCTGCATGTGGAGGTGGGAAAAAATCTGAGCTTTCAAGTCTTGGCTAACAATCAGAAGCAACAGAGAGTTTTTGCTAACTTCAGTTTGTATTTATTAATCTCACAGCCAAAAGATGTATTTTTCAAAACACAGAGGTAAATAAGTACCTTTTTTGTGTTGCTGGTACATCTTGCCAAATATACCACAAACCAACCATTAGAACCAGATAAGAAAATCACTCTTCTTTTATGGTGATCATGCAGCAACAAAATAAAAATGCTGTGTTTTATTTTTACATGGGAGAGAGAACTGCAGAATCCTTGCAGCCTTTGCTATAGTAGCAAAATTTGGCTTCTCTGCTTTGCTGTGTTTTGACAGGATATGACACAGACTTTACTTTTGCCAGAACAGGACAAAAAAAAAAAAAAATAAAAAGTATGGCCTAGCAGAAGAAGAATGCATCAGAGTAATATTTTTAGCTGTTTACCAGTCACTGTTGGAAGTATAACTTGATGCCAGAAGCAAATTGAGCAACTGGTGCTATTCACTGAATTTTATGACTGCACTTAACAGCAGCAACTAGTTCAGGACAGTACTTCAGTGTTATGTGTGCTGTATATTCTTGATTGCTTAACAACATTTTCCTAACAGAGCCAAGCATTGCATCTTGGTTGTGTAGGAGTGGTATATGCAGCAACATAGTCTCCTTTTTTTAGGGAGGGCTTTCTAATCCCTAGATTTGCTATTACTTTGTGTTTTCCCTATTCAGTTATTGACATAGGAGGGGCATGGAGGCTTGGCTAAACCGTCTCTTAGAGCAGCCCCTCTCACCTGTTGTGCAATTTTTCCGTCTCCCATCTGTAGCTTGATGGAGTGTGTGGCTGTATCCGAACATATACGTTGTATTCATGTATAGTTATGAATATGGATGGTTTTAAAGGAACAGGTGTTTGAAATAATACTGAGTGTTCTGGGTACTGTGTTCCATTTGGCATCCTGTGCCGGGAAGAGGCACAGACAGAATCAAAGGTAAGTAGAAAATTTCCTTAAAGAGGGCTTTGGAACAAAGTGTCTCTATGTGTTAACCCCTGCTGGTGCTAAATTACAGGACTTTATAAACAGCCAGTGAGTTAAATGACACAAAGTACACTACATGCCGAGTGTTAATGGTATAACCAGTGTAATAAAAGCGTGCTAATTGTTTGCATTGCGTTGCCTGAGTTATCTCATACTGTATCACATTGTTTCAGAATTGTATGTTGTCAGGCTTTGGGGAACGCTCACAGTATTTTCTTTCCTGTGTTTTATACAACACCAAAAATGTCTTTAATTAACAGTTCTTCAGTGGTAAAACCCTTTGTGTGATTTTAATCCTAGGAAAAAAGGGAGCAAAAGTTAATTTTGTGTTTGGAGGATCATTTTGCGTTTAACACTTCTACGCAGAGTTTTGGGAAGATGCCTCTAATTGTTTTAATTGTTTATCAGAACACAATTATGTTTATAATAGTCATTATACTGAAGTGTCTATTCAGTCCAACTCCTCGTTCTAAAACCCTTATCATGCATTGCTTGCATACAAATGCTTCTCAATCTCTGATGTGATGTTTCATTGTAAATGTTAACTAAATTATGAGTTGCAAGTATTCACGTGCATGCTATTGTTTCATTCTCCTCTCTGCTTCTCTCTTCCCTATTCTGCAATATGGGAGGTTGAATAAAACTCAAATCAGATATTGCAGAAAGCAAGATACTTGCAAGTCACAAGAGATGGTTTGTCTTGTAATAATAAACTATCCTCCTGCTGCCCTTTCTCTAATATGATTGCTTGCATAGAGTGCAAGAAAGTGATGAGGCACGAATATGAAAGTTAAATTTTGGAATTGGACCACCTGATTCCATGGTGTTCATAATCTCAGTTGGCAACAAGCTTATGGAATGCATATTCTAGTGGGGTTGGGACTTTGATTCTGAAAGGGGAGGTATCAAACAAAATTCTTGTCTTAGGTATGTGAAGAGAATTTATTTTTAGCAAAGCAAATTTTATGTACAATAATCTGTACCTAAACTTTTGAAGGCTACCTGTGCTTTCTTAATTGCAGAAAATAATAATCTGTTGCAGCTGTGAAGTCCACAAGATATTGTAGTTAGTGAATTTCATAAGCTTAGTCCCCCTTAGCACCTGATAGTGATAGAGTAGCTCCTGCTCCTTGTTCTGTCTCTTAACCTGAGCACAGAGATACCCTATTAGGGAAATGGCCACAACACTTTAACCATTCTATGGGCCTTACAGAGTCTTGTAAGCAAAAGGAATAATGATAAGAAAAAACCTACTGCTATAACTGAAAACAGTTTCTTTACCTTAAAAACCAATGCAGGAGCTTCAGGCAAATTACTGGCAGCAAGTTTTGAAGGTCTTGATCATTTTTCACTCAGACCATGTGTAGTCATGGAAACTCCTTGTCATCAGCTACATCACTTTTTAGGACTTGTAGATGTTTGTTGCTCTGTTTAGTTGGGTTGTGATTGAGCTTTAGGCCAGTTTTGCTTGCCTAGACCTTAGTCATTTCTTTCTTTCAGTATCTACATTTTTTATATCCTCTAACATAGAAAGGGAACTGGAATTTGAGGGAGAGGTACTGTTTTTGCATGCTGCAGATTTAAGAAGAAATGTTATCTAAGCATGAGCAATGTGCATGTGTCTTATTGGGAGAAATGAATGCTAATGTGTTTCTTTTAAAATTATATTTGAGTGTGCAAGTCAGCTTCAACAAATTTAAGACACTGTTGGGGCTCTGTTAACACTGAGCAGTGAAGTGTGGTTTAGTGATGTCTAAATTGCCATGTTGAACTAATACTGGAAGAGCACCTGACTGTACTTAGCTAATTAGAGAAACTGGCTTGTTGGCTGGGAGCAGTGACATGTTAAATTGTGCTTTGGACTTCAGTATCTGTGTGTTGCTTCACAGGGCTGAAGGGTTGATCATAACCAGCTTTGATGTTTCTGTACTGTGCTGTAGTTAGAAAAGGCATTTATTCTTAGCCAAAATACTGAGGTGTAAGACAGCTTCACAATGGGTACCTATAACTTTTAAAAGACTTTTTTATAATAGTAGAGGAAAAATTATCTTGAAACTGCATTCAATTTGCAATGAAATTTTAATACTGTGAAATGCATGTCTAGCAAATATTTTTACAAGGTAAGGAAAATAAATAATTTTGGATTCCCCTGTTTAACTTAATCTTGCATTTTTAATTATTTCCTAATGAGCATGGAATTAACTATTAAATAGAATGAAAGCAGTTCCTGTGAAGAATCTAAAAATGTGTTAAAGTCATTGCTTGCAGTGTGAAGTGAATGCAAAACCTTTTCTTAACAAAAGAAAAGGTCTAGGGACGTCAAAAGGAAGCGAGCAGGCTAAATAGCAGCATGAAGGTGGATATTAAAAAGCAAAATGTCCAGAAAACAGCCTATGTCTGAGGAAGGTAGATGCAGGCCAGTAAAAGACTTCGTTCTGTTTGGGGGTTTTTTTAAAGTAATTTGCTAAAGGCACAGAAGTTAGTGATAAAAGTAGTAAAACTAGTAGATTGTCAAGGTGAAGTAACAGTCACAGAAGACAAGGCCATGGGTGAAGAACAAAAAGGATTTTTCCATACTTACGCCACAGAGGAGTTAAAAAATGTTCTTAATCTGCTTTTTTGCAGAGCAGAAAGAATTTTCTCAGTGTAAAACACAATTTCAAGCAAGAGAAACTATTACAGAATGAATCATGTGATTGACATGGTATTGACTCTAGTTTGAAAAGAACTAAGAAATGGAGCGAGTGAATGATTGCTCCAACTGGCAATATCCTACTTAACAGTGTTTTTTGTTAGAAGCTTGATTGGTAGGGAATGAATTTTAATTCTTGATATTTCCCTTGATTCATATTTAATCTGCTCGATTCTTTTGTGGGGTAAATCAATAGAAATTATAATTAAGACTACAATTACTGGATATGTAGATAAGTATAATAATAAGCTGGGGGAGAGCAAAGACTGTGTTTGTAAAGAAGAAGCATTCCTTTGCTGGAGTGCTTATGAAACATCAACAGTCAGGCAGACAAAGGAATAATTAAAAAGCAAGACTAAACTACCTCTAAAATTCAATATTCCTTGAGTAATTGTAGACAACATTACTGTGTGGGAGATCTGTAGAGCTGAGATGGATAGAATAATTGACATACATGAAGTTAAAGGTGCTAGTCTTTGTGTGGTGACTTGATAGAAATAGGAAACTTTATAATTAAACTGGTTCATTTGGAATTTTTTTTGACTGTGAATAATAATAGCAGGGTGTTTTTTAAATAGGATGTCAGACTTCTTATTCAGCTTAATTACTGCCTTACTAACCTTATCAATTCAAGAAAGCTTGTGAAGTATTTTAGTAGTTTCCATATTGTAAGGCACCATGAGGTAAATAATGGTATTGAGGTAATGTTGACGTTTATGCTTTTAAAGTAAACATTGCTGTGAGTAGACTTCAAAGCTTGTTTTAGTTACAGTGGTTACAGGTTTCAGAAGGACTTGTTTGGTTATGTGCTGTTGATATTTTTTAAACTAATCTTTGCAGCCAAGATCTCTGAAATGATTTTAAAATTATTTATAATTATGCCACTGCAGAATGCTAATGGTGGTAGGTGTATTTATGGCACTAATGTTTTCTGAATGTACTTTTTTCTGTAAATACATTTTGAAATGTTCTGTAAATGTCAGTAACTGAGTTTATCAAGTACTCCATTGTTTTGTTCCCCTGGGTCATATGGTAATAAGATACCTCCTGGTCATGTATAATAAGCTACTTTTTAATAAAAAAGTACTACTTCTAGTTAGATGCTAATAGACTTAACTGTTTTAAGTGAACTTTTGGTTTGTTTTTGGCTTTTAGGAAACTCTGAGCTGAAGGATAAAGAGGACCAGTTTGGAAGGACTCCCCTTATGTACTGTGTGCTGGCTGACAGGCTGGACTGTGCAGAGGCACTGCTGAAGGCTGGGGCCGATGTGAACAGAGCGGATCGGAGCCGGAGAACTGCTCTCCATCTTGCTGCACAGAAGGTAATTGCCTCACAAGTGCTCAGCCATTATGCAAATTTACAGCTTTCTCAACAGGTATGAGGTGGGTTAACCCTGGCTGGACAGTAAATACCTATCAGAGCCACTCTACCATTCCCCTCCTTAGCTCAGCAGGGGAGAGAAAATATAACAAAGGACCAATGGGCTGAGATAAAGGCAAGGAGAAATCCCTCACCAGTTATTGTCATGAGCGAAACAAACTCGACTTGATAAAAATGGATTTAATTTATTACCAATTAAATGAGAGTAGCATAACGAGAAATAAACCCAAATCTGAAAAACATCTTCCCCACACCCTTCCCTTTTTTCTGGGCTTAACTTCACTCCTGAATTCTCTACCTTATCCTGCAACTGGCAGTGCCGGGGGGGACCAGGAATAGGGTGTGTGGTCAGTTCATCACATGTTGTAAATCTCTGGAGGGTTATTTTATATTTTTAATGGTCTTACTCAGTGTATTTGTAGATGTCTGTGGAGACAGTATAAGGCATTGCTGTTGTAAGAATTTGTGCTTTCTAGGAAAAGTAGTCCTTGTCTATTTTGGGATAGCCAGTTGTAAGGAAAGACTAAATTTTATACACTGATAATCTTTAGGATGTAACTATTATTTTCAGTGGATATAAGGCCAAACACTGTTAATTATTAGTGAGAATCTGTGTATTCTTGGGATATGGATATGTCATATCTCAGGATATGGAATACCAAATCATTTTCGGGTCCAAGAGGGAGATGCATTGCTGTCTATTTTTCCTTCAACAAGCTCAGTCTGTAACACTGTTCCGTTACATCATTCCAGTGAAGAAGTGCTCAAGGAAGTGTGCAACAATAAAATAAAAGGTAGTTTAAAGTAGAGCTTCAGAGCTGCAACAACTTTTGAGTTTGTTTAGGGTGAGGGGAAGTGTCCACAGTCATAGGAGAATGAGCAAACTGCTGATGGGAGAAGATAAAACAAAAAAAAAGGGAGGGTGAGTTTGGCTAGCTTACCAGGACATTTGAGGTCATAAACTCTGAAAAAGACTCCCCAGAGAAGGTTAAAAATTCAAACTGAAAAGAACAGGCTTTTCTTTACTATTTAGTTTTTATAGTATATTTAAAGCTGTAACTGCTCAAAAATTAAAGTTATTTTTGTTGTGTAAGCTATGCCACTTGGTACCAGTCAGAGTGCCTGCCATGATTTTCGTAGCAAACCATTTCAGTTTATAATATCTTATCACTGTTCATAATCACAAGGGAGCAATTAAATAAAGAACCACTTGGGAAGATGATAATAAGGTGATATTCTCCAGGCACTCTGGCATGGGAGTCCATAGGGGCTGTGTGGTCTGTGTTACTGCATCTGTTTTTGGGAAATAAAGAGTTTGTCTAATATTTTAAACCTACAAGTTCCTTAGGTAAAAATGTTAAAATACTATTGTTTAACATACTCATGTTAAAAATTATTAAAAACTAGTGCGAATGCTTTCTTGAAATGTGTAGTAATGCACATTATTACTTGACTGACATCATCATTAGCTACAGTAGGTTGTAGTTGACTTGAAATAGGCGAATTCATCTATATGGTTACATACACTACACCCTGATGAAATATTTCAGTTGTCATCATAACCTTGTTCCCACTGTACCGGGGTTAACTTTGTTTCTAAGTGACCAGCTTACTGTGAATGTTGTTGTTTCAAAGATAGGTATTTCATAAATGTGGCAATGTCAGAGACTTTAAAAATTGCTGTAACATACTCTACTTGTCTGGTGCTCATACAGGCTTTTTGATTTTATGATGTGATAGGCACTAGAACATTTTAATCATATTAAAAACTTTGTATTAAAAATTTCATTTTCTCCACGTTTTTAAAGTACATGTTAGCATATTAAAACAATATCAATTTTTCTTTAAATCTTTGACTGTTCATGTTGTGGATATTTATACTACAGCAGTTCAAGTCAAGAGATGTTTTGCCTTTAGCATAATATCCACTGCCTGCACATGCTCTCCATTTCCTTTATGCCTTGGTGCAGTCCTGAAAGTGCAGTTTGTAGCATGGGCTGCTTGGACCATCTTAGATGTGTTTTCAGTTGATAGTGCAGATGAAAAAGAAGGTACATGCTGTTTTAGCAGTAGATTTTATGTAGTCCCATGCTTGCTGTGTGATGTACTAGATAGAATGTGATTCACCCCACAGCCTGGTAAGTGCTTGTAGCATTGTAGTGCTGGGGGGCAGAAATTGGTCAGGATCCAGTCCTTGCAGCAGCTTTCCATTTGCCTCACTTAGCTGTCCTGTAAAATTGTGTTCTGTGGCTTCTGAGCAGTTACTTGCTATTGATATCAGCCTATGAAATTAACATTTCATGTGTGTAAAATTTTGTCTTTAGTCTTTCCATTTTAACATGTTAAGATCTACATTTCTGTCATGAATGCCTTCTGAAAGATATATAAAATTAAAATTCCAAACAACTTTGTCTCATGACATTTCGGATGTTTAAATAATGCTTTTGGTTTATATTGTCATTTTTTTTTTCCCAAAGTAAAAGAAAAAATTCCTCTGTAACCAGTATTGACTTTCAGGTAAAAAAAGAAGCATGCTGAGAACACCCATTTCCAAAGTTGTTTGGTCAGTGTTGGTTAATCATGAATCTACGTATTTACCAGAGCCACTGTATAGATCTTGTTGTCTTCAGGCTTGTTGGTCAGTTACTGTCCTTTGCTTCATCAAAAACATATTCACATGTCTTTATAAACTTCCATTAATTTGTAGTCACAAACATGTTGTTTAGAAGGACAGTGCTTGGAGATTCAGATTCCTGAATTGCACTTCCATTGCATCCCAATTTTCATTTTCATTGGACGGAGAAGTTAAGATTTACAGACCTTTACATGCAACCAGTGAAGAGGCAGGAAAGAGATGATGTTCCTTTCCACAAATGATGATAATAAGGCACATGGAGGTAAAATGAAGTCAGGTTTCCTGAGTCAGAAATTTGCTCTCTCAGTACTAGGATTACTTTTGCCATTTTTTGCTGTCTCTTGGGAGAGCTTTTGGAACACCTTACTCATCAGATCACAGCAGACAGACATCCTGAGGGCTAGAGTTTGTTGATGGAATATTTGAGACTTTAGGTCATCATTCTGCAGGCTCCCTTTACATGTCCCTTTGCACTTGTTCCTCTGAAACAGTCTTGCAATGGATTTAACAAAAAATGATCGCTGTTGTTTTTGTGAGCCACAGAACTGTCTCAGAGACAAAGAATTTGTGAGCAAAGTCTCTTCTAATGCCAAACAGAAACAATGATTTAGCCATCTTGGACTGAAGGAAAGCTGAATGTCTTCATTCATGTGATTGGATTCAAGATGGTGCCTCGCCCATGAGCAATCTTGGTTATCATAAGAAAAATTTGTTTCATTCTTTGCAGGGTGAGATGAAACTGTTCCTATTTTTCTGTCTGGAGACTTCACTGTAAGAGAACTGTCAGTTCATGTCTTTAAGTCCTAGTCAAATAGCTTGTGGGGTTTTTTAATCCCTATAATAGAACAAACATTCAGAAATGTGACATTGACCTGAATTCAGTCATAAATCATCACTGTTAAGTAAAATGAATTAGAACTCCAATTTCCTTTCTTCTCTAGGATGGATTTCTGGTTGGATAGGACTTAACTGTAACCTCATTCCATTAACACTTGCATCACTGGTTTCTGACTACACCTGTGTGAGTTAAAAACCTTGGTGAGTGAGTGTGTGTGTATACATTCACATATGAACATACCAGCTCTCTGTTATATTTTATTTTTATTTTTACTGTCCACTTCTCTGCAGGTTTTATACTTACAGGTATTGTCTACAGAACAACAGGCAGCTTTTGCTTCTATTGTGTTTGTTATTACTGTTTGCCTGAAGAGTTTATGCTGTAAAAGCAATTCTTCCAGTCCTTCAAAATATTAACAATCCCATGCAGTGTTCAAGATGCAAATTCTTATTTTTTCAAAATCATTTTCTTCCTAAATGATAGATAAAGATTTCAGCACTACCCATATGGTCATACAACATTATCTAATGTGGTAATCCCGCAGTAGTTCCTTAATCCTTCTTTTTTTCCCTGATGGCAGATCTATCGCTTTTTAAGTAGTTACTTTGTTACTTTAAGTTGTTGTTATTTAAGTTGTTACTTTGTGTAGTTGATCTCTGGGGTATTCTTATATTCTCTACCAAAAAAATTTCTGATAGCACACCTAGACAGACTGACCCATGCTATTTATGTTGCTTCAGTTCCAAGGCTTTCAATGCAGGTAAGGGCTGAAGGAGATCTGAAGATTTCAGTACCCTGGTCTAGTGCAGTTTAATAACCAGGTCATATTTACCAGTTAATGAGGAAACTTAGGGAAACCCAAAGTTGCTGTGTCATCCTTGTGTTGCCATGATTCCTTGAGATGGCTTGTGTCACTGGGGTGTGTCTGCAAAGCAGTCATTGCCTGCAAAGCTGTGCCAGGGTCTCACCTGTTCTCATCTTAACAAAAGGTTCTTATAATCTCCCTGTCTCAGACTTCATTAATGACATTCTGGACTATTTACAACAAGTAGGGCTGAGGAGGTTCCCTTACTTATTGGTCCATTTGAGCATTGGTAAGCCTGAGCATTCTCACACCTTTCTTTGAAGTTAGTAAGGTGTGGTCAAAAATTTCAGCTTGAAATAGCAATGCTTTTGGAAAAAAATCTGTGGTTATATGTGGTCATATTAATGTGATAACTTTTGATAAGTGGTTGCTTAATGCTAATAATCTTGTTCTTTATGATAAGTCTTCTGTTTAGTGAGAGGCATCCTTTGTATTACAGCTTTATGCATCTCTTGGTATAAAAAAGATTTTAAGCATGAATGAAGAGCTAGAAGTGGAACTGTTTGCTTAAATGTAACAAACACATCTTTATCTTGATGGAAAATACTCAACATATAGCACAATGCAATGTGAGATGATAGGCTGAGAGTAATCTTATGTAACTGAAAATTTACGTTACAGACATCAACATCTAAGCTAGTCATTGCTTAGACAGATAACAAAATTAATGCAATTGAAGGTTCAGTCCATTCACCCTAGAGACGAGTGCCTTAGAATACACTAACTAGCTCCTTCTTCCTTTTACACATCTGACTGATGTAGGTTTTCATGTTGTCAGTGTCTAAATGGTGAAAAATTAATCTCACGAGGCATACATTTTTTAGCAACTCATCATTTTCCAATTGTCCTTGACATGATCTTTCATAGCATGTCTTTTTCTTAGTCAGCCTTATGATGGAGATGCTTCAGTCTTTGTAGGCAGAAGGCCATGTAAATGAAGTTACTTGACTTTTTGGATTTTCTTCTGTTCCATTGTTTTACTCTCTTTTCAAGTGGACAGGTCTCCCGAGCAACTTTGAAATGGTGCACACCCTTAAAAAGAAAAGAAGGATAGGTCAAGTCATTAACTCCAGGAAAATTTAGATTAAAAAGCAATTAAACTAAAAAGACCTCAAAAATCCAAACCCACCAGAAAATGATACAAATAACTGCAGGACTGCCCTGTGAAGATTACCATGGGAGTTTTGGAGGATGGTTGTGACTTCCTGAACACAGATATAATTTACTGGGAGCTGAAACAGTGACTGATTGCAACAGAAGTAGAATCATTAGCATAATTTACTAGTGAGTTCACACTGAGGAATTGCAGTACTATGTGGGTACAGATTGTTTAAACTGGTAGAACTTAGATTATTGTGGAATAAACATGCTGTGAAGACAGATATGAGTACTGGGATCACAGTTTAACGATAGGCATTCGTTTCCCCTTGTAAGCTTTCTGGTAGCAATTTGCTTCTAGTGTTAAATGGCAACTTGCTCAAACACCCACATGTGATACTTGTGAATGGAAATGTTGCTACATACCCAAATTACCTGTATATGTTTTGTCATTTATCTTTCATAATGTAATCCAGTTTAATTTAAGGAAAAAAACAACACACCTGCTTCTTTCAGAGTTTCTCACGGAGGTTGCTCACTTATTAGCAATCTGTTTAGCCTGAGGAGTAATCTACCTGGATCTCCCTGAATACCTGAGGCACAGCATTTTGTATCAATAGGGATAGAAGTAAAAAAATCAGGGTTTTTTTTTTGTTGGATTCTAATAATATTCACTTAAATAATCTATCAGGATGTTTAACTGTCAGGAAGATATTAATACTGGCTTCAGGAAGATTAATACAGCACCAGGGGGAAAATGTGACTTTAAATGCATTAAATATTGTGTAGCTTATATTATTTATTTGCTGACACGGTTGTTGATGAATATCAGTACATCCAGGATGCAGTAAGGAATTCTGTGTAAAGTAGGAGGGTATATTTTAAATTATCTTCAATTTTTATTAAACTGGAAAGAATGGTTGTTCCTGTATACTCCCCAGTAACCATGAAAGTAAAGAGGGAAGTGGGAAAAGACAGTCTGTGGGAAGCATAAGACATGGTAGAAAATTAGAAACAGAAGGTAGTCTTTAGTTCATTTATTTTATGAAACTTTATTCCCAAGTCTTATCTAATGAGTACAGTCAGGATAATCAAAGAACCCCAAAACAAGAATGTTATTTCCCTTTTCTTGAGCAAGGAAAAGATGTTTGTTTTAAAACCTCCGGAATTAACTTGCCTGGAAGCAAGCTTATGCATTTTTCCCTCACGGCCTTTTTCAAGATGTATTTCCTGGACCTGTAGTCTCTCAAATCTTTCATAATGATGTGTTTATTTTATCTGCATAAATGAGCACATGTACTTCTAACTTTTTTTCCCCGGTCTCTATAATGAAAATAAATAATCGAGGTGCCTTTCAGGGACAGCAGTGCTCATTTCATGTTCTTTTTTTCATCAGGTTGGTAACCTTTTGTGATGTTCTGCCTTAAGTGAGTGCTCATAATCTGTAATATTATCTATGCATGTAGGATCATGTAATGTGAATGTGCTTTACATTCATTCTGTGACTTTCATGTGAACATACAATTTGATTAAATATGAAAAATCTGAACAAACCAAGGTGTGAAACCTGAATGTTTGCTAACCAGCCAGAAGAGGGGATTTTTTTAACGTGTAGAAATATAGTTTCCTCTGTGTTTAAATATGCTACAGATAATAACCATGATACAAATGTTTTCTTAGCTTTCCTGAACAAAGAGGTTTCTCTAGTGAATGCAGCCTGAGTTGCTCAAGGGCAGAAGGCACAGTTCCTTGCAAGTGATTTGTATGTGATGTATTACAGATAAGCCGATGTGCTACCAATGGGTTGATCTCACCCATGGCCTTCTCCTGCTGCCTTTTCACAACTGTGGAACTGCTCACTGGTCAGTGAATTGACAGAGAATGAGCTCTACAAAAATAATAATAATTTTCTGCCTGTTTAGCACCAATCCTCATGCTCTCAAATGCTTTTCACTATTGCTTGTTTCGATACTACCATTTGTCTGTGCTGTAAGTCCTATTGAAATAGTTGAAAAATATCTACAGGAAAAGTTTAAGATAAAGCTCACATTGTTACAGAGATCTGATTCACAGTATAGTCCCTTAGAAAGTTGTGCTGTCACTGCTGAGTAAGAATAATAAAACAGAATTTGCAAGGCTGGAATTTCCTAAATGAACACTGACATAATGAAACATATTCTGAAAACTTTAGGTAAGAATGTAGCAGTGTCTTATTTGGGCTCAGAAAGGAAAGGAACTGTTTTGAAGTTGTTTTTTTTTTTAACCTCTGTGTGATAAACAGCAGCTGTGACTCTCTTTCAGGGTCTCTTATGTCTCTCCTAATTTTCCTTTTGACTGCTCTTTAGATTTCATGAATAGTTCCATTTGCCTCTGCATTGACTTGTCTTGATTCAGCGCAAAATATTAAAGTATGAAAATGTGATCTTGAGATCAAAATATCAGTCTTTTTTTATGAAACTCAGCACTCCAGTATAGCTCCAAAGCATCATAAATTTTACTGTTTCTCCACTGAAACGTTCAGGGTGGCTTGGAACACATTTGTACACAAGAAATACCACATGATAGAAGCATCTTGTGGAGACCAGTGTCAGGTAAGCTCTTTTGTGTGTAGCTAAAGAGAGAATTTATTGGTCTGAAAAGGTTCTGGGAAATCAAGCAACACTAAATACTAGGAGAATGGTCAGAACACTTCTTGTATGTTCTTCAGCTGCAGATATTCTGTATCTTGATTCATTAGTGCATCACAGATGTGGAGAAAGGAAGCCTTTCCAATTCACTTGGAGTGAGCATTACTGAGCAGCAGCATTGAAACAGAAAGCTTGACAACAGTTTTGTTGGCACAGAAAGCTTAAGTTGGACTTAAATTGCTACTTTGCAAGACCAATATGTGATTCTCATATTTTCATCTTACACACTTTGTCTTGCCTTGTAACAAGGCAAGAACATGCATATGGTTGGTTCCTCATTAAGTGTTAAGTCCCTATAATCATATGGTATCCAGCAATCATCTGTCTCTGCTGTCAGACTGTGGGTTAAAATTCTGCAGAACATAAAACTGTGGAAATGCTGTTCTACATGTCAGGTTTCAGTTGCACAGCAGACACTAAGGCATCTGAATCTGATTTCTAACTGGTTTTATGTTAGCATGAAATCACATTTTAAGACAAGGTTATGCGAAAATTTATATGCCAAAGTAGTTCTTTTGACTTCAAGATCAGAATTTCAACGTAGTTAAAGATCAAACCCTGTCTCTATATAGACTTCACTGATAAATATGGCATGAATGTGTATAGCCTACAGCACTTGTAGAATTGACTTTTAAATGATTTTGGTAACTGAACTAACTTACTCTAGTAAAACATGTTTGAAAATATTGCTTGCAATTTGTGGCTACCTCCGTACCTGTAGCTACTTTCCAGCAGACATTTGGCATGGCTAACCAAAAAACAGAGCATCTGTTATTGTCTTTGGGTAGGATTGGACTGTGAAAGAAAACAAATAAAGCTGGATGAGGCACTAAAATGAATTGTATGTATGGCCAGACTTCACGAATGCAGATTTGGGCAGGGCTCTCGCAGCCGTCATTGTAGCATCCATATTTGGAAGGATTTTTTTTTAATTGTGAGGTTTGCAAGCCTAATTTAAAAGTAGAACAAAGAATAAATACACTTAAGGTTTTTGTGAAGATGAATGGATTGGTTCTTTCTCTTTGTAAGGGATGTTCAAATATGATTCTCAGGGAGGCACATCTGGAACACAATTTGAAAAATATGGTGAGGTATATAATTTCTGATTCTGACCTGTAATTATGGAAAAGATTCTCACTTATCAAGAATAGTGATCTTAAACAAAATATTATAAATAAGTCTTGCAGCAGAAAACAGGAATAATAACAGGGGAGGCAACTCATTAGGTCGCTAAGTGTAAAACTTAAAGACATTTGCAGATTTTGCTGGCAGGATTAGATGTTAAGAACAGTAATTTTTCTTTACTATTTGGCAGCAGATAGAGCTCTAGCATAACATTGTTGTTTGTTTGTTTTTTAATTCCTTTTTTTTTTAATAAAAGCTCTCCATATAAAAAAGGAGAAAAAAAGCCCAAATGAGAATAAAGAACTAGATAAAACCGAATTGGAAGAATGATTATATCACAGAATATTCTGAGTTGGAAGGGATCCACAAGGATCATTGAGTCCAACTCTTAAATGAATGGCCCATGGGATCAAACCCACACCCTTGGTGTTACTTGACCATGCTCTAATCAACTGAGCTATCTCAGTAGTAAGGATAACCTAGGATAAGTAGGAAGTTTGAAATATAAACCATAATGGAGTTTTTGATTCTGGAAATCCCAAACAGCTCCCAGGAATACTGTGGACTCACTGTCAGCAGTCACCAGTGTAGGCATAAATGCCTTTACGTGACTAAGAGTTCAGAATGAGTTTGTTTAGCCCTGCCTTGTGTGAAGGGTTGGGCCAGGCCAGGTGCCCCTCTGTAGATCTCCTTCAGCACAGGTGCTTCTCTCAGACTTGGCATTAAGAATTCTGAACTGGTCTCCTTTTGGAAAGGATGGAAGGCTATTCAGAATGTGGGTTTATCACTGTAAATAAAAATACTAAATTATCCTCTTACATTATTTGAAAATTACAATATTTGTCTCCTCTTCGCAGTGAATTATTATATTTGGAGTACATTTTAGATCAGAGTGGTAATAATTAAAATTTATTCATAGAAATGTTTTACACTTTTTCAACTTTTATTTACCAGTTTGCTTGGGTTTTGTGAGGCCCAACTTACATAAATGTCCTGTAGGTTCAGTTTTTCTTCAGGCAGTAGTTGTCTTAAGGAATCCATTTGCCAAACTGCTCATTTAAATATTAGTATTTTGTGATCATTCTGTACTCATCTTTAAAGTGTTTAATTGTCTGTGTCTGATTAAAACAAGTATCTTGTAAGCCTAAGGACTTAAATAATCTGAGGGCAAATCCTATGCAATTTGATTTTTATTTTTTACTGAATAAATCTTTTTACAATGTTAAGGTTTTTAAAAATAATACTAAGTTGCACTTGCATGTAGTTTCCTTTATCTGTGCATTGTACAGGAACATTTTCCTCACTTAAAGTGTAGATTTTTCCGGAGCACATATTCATGTTTTATGTCTTTAATTAAGACAGCTTAATTCAAGTTTAAATTAAGTTTTCGTGTACTTTGATTTTATACTATTTTTTGTTAGTAAGTAATTTCAGAAGCATCGGAATTTCTTACTGGAAAATATATTCATTTTGGCATAGTTGAGAAATCAGCTAATTAATTATGGCAGAGCAGTACTAATTGCTTTATGACTGTTTAAATAAGTTGTGGTTTTTTACTCACATTATTCTTGATTGCCTGATCTTAACAGTGTTCCTGTGGTTGTGGTGTTTTGATTTGGATTTTTTTTTAGTGTTCTCTTCTGTCATTTGTTGTAATAAACAGCCTCAGTTTAGGGACTGTGCCTCTGATTTTGCAGTTCCTGGTTTGGGATAGTACCGCTCTAAGAATAATAAATATTGTTGCTGCTTTTCAGTTTGCCTCAGAGTGATGTGACTTGTGAGGTCCTGTGTCACTGGATACTGCATATTATCCTACAATCAGAAGTTTTTTCTTCCTTGAGAAACAATTGAAGCAAATTTATAGTGCTAAATTCAAATTACATAGTCCTTGTTTATATCAATCTGCTAAAAAGAAAGAAAAAATTGCACATATTAAATGGAATAACAACATTAGCATCTCTCTGTCGTGGCTCGGTATTGGGATTCCTTTTTCAGTGATGTGAATCCTTGCCTCCTGTTTCCCAGCTCAGGCTTGGTTTCCTGCGGTTAATTTTCCCGGAGTTTCTGCCTGGGCTTGAGAGGAGCTCTGTACAAAGGGAGTCAGTACAGCCTAGTGGAGAGCAGAGTCATGAGCATTTGCATCTCTGGAATGTTTTTATTGACAAACGGGAGTCTGCTATTGACATTCGTGTCCCTTGATGATACTTCTATCCGAGCTTATCTTTGCTGGTCAAATGCCTTAATTGTTCTGGCCTTTAATTCAGTCAAAGTTGGTGCACGAGTGGAAGGGAAAAGAGAAGGAGCAGGTCTAACAGAGCATCAAACTTGAGCTGTGAAGCTGCTGGCAACGATCAACCTGTCATAATGTTATGATTTGTTCATTTTTATACCATTTATTAGCCTTTACTTGTTGTGCCATTTGGCCTCCAGGGCAGATAAAGTGCTGTCTAATTTGGTAGGTTTGCTTCTGTCAGAGTGGCCTCGACAGAGAAGGTGTTAGCTGTAGTGACAAATAATCAATAGCTGTCGTTGTCATGAGGAACGTGAGTAGTTGGGCCTTTCATCTGGAGGATTAGAGGTCTAATTGGATTGAGAATAGGGAGGGTGAGCTGCTGGGTAACCCTGTCAGCTATGTTAAGCTGTCAAATGTCAGCCTTCCTGAAAGGAAGAAGGAATGGTTAGCTTTCAGAAACAAGGAAGAAGACATAGGAAAGCTTTTTAAAAAGTAACAGAAAAGTGGAATAGGCCAACATGCGCTTTAACCCTTTCTTGTTTAATTATATATCTTACTAGTTAATGAGCACGTGTGGTGTGTGCTCCTGCTTTCTCTCTGAGACAGGCAGAATTTGTGTGAAACACACTTGGCAGTGTGATACCAAATCAGGCTGGTTTTGTCTCGAGGTAAAAGCCTGTTAACTACTCAGATGGGGACTATAAATGCAAAGGTTATGACATGGCAGAGGAAAATATCCACCAATGGAAGGAATCACTTGGTAGAAGCTGCAAGGAAACCGAATATTTTATTTTAATATTTTGCTGTAGAGATTTGTCAGTCTGATAGTACCAGTACATTTTTGAGATACAAGCAGTTGTTTCAAAGTTGCTGTAAGTAGAATAAGTATTATGATCCAGTCCTGCATTGGACTTTAAAATTGTCAGCTGAATTTTGTCTCCATTTTCTTACCATTACTTTTGATCCTTTGCTCACTTCCTATTTCCTGAAGAGATTCTTGTTCTAAATAAAATAAATCCAGTGAAAGAGCCATTATGCTAGTTGAACAAAAAATTTAATGTCTCAGAATGCTTACATTACTAATATTTACCTTATCAGAATAAATAATAGGACTAGAGTTTAGGGAAGGATTTGTTTATGAAATTACTAAAATAGTGGTTTCTTTATTTATCACCTTCTTTTGTCAATCTCTTCAAAGCAAGTCTTAACTGTAGCCATGCCCTGAGATCTTTAGTCCTTGGCCATAGTTATCCATACAACTGGCCACCTCTTACCAGGAGCTACATCCTTTACTGTTGATGACCTTGAAATAGTAAGGTTGGGGGGGGGGCGGGCAAAAGCTCTTTTTTTTTTTTTCTTTTATGGACTTGTAGATATTTTAAATATCTTAGATTATTTTTTTCCTGTGTTTGATCATTTATTCCAAACTAGTGGTTTTGCTCTTGGTGTTTCCGTTTGGATTGATTCCTCTGCTACTGCCCTCTCTTCTGGAGCACTTACTGATGATCATTTGGACTCACAACATTGTTTTTCCTGGTGGTCTGCTGTAATATTGGCAAGCCCATCCTTAATCTCATGTTTTTCTTTGTAGTTTAGTACAGTGGTGTAAGTATTCCAGAAGAAAAATGTTGAACAGATTGTCTGTTATGCCTTATGTGTCAGAAATCATGTGTCAGAAATCTCCCATTTGATACTGACTGCCTCCTCATCTTTGTGTAAGAGTCTGGATTCATGTGTGTTGAATAATTTTGGGGTGTGCAATTAGTTATCTGACAGGTATCATACCTCTGTCATTTATTTTCTCATAATCCAGTTCTCCTGCCTCTCTCCTGTTTTTTTCATTGCTTCCCCAGCGCTGACTTTATGACCTTGATATTTATTTTTGAGTCTGTGTAATCAGATTTAAGCACATTTAACCTTGTAGTGTGAGCTACAGGAAGGAGAGATGAAGAACTGACATCATGGCCTGCTCTTGCAGCTTTAGGTGTGTTGAAGACTGCAGAGATTGCTGAGCTACAAGAGAAGTATTTTGCTGCTGTGGCCTGGTTGGCTTCTGTACCCATGGAGCTGACCCAGTATTTCTACATTGTGTTGTAGTCTGTATTATAGACACACTGTGATAAAATGAGTTGGTAATAAAATAAGCCCAGGCTATTTCTTAGTAGAATAATTTGTAACTATGTATTTAGCTTATTGAAAAACTGTCCATTCTTCTGGAAAAACACCCTTTTTTTAAGTTCTGTCTTAAGTTTTATTCATTGTGATAAAAAATGTGATTAATTCAGTATCTTAATTTCCAGACCTTTCCCTAACACTTGCTACTAAAATCCTTGCCCTGTATTTTTTCCCAGGGAGCTTCCTTGCCATGACAGTGATCTGTGGTTTCCCAGTTTTCTCCCAAAAATTTGACTAGCTCGAGCATCACTATTGGTGATGTTTTCTTTCTCTTTTCCTCCAGCAATGTCACAGTTATTTTCGTTAACCTAATTGATTTATTTTCATTGTACAAACTATCCTCTCTCATTTTCAAGCATGATGTAATTTTACTTCTCTGCATCTCTGTTCCGCTTCTTGTTCTGCTAACTCTCCCCTTTTCCTCCATTTGGACTTATATCCCTTTCTATATGTTTTCTGTGCTTAAAATAATCCAAGGAAGATATTGTCAGGCCCAATATATATACTGTATTGCCATCCTAGTGCCTGTGTTGAGCATCTAAGCTTAAGATCTCAAGAGCTTGAAATTTGAATTTGAAACTGCATTAAAAATAATAAGAAATGTCTCCAGCTGCAGTGTTTTTTCTAAAGGCTTTTGCATTTATGAATCAAGTGCAAACCATGGTGGCAGAACATTGAGAAGCTCTGCTTGTGTTGTGTTTCTCAGTGGAAAGGAACTAATTCTACATAGCATATGGAATGATATCTAAAATATCTGTACAGCCAGCTGGTAGAACTACTTTATTTTCATCTCTTGAATTCACCATGTACTTTTGTGAGTAAAATTTGAAAGAACTTCTGGGCTGTTGACTTACCAATTGTTACTTTTTCTGATCTTTCCTGAGTCCTCTTCTATAGCAATAATTTTTCAGGCTGCTATCAATGAATAAAATAATTTGTATTAGTTTATGAAAAATATCAATTACCAAGAATGAGTAGGTAAAGTGATCCTGTCCAAAAAAAAATCTTAACTGAGTACTTAAGGCTGATAAAGATATTGGTGTTTTAAGTTGACTTAATTATCCTGTTTTCAGCTGCTGTCTCGTACATCCTGTTATCAAACACCTGTCACCTCTCTCTCATTTTACTTTATTCAAAGGATGGGTGAAAATTTTTCTAGCGTTTGATCTTAAAAATAATGATTGCATCTTAAAAATGGTGTTCATAAACATGATGCTTACTGTGCTAGGAGTGTTACGGTAGATTTCCTTGTGTTTTGCTGATTGCTGTTCCTTGAGCATGTCTAGCATTGTGGCATCCCTCTGTGCACAAGAGACTTGCCAGGCTCTTTTCCCAGGACAGTCATGTCTGCTGCCAAGTCTGTACCTAAAAAGTACCTTTGCAGACAAAGACATCTCCCTGTTTGAGTGGCCTTTCTGAAACATCGTTCTTGCATTAATTGCCCCTCTGCAGCTGACCTCACAACTGATCCTTAATGGTTCAAAAAGAAATACTGTTGTTGGGACTGAGAAACGACTTACTTGTTTGTGTCTAGATTAGGCACTGACAAATTAAAACAGGACTATCACTAGTATTAGCTCATCAGTCTGGCTTAGTTCAGTTTGGTGAACTGTAGGGTGATTTCTGTTTGAATAAAGTGACTTTTTCAAGCTGCTCTGTGGTAAAAAGTGAAGGTATTTGTTTTCACAGATTATAAATGTTATTTTAATTTTAAGAGAATTAGTTTTGTGCTAAATGTTTCCACATATGCTTCACTAAATGTAGTACCAGCAATAGATCATTTTGAAACAGCACACCTTCCTGTTGAAATCTCCAGGAATCTTCTCTCAGGTGTCTGACACATCCTTAATCTGATGCTCAGGCTTGTCATTTGAATCAATAGTATACTAGATAGGATGTCTTCAGCATGCAAGGCTACTGCTATAGAAGGTATTTGAAAAATAAATTCGGATCTTATGGGCAGCCACAAGTTCCAGGAGCACTAATCTTTCATTTGTCTCTCTCTTTGTCTGTAAACAGTTGGTTAAATTGTTGATTAAAGAGAATTAAGTGAATTGCACTCAAGTCAAAATGGGTATGTATGAACTACATAAGCAAATGATGTTGTTGCCTGAAAAGCAACAGCTAATGTCAGCATTTCATAAAATACAAAACTAATTTAACTTACCCATTAAGATTATACATTTTCTGTCTCTTTGTAGAGCAGTTTAGAACCCTTCTTTTGTTACTCTTTTTTTTATTAATGAAGAGTGAATGGAGAATGCTACCAGTTTTTATTAACAAGGAGTAATTTCTACTGAAATATTAACTGATTCATTTTACAAATATTATCTGTATGTGTTCAGCCTTCTAATGGGAACATTTAAACAAAGAGATACACACCGTGTTTTTTCAACGTTGTTAGTATGGTGTAGATTTGGGAAAGCTTTGCAACACCAGCCTTGAATTGTTATTTTGTCTGCCTGTAGTCTGAACAAAGAGAAATAAATCTAGTACTTCTATTACTGCTGGGATGTAGTTTGAGTAGCTTATGAAGGCTTTGATTTATTTACCAATATTGTAAGTAGATTATGGCTTCATTTTAAATCTCAAACATCACTATAGCATCTATAGAAACTATAAAATATTGCCTTATGTAAAAGTAGCCTGAAGTGTCTTAATAATATTCAAATTAAGGGTAAACCTACCTTTATTGCTGTTTTTTTTTCAATATGGATCGTTTGTCTACTTCTGTAATAGTTCTGGAGACTTCACTGTGTCTGGAGGACTGTTCTCATCAAATAGAATTTGATAGCTAGTTTTGCAATTATTTCACATAGTGGTTTGTTATTTGAAATATGTGTAAAACACATAAAAGATAAAACAGCAGATAAAATGGTAACAAAAAAACTCATGGGAAGATATGTTCAAAAATGAACGTATATGCAAAGTTTTCATTTTGTAAGCATTGTTGCTTCCAGCAGTACATAAAGATGAAGAAAATGAAGGTAGTAAATATTTCGCAGTACCCATATTTTTGGGGACAACGGAGTCAGCACTTCCTGACAAATCTTTCAAATGGCTATTTTTTGAAATACGGTATGTTTTGAAAGCCTCGTCTTTGATTGTCTATGAAGAGGTGGGCAGTGATCCTGTAAATACGGATGGTGTGTCTCAGGCTTTGTCGTAAATCCCCAGAGATGGTGTGTTGTGGGTGCTTCTGCCTGAGTGACTTCAAAAGAACACTACAGGAAAACAAGTGCAACAACAGTGGAAGAGATCAACTGGAAATGAGAATGCTAATTGCATTTTCATTCTTGAAGTGTTTTTTACGTGGAAGTCGCTCATTTCCATACGTAGTCTGTAGCATTTAGAGCTGAAGAACTGAGAACACTACACAGAAGCAACATATACAGGTCATGGATAAATGAGGTCACAGGGTGTAAGATACTAACACCTATTGTCTTTTGACTTATACTGAGAAACAGTTTTACCTTGGCTTTTGCAGCATTGGACAGTTGTCTATTGTGTTCTTTAACTGCGTGCCAGCTGATAGTTCTGTCTATTCCTATGGAAACCAAGATATTGAAGCCAATCTTGCAAGAGGCTTTAGGGAGAAGTGCTCTTAGCTGAGACACTGCCTTGCTTTCACTCAGAATGTCTGATAGTCAGAACTGGCCTCAAGTCATGCTGATGTATTACCTAAGATGCTTTGCCAGACAGATGAACATGTTCAGCTTGGAAACTGGTAAATAAGGTTTCTGTTCAGCTGTCCGAGAGGTTTTTCTCCAGTTGAGTGTTTTACTTTCAAGTCTAGAATGCTGCTAATGAAGGTTGCTTAAAGGGTGAGATTAAACTTTGTGAGATTAAACCCAATGTCAAAAATCAGTGATGTTTTTGTTGTGGTTCACTTGAAAGGATTAGCAAAACATCACATTTTTAAGCCCACCAGTGGTTTGTTAGATAGAAGGCCCGGCATCATCCTTGTCCATGCAGAGGTAATAGAGAGCTTATGGTTTGGTTGGGTTTTTTTCAAAACTATAGTTCAATGGAAGATTGCTAATGGTTATGCATAAAACAATACATAAAGTTTTATGTAAAGTTTTTCTTTTTTAGTTTTTTTAGTTTTTCATCCTGTAGTTTTTCTTTTACTTACTTTTATTTTTCAATTACATTGTTATTCAAGGAGTTAACTCTTCATTTTTGTGGAATCATAGAATGGTTTGGATGGGAAGGGACCTTAAAGATCATCTAGTGATGACCTTTAGTTTTTACTCAAATTAAAACTACCTAAATACTTAATTTCAAGTTTTCTTGAATTAAACTGGTTGAACTGGGACTAAATTTGTTTTGGAGTTAGCATAAATACTGGTTTGTCTCCTTATAATGAATAACATTTACATTATTGTATTTTATCTGTGTGTTCAGGGAGTGGTTGTTCACATTCACCCCAAAGAACCTTTACTGTGGATTGAAAGGTGGAAATCCAGTCTTCTGACTATCGTCTGTCCCCTGATATGGGGGTGCAGAGAGCAGTTTCTCTACTACCTCTGCAGAGTTTGTTCATGATGTGGTAAATAGACAGTATGCAGAAAAAACAAACTTAGAATTATGACCTTCAGCATCTAAGTCTTCTTCAAGTGTACCAAGTGTATGTCCCAAAGGGTGAAGGGAGTATTCAAAAGGATTAAGAATGTCCTTATAACTGACACATTTAATAGAAACATTTCAGTGTATTTATTCTATCAGACCTCTCTATCAAATTGATTAATATGATCACCTTCCTTTATGAAGTAGTTCGATTTATTCACCCTTTCTCTTGGTGTGGTTTCATTGAACAGTGACAACATTTTTGCACCTGTTGTGTTTTAATGAAAAATGATTAATCAAACTGGTAATATTTATGGATAAAATAGAATTCTTTTTCTTATTGATGGTTTACACATCAAAATAAATTTATTATGGCAGAGTTGGGGAAGAAAAAGTTACTGGGATCTTGTCCCTGATTCTAATTTCTTTGTATTCTTGAGATAACATTTGAAATTTAAAATATATTAAAATGTATTAGTATTTATATATATTCAAAATTTATATAAAATGTTGTCACGAGCTTATTTGGTCAAATTAGAATATTCTGTGTGTTGAAGTTGTATGGCAAAATAGCACGTGATAACCAGAGAAACAGCCTGATACTTTGGTGGAGACTTTACTCATTTTAGCTAGAAATTTGGGATCTAAGTAGCTATATTGACTTCGGGTTTTTTCAGGAGCTGTTAAAAATAATTTACTGATATTCAAGGAGTGTAGGAATGATGCAGTCATGTATGTTAAAAGGCTTATAGCTGTTGTAACCAGGCAATATTAATTCAGTTTCAGTGTATTAGAAATTAAGCTTTCATTATTTAATGCATAGATATTTCAAATCACAAGTGTTAATTTACAAATCAAAATAGTTCTTATTTGCAATTAAATTCATGTATTTACTTGCTGGCTTCTCTTTTAATAACTTCTCTTCTGAAGAATCCTCGTGAGATTTCTGGCAGTTAACTGATAATACAAGCATAGCAAAATGCTCCTTTTGATATTTCAGTTGCTTTTGGAACTCTGTGTGTGTGTTATATATGTATATGTATGTATATAAAAAATTAGAAGTATGGTAGAACAGCTTTTGCTTCTATAGGTGCTTAATTTGTTCCCTGAAAAGCTACTAAACTTGGTAGGTGTTGGTGACAAAGTCCTTCATATGCTCCATGTCATTCTAAGTTGTTTCTGTTCTTAGAATGTTCTTCTTCTCTAAGGGATGCTAAATGATGAAACAACTTCTAAAGAAACCACATGTACAGGTCCTTTTCTTTCCAATGTTTTTAAAATTTTTGGCTTTTGAAAATTTGTGACCAAGTCTGTCTGTGGGGTGAAGCATCCTCTGTTGAGCAGCTCCTCACTAGAGAGAGTGAGTGAGTGTGTATGTTTGTGTACAGAGTAAAAGTATCTCCTGTAAGATCAAGTAGGTCAGAGACAGCAGTTTCTACTCTGTGAAGCTTGCTAATAATAATAATAATAATAATAATAATAATAATAATAATAATAATAATAATA
>JAWWEV010000083.1:89834298-89848245 GCA_035583235.1 Hafferia zeledoni | reverse complement strand
ATAATAATAATAATAATAATAATAATAATAATAATAATAATAATAATAATAATAATAATAATAATAATAATAATGTTGCTTATTAAAGAGAAACCTCGTGGATGTGTTTATCTTTTAAAGGCCTAGCTAGTAACTAAGGAGTTCAAGGTTTTTGAATCTCACTGCTTCTTGAAAGTATCTGACGCCAAAGAGCTGTTCTCAACCTCAGCTGTAGCACCTGTGCTACTCTGTTGGCAAAGTGTGCCAATGCAGTGCAAGGTGGCTGCTATGTTCTGTTTGGGTTTTAAGCTCAAATCTAAATTACTTTCGTCTTGCACATTTTTTTCCTCAGTGAGTGTCTGAGTGCACAATGTAATTTAGTATTTGTCAATATATAGATTTCTACTGACTTTAGAAACTTGTATGTCACTATGAAGAAGTATGGACAGTTTTGTGTTGCAGACATAAGTAAGAAATCTTGACTCCAGCTTTTGAGGAGTCCTGGGTTTGAAAGGTTTAACATCTAATCTGACTGTTAAAAGATCATACCAGTCTGGTTTGGCTTTTTTTGTTGTTGTTGTTCAGGGTTTTCTTTATCTTAGAATAAGAACTAGTATATTTGGGGCAGAATGTGCTTCTCTGGAAAAGGAGATGAGTGCCTGGTATGGTAGATTTCAGTGTACCTTTCCAGCTCTTATTCTGGGTCTAAGCCAAAGGATCAGTGAATATGTATGTAATAACCTATGGTACAATTAGTGTTCCTGTTCTCAAGATGATGTTATGTATCCAGCTATACTTTATTAAATACTATTTAGGAGTTTAAAAAGGAAAATTAAACCAGTAATAATATTTAAAGACAATAAAAGTATAATCACTGCCCATGCTACGATTGGTGTAGTATTAGAACAGCAAATGTTTTATCTTTGCAATTAATTCAACTGTAGTGATTTTACGCTATTCTGTTTATGAAAGAGTAAAAGTAACTGAATTATGTATTATATTCCTCTGAAGAGGATTTATTGATTGTTAAATAGTCTCTCTTTCCACTAAAGAATATTGAGAAAATTTTGCTAAAATGTCTTATGTAAGTGCTGCTTAATTAATAATGAATATATTTCAAAAATCAAAATTTAATAAGCTAATAAATTATTAAACTGTGGTGGGATGTATAATTATCTGATCTCTCAAATCCTTTCTGTCATGGATGGTGGACTTGGTGCATTGTTGCTCCTTCTCTGCTGTCTAAAAGTGCACCCCTTTAAACAGGGTGACCTTTGCGCTTCTGATTTTGTGGGAACTTCCATTTTACCACTTGCCTGCTCTTGTCTGTGCTCTTGCTGACCAGCCTTAGTTGCTTCAGTGTTCTCTGTTAGGGACTGTGGCCGGTAATTAGTGCCTGATTTTGATAAATCTCATCTTAATAGTACAGAAACAGCAAGGGACAAGGTGCAAAAGAGTTTTAATGAATGAATCACTCTTTGGAAATTGTAACATTGCAGGATTTAGGGTATTCAGTAACATTTTTGAATACCCATGAGTAGTGTTTTAACTAGGAAGAAAAGCAGCTGAGAGAAGTAGTCTATTTTGAATCAGAAGCATATAAAAATTTAAAATTATATGGAGATAATTATGTAAACATAAATAGCACATTGGGTAAAATGTGCCCCACCCTGTCAGCAGTAAATTCTTTGAGACTAACTGGATATATATCTAGCTGATTTTGTAGAAAATATTAACTTAGTGCTAGATGGAAAATTGCAAGGCTAATGGGAAATAAGGACACGAAATGTAATGTAAAGGTATGGTAAATTATGATTTAAAATTAAGTGAAAACAAATACAACTGAAATATGAACTGTAAGATCAGAAAGTATGTACTAGAATTCCTCAACAGTTGCACCTGAGTCTAATATGAGCCAATATTTTTCATAACAAACTTAGCATCACAAGTAGTATTTTTTTTTAAGGATATGGAAGAGTTTCACAGTGTTAAGCATTATTGTCAAAGATGGTGGTGGCTAAAATAGCAGAAGAATGAGAATACTGAAAGTAATTGAAATGGTTAGAAATGCTGTAGTCCAAAATGTGAGTCAGGGGAGCAAGGGAGGGGCAGAACAGTTTATTCTATGTATTATAAATTTATTATTTGAAAATTACTAAGAAGGATGTCAGTGTTCTAATTGATGTAGGAAATGCCTTTTTTTGTATATTCTGACAAGATTTATGCACTAGCAGTAGACAAGTATCATTGTGATTCAGTAGAGTACTTTGGGGGGACCTCTTCTAGTACGCCCTGTAATGGCTGCTTGCCTGTGTTCAAAACAAAAGAGTTCCAAATGGAATGAGTGCAGAGAGGTGATGATATTTTGTGGGTGATGTAGGGTTTATTCTTTGTTACTGAGATAAAAGGACCAATGCTTATTTAGATTTTAAAAACCACACTGGATTTTCATGGGTAGAAGAATGAAGTGTGTGCTCGTCTGTTGTCTTAAAAAAACCCAACACACCAAACTTAAAAGCTCCCTCCCAAAACTGAGAGAAATGGGATTAAAAAACATCTCAAACTCTGTAATTCCACTTAAAAGAAATCTCTGGGAATTTTTTGAAAAGGATTAGATGTTCTTACTCCCCATGGTGCTGGAGGATGGATTTACTAATCCAGAGGGGCATTTTAACCTTCAGTTCTAATATGTGGTTTACTTGTAAATATTTCTAAGGCTTTCTCTTCTGCTGCAAGTATCTGTTCTGATTGCATCTTCAGTGCTTATGACTGTCAGCAATGAAGAGTCCTTAGAAACCATCTCCTTTGTAAGAGTTTATGTTCTTTTAGCCTGTGTGTTCCCACTACTGAGGAAGCAGATACGTAATTTTGAATTGGAGCCAAAGTAGCATCTTCACGGTTTAACAGCTTGGCATTCTCTTTGATGGCCCCTGCCATGTTTACCAGGAGGTTGTATAGAGATGCTGGGCTGCCTGTTCCCCAGTTCTCTAGCAACCCTTACAGTCCTCTAAATCCTCACAGGCCTATTGTAGGTGTTCTGAAAATCAAGCATAGCTGTGCTGTGACAGTGGTCAGTTTGTGTGCACTACATTATAAATTATTACAAATCAGTCTTTCAAGTCACGTTAAATATTTCACATGGATTAGAATTGTTATGGTTTTTGAAAATGTGTTCTTGGCAATGAATAGGGAAATGAGCAATTTGTCTGCATGCATTGGCCCCTTTGAGCCCACTGGTGACAAGGTGATGGTGGCCTGTCCATGGATGTGCTTTTGGTGCTTGGGGAGAAGCAAGCACCTCCTAGGTTTGCCTTGCACAGCTCAGTTTCTCCTTTTATAAAAGATGTTACATTTGCCCAAGCAGTATGCTTTTAAAATACAAAGACTGAAAGTGTAACGTCGGGCATATATACACAGTACAGGGCAGGAGAACTGGTTAGTCAGAGTTTGGAAGCACACAGTTATACAATGACCAAGAAATAGTGGGATGAGAAGGGAAATAACTTTTCACAGAGCTCTGTTGCACATCAGCAGACCATTTCTAGAACTCTTTAACTGTTTAAAACAAGTTTGTATGTTTCTGAAATACTAAAAGTTTGCTGTGAAAAGTACTTAAGTGTCTTTCATCATTATGAATGCCCAGGAGAATTTTATTTGGGATTCTGCAAAATATTCCTAATCGTTGGTGCCTAATAAATGACAATCTAGGCTACAATGAAACTGCTATGCTGTCATTCATTTAGTATTTAGATTATATACTTCAATTTCCCCCTTTAATCTTCCCCCATGTCTTCTAGAACTGCAGCTGGTACAGGCATGGGATATTGATTTATTGAGGCTTTAGCCATGCAAAATGAAAGTAATATAAAGGGAAAGAATATTAAAAGTTTGAGTGTTGGTTCCTGTTCTATCAATGTGTATACTTGTCTACTGTCTTTTGGTGTTAGCTGTAGTGTGGAAGTGTGTGGACCCTTCTCTACTTAATGACTGTTCAAGAGACAACTGTGGTTTCATTCAATGTGTGCCCACTTGACATCAATGTGATAATGACTCTTCCACTTCATATGGTGTTTTATTTTATCTAACAACACTCAGCAATCCAGGCTTTTACATTTGTGTATTTTGTATGATGTTTAAATGTCCCGATTGCTGTTACAGACTTTGACTTTGAGTTCACAGAAATTTTTACTCATTCTGCAGGAGCTGTACTCAGTTTCCTTTCAATTCTGAATCAGAAAACCGTCACTTTTTAGTCAGCTGAGAGGAAGTCAGATGTTCCTCGTACTTATTAATTGTCGCTGTTCTTCTTTCATTTCCTGATGGCTGAGAGGTGATCCCAACTGCCCCTGCTGGCATTGGCACCTGCTGCCAGATGCAGCACAGCACTGTACCTGACCTCTGTGCTGGCAAGTTCAGCGCTCTGGGTGTCAGAGGGAACAGGCATGGTGTCTCTCAGCTGAGCAGAGAACAACCTGTCACTTGTTAAGTAGGTTAACACTTGTATATGCTAAGAAATTTCTGGAGGAATTTTGCTTACATGAAGAATAAAACTGTCCACTTGAAACAGAATTAGCTACAGCAATTTTTGTTAGCTGTGTTAACATAACTTTCAGGCTTTGACATTGTGTCTTAGTATGTATTAAATTATCTGCATATATTGAAAAGGTAAATTTAAAAAAATCCATTAACAACTCTGAATCTTTATTATACTGCTAGATACCATGTGGGGAACAAAAACTGCCAAATCCTCTTTTTCGTTTTGGGTGCTGAAATATTTGCACAGCTGTGGTTTTGTGGTAGCATTTTTTTGGGTTAGGTTGGTTGGTCTCTTCTGCTCCCTGTTACCAGAGAGCCAGCTAGTGCAGGTGGGTAACCTTATTTAAACCTTCCCAACAGTAATACAAAAATATGATTGCTCTTGCTGTTGCATCACTATTGAACTGTTTTGGACAGCAGACTGATGGGAACCTGTGTCTGTTTGTTTGGGGAAGGGCTGAAACCTGACCCAGAAAGGGCTTTAGATGTTGGGAGTGGCTTTGCAGTGATGCTGGAATCACTCTCTTTCCTGATACCCGTATGCCCATGTTAGGTTCAGTCACACAGGAGATGTCTTGTTCTCCATTAGTTTGCTGGGGAAAAGGACTGCTGTTGATCCAAGGAAAGGAAAATGAAATGTTCCTGCCCTAGTCTTCCCACTGCTGAGTGAAGGTACCATGGGCCAAGTTCTGAGGAAGCGTTTCAAACAGAGACAGGTGGGGACTGGGTGACTTAGAGCAGGACTCTGTGGGCTGTACAGAGGAGCATGATGTGAAGAGTGAGGTTGATGTTTTTAGTGCATTGGTAATACAGTCAGTAATTTCAATATCAACCTAATCATAATACCACTGTTTTCAGAATAGAGCTGTTTTTTTGCTTTAGTCTTTCCCTTAGGTGACCATATGGGATGGACTGACTGTGGCTGGTTGGCAGATGCCCACCCAGCTGCTCTCTCACTACCCTTTCTCAACAAGCCTGGGAGATAAATAGATTGAAAAAGTTGTTCTAGATGAATGAAGAAATAATCATATTATCTTGTAGGTCCAGAAAAAGTTTACTAGCAATTTCCCACTAGAATCTGTTCCTTACAATTGAATCATATTGAATTCAGGCAAATTCATCAGTTCTGCCTAGGATGTTTCTTTCATCACTGTTTTCTCTATTGAAACATTCAGGAAAGTTTTTCTGACTGCTTAGTAGTTAAACTTGGGGTCCAGAACTTTTTTTCCAAGTCATTGCTTGATGACAGAGCAATGATTGCTCATTGAACTGTCTGTCTTCTGAAAACTGTGTTATACTCCATTGCAGTTAGTGTATGTGGCTGGAATTTTGAAATAGCAGAACGATTTCTTTTGCTTATGCTGACGTTAGTTATCAGCTGTTCTCTGAAACTATGCTGTAGTTTGCATACAGAGTTGAGTCTTTTGGCTAAAATAGGATTTTAACAGAATCTAAAGGAGTTGGCATTGGAATGGTCAATTTTGGCTACTAGGAACTGAGTTTTCTGTACCAGTATTTAATCCTGTTTGCTCAGAATGTTTTCACTGTATAACTGAATCATTTTTGAGACCCTATGAATGATAAGAGACCATAGACTGGTTCAAAGTGCTTTATGCTGCCCGGGAATGTTTAAGCCAATCAAGTGCATTATTTATGAGTAAAACCTGGCAAGCTTGAAGACTTTTTGTACACAAGAATTTTGTAAAAATGAAGGAAATGGCTTTTGAAATTAGGCATACATTTTTCCTCCCACAACCCAGTAAGACCTAAATTAAATCTGCCTTCAAGACATGTTGATACATTGCATATTTACAAACTTTAGCAGTAATCAATTGAAAGTGGGGAGCTTTTCCTTTGTCATTAAAAAGGATGGTATAATTTTCTAACAAATAAAAGAAACACGACAACATTCATGGTATTACTAAGGAAAAGAACAGCAGTCAGAAGTAAGAGCAGAAGTAAGTCAGAATAAGACAATTCAAATAAGTACAGGTGTTTTTGTGGTAGTGTTTTTTTTAAAAAAAAACTTAAATAATTTGGAAGAAACAAAGTCTTTTGTGTTTCAGAATGAAGAGATTTATTACAGATTCATTTGCTAAGGAGAAGGATTTGTTGGTGGTTAAGCATGGAAGAGAATAATGTAGTAGTAACTGGTGGAAAAATGTGTAACAGCAGTAGTAAATACAGTATATGGAAAGAAATTCTTATAATAAAAAGGCATGTTTCATTAGTCTTATGAATTATTTCAGCTTTTTAAAGTTCCCTTTACAGTGGAATTCATTAAAAAAGTAGAATATATTTGTAAATCTTCCAGTAAGTATCCATCAACAAGAGAAAATAAATTTTTTTTCTTTCATGGGTATGCATGCACTTTGAGCCGGAAATACTGAAAACAAACCGAATGCATTATCCTCTGTGATGGAGAGAAGCAGCTGTATTTCTTCCAAGACTAATATTCTCCAAGTTATTTAATGTTATCTTCCTCCAGTCTAATTGCCAACCACATCATGATACACTGAGATTTTTTGCTAGCTTTTGTTTTTCTTTTTTTAATGAGTTTTGTAAATTCTTCTTCTATTTACCTGTAAAATATAATGGTGGTAATGAGGAATTTTCTCATGCTTAGCTCATTCCCAAATTTGCGTTGAATTCATTTTGAGTGTGTTCTTGTGGATCAGTAGCTCTGCAGTCATTTTGCTGTTCTGCCCCTGTAGTTCAGTGTATGCCTTGATGTGTGTCTGTGCATTAAAGGCACAAAGTCCTAAGGCTGTGCTTTCCCTGACACCCAACAGAAGAAGGAGATTTATTGGGTCACTTCTCTCTCTGTGAATGCTGTCATGGCCATTCTGTCTCTGGCAAGAGAAGTTTGCATTTTCAGGCAGGTTTGTGGTAAGTTTTTTGGCAGACTTTTCTTGTAGGCTGTCACTGAAGAGCAAGGACTGATGATGACAATAAATGGTAGAAGAAGGAAGAGGTTAATTTGTCTGAGCTTATTCATGATTTGCTTTCCCTGTTTTGCATTTTAAAATAAAATAGTGTAGCAGGGGGAAAAGACGACATTTATTTATTTTGGCTGTACTTGGTGAAATCCATTCTGCATACATAAAGCTCAAGTCTGCCATTTCTGTTAGACAAAAACCAGAACAGTAATATATGTAAAATATGCCCTTCCAGTGTTTAAGGCTGCTTTGAAAAAGGAAACTTGAATGTTTTCATGCCCTGGCACTGGATACTATGGGGGCCTCTGGAATCCTTTGGCCTGTCTCCACCCCAGCATTCTGCTGGCAAAGCACTTTGCAATTCTGAGTCTTATGAGATACGGAAGTGCCCCTGTTCATTAGCACTGGTTGCCCTTGTCTACTTGGTTATCCTTTTTCCATTGTTTTTCTAAAGACAGCCTAAAGGGACTAAGTTAACATACAGGATTTATAAAAGAATTGCAGCAGACTGAAGTATGTTAATTTGCAGGTGGTTCCATAAGCAGAAAACTCCAAAGACATGACTTATATTGATTTGAGTGTCACCTTTCCTGTGTACATTGTCTAATAATGCTTCATCAAATGTTCCAGCTTTTCCTCAATTAGGGGGGAATTTGTGTAATTTATCTTCTCTTCTGAACTTTCCATTTTCATTATATTTATAGGTAATTGTCTGTATGTGAAATTGGCAAAAAGTAATATTCTGAGAAACATTGGAAGGCAGTGAGCAAAATCAGGAGACAACACACTCCTTTCACTTTAGGAAAGGTTAGAAGTTAGAGTGGGGAAAGCAAAGGGATGTTTAAAATCTGATCACACAAGGTAGGTCTAGATGTTTTGTTGGAATGAGTTATTGCTCCAGCTGTTGCTGGTCCTCCACTGAAAATTAACTACTGAAGCTGATTCGAGAAACCCAATAGACTTTGTGAAGTGGAAGCATCAAAAAGTTGTACAGGGCATCTCTGCTATATGGAAAATAACCTCCAAGTAAGGAGCAGTAGCAAGTCAAGGCTGGCTGTACTACTAAATCACAGCTTCTTCATGACTGCATGATCATACATTAAATTTTTGACTGGCTTCTTCAGTGACTTGAGAAATAAAGCCAGATTGGTTTCTTTGGGCTCCACCCTCGTTTATTGGTCACAGGAGCATTTCTGCATTATTTCTTTTGAAAACATAGTGAAATTCTGGTGGAAGTCCAGAGTGCATTTTCAGTGTGTTGCAAAGCTGGCTGTCCCAGCCTTTTATCATGCGTACTGTACATCAAAACTCATACAGTTCCCAATTTAAAAATGTAGGAAACAATCACTTTTCCATATATTTGCTACTTACTCAGATGAGTACATTTTATCTTTCTGAATAATTCCGTTATTTTTCTTACTTTCATTTTGAAAGTTGTATTCTTTCTTCATGTTTTTTCATGTAGTTTTATTTCTCATCTGAAAACTGTTTACCTTGGTGAAACCAGCATGTAATGGTCTTATTTCAGTTTTTACATGACGATTACTGATGTTAAACAGTTTAGAAACTCTGATAGTATTGCAGAAGTTTCGGTATTACTGAACTGTCTTATACACTCTGCTGATGGAATATACTTATCTTTTTAAGCACAACAGGCTTAAAAATGAAGGGTTCATATTTTTTAACAAAGAAATCTTCATTAGATGATTCCAAAGCTTAGAGCTGTGTTGATGCAGGGGTTGGCACTGCAATACAACAGTAAATATATCTAAACAGTATCATAATTTGATTTGATGAATTGAAATAAATTTCTGATATTTTTCTTTACCCAGGGAAATTACCGCTTCATGAAACTTTTACTGGCTCGTAGAGGGAACTGGATGCAGAAGGACTTGGAGGATATGACACCACTACATTTAACTACTCGTCACAAGAGCCCAAAATGTTTAGCTTTGT
Source organism: Hafferia zeledoni (assembly GCA_035583235.1). Lineage (NCBI taxonomy): Eukaryota > Metazoa > Chordata > Aves > Passeriformes > Thamnophilidae > Hafferia > Hafferia zeledoni. The sequence continues at coordinate 89,838,835 of JAWWEV010000083.1, read as the reverse complement.
TGTTAAAACATATGGCACCTGGAGAAGTGGATACCCAGGACAAAAATAAGGTAAAAATTTTGCTCATTTTAAGACAACATTTGTAGCAACTTTAGAAATTGGTTTTACATCGAACAGTTGTGTGTAAAAAATCATTTAAGTCATAAACTTTTCCTAGGTCTTCAAATTAGAAATACTAATATTTTCCCATGTTAATGATGTCGAATGATGAATTCATTGCCCCAAATTCATTGACATTTTTCTTGAGAACAGTTTCATCAAAAGAGGATTCAAAAACCCTCTTGCTTTTCTTCCTTGGAAAAATCTTCTATTTAGAATCACTTAATGATAAGAGTAATTAGAAAACTTTGTACAGAAAGCCTTCAAAGCATTTGTCAATACCAGAGGTGAGTTGAATGCAAGTTTCCTGTTGGCAGACATCCTTCCTAACACTGGGTCATTGATTTTGCTCTGCACTGGGGCCACTACAATGGTGATAATATTGATACAGTTCTCAATAGGTGCTACCTTTTAGAAGTGTGTGGTGGTTTAGCTTTGGCAAGTAGCCAAATGACCACTCAGCTGCTCTCTCCCCCCCCTCCTCAGTGGGACAGATGGAAGAAATAGTTTGAGGATCTCAGGAGTTGAGATAAAAACAGGAATATTGATCGCTGGTTACTCTCATGGGCAAAATACTCAAGATAAAGAAAATCAGTTTCATTTGTTGGCAATTAAAATTGTTTTGTATAGTGAGAAACTAACAAAAAAATTAGAACACTTTCAAACCACCACTCCCAGCCCCCTTTTTTCCTGGCTCAGATTTACTGCTTCACTTCCACTCCTTCTCATCTGTCCACAGGAATGGTCGAACACAAATATCTGTACACTAAATCTGTCTGGTTGACTGTTGATTTTTCTCTATCTCTGCAAGTAAAAATAGGCAATTTTGAGAGCCTCCTAGTCATACATATTTTTTTTTTACTTGGGATAAAACGTGATGCCCTTTGTCCAGAAGATTTTCTAGCAGGGTTGTGGTTATTATTATTATCATCATAAAATGGACCATTTGGCAGCAGAAGATCTGCTTTCAGTGCTCATGTACTGTTGCTGCCATGAGTGCATCATTTAGTGAGAGGGATGTGATGATGAAGTTGATTGACATTCTGGCATGAGACTTAAAACTGAAGTGGAACACTAGTTAGTCACTTTGACATTTGTTTTGTGAAACTGCAGACTTCCTTGGGAGAAAGTGTAATCTTACTTATATTACTACCTTCAAATAAAGCCCTTCAGACTAATTTTCTGCATCTGTAGTGATAACAGTTGCTTGAAAGGCCAGGAAGTCTCCAGATGACTTTCTAGGTGTATCATATAGTGCCTGTAGTGTCATGAGTTGTGTCATGTCCCTTTGTAAAGTCAAGTCATGCTCTACATCAATAAAATTACCAGCCTGCTTTGGAACCACACTGAGCCTCAGGAAATAATCTACTGATGTTTGTTAAAAAGGACAGTCATTAGACTGACCCACCATAAGGGGTGATGTGTCATAGAAAGAAAGTGGTACCATTCTTAAAACAACTGATTTACTATTACTCTTCATATAGTGAGGTAGTGCCAGTCCACAGTAATAGTAGAGTAACTCATTTAAAAGAAGGAATAGTTATTTAGCATATAGTCACTCCTATTTTTGAGGTGTTCAGATTAGTGTGGTTCTTAAGTCTGTGTGCTTAGCAATGCTGATTTAAAACTGATGTGAAATGGTTGCCTCCAGTAGCACTAATAGTAGGGTATGAGAAGGCATCAGACTTTCTCACAGTCCTGTCAGACATTCTAGGTAAAGGATTTCTTGTGTTTCCACATAGATTTTGAACAAAGCAGATTCATCATTTTTGTTGGCATACTTGATCCACTGCCTTTAGTAGACAGATTTCTAGTAATTATTGTGGACTTGTGTTAATCTGTGAATATGTGGTTTAAATTTCATGTGCCTGAGTAATTTGTGTATCCTGAAATGTAAGAGACTTCTTTCAAAGAATGTAGAGGTATGAATATTTCCTAAGCCCATTCTTTTTCTGCAAGGATATAGTAACAAAAAATGAGACACTGTGAATGTAGATAGCAAAAGAAAGACCAAAACCAAATTATGTAACTACCATTGGAAGGGTAAGCATGGTATTGAATAGAACTGGAACTGTTCCTGATGGTGCAGGCTTTGTAAGTGTTGACCAGGAAAGTCCCTTTCTTAGAGTTTATAAGTGATCTTGGAATATCTGCCACTGATTCAAATGTGATTGCCCAGATCAAGTTATTTGGATCAGCTGATAACATACTGGCTTGGCAGGGCTGGGCATAGTGGAAATCATTATTCCATACCTCACATTCTACTACAAAAAGACATAGTATGAGAAGGGGACTGGACTTTCTAGTGATTTATCTGATTAAAGCCTGAAATCCTTTTCTGATTTTATCATCTAGGAAGCAGAAGTAAGACAGCTGCATGCCAAATTTCCCACAAATGAATATTCTGTTTCCTCTGGGCAATGGAGTTGAACTAGGCTGTGTCCTGGCAAGCAGCTGTTTGCCTTCCAGGATATTCTAACATGTATCATGGAAACCCTGGCTATAATTACAGCATTCATTCTGGAGAGATCATGCTGACTTCCTGACCATGTTAATTAATTCACAAAGGTATACGAAAAGCAGCCAAAACCTTTTAGGAACCTTGCCTGTTGTTTAGCAGATTTCCAAGGCAGTATTGAAAGCACTGCCAGAATCCCCACAAAACGTAGAGCACTTTTCTCCCAGTTCATGTCATGAGTAGTCACAGTAGCAAAAATGGAATTCAGGTTAGTGAAAGGCCATCTCAGGGATGGAGTCCAGCATGGTTGACCCTGTTGGACACATGGCTTACTTAATTTCCTTGTTGCAACTGTGTGCATCAAGATTGTCAAATACAATTCCTGAACATGAGAGAGAACAGGCATCTTTGTTACATCTACTTCTATGTAGGCAACTGGCTGTAACTGGCTGTAGTGAGAGAAGCCAGTGAACCAAGGCTACATTGGCCTTTTGGTAACCAAAAGTTTCTGCTTTCAGTCAATTTCTAGGGATAGTGATCAGCTCCACTTAATAAATAACATTCATTAATTTATTACAAATTTATACTGCTACAAGTTTTTTCAGTTCAGATCCGAACAGGCCCTGGTGGCACTTTATGGTGCTAAGCTGTATGTATGTGGTGTCAGGTATCAGATGTTTCCTTGCAGGCCCACTAGTTGTGTCTTAGAATGAGCTCTTCTTCAGAGAATTACCAAGTAGACAACTATTGTTACTACTGTTCTAAACTAACAGCTTAAAGAAACAAACACACCGAAAAAAGGCTCCTTTTTGCCTTCTTCCTTTACAGGGGACAGTAAGGATGTGATAGTGAATTCACACATTCTATGTCACTGTTTAAGGATGCTAATTCAGATTATTGTACTTCTATACACAAATATCCCACGGCAGTTACTTCTCTCAGTTTCTAAACCAAAGTGCTGTGTCGTATTTAGCAGGGGTGAAGGAGGTAAGAGAGATGGCAAATAAAATTAATTCTGTATCTTAAAACTCTCTGTTACTTGGCAGTTGGGAGGGGTGTGTCTGATAAATGAAATACTTGTTAATATGCCAATATTTTGCTGTTTACGTAATCCACACACATTGATTTGCTTATGTAATTATGAACATCAGTAAAGCCCATAAAAAAGCCACAGGCAGTCAGGAATTGGCAATATGAGCATGGATTGCCTTTTGATGTTTTGTTGGACTGGCATGGGTCATTGGGCATTAGACTCACTAATATTCATCCTCAGAATTGCGTTATCACAGACAGTGCAGAAAGCCTAAAGCTTTGCTCAAGATGGATCCCAGTCCAGCGTCAGCATTCAGTGCCATCTTCCTCTAGTGAACAGTAGTCTTGTTATACACTTCTCCATCAATATGTGTTATTCCAACAGATTTTCAGATATCTGTTGTTTAAAGCTGGTTTTACTGTGGCCTGGGCCCTTTGCTCAACGCTGGTGGTACCATAAATAGAATGTTCTGCCTCCTTTGGGCTTCTCTAGTATAATAAAGGCATAGACATACTGGAGTGAGTTCGATGGAGAGCCAAAAAGATGATTAGGAGATTGGAGCACCTAACATCAAGGAGAGACTGAGACATCTGCAAATGTTTACCCTGAGGAAGGGACAATGCGGGGTGCTTTTACTGATGTGTATAAAGACTTGATGGGAGGCGGTGAAGAAGATGGAGCCAGGCTCTTCTGAGTGGCCTCCAGTGAACAAACAACGCAATGGGCACAAGTTGAAAGGTAATAAATTCTGTTTAAACCTGAGAAAATACTTTTTTACTCAGGGGAAGATCAAACACTGAAACGGGTGGTCCAGAGAGGTTGTTAAGTCTCTGTCTGTGGAGATAACTAAAAATATGACTACACAGTGTCCTCATCAACCTGTTCTGGTTAACCTTGCTTTGAGCAGAGAATTTGGACTAGGTGATCTCTTTGTTCTGTGAAAATAT
>JAWWEV010000083.1:89761526-89834198 GCA_035583235.1 Hafferia zeledoni | reverse complement strand
CTCATCAACCTGTTCTGGTTAACCTTGCTTTGAGCAGAGAATTTGGACTAGGTGATCTCTTTGTTCTGTGAAAATATAATGAAATCATATTTCGGGTTCTAACCAACTTTAATTTTCATATCACAATGGTATTTCAATGTGTTCGTAAAAGTTGTGAAAATTGTATTCCAGCAAACTGCATTGCATTGGAGTGCCTACTACAACAACCCAGAGCATGTGAAACTTCTCATAAAACACGATTCAAACATCGGAATCCCTGATATTGAAGGAAAAATCCCACTTCACTGGGCAGCTAACAACAAGGACCCTAGTGCAATTCACACAGTGAAATGTATTCTGGTAAGACAGTCTCTTATATATGTATACAGAGAGAAATACTTTTTATTGTCTTGAAATTTTGCATTTTAATCCACTGTCTCTTTGAGAATAAAATAATTTGCTTTTCCTAATATGCAGAATTTTGTAAAAAATAATCTTAAATATTTTTGCACTCTTGAAAGGGGTTTGAGTTCTAGGGGTGAATGTCTTTGCTATAACTTGTGGACTATATATGTAGCTATTAATTTGGATAGTAAGGGAGGGAGGAGGGGCTTGCAAGCTGACATAGTTAAAATGGCCAGTGATATTGCTCATTTTAGTTTCCTTTTGCACAGTGATTTCTTTGTTATGTGTCATTTCTTCATTATTTGAAAGTTTATTTCTAGTTAACTGTGTCGAAAAGTCGAGTTTAATTTCGTCTTTTGAGTCAGAATTCTGGGAAATATTTCATCAATTATCAGTCAGCCCACAATCAGTTTGTTGAGAGACTTTCTGCATATTTTTGTTTATGGTTTTAATATATTCTTTCCTTGGTGGCCTATTTTCTCTTTCTTCAGTATTTCAGTTTCATTTTCTACAACAGATAAAATGGGTAGAATGAAATCATATGCTTAACTTGGTTTTTACCTTGGTTTTTATTCTGTGAAAATCTCTGAGCTTAACTAACATGGAAAGATAAAGAAGTCTCAGTTGAAATTTTCTCTCCTATTACAACAGTCTTCCTGTATTTCAAAGGTCTTTCAGAGCTAGACACATAGTGATTGTACACTAACTACAAGGACTTACATGTCTGTCTGCCTGATTAGTTTGCAAGTTGAGAACTTAAGTGTGGCATATGAAAACTTGCTTTGTTTTTCTCCAAATCGCACTGACAACCTTACAGTTACTGATATTTTTTTTGCTATAAAAACAGTTTTTGAGAAGTTTCCAGTATTAAAGCAATTTTATTTCTGTATTACTTCTGTTTATTCAAGATATTTGTAATTTGTACTTAGTTGTGAAACAACTTGTTATGAACAACATATTGTCCACACTAGAGAAATAAATTTGCTGAAAAGTATGTAAGGATTTCTGTATTCAAATAGAGACATTTTCAAATGTTTGGTAGTCAAGGCAAACGTTAAAAGTTGTGGTGTGTTGGCCTCAGCCAACAGCCTAACACCTGCACAGCCACTCACTCACTTCCTCTCTTGCAAGACAGAGAAAATAGAAGTAAGAATTGTGAATGAAGATAATGGCAGTTCAGTATAAAAAGCAAATGCTGTGTGCAAAAAAAGGAAATTTATTCACTGCTTCCCATCAGAAGGCAGATATTAGCCACTCCCAGGAAAGTAGAAAAAGAGTTTCATGAAGCACATTAAATTGTCCTTGGGAAGGCAAATGGTGTAGCCATGATCACCCTCCCTGCTCTGCCTCTGTCCCTGAGCTTTTTTCTGAGCGTTTTCTTCTCCAGGCTGAACAACCTCAGCTGTCTCAGCCTTTCCTCAGAGGTGCTCCAGCCCTCTGATCATGTTCATGGTCTTCCTTGGGACTCACTTCAACAGTTGATATCCTTCCTGTGCTGGGGACCCCAGAGCTGGATGAAGTACACCACATGGAGTCTCAGGGGAGAGAATAGAGGAGCAGAATCACCTCCCTTGACCTGCTGGTCACACTGCTTTTGATGCAGCCCAGAACACGATTGGCTTTCTGGGCTGCGAGTGCACATTCCTGGGTCATGTGCAGCCTCTCAGAACCCTACCAGAACCCTCAAATCCTTGGCAGAGCTGCTCTAGGTCTGTTCATCCTCCAGCCTATATTGATGCGAGGGATTGCCCCAACCCAAGTGCAGCATCTTCCACTTGGTCTTGTTAAACCTCATGAGATTCCCATGGGCAAACTTCTTGAGCTTGGCTGGATCCCTCTGGGTAGTATCCCATCCCTCAGACTTGTCAGCTGTGCCACTCTGCTTGGTGTCACCTGCAGACTTGCTGAGGGTGCACTCAAACCCTTAAGCTGTGTCATTGATGATTCGTTAATTATCACTAGTCCCATTGTAGCCTCCTGAGGGACATCACTTTTCATCGATATCCATTGGGACATTGAGAAGGTGACTACTACTCTGGATGCAACTGCACAACTAATTCCTTATCCACCTAAAAGTCCACCCATCAATTAATTCCAGGAGTCTCTTGGACTGCCTACAGCTCACCATGCTGCTCCTCTGACAGATGTCAAGGCGGTTGAAGTCTGCCAGTAGGACAAGAGCCAGTGAGCATGATGTCTCCTGTAGCTGGAGCAAGAAGCCTTCATTAGTAGGCTCCCCTTGATCAAGCAGCCTGTTGTAGGCACCGACCACAAGGTTCCTTTTGTTGCCTCAGCCTCTGATTCTTGCCCACAGACTTTTGACCTGCTCATGGCTGTTATTCAGACAACACTTTGCACTCTATCCATCTATTGATATAGAGGGCCACCCCTCTGAACTTCTTTCCTGTCCTATCCCTTCTGAACTCTGTAGCTGCACTCCAGTCATGTATTCATCCTACCAAGTTCCAGTAGTGGCAAATGGGTCATAGCTTTCTTGTGGAGGCTTCCAGCTCCTCCTGTTTGTTGCCCATACTGTGTGCAGTGGCAAAGAGGCACTTCAGCTGTGCTGAAGAGTGTGTTCTTGATTCCATCTAGGCTTTTTCATGCATCAACTTAATTGCTTATATTGCAATTAGTTATATCTATATATGCTTATGGAGGAGTAAATTAGTAACAAGATTAAATGAAAGTAATTTAACTGTGCTGTGAAAGTTGATGATACAGAAACATTGCTACTAGGTAATCAATCTGTTGATTGAATCTGTTGTTGGTTATAAATACCTTTTTTTGGTGGTCATGGTACCTCTGAGTTTAATCCTTTAGTAAGATCTTGTCTTCTTTCCAAGTGAAGGTGTGTTTCTTACTTATCTTGATAGAAATTCACCTAGCAGAGCTCATAGTCTTTCCACTCTTTCTTAGCTGATTTTTGTCATATTACCCAGTTCCAGGTCTATTGTCGAAGCATCACAATCGATTGTCATTCTTGTCTAGGTCTTCATGTCTGAGCTGACTTCATTATTTTGCACATTCTTTCTGCAATGTATTTCTAGTGCACATACCAATGGGTTAAAATTTCTGTCATCTCATGTCTTAACTTATATAATTGCATTTTTAAGTTCTCTTAAAGTGACAGCAGTACAAAAAGTGCATGTCTGTGTCACCGTTAACTTGCGGGTTTTTAATGATATCCAACACAACCCTTTTGGCTTTGCTTTCAGGATACAGTTCTGTCAGCAGTGCGTTGCACAGGTAGCAGTGAGATATTCATGTCTACTGCTGGTCAACCTGTGTTGGCAGCCTCTTGCCTGCCGCCTCAGTTATGGAAAACAACACTGCTGTTGTTCCTCTCATGCTATCTTTAACACTGTGAAAGAATTCCCCAGATTTTTTTTTCTCTAGTGTCCTACTTGGAATTCTGCAGTGCTGCTTTACAAAACTTTACAAAAATTTAGCTGCTTTAGTTTTATTGAGACCACAGTCTCTGGTACTGAAAAATACTGTCTTCTTTTATATCTAATATTGAATCCCATGAAATACAGTGAAAAGGAAACTCAGTATATGTAGAAAGTAAACATGAAGTAGAGAGTAACTCTAATCTGGAGATCCTCTCATGGTCAACTTCCTTTTCCACCTTTCCAGATTCAGCAGTGCTTGATTACTTGAAAAATGTTGGGAAGATTTAAGGAGAAAAGAACAGAATAAGGTTCCATTAATATGATGGAAGCTACTGCTTAGTACTTTCTGTGTATTTTGTATCTCCTCTCTTTATTTATTCTTCATGGTAAGAGACATGACATTTATTTATACCACACTTTCCATTATTGCCTGCGATTCCATTGCTCTAAATGCTGCAGGAAAATGCTTGGCTTCTGTTCCTTCTGCGTATTTTGCTCAAAATATTAGTACAGTAGGACAGTTTAATTACAGTTCGTTTTACACCAAACCCACTTAAATTTCACAGAAATTTCACTCTTGAATGTAGACTGAAAGAGGCCTAGTAGATGCTAGTTTAAGTGGCCAAAGACTTCCAAGTACATAAGTACTTTTAGACTAGAATATAAATAGTGGCTCTGTCATTAGAAGATTCTTAAGCATTTTGCAAATGGGGGATATATTCTCGGCAACATCGGCGACTTCAAGCAAGGGGTTTTAGGAATCATTTATTTTAAATGTTTTTGTGCTTCTGGAAGACTTGAAAATTAGCTGTCAGGATCACATCAATAAATTATGGGTAAAGTGAAGAAGCATTTGTTTCCTTGTTTGTCCCTTTTGTTCAAACATGTTTTCCTCTCAGTAATACCTTCTGTGCATTTCGTCATTTATATTTAGTCATTCTTAAAAGTGATTCTTGTAAACAGAGTTTTTGCAGTGGGCTCTATACTCCCCCTACTGATCTCTGTGAGTAGACAAAAAGTGAGCATACGATCAGTTAACTTTCTCTTGAAAATTATTAAGGCTGTGGAAGCACATACAGTCTTTTCACTGTAGTGATTCAAGTAAATGCATTTGAATGCTTATTAAAAGAAGTGTTATACGTGCTTTGATTATTGTGGTTTGTGCACGTAACAATGTTGATTTCACATGTATTTTTAGTTGAGTGTCACTTTTAACAATTTTTTAATGTTTTTAATAGTTCATCTGTCATTGTACTAGTGACTAGATATATTAATGAACTACAGTATGTTCCAAGTATCTTAGTTTTTTTTCTCTAGGAAAATGTGGCTAACAGTACTGTTAACTAATCTAACTGATGAAGTTTTTTTAATATGTGAGACAGGCAATTTAATTAGCATTTAATTAGTATTGGCAGATGTTATTGCTAAGCCACTCTCCATCATCTTTGAAATGTTGTGGGGAACAGGAGAGGTGCCTGAGGACTGAAGGAGTGCCAATATCACTCCAGTGTCTTCAGAAAGGGCAAGAAGGAGGACCCAGGAAACTACAGGCCATTCAGCATCACCTCAGTCCCTGGAGAGGTGATGGAACAGCTATGGATGTCATCTCTAAGCATGGGGAGGGAAAAAAAAAGGGTTATCAGTAATCAACATGGATTTACCAAGGGGAAATCATGCTCACCAATATGATAGCCTTCTGTGATGGTGTGACTGGCAAGGGAAATGAGGGGAGTTGTGGGTGTTGTTTTCCTTGACTTCAGCAAGGCTTTTGAGACTGTCCCCATAATATTCTCACAGGTGAGCTCAAGCAGCATGGGTTAGGTGAGTGGACAGTGAGGTGGTTTGAGAACTGCCTGAATGGCAGAGCTCCGAGGGTTGGGATCAGTGACATGGAGTCCAGCTAGAGGCCTGTATCTAGCAGTGTTCCCCAGGGGTCAGGTCTGGGCCCAATCTCCTTCACTTTATTCATCAGTGGCAGGCTGTACCCTCAGCATGTTTGCTGATGATACAAAACTGGGAGGAATGGCTGATACACCTGAAGGCTGTCCGGCCATTTAGTGGGACCTGGACCAGTCGGAGAGATGGGCAGAGAAGAGTCCAATGAGGTTCAACCAAGGCAAGCGTAGAGTCTTGCACCTGGAGAGGAGGAACTCCATGCAGCAGTACAGATTAGGGGTTGAGCTGCTAGAAAGCAGCTCTGCAGAAAAGGCCCTGGAGGTCCTGGTGGAAAACAAGCTGTCCATGAGTCAGGAGTTCCCTGGGAGCTGAGAAGGCCAATGGGATCCTGCGGTGCACTAGGAAGAGCATCGCCAGCAGGTTGCTGGAGGAGATTCTGCTCCTCTGCTCAGCCCTGATCAGGTGGCATCTGGGGTCCTGTGTCCAGTTCTGGGCTCCCCAGTTCAGGAAAAATCAGGAGCTACTGGAGAGGGTCCAGCTAAGTGCTATGAAGATGATGGGATGACTGTAACATCTCTTGCAGGAGGAAAGGCTGAAATAGCTGGAACTGTTCAGCCTGGAGAAGAGATGACTGAGAGGGGATCTTATCAATGTATATAAATATCTTAAGTGTGGGTGACAAGAGGATAGAGCCAGACACTTTTCAGTTGTGCCCAACAACAGGATAAGAGGCAACAGGCATAAACTGAAACATGGGAGGTTCTATCGGAATATAAAGGAAAACTTCTTTACAGTGGGTGTGGCTGAACATTGGAACAGGATGTCCAGAGAGGTTGTGGAGTCGTCTTCTCTGGAGATACTCAAAACCTGCCTGGAAGTGATTTTGTGCAACCTGCTCCAGGTGAACATGCTTTAGCAGGGAATTGGACTAAGTGATCTCCAGAGGTCCCTTCCAAAGCAAATCAATCTGTGATTTACATACAATATGCAAAGTATGTAAATGTTTAGCTCTAGAAAACTTACATTAATCAATTAGGAGGTTTAAGTTGGCACTGTAAGAAAGGAAAACAGTAAGACACAAAGAACCAGGACACTGCAGAGTTAATACTACCACAGTATTGACTTGGCCAGATTGCACTTAGAAAACATGGTGAAATCTCCTCTAAACATATTCCTGTTTTTATCCATTACATAGAAAATACAGAATGTACAACTTCAGTCAAGTAATATTTGGATAGAAACCATAACTCTGAAATTTGCTTACTTTCTTCTTCTTGATTTATTGTTCTCAATGTTAGGTGTTTGTTTTCTATGTAATAGTTACTACACACCAAGTAATGCAAATGCAAGTGATTTTACAGCATATTTGTGTACCTAGTGAAGTCAATAGAAACAATTGCAATTAGTTTAGTGAGAAAGGGATCAGGGATTTGCTTTAGCTGTAAACAAGGTGCACTGATCACAATCTCTTGCTCCTCTTTCATAAGTATAGTGTAATGTATAGTGTGGCTCTGTATTTTCAGGAGGATTGCTTTCCTCAGTTATAATGGGTTAAAATCCACTCTAGCATTGGAAGTTCAAAATCTCAGGCCTGCACTCCTTTTTTCTTTTGCACAGTGTTCCTGTGACTTGAGTGAATTGTTAGGCTCACTCCCTCTATTTTATTTAAACTCTTGTGCTGAAATTCTGCTTTTGCTCTAGATGTTCAGTATCCTGCATCCTCAGTTTCTGTTGTGTTATTGTTTGCCGTTTTCTTTAGTGATACCTCTTTTCTTTGGGAAAACGAAGTTTAAAATTTGTGAGTCTTTATGATATTTGCCATTTGGAGATCTCTGCAACACTAAACAATATTAATGTCTACCTGTTCTGTTCTTCTGCCTAAGAAAGTCACAAAGAGAAATTTGTATAGAATAATGTTTATGAGAGAGGAAATTATCGTAACACAAACCCATATATCTAGGAGCTTTATGTGAAAGTAATTTAGCATACTTTTTAAGGAAAGGTGATGAAAAGTCAAGTTATATCTATTAATGTCCATGTCGTGATGAAGTGACTAATCATGGTACTTTAAAAGATTTTTTTTTTTATTCAAAATTATGCCCATTAAAAGTAGGTGCATTCATTAGAAGTACTGTCTAACTTACTTCTATCCTGTTTGCTAGAGACCTTGACAGCTCCTGTAGAAATACTTTTGAGGGTTTTAAGTGCTAGAAAAGTATTATAATGAAAAAAAATTCCCTGGGAAATACATGAAAGTAACCTATATGGTAACAAAAGCATTTGGTTGTAGAGAGCCATAGTCTATTGAACAAGGATAGTTTATCTCCTTAATAAAAGACAAAAAAAAAATCTGTAAAGAGTATGTAGTTCTCTTCAATTTAAATATTTTTTTAAATTTTGGGGGGGGGTTGTTTTTGTTTTTTTAAGGAAGCTGCACCTACAGAATCTCTGCTTAACTGGCAGGACTACGAAGGACGAACGCCCCTTCACTTTGCCGTTGCCGATGGGAATGTCGCAGTTGTTGATGTCCTGACCTCCTACGAAGGCTGCAACGTAACATCTTATGACAACTTGTTCCGAACTCCCCTTCACTGGGCAGCCTTACTTGGTAAACTGAACAATGCTGAAATCATTTATTCATTAATTGACTGGAGTGTTTAGTCTTTGTCTCTGATTTTTATTGAATTCCAGCATGGCATTATGCAAGCTAATCTCTTAGAACAATAATAGTTTCTGCTAGACCAGGAGTAGATGTTTGTGTGTCAACTGTTTGTTTTAGCTTCAGATTCTCCAAAGCACTGTAAAATGCTTTACTTCAACAGGCTATATGTGCCCATGGTTTAAGAACAGTTAGGTGATGCCAAAGGGGTTTTTGATTTTTTGATTTTCACATTTTGTAGATTTTAGGAACACAGTAGCAGTAGCTGTAAATTTTTAGTGGGTTAATATTTAGCAACTTAAGTATAAGGTCTTTCTGTCTTTACCCCTGCTCCAGAACAGGCAGCTAAGATCTCCTAGCTGTTTAGTCTTTCTCAAGGTACAAGATTGGAGAATATCAGAAGAAAACATAAACACAGAGCAGGGTGACCCAGAACACTGGAAAGCATCCAAAAGCCCTTTGAATTCTGAAGAAGAGGAGGTGGATGAAGAAGGGGGTCTCATCACCCCCAGCCCCAATTCCACAGGGCGTGGGGACTGGGAGGGGGCAGAGGTGGAACTGGATATGTGTGAAGTGGTGATTGGATGGATTATATTATAAAAGCCATGGAAATCAAAGCTTGGACACGTCCGTGTCTATGTATTCCTGGATGAGCCAGAGTGCTCATTAAAAGTAACTATCCTTTAGCTTATCTCCTACTAAAAGTTGGCTCAAAGTCTTTTTTACAGACTTTTAAGGCAACATAGGGCATATTGAGATGTTCTTGCATATGTGACTTTGACCGTAGGTTAAAAAAAACACTGATGCTCTGAACAGTGATGTCCAAAATGGGGTGTGCACACCCCAGCATGAATGCAAGATGATCTAGTGGAAGGCATGAAGAAAATATCAGAACTTGGTTTTAATCTGAAAAAAAAATAGAAATTTACCAATATTTCATATACAGATTTATGCTGGGGCCCTCACTTAGTCCATATATAAGATAGTCAAATAGGGTTTGTGAGGTGCCTGAGGGAGATGAGTCACTCCACAGTGCAGAGTGGTTAACAGTGGCATCATCAGTTGTGTTCACTTTCAGCCAATTGTGATGTATTGCAGTTTATGTGTGCCCAGTTAAGTGGATTTATGATTATATTATTTAGTTTTTATTAAAGTACCCCTCACAAAATAAGCAAGTGACTTAAAAAGATTTCCACAAAGAAATGGCAGATAATCAGGTAATACCAGTACAAGTAAACAACAGAAAGGTGGCAGAGCTGACACATGTCCTATTCCTAGTACAAACTCTTCATCACACATGTTATGATAATCTAATCAGATCTGACAACAAGTTTTATTCAGATAAAGGGGTTTTTTTCTGTTTAGATTGTTACCCTGAGACTCAGATGCTCTGTAAATTGTAACCTTGCATATGTGAACTGTGCACAGTTTGATTTTACAGGTTACAAAGCTGGATCTTTGCAGAACAAGCTAAAACCTGATTAAATATAAATAGTCTAAATGCAGGGAAACACAGCCCATAAAATGACAACCACAAAAATAATATGATTTAGAAAATTGATCTCCTATTTCCATTCTCCTGTGTGCAGGAAGAAAATATAACCACCGTGTACTAGATAAAAGAATCTTCAGTCAGTCTCTCTCCCCTTTTAACAGGCTTCATCCCAATGACCCTTTGGGACACTGCAGACAAAGAATGCCAATAAAAGAATCAGATTGCTCACTGGAGCAAGTTACTGCAACTCCAGTGACAATATACCCTTAGTTTGGTTATGTTTATTTAGGAAAAAAATTAAAGGATATTCTCAAATTCGCATTTAAGAAGGGACATTTGTGTTTTACAGGGAAATTTTGAAGCATTTTAAGTGTCATAGAATCAGTCTCCCAGAGAAATAGTCATTATCACTTGGATCTGCCCAAGAAGCAAAATTTATTGTGTTTTGAAATTGATTGTATTTAAGAGAGAAGTTTTTGTTGGAAAAATGGATTGTCTAATCAATGAAGAATAAAGGGAGACGATGTGCCAAGACCTCCAGAGTACTTTGTGAACTTGATGAGGTCTCTAGGTGGCATGTGCCCTTGGGGAACTTTTGGTTGGTAAATCTATTAATTTTTAGCATTCTGGTTTTAAGCTGAATACTAAATGTTGTATGTAGATCTCAGAGAGGCTAAGATGTTACTCTATGGGTTAACAGTAGGAAGTCTAAAGTAGTGCAGGGTTGCAGCCACAGATATTCTGTAGAGGTGATGGATTGCATGTGGCTGCATCTTAGGGCATGGTTACTCCTGTTACCTTTTCTTATGTGTAGATAAAAGTCTCAGCCAAGTTACATCTCTTCTAAATAAAAGTGCTACGTGAACAACAATTCGTCACCTCAAGAAATGAGTTTTAATGCTTACAGTAATGTCCAAGTGAGATCTACCTTTGCACCAATTTATTTACTGTTGCACCCAATACAAAATTTTTTTGAACTCCTTCAAGTCTTCTTTCTCATAGATAATTTAACTGGGCCTTCTGTCACAGTGACAGAGTTAAGTTCCCTTTTTCCAGTTGTGTGGCCTGAAAGTTCAGGCAACTTTTTTTTTTCAGGCTCAGTACTCCTATGGTTTTTCCTGCTAGAATTGCACTCCAAACCAACTTCTCTCAGTGCACCTCAATTTACTTAGAGTCTTGAGGTGGGAAGAGCATACCAACATTGCATCTCTTCTTTTTATGCTTTCAAGCAAGCATATGAATAGATCAGATTACTTTAGTGGCAATATACTATATTATGTCTTTGTTTTCTGTCTGTGAAGTGAATATAAATTTTACCTATCCCCCCCAAAATGTTGTGATTTTAATCTGAAAATATTCTAATCTGTTTTCACAGAAGGAGTTGTGTGTGTGAGTTTGTTGTTTTATGATAGCTGATAGTAGACTCATCCCCAGATTCTGATACACATTTTCAGTTGGAATTTTGGTTAGACAAAACCTAAGTAAAGAATTTACACTTGATTTCTGTAAAACAGTGTGGCCTGTGATGAAATTGTCAATGTTAGTTTAGCCTGTCTTTTAATGCAGAGGAACAAATGCCCATCATGATCAGTCTGTTCTCACTTTGCTGTTTCTGATTGACCTGTCACCCAAATACAGTGTCTCAAATGAATTTTCATAAGCTTTTTCTGGAAAAACTAAACTAACTAGCTGCAAAGTTTAATATCATAGTTATGTGGCCAGTTGCTGCTGGTTTCTTATTTACAGATGCCCCCCAGAGATGAGAATACAGAGTATGGCACTATTGGGAAGAAAGTGCCTGCCAGGCTTAATAGTTCAGATATCAAGTGTTATGTTTCTCTCTTGTGTTTGGACTATAATGGCTACAACACAGACATACTATTATTTATTGAAGTCTGTTCATTTTCCTCTGTTTTGTTTGGGCTTGTTTTGTTGTTTATTTGTTTGTTTCTTTCATATTGAGAATTTGATGCTTACCTGGTTTTATTATACTATTTTTCTCAGGTCATGCACAGATTGTCCATCTCTTATTAGAAAGAAATAAGTTTGGAACCATCCCATCTGATAGTCAAGGTGCAACACCCCTACATTATGCAGCACAGAGCAACTTTGCTGTAAGTAGCACATACCCTAAATGTGAAGTAAATGTATTTTGCTGAAATGTTTAGTTTAACAAAGAGTTTGAGTTGGTTTTGAAATAATATAAACACAGTGTTGTTGGCATGAGTTTAATTCAGACTTTTCCTATGTTATGTGATATAAATGTGGTTAATTTCAAACTGTTAAAAATAGATTTTAAGAATGAATTTGCTGTCCAAAGAAAGGCCCTTTGAGCAAATGTTTGCATCAGAACACACAATAGTCATTCAGGTACTTCAAGAGAAAGCAGAATGGCACATACTATTCTACAGTGCTTTCACTTTTTAAGGCTCATTATAGCAACATGTAAGCAGTTATAAGGTATCTGGAGTAAGACGACCTGTATGAGTATTAGCACAGCTGCTGCAGTACCAGTCAAACCAGTCTTTGCATTCAAGAGGGTGATTAACTTAAGAATATTTGGTGTAATGAATGAGCCGTTGTCTCATAAAGTATGGCTGAAGAGTTGAGTAAATTTTGTCATCATTCTTCAGGAACATTATATTTTTAAAGGTTTTTCAATTTATTTTTTTTAATTCAGACAACAAAAACATTGCTTTCTCAGGCAGCCTAATTCTTCCTTTGGTATAATAGGTATTTTTTTCCCAGAGCTAAATAAGATAAGGTACAGCCAAATACAAAACTCAGCAGTTTAATGTTTGCTGGTCATAGATGCTGCAGAAGTAGTTCTCAAGTGCTGGAACTTAAAGCTTTTCTCAAGCTCCTCTGCCTCTCATAGTTTTCATAACCTTCCTTTATAAAAAAGGTTATTTAATGTCTAATAAATGTAGTTTTGTAGTCCATATTGCAACATGTTCGTAACAGGGATACTAATTTGGATCTTTCTTGCATACCTGCATCTTAATTTTCATAAAACAAGGAAAATTTCAATGCCCTCGAGAGCAATTCAAGTTAACAAATCCAGAAGTACTATTGAAAGAGGGAACTGACCCATGTCTGTTAATATTACAGCTGACACCTCATGCTTCCTTGTGAGAGTGGTTTTGGTGGGGTATTTTTGGATGTGGTCTTTAGTAGACCATCTAGATATTTTTTATTTTCAGGCTTTTGTTGAAGCATATGTCTGTGTATAATTTTTACTTTTTTAGAAAATTGTTTGTTGATGCTGGTTATTGTCTGTTATGGGGTGTGTACAATTTGGGTCTAACTCATATGCCTAAAATATTTGTGTTGTAAAAGCCTTTCTTTCAAGTTTGAGTTAGACTTATAGAAAAGAATAGAATGGGCAGTTGCTTTACAGGTGTGGTTCTAGCAAGACATTTCCTATTTCTTTAAAAAGATGAAATAATAAGTAGTAGTGAAAAAAAAAATCCGAAGTAATCAATAGTATTGAGGCATTTAAACATCTCTTTGATTATAAGCATTTAATTCTTTATAGCCAAGAAATTCTCATCCTATTGAGAGGTGATAAAGGGGCCACAGAGGGGAAAAGCTAAAATAGTGTTAATACTAAAATAAAAATAAAATCATGACACCTGTGTTGTTTTTCAGTTTTTATTGGCTAGCCTATCACTGACTCTTAAAAGGTATTTTCCAGCTGTTAAACCCACAGCCTTTAAAGGCATTAGATAGAAAAGGGGAAAATTGCCATTATCCTTTTTCTAGCAGTTGTGATTTTCTCTCCCTTCCCCTCCTGTGTGACGTATTAAGAATCTACCAGCAGGTTAAACAAAGCAGACTTGTTTGATGAGAGCTTAACACAAACGTAGTAGCGTTTGAAGAAATACACTTCTTTGCTTTGATTTAAATAGAGATTTTAGTGTAACAGTTGCAGTGGAAAGACTGGACCCGGGTGTAAATATTTTCTTAATCTTTTATGATTTAAAGTATTTCAGCAGTAATTAGGATGATTAGACATTGACATGGGCTGCCCAGGGAAGGTGTTGGAGTCACCATCCCTGAAGGTGTTTAAGGAAGGATTGGATGTGACACTCAGTGCCCTGGTCCAGTTGACAGAGTGGTGTTTGGTCACAGGTTGGACTTGAGGATCTCAGAGGTTTTTTCCAACCTACTTGATTCTGTGATTTTGTCATCACTGTATTACAGTAATGTTTCGATAAGCCAATAGTATTTTTCCCATTGCTTTCTTCTCAGTGACTGCAGTGCCTTTTGCTTCCTTAGGATGAACACATGATGTTAAACTCCTAGTTAAGGATGCACTATTATCATTGGTGAGGAAAAAGGCATAGCAGAATGTGCAGTACTCCTGTTGAGCTATTACTCTTTATAAACATGAAAAGGAAGCTTTAATTTGCTTTATAAACAGTTAAATGAGAGAAAAAAAGTAGTTTCTTGTTGTTACAGATTCCTTTTAATGTTAATTTCAACAGTATTTCTTTTCAGGAAACAGTTGAAGTATTTTTGAAACATCCTTCTGTAAAAGATGACTCAGATCTTGAGGGAAGAACATCTTTCATGTGGGCAGCTGGCAAAGGCAGTGATGATGTCATTAGGACTATGCTGACTTTAAAATTGGATATTGATATCAATATGACAGACAAGTATGCTGGCACAGGTAAGATGCTTTGCAGTAAAGAGCCACTGGACATTTCCAGTCAGTGTGATTTCCATCAAATAAAAACACTGTTAGTCTTTTCTGGGATGTGTGCTTTAATCTTGAAAAATATTTCTGTAATAGTTTAATTACGTGCGTGAATCTATTCTTTGCCTTATTGTGGGAAAGAAACAAACCTTTTCTTCATGGATTGGATCAATTCATTTGAAATATAGTGAGAAGAAGAAATGTACTGCTATTATGTTGCTTAGTTAGATCTGGAATCCTGGGAAAAGAAGAGCTGTTCTGTGTTTTGAAGAATAAATACAATTTCATAAAAAGCCTTTGTGAAAAAGCCTGTTAAAAAATGTGTCTGTAAATACATACTTTGAAACAATATACAGCAAACTAAGGAGTGAAGTGGCTAAATTATCATAATGAAAATTGAAGTTGCATAGTTATTTTTAAAGTGTAATAAAGATTAGAGCTACTGCACATCTGTTGTCCAAACAATAAGTCGAACTTGATATCCTCCAGGTTTATCATCCCATTATGTGCCCAGAGCAAAATATAGGTATGCAACACCATGATTCAGCATTCAAGCATGCAAGTCATGAAATTCAAAATGCCCTATATAATCTATGAATTTATCTCCTTTAATGAAAAAAGTAGAAGAATTGTGGTAGAAATATTGTACTTCTGTAGTGCTTTCAACAGAAACAGGAAAGTGGTTCTAACAGATAGGTGTTGAAATGTTTGTGTATTCAACGGTGTTGGTAAGGTGGGTAAAAGCAGTAATTGTCTAGTGTGCTGATGGCATCTGAACTAAAAAAAGAGGAGAATGGGGATATATTGGGTGTAAATTGGAGGGGTTTGATGGGAGGTGGGGGGTGAGGAGTGTTGAAACAGTGAGCTGTGTGGGAAGAGGTCAGTAACTACCAGTGCCACACACAGCCAGGTAACTAAGCTAGAAATTAAGTGCAAAGGTGTATACCTACCTATAATAAGTAGTTCCGTGACAGCCAAGCTGAGACCACACACCCCTGAATAATACACTAAGGGGCATTTCTCCTGAAAACTGTGTTGGTTTAAACAGACAAGAATGTATATTGCAATGTTTGTTCATATAAATTTTAATGCATTTGTTTTACAGTATGCTGAAGCATTATCTCTTGGCTGCACTTACATGCAACCCAGCCTAAGCTTCATGGTTAGGTTTGGGGAACTTGCAGTGCAGATTTATCCCAACCGAGAAACAAAGTTATGACTTGAACAGCTTTTCTCTTTTCAGAGCGCACTCTGAATAACATAAAAATGCTAAACGAATGCAATGTCAGGGTTATGTGGTTCAGGATTTGAAAGGTAGTATGTATTAATATTATTTTCATATTAACATTTGAATTTTTTAAACTTCTTTGGTGGTATGCTGGGTCTCAACAAAAAGCAGAATACAGTTAACATAACGTTCTATTTAGATATCTAAAGTCTTGCTTTTCTTACAATTCAGCACACACAATTTGGCATTTATAGAAAAAAATCAGTCTTTCCAAGTTGTGGTAGTTTGTAACTTTTAAGAAATAGTGCAACAAATAAAATACCAGGCTTCATGTTTGTTGACTTTACAAACTACATACTGCACAATTGTACTTGTTTCATCTTTTATCAGTCTCACCTACATTTGCTACTTCCTGACAGTCCCCTTTTAAGTACCTTACAGTGCTTGTTTCAGACTTAAAGGTGGAGTAATGTTGTAGTTCCTGTGCAAACCTCCTTACAAAGGGTTTTCTTCTTTGCAGACACTAATCACGTGCTGTGCTCTGAATTACTCAGGTGTGGGTTTCATGCTTGAATAATTCAGGTGGTTGGGTTTATTATCTTTTAGTCTTAAACCTTTCATAGCAGAGATATGTAATCACCTTTTAATTTTGATTTTGTCGTAGGGCTTTTAATCCAAGGAAATGAATGGATTTTCCATTGACTTGAAAGGGCCGTTGTGTAGAACACACGAATAGTGTTGAAGTGGGGAACTCGCTGCCCGTCGCTTGCTGCGGAGCAGTCTGAACTGGACCATTGTGCAAAGAAGTGCACTAGCAAGGGTTTTATTATAGCAGGCCGTAAACTTAAAAGGAAGACCCCCAGTAAATCACTGCCAGTTTTTTATATTTACAAAGGTTCTTAACCATTGCCAAGTTTTGGGCTGGGAAAAGTAGTGTTGCATTCGGACAGGAGACTGTGGTCCTGTAGGAAATCGTGCACATGCCACCGTGCCCGGGATGCTGTTGCTGAGCAGAGTTCAAGGTTGTGTTTTTCTGACTTTTGTGTGCGAGCTCAGTTAAGCTCAGTTATAGTGTTGCGTTAAAGCAGCCTTTTTGCATTTACTTAAAAAAGAGCAAGCTCTCCATTCAGCTTTGCTAGAACATCGAGACTCTCAGTATTGTGTAGGGGAATGACACCAAGGGAAAGGAATTTCCCTCTTCGCAGAGATCAGCGCTGCAGGAGCAGTACAGGGGCAGCTTTATAGCTCTGCCGTCACTGCGCACAATGGAGAGGGCTCTGTCTGTCGGCCGAACAAAGGCGCTATTGTGACCAGCTGGCTGAAGAATCTCTTCAGTCACCGTGACTCCATCACAGAAAATTCGGCTTATAAGAAAATATTGAGCACAAAGTGCGAAACAAGATGCCTGCGTCAGAATGAGTGATAGGGGGGAAAAGCCGGCCAAGCTGACACAGCAGCTCTTTTTCTATTGTATTGTTACACACACCCCATGTGTCATCTGATGGAGTGGTTTACTGCCTTTGGTTTCATCAGAAATTCAGGACAAAAAACAGAACCTAGAGTTTACTGTGAGGTCAGACCATGAAAACCAGGCCCTTCCCAAAGTACGAAGTGGCAGGGAACTCATTCCCATCGAATTCCTGCTGACAGCCCCCACTCTGGTGGCTGCTGCAGATGCAGTGGTGCTCACGGGCGCCAGGAGCGCAGCTCTGCCTTTGGGCCGCCGCAGTTCAGCATCTGTGCCAGCCCAAAGGCGTGAGTGTGATTACTAAGGCGCAGCACCTCTCGTGGTGTGTCTGGCTGTGACCCCAGTGCCCCGTTGGTCTGTATCACAGTTCCAGTTACTATCACAAGTTCTGAGACTGTCTTAAGGCAACACACTTCAGCTGGATTGGGTTCATGGGCGATGTGAGCAGCCTGAGCATGTTGGTAGCGCCTGTGTGACAGAGCGTGCTGGGCTGCTGTTCAGCAAGGTGTGTGGAGCTGCTACCGGTGCTAAACAGGAGCTGGCAAATACAAAAGGCCCAACTGTTTTGATATTCTGGCTGTGGTTCAAGGAGCAGTTCCTTCTCACATTGCTCTTCATGGTGTGCATTTCTGTATAATGCCTTTGCTGATCCTGTCTGTTTTAACATGAAACAAATACGGACACGTAGGTACTGTTCACAGCCCCACATTTTG
Source organism: Hafferia zeledoni (assembly GCA_035583235.1). Taxonomy (NCBI): domain Eukaryota; kingdom Metazoa; phylum Chordata; class Aves; order Passeriformes; family Thamnophilidae; genus Hafferia; species Hafferia zeledoni. Next base: position 89,816,258 of record JAWWEV010000083.1, on the reverse strand, counting down.
CTTTCTTGAGCAGATTCAATTCTCACTAAGAATGAGTATTTCTGAAATTTCATGGGGAAATATGAATTCATTTTAATAAATGCACATTTATGCTCCGCATTGTTTTGTGGTTTTATTCTAAATTATTTTGATTTTTGTCACCTGTAAAAGATCCCACATGTAAGGCAGTATGAGAATGTAGATTGTCTGATTTAATTGCTGACTATAGGAAATAGTCCAAAGCATTTTGAAGTCAAATTGTAAGTGAAATCACCAATATATGTATCTTCCATTGGTTTGAAATCTTAACTGCTGTGGGTAGTTCTCCTTTCCTTCAAAAAGAATAATGAACTGGTCAGACTGGTATTCCAGTGTTTTCCTTAACTCCAGCTAAAAATGCCTGCAGGATGGCAATAGCAACTCCAGTTACAGGACACCACATCTTTAACTCTGAGTTCTAAAGTATCTGAAGTAGCATAGTTTTCATACAACTGACCATCATAAATTGTAGGGATGAGACAAAATGCAGTATCTGGTCTGTAATATTTTCTTTTTCCTGAAGAAAGCAGGGAGCTAGAGGTACTGTGGAAGATATGATGGCCTTGGTACATAATTTTGTGTAAAATTTTTTCCAAGTAAATCTGAAAAAAAAAAGCCAAGGGGTGTGGAACAGAAACAGCTGGGTAGTTATCTGGAGTTAGTTTTAATTGAGACAACTTTGTTTATCTGAAAGGGGAAAAAAAAAGATATTTTCAGGAAAACATTAAAGGTATAAGGAAATTCTCTTCCACTGGTAAAGGGCAGTCTCAGAAATGCCAGAAAACAGAGGCAGAAGTAAATCATGTAATAGTCTCTTAATCAGATGCTGCTAAACTTCCACAAATCCTCAATATAAGCATATCTTGGTAGTGTTAAGCTTAATATTCCTATTTGTGCAAGTCAGAAACATGTTTCAGGGCTAACAGTTATTCTGCCTATTGCTTGTGTGGCAAGAAAATGTTGTTATATAATCACTTGCTAGGATTCTTCAGTTTCTTGTGGTTGAAAAGTACCTTTTCCACCAAAATGCTTGAAATTAATTTTTAGTTTGACTGTTCTAATTGTGAACCCCCAAAGCTCATGGTGTTGTTGTTTCTTCTTCCTACGTGTTAATTCTTCCAGCGTTACACGCTGCTGCCCTTTCTGGCCATGTCAGCACAGTGAAATTGCTGTTGGAGCATCATGCACAGGTAGATGCTTTGGATGTCATGAAACACACCCCACTTTTCCGAGCCTGTGAGATGGGACACAAAGAAGTGATACAGACACTCATCAAAGGTCAGCTCTGACAACTTTACAAACCTGCCCAGAGTTCTGGTGCTGCTTTCTGGGAGACTGGGAAATAAACAGATGATGGGGTAGGAAATTGCTTCCCTAAAGCAGGTTTTGTCTGTAACTGCCCTTTGTGAAACAGCACTAGTAAATGTAAAGGATTATCAGATTGTTGTGCAAAATAAGTGTTAAGTATAAAACTTTCAAATTTGGGATAGTTCTTTTCACAGCTCATTTCTACTCAGGCCTTTGCAAGTATATTCTTGTCTCTCAAACCAGCACTTTCCCGAGCATGCCATTGTTTTTCTTTCTTTTTTTTTTTTTTTTAACCAGTAAATAAGACCAAATTAAGCTTTCTTCACTTCTGTAAGAGAGGATTTTTAGGCTTCTTTGAAGATTTTTTGACTGTGTAAATGAATCTTTATTTTTTAATGCAGACAGCTATCAAAATCCTACATCATTAATATTTTCCCCTGGTTGGTTTTTGTAGACAGAAATAGGATTTAACAATGTACACCCTGTTAGATAGTCGTAAAATGCCTGCTGAAGTGTAAGAAGTATGGTGAAAGAACAGTGGTATCTGAGATGCAAAATTTTGTCATTTTAGCTTCTGAGAAACATCTCCCTCCTACTTCAGGCATGATCCCATTTGTGGACAGAAGAAGTTGCAAGTTTTCCATCAACCATCCTTTCCTAAAAGTGTGATGCCCTTTGTGATCTGCTGGGTGTATTTTAACCTCTTGTTAAGCTCTTCCTCCCACTCCCTATGCCATTTAGCTTCTGTAGATGCAAGAGGCTTGGCTATCAGAGTCCGAGTTATGTTTAATTCTGTATTTTATGATATAGACAGTCAATGTTTGCTTCATGTTTTTGTATTTATGGAGTATTATTTTTGTACAGAATTTTTACATCTTGCAAGAGCATATAGAGAAATTAATTATTTGCATTAAAGAGTCTTACCATACTTGAATTAAAAAAATAAGCTTTTTTCAAAAGTTATTCTTCACTTGTATTTTATCTTGTCTGCATTAGAGATTTAAAACCAGATTTGATTCATTTCTAGTGTTTAAAAGTTATTTTCTTATTAAGAAATAAAGGTTTTGCTGATAATTAATAGACCCGAAACAAGTAAAGACTAGGTTTTTCAAGGGCATTTGATAAATCTGGAGATTCTAAAGCATCTGAGAGGTTACTCAGAAGCTTGTAAAAAAATTAGATGCCTGACCCTCATTGAAACTTTTTCATTCCCATTTAATTTTGGTTTAAGTTTTAGGATTTGAGTAATGAAATTGAAGTTTCTTTCAGAAATACTTGCCTGAATGGTCAATTTACCAATTCTAGTTGGACATGAGCTTACTCTTTTCTTAACACTCAAAGTATTTTCTTTTTATGCTCAAAAATGTTGTTTCAGGAGGAGCAAGAGTGGACTTGGTTGACCAAGATGGCCATTCTCCCCTTCACTGGGCAGCCCTGGGAGGAAATGCTGACGTGTGTCAAATCCTGATAGAAAATAAAATCAACCCCAACGTGCAGGATTATGCCGGTCGAACACCTCTGCAGTGCGCTGCCTACGGAGGGTACATTAACTGCATGGTGGTGTTACTGGAAAACAATGCAGATCCAAATATCCAGGATAAAGAGGTATGCTGTTCTTCACTGAGGTATCTGATTCACTTTAGAATAACCCTAAATCCAAACATACTCCTTTTATTCAAGGACATTCTTTTTTCCAGGACATAAAAGGATCTTTGCTGCCTTCATTTCTAAAATCTAGAATGAAAAGTAGTATTTTAATATGCAGCATGATTGAAGTCGTATTTTTCCATATAACTTTTCATTTTTCTTTATAAAACTGTGATTATATGAGGAGTCATATTAAGAATTGTATTTCTTATCTTATTCCTTATTAACAGCTGACATAGGAATGTGATTTTATAATCTGTAATGAGTTTCTTCAGCATAGAGACAGAGCAAGTAAGAAAGTAAGATATTGCAAGTGAGATGGTGCAAGAACTGCATCAAGTACTTATCCACATAAGTATCCATATATGTATCACTCTTCCAGGTGAAAAAAACCAGGAAAATTGAGTAGGGTATGTGCTATTTTGTGTCATTGTCTGAGCAGTAAGTGAAATTAGGAGCCAGAGTAATTGTGCAACCTGCAGCAGATTTCTTTCGTATATGACATAATTTCTCAGAATTTGCAGAACCTCATCAGTCAAAAGAGTCTCACCCAATTTTTTAAACTTCTCTGTAGGTATTCATTGTAGAGCACAGATAATTCCAAGTAATGGAAGAGTGTTTTTTATTATGAGTTCTACAGAGCATGCTGTAGATCTTTTGCCAAGAAAGCAGCTCTAGATCTGGTCTCCTCATGCTGTTTTTCAGCTGCTTTAGGTGAAAAAGCACTTGTGTTTTAATCTTGTTTAAAAAAAAAAATAATAATTCACTTGTAAGTGCTGTATTCTTATTTTAACAAGGAAGTTTATTTAGAAGAACTAGTTAGTCCTTCATGTCCAGAAAAGTATTGAATTACACTATGATTTACGACTTTTATTGTAGGGTGATAGAGTTTGAGGATAATGCTTATTTTTGTTCCATTCTGTTGTTTACAGGGAAGAACTGCCTTGCACTGGCTCTGTAACAATGGCTACCTTGATGCTATAAAGTTGCTGCTGGGTTTTGATGCCTTTCCTAATCATATGGAGAACAGCGAGGAGAGGTATTGCTTCTCTGAGCGCGTTATTTTGTCATTTAGCAGGAGCACTACTCACGATTTAAATGCTAAGTGTTCAGATACTGCAAGAGAATCCTGATCTTGGGTCTCAAAGGAGTGCTGTGTCAGCAGCTTTTCTAATGGGAAATTTCTCTTCTTTAACTAAGATATCGCAACTTCAGTGGTTTATAATTTTGAACCTTGAACTTAGAGATTTCTGTCAGTGTTTACTCAGTCTAGTCTTGTTTGAAATATTAAAGATCTTTCTTATTTTTATGAAGTTCATGGTAGGTATGTATGGACAAAAAAGGAAGAGGCATTTCTGCTGCTGTTGGAGTAGACTGGAATTTTTCTTTTCTATTTGCTAGTAATACAGTGAGAAGAAAGAAATGGGAGAAATGTAATGTTGTGTTTTAGAATAGTGGCTACAAAGCACCTGGTGGTTAACTGTTTTCTAAAGGCCTTCTTTAAAAAAAGTCTCTTATAATCGTAATGAGACAGCACATTTGCATCTCTTTTCTTTGTCTTTCATTGACATATAAATAATAGTTTTTTAAAAGTGATTTGGGTTGTGGAGTTCGAATTAGTTACCTGACCGTGAAGATAATTACTATTAGCAGAAATTCATAAGGCCTTTTTTTAGAGTAGATGACCTCCTCATAATTATCAATAAAATTATGAACAGTATGTGATATAAATTTGAATATTTAAACATTTTACATAACTTAAGAGGTTTGAAACCCCGTATTTCAATGCTAAATTGGATACTTCTGTACTTATCCCAGTTTTTAATTGCTTTATTCCTCCATCATTTCTCTTTTGTTCTCTAAACTACTCAGATCTCTCTTCCTTTTCTGTTCTTATTTTTTACTGAGGAACACAAATGAAAGTATAACTAGTTTCTAATTAAGTAGTGCCAATGCTCTCTTTAGTAATTTTTGATGGAAAATTAAATAAACAGTTGTAATTAAATTACTCTTAATAATTAAGATTAAAAGTCAGTATTTTGCCAGAAAGGAGGCTGCTGTTATCCTTACTTTGTACAAATGCTCAAATGTCAGGAAAAGACCTTAGTTGTGCTTTACCACAGTCATTCAGATAGTTAGTTTTGTTTCCCTTCTAGCACTAATATATGTTCTTATGTATAAACCATAATATAACTGGCAGTATTCCAAAAGTCTGGCATTAAGCAGCAGTTCATGTGTGGAACAAAGGAGATCTCCAGTATTTCTAGGTCAATCAGTCTTTTAGTGTAATTCTCCGAATATATATGTAGTATATAAAAATTGCACAGTTATGTCTTAATAAACATCTACAAATCTTGTTTAATTGTTAAAATATTGGAAGTTTGGAAAGTAGAAAAATCAAACTGAGTGTTGTAACAGTTAAAACTTCAGGGATCTGGTTCATTTGTAATTTTTTTTCCAATATACCTATAGAAAGAGGCTTCCCATCTTTACTTTCTTAGACTGTAATATGAGATAACATTAAAAATTCAAACATAGTGGTTAAAGCTGATTAGATTAGTGAAAAGAGGAAGCTGAGATGGCATCTAGGATTTTAAGCTGCCCACTTGCTTGCTAGATATGTGATCAAGTCCTAGTCTGGAGGGTGCTGGCTTTGTTCTTTTCGAATTCATTTTGTAACCCAGCTGACCATCCTGGGTGCATCACGTGATACAGGGCTTGCTGCTGCTTGACCAGCTTCATGCTAAATTACATGTAAAAGCTGCTGGCTGATGTCCTTTTCATGGGTTTTCCTGTGAAGCCAGCTTGATTTAAAAGTTCTCTGTTTTAGAAAGAACTAGTTGGGGAAAAAAATTGTACCAGGCTTTGAATTGACACAACTGAAGAGTGTATGTGAGCAGCCTTGAATGGGTAGTGTCCAGTCATACAAACCCCTGCTCAGATTCAATTTGAGTGATTTTGTTACTTCCAAAGGTAGCTCCAAGGGAGTTAGAGAATCCATGTAAAAAAGAATGGGTCTTCATCACTGGGATCTGTAATAGAATACATTGTCTTGGTAGACACATGGCAGTAGCATCAAGTTTACTTTAGTATCTTTTGAATCTTTAAAATACTCAAAATTTGGTATACTTTAAAAGTGTATTTTTCTGAAATTATGTTCCTTCTGAAGTTCCCATTTCTGGATTATCAAAAATCTTTATCTCTTTAAATGCTATCAGCAATACACCTTGACATACAAATTTTCATGTTATGTCATTGTCTTTATTCCTGCAGACACTTCAGTTCAGATACTGTTAATCCTTCCATCAAATCATTGCTGTGTGGCAAGTCCAATTGTGCTTTCTGTCTGTTTTTCTTTGCTCACCAGCACTGCGTCTGAGCAATTTACCATCAAGAAGAGCACTAATTTTCACAATCACATGCATTGACACTTGTTATTTGATAGTCTTATGTTATATGGTCTTGATTATGGTTTGTGACCGATAATTTTCAGTCACTAAATGTTTTTGTCTAACATTTCAGTGTTGGTGAAGGAGATATGTACATTTTTATCCTGTGCTGACAGTGGTAAATTTGGGAATTATTTTTAAAAAGGCTTAGGCATCTTTGACATCATTAAAAATCAAAACAATTTAATATTTTTAACACCTATGTCCATTTGAAAACAGACTTAAGTCTTCCTAGTACTTTAGAAAGGGATATTATCCCTTGATACTGATTTAATCCTGCTGCTTGCTCAGTCATACTGTCCTCAGGTGTTGTTATAGAAGTTAAGCGAGATTTGACAGTAAATCTCTAAAATTTAAATTCATATGGAAATAACTCAAAAATGTTTTAAATTACTTTTTCTTTACAGATTTCTATATGAAAACTTCAATAACACCTTTTAAAGACTCCTTGCCTAAAACAGTTAATTCTGTGGATGGGACTTTGGGAGATTTTGGGCAAACACTTCATATAGTCTGGTCCCCCCCACATTTCCATATGAGGAGAATAAAATAAGCCTTAAACATAGTCACGGTGTGTAGAATCACTAAGATAAGAAAACAATACCTAGAAATGAGTAAAACAGCCTACTGAGAACAGTGTTTAACCTGTCTTTGTACTGGAGCTTGCCTTATTATGAAATGAGGTGAAGTAAATGCACATTATAGTTTGAATCGATAATAATCTTTGTGGTTTGGGGTTTTTTTTTAGATACACTCCACTTGATTATGCCTTGCTTGGTGAACACCATGAAGTGATTCAGTTCATGTTAGAACATGGGGCTCTGTCTATTGCTGCCATTCAGGATATTGCTGCTTTCAAAATCCAGGCTGTCTACAAAGGATACAAAGTTAGAAAGGCTTTTCAAGAGAGGAAGAACCTTCTAATGAAACATGAACAGCTGAGGAAAGATGCTGCTGCCAAGTAAGTCTGAGACTTGAAATCTACTCCAGCAGATAGATATTTGTTGTAAGTTTGTATTTATAAGTGTATGATTTTATCTGTTATTCATCCTCATTTATTGTTCCTCTTAGTAAAATTCATAAAACCGAAGGAAGCATCTAACTTCCATATCCTGACAGACAGATGGAAATGATCTTCCATATAATCTAAATTTAAATAACAAATTTTATATCATGTACAAGAAGAAGGCAAAATGCCAGAATTTCAGAAACTAGCATGTTAGCATCCATGAGTCTGTGCCTGATATTCTGTATGATGATTAAAAGGCTTGGAAAACATTTATCAGTTTAATGTAATGAAAATAATTATTGACCTATCAAGTCTTGATATCAGTTATGGAAAGAAATTAATATGTTTCTGAAGGAAAATTAAAATCAAACCAGGGAAGGCCTGGTTTGGTAAAGCTTAACAGTGTGTCACAGGGAAGGTTGTGCTTTTCTAGCAAACTGAACTCCTGAATTTATTTGGAATTTCAGTTTTGGCTGTGTCATTTTCTGCACTTGTATTTTCTAGTCTTGAATTAGAGAGTTCCTGTGAATTGGTTATATTGGATTCTAGATAACCAATATACACAATTCAAATAGTTATCAGCAAGATGTGTATGTTTTGACTGAGTTTCTACCACTTAAAGGAGGTAATGGTAACAAAGTAGTGAAATTCAAAAATCAGAAGGTACATAAGTGGTTATCAAACTACTTTGCTTGCTTGACCTTTATCCTTAAGATTCATAGTATGAAATAAATTAGCACCTGGTTTCTCTTGAAGAAATCTGATTCTCGAATGAAAAAAAAAGCAATCTGAAAAGATTTCTGCATGATTTTGTAGTATTATTTGTGTAAAGAGAAGTTACATGAAGAATTCAGACAACATAGTTATTGCACTTAGAGGTATTTTTACTCCACCTGTGTGTCACAGACAAATTCAGCTGCACTCTGCTCTGTCTCAGATTTGGTAGTTTGATGTTCTGCATAACTGGCCAGTCTGACCTTCGCTGGGTTTGATTGCTACTCCTGTACTGGTAACAATTGTTACTCCACTCCCCAGCAAGAACTAAAGCTAGAAATACCAGATAACTAATCTCTTGCTCACTTCTTTAGATCCTCAAGTTGTAACATGTAGCCCTCCTACTACTTGCCTTTTCTGCTGAGGTCAGTAGAAGTCAAAACCGTGCATGGAGAAGCTGCCTTTGAAAATATACCCAATATCTTACATCTTTTTTTTAATGTGGAGAACTGTTTGTATGGCTGTGTGGTCACAACTGACTTTACCAAATGAGATCGTTTAATCCTTTGTGATTACAATAATTTTTAGAAGGTTAAATGGAAAAGAATTGCCTCATGGAAATTTGTGGGTATTTTTATGATAGTTTTCCTTCGTGAGTTTCTGATGTACTTTCTGAGACTTACTTAGCTGTTGTTGATTTGTTTGAAAACAATAGAAACAAAGTCTGTGTACCAAATACCATAAAACCAGAATTACAATACAATTGAACTGTACAAGCAAATCAGGTTGTCACATAACAAATTTTATTTAATTGCAGTTTTATGATCTGTAATAAACTGAAGGGGACATTATGTTGTCATCATTCTGTGTACCCATCTGTGCATTCCACAGCTAAAATTGGCTGGGATTTTGCTGCATACAAAAAACTAGTATCTCTACTGATGTTTAAAAATCTGCTCTCTAAATAAAAGTAGACATTATGTGGGAATACAGAATGATGATGAACTCCCAGACTGAACCCCCTTCCCCCAGATATTTCAATGTATGTATTTAAAACTTGCTTTGTAATATGTTATTTTACAGAGTCTCACTAAGATAAATCACTCCTAAATCTGCATGTTTTTAATTAGTCTGTTCTTTTTCTCCTTTTTTACCAAACTAAAAGTCAACCAGCATCTCATACCTGTATTATTTCTGGTAAAGTTACATTCACTCTATTCAAAGCCTGTGAATTATTTCTACGCAAACATCCTCTCCCCTGTTCTCTCCTTTGTCAAAGAAATGGTAATGTAGAAAATGAAGATGCAGACCAAAACAACATGCGCACTATTACATCACTGAGCAAAGAGACATACCAGGAGACCAATTTGGATTAGCAGGGAAGCCATGGCAGAGCTCAAATGCAAAAAGGCAGCATGCAGGAGGTAGAAGCAGGGACAAGCTGCAAAGGAAAAGTGTAAAAGCATTGCTTGGGCATGCAGAGATGGTGTCATAAACACCAGAACTCAAATGGAGTTGAGGTTTTAAAGGGATGTTGCCGGTAATGAGGTGGATTTCTGCTTCTATATTAATAAAAGTAGTAATACATTACCAAAAGGCTGAGCAGGAAATTGTGGGCCTGTTGCTGAATGATGCATTTAGTGCCAACAGACCCCAGTGTGGTAGAAGTACTCAATGCCACCTTCTCCTCAGTCTTCCAGAAGAAGGTCTCCCAGGCCTTTGTTCTTAGAGAAGTGGTTCAAGGGGGAAGAGAACTACTAGATCGGAATGACAATTAAAGCAGTGGTGGCTCAGCCTAGACAAGTCCACAGCACCAGATTGGCTGCATCCAGGGCTACCGAAAGAACTAACTGATGCCCTTAAAAGGCCACTTTCCAACATCTTTGAAAGGTCACAGAGACGTGGGAAGGTTCCTTATGACTGTAGGAAAGGTGACGTTGCTCCCATCTTCAAAAAGGGCCAAAGGAACAATCTAGGAACCTGTAGTCTGGCTGGTGTCACTTTGGTCCCTTGGAAACTTAGAACAGGCAAAAGTTGAAATGAGAGATTTTGTCTGGAAATAAAGAGAAATTCTTCCACCCTTGAGACAACTCAGCAGTGAAATGGGTAGCCCAAAGAGGTTGTATGGTCTTTATCCATAAAAGTTTCAAGACACAACTAGATAAAAACCTGAGCCACATAATCTGACCCTTTCCTGAGTATCATGTTAATCTTGATGACTTCCTGAGATCCCTTCAATATGTGTTACCTTGTGATCTTACGGTTTTTCAAAAGAAGGCAATGTTCGTGGGATGTATGAGCATTAAACATTTTAACAACCATAAATCTGTCAATATAATAGGTGCTCTTCTTCAGTGAGAGTGAAAGTAACTGCTTATTAATAGGTGGGAGGGAGAACCCGGCAGAAGGGGGGCAGTGCTTGGGAGACCATCACAGAATCAATCTGGTGCAAAGGCATTCAAGGAACATCCAGGCTACATACAGATAAATCCTACAAAGAAGGTTTTGGTTTACTTATTACAAACCCAGATATTTAGGAAAATAATATTGAAGGGTTTAAAGAATATTCAGAGAAAACTGGTGCCCAACATGTTGGATTTTGAAAGGGCTGCAGAACTCATTCCTCGCTTGTTCCCCTTCCCATTCAGTTTCTCAGAATGAGTTCCTGATATCAGAGTTCTGTTTTTCATTCTGACCAGTTGGAGGAAACTGTTTGAGAATGTGGATGTGAAAGTGAAATGGATGAAAGTGAGTAAGAGTAAATAACTCCTGATATTAAGGAAGAGAAAAACAGTAAGAAAATAAACAGTTCAAATAAACAGCCTTCACTAGATTTAGAAAAATGTTCAAGAACTGAAAGAGAACAAATTGATTATGAGGTTTTTAAAAAATGGGGTAATAAGGCTTGAATGCTGAGAAAAGATAGGGGAGTGTAACAACAGAGAAAATAATGAGCTCTTCAGTGACCTGAAAAGGAAAAGCACATAGTGGAAATTTGATGTAATTACTAAAATTGAGGGTTATAAGAACATATAAAGTGATAAAGTTAAACAAGCTGAGGTGCAAAATAAGAAGAACCAGCAAGGGATGTGATCTATCACAATAAACCATTGTAAACATGCTAATTGTAAAAGGAAGAGTAAAGGAAGAGTTGGTCCACAAGTGATGCTAAGAAGGCTAAAGTGTTTCATGTCTTTTTCTATTTGAAGAAAAAAAATAGTATCAGATCAACTCAAATTTTGTTTGTGCCAGAATAACAAGTTTTGTGGCCATGGAAAAACAGTATCTGTCATTCAGACTTGCCTGAAGTTTTCATGCTTTCTCTTGGAAAATTTTTCATTTCTCACCTTTAAACTGGAAGTGTATATTGATGAGAATTTCACATAAATGCATCGCAAATCTGTATTTCCATTTAAAAAGTAAAATGTAAAATTTGAGAACAGCACCAAGATGCAGAAGACTGTAAGCACATTTAAGACTAAATTTGAAATCAGAATGGTGTTAAAATACATATGAGAAATGTCTGAAGGAAAAAGAAATAGTCAGGTAAGGACAAATGGACTGCTCTACACATTTGGGAAGACCAGTCAATATAGGAATGCCGGATGGAAATAAACTGTTGTCTTAATATTTTAAATAAGCACTATTTCTTTAAAAGATTGCAGTAGATGAACATGTCATGAGTCAGCAGTGTCATGCTTTTAAAAACGATCATCTTTGTAGGTTGAGTAGCAGGAGGTGGCTGTTGATACAACAAGAAACACAACCTCTCTTAGTCCAGATAAAGCTTCACCAGTAGTAGGAATATACCTAGAGATCTATTTTCAGTTGTGACTTTTTAAGTAACTTTTTTTTTTTTTTTTTGGCAAGGATAACTTTAAAAATGCTCTCCATGTATGTGGACATGTTCTAAATTTAAAACATCCTCCAGTGGGTAAATAAAAAAGTAAAGTGTTCATAATGGAATAGCAATGGTTGAATTCATGTTAGCAGGATCAAAACTTCAAAGTGTCTCTATGACTTCACAAATGTGTAAGGCTGAAACTCTTCCTTTCCATCTGCTAAAGGCTCAGTTTTCATTCTCTTACTTTTGCAACAAATTTGTGGCCATTCAGGACAAAATTCTGTTGCATTTACAGTGGAAAATGTTTGCCTGCCACCTCTGCTATCACTATTGAGCTGTAGATGTCTAACTTTAAAGCCCAAATTTGGATCCTGCTGAGTCACCAGAACCTCCTGAGAATAACTGAGAGTCCTTAAGTTAGGAACTTGTCTACTTCCCTTACTTGTTTATGAAATGTAGTCTGTCAACTTAGACCACAGAGATTTTAACTTCAAATATATCCTTCATTATAATACAAACTGAATTTTTTATTAAATAAAGCAAAACACAAGGGGAGGCTCTTATGTATTCAGGAGTCAATCGTCTAAGCTGTACTGTGACAATTAGGATGATGGTCTGTGAATACAGAGCTTTGAAATCCCTTCCCTTTATTATTCTTCAGTTTAATCTGAAAAATGTTAGCACACAAACAGAACCTTTTAAAAAAATCCCCTTTTACTTCTTCCCAATTTCTGGTTCTCTATCATTTCAATAACTTTATGATTGGTGTGTTGCTGACGTTGTTGTTTTGAGTTGATCTGCTCATCAAAGGAGTGCAGGCCACTCTGGCTTGGTTGTGTGTCATACAACCCATTTCACCCTTCCTTTTCCAATAGCCTGCATGGAGGGCATTGGTAACAGGCAGCTTCATTCTTGTGAAGGAAAGAAAATTACTATTCTGTGAATAGTAAGATCTGATTTATCCACTCCAATGGCACCATAATGGCAGTGGGATCTATACTGTGCACAGTCCCAACATCCCCACATAGTCCGGGTGTGGAATGCCAATATTGTCTGAAACCAGCCACTTGTTTTTCTGTGCCAGAGGGAATACTGAACCTCAGGCTGCTAGGAGTGTATCCTTTTAGATCAATTAGCAGCTCTTCAGGTGCAGAGTTCAATCAGCTGCTTCTGCAGAGCATCCTTGATAAGCTGGTGCTGACAGATGAAGTTAAGTGTTCTCCTGGCAGCTGGGCTGTGGTGACACGCGCTGGCATTGACGCGGCTCCCGGGAACCAGGGCTGGCACGCGGCATAACTAACCTGTCACACGCCCTGCCCAGAGAGAACGTGCCAACTCTGCAGGCTGTGGTGGAGCATCGGAAGCAAGTTAGAATATCAGGCAGCTACATGATACGACATTTACCGCCTGTCCATTCCGACAGGGAAAGTGTCACTTCCTCCAACAACCAGTGCTTAATTTATAAAAACAAATTCAGTGGTACGTAGGTGTGTAACCTTTGCTGTGTGCTGTTGGGTTTGTTCTGCTGGTAGGAAAAAGAATTTAAGAGATAAAGTGCAATGATGACCCACTTGTCAAAATAAGCTGCAAAATTTTATTCAAAAGATGTGTCTTTTGTTACTTTGTCCAAAATTCTATTTGATGTCTACACTATTTAAGAGATGTGTGATTTATTTCATTTTTGAAATACAAATGTCATAAATGGCATACTGTGTGCTCACAAGTTTTTAATTCAGATCTCGTATTTTCAGTGTTTATCATTGGTATGGCATGTGTTTATGTAAAATAAATTAATTATCCACTAATTATAAATATATAGCAGCAAGTTAGTACTAGTAGCTAGTTAGAAGTTGGTTTAAAATTGTCTGTATTAATTGTGACAGTTAAGTGTGAAAAAATAATTTTGAAAGAGGCTGTCTTTTATTTTCAAATACAGTGCATTGCTTTACTACTTATATGAAAACATTGTTCATTCCTCATTAAAAACATAGTTATTAGTATCATAATTCTTTTCAAAATCCCACTGTTAATTTTTGTATATTTGTAAAAACCCCTCATTTTACTTGTTTTTCAACAAGTGACTGTTTTAAAATCAGTTAAAACCACTGTGAACTGAATGGGCAGATGGCTGACAAGGACTTAACCTTCATTAGGCTGTAGCTGCAAGTCAGTTGTTGTTTTGGATCAAGCAAAGCCATTTCAGTGCAATAGAGGTCCTTTTCTCATGAGAAAGGTGTTACAGTCAAGGTTTGATTGTGGCAGTGTCAGAGATCTTGAAAGGAATCTGTTCAAGTTAAATATAGGATCCCAAGATTTTGTCTTTGAAATTCTTATGGTGCTGACTATAATTACAGGAAACGTGAAGAGGAAAGTAAGAGAAAAGAAGCCAAGCTACAGAAAGCGATGCAGAACATGGAACAAAACAAGGTTCGAGCACAACAGAATCCTGCAAATCGAGAGAAGACCACCAGTGTCCCACAGTCACCCAGCAAAGCAGCTGATACACAGAGTAAGAGGCTCCTGCCACTCAATGCTTCACAAGTTCAACCAGGGAGAAACAGCAGAGGTTCACCTAAGGCTTGTCACAACAAAGGGACCCCAAAGGAGAGTTGCCCACCAGGGGAGCCTCAGAGTGAAAGTCATAAAATTGGGCAAGGTTTGTGAACTTTTTTTAGTTGTCCTAATTATCCATTTTGTCCACATCTGGTAGTGTTTTATATATAGGACCTGTATTGTCTTTCTGTAATTTCTTATTCTTTCATTACTTAAATAATTCATGTGGGATAGAATTAGATACAGATTCTTTTACTCTATGTGAAGTAGTCTAAAACATCAGCATATACAGTGTCTGTAAAAATACCTAAAATATGTGAGAACAAATTGTTAGCAGTTGTTAATTAGTTACACTCTTTGAAGAAAATAAGATTAAACCTATTTGACATATCTGTGATATACTTGAAGAATGTTAATGGAGAAATGGTACCTTTTGGTTTTAAACAAGGTTAAAATGAAGATAAAATTGTTCTAAGTGACATTTCTAGTACACACAGGGAGCTGTTCGGTCAACTTCATTCTCCATGGCAGTGTTCTCCTATGATTTGTCTCTGAAGTCCTCTCGGTGAGAACACTCAGGGATATTTTTTCCATGTTGATGGGTATACAAGTAAAGTTTTAAAACGAATTAGGCTATTGCCTAAATATTTCTTTTTTGCTCTTTAATATATCTTTAAAAGCAGAATCTAATTTCTGCAAAAGATAGAATTTTAATTGGAAAATTCCCTGCTGTCGTTGATCACCTTTCTTTACCATGAGTGTTGAACATGAAGAGAATAAAAGTCTTCACTCAAGGTTCTTCTGAAAATCTGTGACATGTACTTCTTGCTATAGCAGGACTGTTTTACCTTCAGAGATTTTAAAGAAAACCCCCTCTTGCCCAATCCAAATTGTGTTTGAAATAATGCTGTGTCTTCTTAGTTATGAGTTCTCCTTTTGTTATTGAAATGATTCCAGGAAAGTTGATGCAACAAGGATCAAATCATGCAGTCCTGCAATCAGTTCCTGTTAGGTGTTTTAATCAATTCTTGTGTGACCAAGACTTTAATGGACTTCACTGGTCATTTTATTGGAATGAAATATAAATTTAGACCCTTTGGGTTGTGAAAACTGTGATTAAGTTGGTGCGTCTTTTCTGATCTGTTCTCCACAGATAAATCCTCCTTCCTATGTATGTTACCTCCTTTGCCTTAACTGTCATATAAACAGATAAGTTTGGGGGTTGTGCTCTGTACTTGTTATTGCTTGGTCTTCCTAAGAAAGTTTATTTCAATATCAAATATGAGCTAGAATAGTTAAATAGTTAAATTTTGGAGTTTTTTCCATTATCTGGATCCCCAGTTGTTCAGATGGGGAAGTTTTGCACTTAATGAATGTTTTACAGTTGAAGTAAAGCAACGTTCTACATGCTGTATGTGCAAACCAGGTAGTGGGTTTTGGAGAGTTCAGGGTTAATCTGTTTAGTGCGCCATACTCAGTTATCCAGTCAAAACAGTATCCTGTAAAGGCATTACAATGTGAAGAAGTATAGCATGATTTCACCCGGTTTTGGATGACCCAAAAGATTTTCTGGTATTCCAGTGTCTCAAAGACCTCTTTCTTTTCTTTTCCCACTCCTATCCACCCTGTAACATCCTGTTTGTTTGTTACATTTCATCCTGTCTGGTCTGTTTTCTCATTCTCCTGTTAAGTTTCCAAACAGAATGGAAGGTGGATGGACCATGGGAGAGTTTCAGTTTTACACTCTGCTCTGTCTTCCGAGTCCTCCTCACGAGAGTGTTTAGAAGTTGTCACACAGCAGCAAGGGAGGAATTGGAAGGACTTCATAATTTCATTCAGGATGGCAAGGGAAGTACTGAGAAACCCAGTGCTTTGGGTTCCCTGTGTTGTCATTATGTGCCAAAATACAGAGTGGCTAGAGCAGGAATTTAGCAAAAAAGGTTGAAACAGTGTCAGTCAGTGATGGCATCTTCACTGAAATGAGCAGGTGAGTTCAGGGGGCTGCATTCCTGTGTCATATGATAAACTGGTTTCTTGGGGAAGCACCTGTAAAATCAGGTTGTTCTCCCTATAAACACTTTTTTAGCTCCAGTGTAATGTGAGAAAGAAAACCATTTATAAAACAGTAAGCAAATAAAGAAGTTTGGGACTGCTGTTTCAGGCAATCATGTCCTCTTCTGATTCTTCCTGCTTAAATTTTTTTCTTCATTTAAGTAAATCCTTATGTGTCTCAAAGGTAACTGAGCAAAAGAATTAGAGATACAAACTATGTTTTGCTGGATCAGACACTAAAACTTTGCTTCCATTTCTCTGTCTAAAGAGTCATCGAGGAAACATATCAAAAGTAAGTCAAGTTGTGTCCATTTCCACTGTGACAAAGCAAAAGAGGGAACAAAAGTGAAACATCAGATTGCAGCTGCTACAGAACTGAATGGAGAAAAGCACAAGGAACACACTGTGGACACAAGAGGTAGCTGTGCCCGGAGGAGTAGAAGGGTTCCTACTTCTACTTGTAGGACTGCCAGTGTTGGGGAAAAATTAAAGGATCCAAGTCAGCCTTCATCTGGCAAGAGGGAGCATTGTGAGGGAACAGCTGTGTTCTTCTGCAGTGTCAGTTGTGCTGGTGGAACTGTGAGAAACTCAAAACAGTGTGAAACTTCTTCCAAAGGCAAAAGGCATCAGCAGAAATCCAGGAGTAAAGAGGTAAATGATAAGCGATGTTCACCAGCTGGTTCTAGTAGACCAGGAAGTGCCAAAACAGTATTTGTACACAGCAGAAGTGACAGCCTGCATGCTGTGGAACAAACTGACAAAGTGGAAAATAGTGAATTAAAGACTTCCTCACTGTTGTCTGCTGGGGCAGAACCTTCTGGAACTGTGGCAAGAAACCCCACTGCGTGTTCTGCTCCTGGTGACAGTTTGAACTTGGAAAAAACGGGTGTGATTGGATCCAGGAGTGCAGATGATCAGTTATGTTCTGTCTCATGGCACAGTACAAATATTGAACTGATCCCTTTAGAGATTCGAATGCAGGTCATCGAAAAAGAAAGGAAAAGGAAAGAGCTCTTTCGGAAGAAGAACTACGCTGCTACTGTCATACAGAGGACGTGGAGAAGGTAAGGCTGCTGTTTCAACAGCTACGGAAGGGTGATACACAAGTAGATGTAAATTAAATTAGGCTTGTTGGCAATGCCCTTTATTTGGGCCTTTTGCTTACTTGTTGGTAGCACTAAATGAGACGTTTAATAATTTTTCACCAAACAAGGGGAAGTGGGTTCCAGTTGCCTAGAATTACATTAGTAAGTTCATAGAAAGTGCAAGGTAAGTGATGACTTTTAATAAGTGGAAAAGTTATTAAACTTGTTTCAAGCACTGATATTATAATTTATTTCTTTCACACTGCTGTTGTGTTCATTAGCAAACTTACACCTGTAGGGGTACAGGGTTTTTCCTGAAAAGGAACCAGATCCTTTACCACCAGTTACTTGAAACTGTACTCTGACCTGACTTTTAACTGGATAACCAAACCACAAGATGTTTGGAAGCTTAGAACATTAATTGCCTAAACTTGAAGCTAGCTTGAATACCTTGATTAAACAGGGATAACTGCTGTACAGAAGAGGCAGACACGAAAGAGTGAGATGTCCCAGTGTTTGCTTTTCATGGCATTGTCCTGCTTTCATGAATGTGTGAGTTTCAGTCTCAGAAATGCAGTCATTCTTAATGTGCACACTTCTTAATATTTAATTTCTTATCAAAATGGTCAGGCAGAGTGTGGCAGCTGTAAGTGAATATATAATATGTACATAATTTATATTTACTGTTTTTATTGAAACTTCAGTTTTTAATGGATGCAGAAAACTATAAATTGCTGGTGTTTACTAATACTCTTTGCAAGTCTCTCTCTAGAGTTTAACAGTTTCTTATGTACCATAATATTTCTTAGTAGTCAATTAATGAAAAAGTAAAAGGTAAGTTGCTTTCAGAGCTTAATTGTGGCACCCTATGATGCAGTTCAGCAGTGATGCAAAATTTGTTCCCCCAACACAAACTGTATCAAAGGGAGCAGCTGTTGGGTGTCTGGGAGCATACAGAGGGTAGTAACATCTTTTATCCCCATCCCTGGGAAACCTTCAAGTTTACTGCAATAGCAGAATCAGGTCTTAATGCCCAACTGCCTGCAGAATGAATCCTGATTACTGGGAGACCTCCCATCTGGGTCATGCTGGGAGCTTTGCTTCCCTTGCAGAGGAGTTCAGAGGGGCTGTTCAGTACTGGCTGTCTTCCCAGTGCAGGACAGCATCAGTATCCAACAGCATGCCACAGCATGGAGCAGAAGGGAAGCACTCACCAGCTGGAGCATCAGGGCCTGCTCTCTTTGTCACCTCAGCCAGCCTGGGCTTTTCAGCCACTCAGTAACGTGTCCTCTGGGCCTCACTGAGCAGGCCCAGCACCAAAAGTTAAGAGAGAAAAGTTCTGAATACTTATTGTACCAGCCTGTTGGTTTCAAAAGGAAAGACTTTTTTTGCCAAGTACTACATAGCTCTGAAAAACTATGAAAGAGTCATGGGTTTTGCTGCTTCCTTTCAGTAGTGCTTCCAGGCTTAAAAAAATGTCCCATTTCTTATTTTGCAAGGTGAAGTGTTACCTGTGTTTCCCTGTTGTAAGAAACACCAGGGAGTGAAGAGACAAGCATTGCTAGCCACTTGTCTGAAGGGGTTTGAGAACTGGTATCTCTCCCATTGTGTTTTCCAGTTAACTTACAAAGTCTGAAGAAGTCTTGTCTTTCTCAGAAAGAGCTGACGCTGCCATTAGTAGGGAGGGGACACCAGACCAGACACCCCGTGATCTGAGCTGGCAGTCCATTTGTTCCTAAACTGAAATGTGGCCCTTCAGAGGTTTGTGTTGGCTCAGAGATACTTCTGTTTGCTCCAGCTCTTTTATTGATCAGTCCAAGTATTTTCAAGCATAAGGCTGGATTTAGTGTCCAGTAATATTCCAAGTTATCTCTTCACTGTTTTGGAATATACAAGTTACACTGGCTTTTATGAGTACATGCCAATTCCAGTGAAAAGTTAAGGTTTTGAAGCATAGTATTTTTAATTCATTTTGGAATGAGTTTTTGGTGGATGATTTTTTTTTTTGTGACAATTCCTACTTGCACAGTATCACCTATTTCTGCACTTCTGTCATTTTTACACTCTGCTATTTATTCATCCTGTTCTGGGATCCCCAGTACAAGAAAGACATGGGCCTGTTGGAGCAGGTCCAGAGTAGGGCCACAAAAATGGTCAGAGAGATGAAACACCTCTCCTCTGAAGACAGGCTAAGAGAGTTTAGGTTGTTCAGTCTGGAGAAGACTCCTGGGATACTTGATTGCAGCCTTTGAATACATAAAGGGAGCTTGTAAGAAAGACAAAGACTTTTTAACCAAGACTTGTAGTGACAGGACAAGGGACAAAATTTCTCAACTGATAGAGAGATTAGGATTAGATTGGACATGAGGAGGAAGTTTTTTATGATGGAGATGGTGAGGCACTGGAACAGGTTGCCCAGAGAAGTGGTGGATGCCCCATCCCTGGAAATGTTCAAGTCCAGTTAGACAGGACTCTGAGTTGAAGGTGTCCCTGCCCATGGCAGGAAGGGTGGAAGAGATGATCTTTCTAAGTCCCTCCCAACACAAACCATTCTATGGTTCTGTGATTCTGTACCACATTCCTCACGCCCACTCTAAACTGCAAAGCAAAACAGCCATTTCATGTCCCAGTGTTTCCCCACTCCTTCCCATTTGCACTCTCTGCTGCTTCCAGACACTATTTAAGCAGCTCAACGTTGGCAATGCCCACCTTGGCCTTCCTCTCTGATGTCGATCCTGACTTCTTGTCGTATGTGCTCAAATCCTTTAGATACCAAAAGCTAAAGTCAGTCAGGAGTAGGTTGGGATAGTGTATCTGCAAGTGATACTTACTGATACTGGAGGCTCTGCTATTTCCACTTACTGATTTAAAGGGGTAGGCACATGCCATAGCTTTTAGTCAAAGCAAAATGGTGTGTAGGGAGTGCTTGTGCAAATTTCCTCACAACTGGGATGTAAAGCCTTGCATTAAGCTGACTTACATGCACAGAAATCTGTATTGCATTTACACTTCGACTGTCTAAAGATTTTGCACATATCTTTCTAAACTAGTCCACCTGCCCAAACAGTGATGGTGTGCTACCTTTCCAAGAAGTGCATGCACTTTGCTAACACATTGTATTTTGGAAATTGCGGGAATTAAAGATTGTTTAAATTACATTTGTTATTTAAAGTATTAATAATGAAAGCAGAGTTCTTATATATCAAAAAAAGAGGCAGTGTGGGTATTTTAGGATGTGGATCCCAAGTCAAATGGTGACACATGCCTGAAAAGGACTCGTGGTTAGCATTTCCTGCTAGCTTATACTAGGCAGCTGTATGTGCTGACTTCTAATATGCCATTATTCAGAAATACCCAATCTCCTGTTCACTGTACACCAAATTACACTTTTTAATCAGGTACCTACTGCATGGCTGTGGCTCCCACTCAGCCCAATGTTTTTATCTTGGTCCAAACTTGCACTGTAGCATGTACTTGTAAACAGCAAGAGAATTACACGTTGTCAATGTGCAATTCTACATTAGAAACATAAGAAGGACATGCTTGAGTGCTGGAGTTTCTCTAAATTAAAATCAAATGCATTTGTCTCGCTCTGTAAATTTTATAGTCCCAATTTACTTATTGAACATAAACACAACAACATAGTGGTAGTGGTCTACTTAAGTATATTAACTTGCCATTCTTAGGAGAATGTTTCAATTCCCATATCTGCAAACTTCATAAATACAGTACTCAGAAGTGTATTCCAAGGTGTGTGGCTTGCCAAAGGTTAATTGCCTGTCCTGCTCGTTGAGGCTTACAGATCCTGTGTCTGTCTTGCTCTCCCCTGGGGGGCACTGAGGCCTCTGCCATTCTCCAGGGTCCTCAGTGAGTCGACAGAAGCTGGAAATAAGTTGGTTGTTGTCACTGCTGTTCTCCTGCTGAGGTCGAGTTGTACTTTTTTATGTATTATTGCTATGTGCGTATTCCAACCAGCAATAGTTTTTTTGAGCTTCTGTAATAGTGACTGTGAGTACCACTTGCCAGCTTTGTCACTCTGCAGGTATATTCCATATTTCTTTTGTGTGCAGTAGTTTTGTTGACTGAGCACTGGGCATTTTTTAAGGCAACATGCCAGATTCATACTGCATCAAACTTAGTCCCATTCTTCATTTTTTCTCAGTAGGATCCTAATGATCTGTTACGGGAGAGCTGAATTAAAAAACTGTGCACTTGCTCTAGAAATACCTGCCCACATCTTCCCAGTGTCAGTGCCTCCCTTTTTTCTTGTTGCTAAAAACTGCCAGCAGTTCTCTACAGACACAAAATCACAGCTGGGTGCAAAGGTGGACTGCCTGTGAGTGGGTCATTTCCCGTATCAGCAAAGGCTTCTGGCAGTAATTACTGAATTCCAAGAGAGTAGCTTAGTATTCTTTTCTGCTCAAGTATAAAGCGGTTCCCTAGTTGTTTTTCCTGCAGTGATATTCACTTAACCCATCCTTAGCTCCAGTTATGTTAGCAAGTCACTGGGACTGTGCTCCCCCTTCACTTTCTCTTCCTCTTTTACCCCCACTGACAAGTTAGAAGTGACATATTGCCTAACAAAACTGGATCATTTTTTTCTTCTGTGTCTCAGTAATGCTCCTGTTCTGAATTGCCTTGCAACGTGCAGGCACTGGTGAGGTGCAGTTGCTGCCTGCATTTGTTGTGTACTTTAATGAGCTGAGTAACAGTACAGGCCTGAATTCTGAGGCCTCACTAAATTGAGATTAAATATGTTTGCCTCACCCAGCAAATTTCACAGAGGCAATTTACTAAGCTTATTGAAAGTTTAAAATTATTTGGACTGTAACTGAGCATATCATCCTCCTTTGGCATTCTATTGTGCTTTTATGCACTCATTTTTTGTATATGGCTGCTGTTTTGTTTGAATTATATAGTTCATTGGCTTATAACATATATTTAAATAACTTGTATTTAGTTGTGTTGTCTTTTGCTTTAATTTAAAACTTGTTGCAGATGGAGCAACAGAACAAAATCAGCTTTTTATCTCTCCTTCCTCATTTTCTTTAATGGGGCATCCAGTAGAAGCCTTTCTGAATGGCAGAGTGGATTGGCCTGATACCAAACACTTACAATTAATATTTTACAAGTGTTACTCAATGTTCATTTGTACTGGGAAGATTCAGAGTTAACTGCTAGGGCAGCTAATTGATTTGTGAGTGTGAACTGCCAATATCTGATTGAATGCTTACATCCGATTCAAGGGGAAAAAAATCCCGGCAGCTCCTTGTTGCTGGTGCCATTTGCCACCAGGGTGTGAGGGGAGTGTGAAGGACAGATCATCTGCTGCTGCCACTTGGCAGAGGGCTGTGACTGTGTGTGAGATCAAAGCAGCCTGCAGGGTTCAGAGGCAGTTCAGGACAGAGGACAGGGAGCCTTTGAAGGGAAGGTTAAAAACACAGATTGCTGAAAACAAGGTGAGGGGAGCATCTTCAGAGGAGGGATAGAGGGAAGCTCAGTTTTCTGTGGAGGAAATGTGCAGTTGAACCCATTGGAGGTAGATTTGGTTTGTCTCTTGCATTGATTGACTGAGAACACAAAGTGGTAAGGCACATGAGAAAGTCTGGCATTATTAAGCTATGAATATAGTGAAAATGAGCAAGCTGTATTGATTGTACTGTTATCATAAATGTGTCTATTTTTCTCTCCTGCTGATTTCCTATTTATAAAGCAGTTAATAAGCTGATGTTGAAGCATTGTAACTTTTGATACCTGTAATGCCGGATCTTTATGAACTGTGTGAAATAATGGAAGCATCCAAAATTGAACCCAACTCCTGCTTTTTCTTCTGAGCAAACATTTCTCATCCAAATGACTTAGCACATCAGTGGGAGTTCTGTTTTCCCAGTTACTCATGTAATCCACCATGTGAACTGATGCGTGGAAACCATGGAAGTTAAAGCAGGTCACCTAAAACAAGCGCTCTTCTCTTTTCTGCTCTCTAGTTACCAGCTAAGACAGGAGTTGTCTCAGCTCCTTGGTGCTAAGCGGCAGTGCAAGGAAGATGAAGACAAATGGAGACAAGAGGCAGCTGCCTTCTTCATTCAGGTTGCTTGGAAGAAACAGCTGAACCATGGCCCTCCGAAATCAGTTCCTTCATGTAAAAATCTGAAATCTGTAAACAAAACCAACTCAGCCATAAAACCCAGCAAGCAGTCTGTCCTAAAGCAGATATATGGTAATTCTCTCTTCACTATACTCCAGTTTAAATAACTAAACTTTTATTTTTGTAACAGTGTCTTCATCTACTCGCTTCTTACCTAATTGTTAGGGTTTTCAACTATTTATAAAAATTAATCTTAATCTCAGTTCTGGATAATTTTGTTCCTGTTTCAGGTTAAAATTGAAACGAGAAGTCTGTGATTTAAAATGGCTGTTCCTGAACCTGTTTGAATCCCCACATAGCATTATTCCAGCAAGAGTCTTGAGCAACCAAGTAATTCTGTTGCCAGAGCTGCTCACATCTATCAATGTGGAAAGAGAACAGGGCAGTTAAACAGGATAGCTGGCTGTATCCATGCAGAGTGGCTATCTGGATCCTGGTTTAAATTTTTTTAAGCGTTGTTTTAAACTATTGTTTTGTATTCTAAAATATTTTCATTTGAACAATATGTTCCATGTTAATAACTTTTTTGCTAGAAGGTAAGTGTTCTTTATGGAAAGAGGAAGATCATCTTTTATAGTAACTCTGCACTGCTTTGCACTGTGCCTGAATGTGCATGGTGCAAGGAATGCCTCTTGGAGAAAGGGCAGAGGAAAAGCTGTGCTTTTAGCCCTGCAGTTCCTTTACAGTGTGGATGACTGATGGAGTAAAGATATGGTAACTATTGGTACTTTCCCAGGTGTTAAGTCACTTCTATCATAGCTCTGTTGCTTAGATAACCAAAATAAAGCTAATAAATTCATTGTCCTTCTTTTTTTTTTAATAGCAACACCAAGATGTATTTTAACTTTAGTTAAATTTCATTTGTGGTTGTCACAACTGTGTATTATAAAAAATGTCTCATGAGTTTTCTCATCAAAAATAATTTTTAGGATAAAATAATGCTGTAGCTAATTGAAATAGTTTGTAGCTATACATAACCATTATATGAATAAACAGAGTTGTTCAAATTCTTTGTTAAAGGGCGTTCTCAGGAAGGCCAAGTGTGTCAGTCAACAAGATCTCCTTCTAAGCTGAAATTTTCTGATGTGCCGCTGGTCTCAGGTAGGACATTTTAATACTTTAATGCTTACATACACAAGATTGGTTTCTCCTTAGAAAAGAAAAAGTCTGTTCAAGGACTGGATTCACCTATCAAAATACAACCAGGCAGTTGTGATTGCATGCTCTTTCCTTCACTGCTTTTGGACTTACTTGAGCACTGCACTTTCATCCTTATGTTGAAACATTGAGATGAATTTTCATTGGGCTGTTACTAGGAAAGACCTTGAAATAATGGACTTGTACAGTGCTAAGGCAGATAATATTCACCTGTGGTTAAAAATGCTGACAGATGTTTATGCCTGGGTTCAGCAGCACAAATATTTACTAGTCCTGTAGAACTAAGGATTGCTACATGTACCAAGAATTTGCACACCTCTTTGCTAGAAATACACACTTTAATGCAGAGAGGACACCTTGAAAATCTGAATTTACTCATCTGATCTCTGCCCCTTCTTTTAAAATCACGTAATGGGGTTTCTGCGCTGGGCATGGTGCCTTGGTCTTTTCATAGCATTTTGCTTGTAACTAAGTTTTAAGGCTCTAAAAAAATCATGCATTTATTTTTCTTTTTAATTCAGAGGCCGTGTTGTCATTACTAGGTCTGTTTGCAACTGAAATGTTATTCATGTCTGGAACTGGTATCAGGGCAGTAGGGGGTGGCACAGTCAGGAAGACAGATGGGGCTGCACTGGGCAAAACAGAATAGTGTCAAAGAATTGAGACTGTAAAGGTATTATCGGGATCATTAAAGGCTGGAACTTCCACACATGTAGCATTAATTGAGGGCTAGCCTAAAACTGAAGGTATGTGGCCATCTCTCCTACTATTCCTATACTAAAAGCCATTTTTAAGATTTTTTCCATGTGCTTACTTGGGGTTGGGAGCTGTAGTCATGTTGGCACTTCACCACGTGAGGGTTCAGTGCCTCATTGGGCATTTGGTCTCAGGGCTGTACTCCACATGGCTCACAGGCAGGACACAGCTAGACAGGAACTAAGCAACTGCTTCAAGGGCACAGTAGTTCAGGTAACTTGCAAAGAGAAGTAAAATACATTTTCCAACTAGTTTAATAAAACTCTCAAGTCAGAAGGAAAGCCAACAGTGGACCTATCCTTGAGTTTGTTAGAATTGCAGGTGAGTTTCTGACTGACTAAGAGACAGAGCCTTTTTTCTTTCACTGTCTGAGAACTGTTTTAATTAAGAGGCATGACCAGACAGGTGTTTGATTGCCACCTCTTTGTGCAGATATGAATCTAAATTTTAAAAGAGCTTTAGCAAATAATGCTTCTTTTCGTCTGCCTTTTCAGGACAACAGATGTCCCTGTCTTCTGAAATAAAAAGGCTTTCTTTTGAGGTTTGAGTGTCCTTTGCTTTCATAACTTGGTGACGAAGAGGATAGTGATAGGAACTCTGCCCAGCTTCTTTAGAACACTATCTACTTTTATTCACCTAACGGGAGCTCAGGGAACTTTAGCCCTTACTTAAAAGACAATAACATGTTTTTCATCTGACTGCCTTTGTGCATGACAACATTACGTTTGTTGGAAAAGTTCAGAGCTGTCAGTGGCTAATGCCAGATACTCCGTTTCTGACGTAGGTGCCTGGAGTAGGTCAGAATGGACTGCTCAGTTTGATTCTTCTCTTGCAGAAGGTACATCTGGGAAGGTGAAGACTGACTGTCAGCCCCAGTTTTAATGTTCATAGAGGTAGTGGAAAAAGTGTGCAGTGACAAATCTGCAATGGGGACTGACAACAGACTCAGTCCAACACTTTGGAAGGGGGAATATGCAAAGGTATTCAAAGGAAATGTACAAATAAGTAAGGCAGGCAGCAGGTAATGAGGAAAAGGAGCATGCAATGGGATATACAGAGGTTGGGTGGGTGCTTCAGACTATTCTGGCCACTAAGGCCTTTTAGATTGTTACCATTAAAACATTTCAGAACTAGAATTTGTTACCTTTTTTTTTTTTTTTTTTTTATTTTATTGAATGGATGCGGTTTTTGTCAATTCAGTAAATGGTATTTAAAGAGACTCTCTGCAGAACACCGGACAGCCTGGGGTTTTTTGTTTCACTGTGGAAATTAAAGCATGTTCAGAGTTGTAAAGAAGGACATTTCACAACTCTTGGCATTAGAAGAAGTCCTTAAAATGTGCTGGGTTCACACCCTTAATGAAACACTCAGATTTGGGAATGGCTAGAAGGGGATAAAGCACTGAAATGTTTGTGGCTAATCTTTACAAAACTGGGAAAACACACATACCATTTGAAGCAGATTACAGGAAATAAAAATAGTGCATGAGCCCAGACATTCAGCCAGACTCAAACCTGAGGAGGATGGTCAGATGATACTCACTCTTGCTTTCTAACAATTCAGAGAGTACTCACTTTAACCCTGGCCTAGTTTCCCCTGCTTTCTAAAAATGGCCACCCCTAATGTTGCTGAATATTGCTCAACAAAATCTCTTGCTGCTCTTCAGCAAACTCAGCCAAGAGCTGAAAACCTTCATTCGTTTATGAGGGTAAAAAGCACTACAGGCTGCTGAAGTCCAACACATGCAGCAGGAGAGTCCTGTGCAAGCTGTACCCTGTGCCACAGAAACCAAAGCAGTTACAGGTGATCAGCAGTGAGATCCAAGGAAAAAGGCATGTGCGGTAGATTCATTGTTTATGAAATATGGAATGCAGGGTAGACGAAGCTTTTCATCCACTGGAGTCACTCATCAAAACCATTTTGTTCTTTTACAGTAAACAACCTACAGTGTGTTAATTTGCTGGAGAACATGGAAAAATCAAAGCAATTTTCATACAACATGAGATCAACCACTGCTGCAAAATCAAAAAGTACAAGACTCAAGCACTAAGCAAAACCAAATGTTTGGAATTAAAAACGATTCCAGTCCAACTGTTACCTTTCATATGTATAAGCCATCTACGACATATTATACTTGAACACATTTTCACTTTTGTATTATCTCAGTATTACATGCCCAGTGGACTTCTAAGGAGTTGGACTCATTTTGTGTACAAATTAGTTTTTAAATGCAACTGTTAATTTCTTTACCAACACAGGATGAAATCTGAATTGCATTTGGAAACAGAAAATGAAGCACTAAGCCCAGCATTACAATAGCATTGCAGGGGCTACCAAAGCTTTCCATTGTAAAAAAGTAGGAATGCTGAATATGTTCAAACAGTTTCAAAGGAGAGGGAAAATGCGCTGAAGATGTAGCAGTTCTGAAATACTGCGTATTACTTCATATGAAATTTATTCAATTAATTTCAAAATCCAAACCAGAATGGAAGAACGGCCTTTGTGCTCCACTTCTGTACTAAAGAAACAATTGTTTTTGCTAACTATGAATTTGGAAGGAAAAGTAGAGATGTTGACAAAAACCAGTACATAAATTGCTTTCATAACCTATGGAAACTGTTAGGGTGTGTTTTCTACTGTTTGAGATTATCACCAATTTTTTTAATAACTATTTTTCTACATGTATGAAAAGAGTTTTACAGAAAGCAAAGCCAGCCTGTTCTAGGAAAAACCAGTTCCTTTAATAGTTTTGGAGCTGCCACAGTGTACAGTATTTACCTTGCACAAATAAAAAATGTTACTCTAGTTTCAAAATATATTGTTTTCTATTTTTTCTTCTAGGTAGTATTACCTAACCTTGATATCTTTTAATATGATGCTTCAAAATAACAGATGAGCAGATTCAATATAAGTCTGTTTCTCTGCAAGCTCTTAAGCTTCAGGGAGACTGGATTTTCTTTTACACCGCTCACTGTGGTCACCACATCTATTAAAACACCTTTCAGTAACATCTACTTGCTTGAAAAGACAGGCAAGAGAGGGATGCAATTCTCTGTAAAATTTTTATTGTTTCACTTACAAAAAAATTGACAAGCTTTGTTCCAACATCTTCCATTCAAAACTAAATAGAAGTAAATGCTTTACAATAAATGCAGTTTGACCTCTAATACACGGCGTTCATGGGGCCAGGTGCCTGGGGGTGAGAGGCAAGGTAGATGTTGAAACAGTAATGGAGGTCTGTGAGCCACTGCTCTTGGACTTCACCGCTCTTCAGTGTCTAGAAAGGAGGAGAAAAAAAGGAAAGCTCAATTTCCACAGCAGCACTTGCACACCTTTGTTTTTACAGTTAATCAGGTGCACTGCTAAAGGTACAAGACAGCCTCATTCCCCTGCACGCAGTGACACTGTTCTCTAAACATTCCAATATGGTACATCTGTTAAAGCCCAAATAATAAAGTGTGACAACTGGGTACACTAAGTCAGTGTTACATTATCAAGTGTGTGAATTACACCAGATGTGCTTTCCTTACTCTTGACTAGAGTGACTCCCTTACTCTCCCATTCCGCAATTTATAGGCAATTAAAATGCAAATAAGCACGATCTACTGAAGCAGAGAGCTCACTAACCCAGCCTACAGCACAACTACTACCCATGGCCCAGGAACTGACTCTTCTCAGCATCTGTAGGTGGTTAAAAATACCCAAGAGCAAACCCAACCCACACGTGGTGGAACATCCCAAGAACTGGCTGTGGCATTTTCAACACTAACGGACACCAACCACCTCCTAACTTGCAAGTTGGAGAACTTGCACCATAATCTCTTACATCTGCTTTTACCACCACTGCTTTGCTAAACGTTTCTTCTTCAAACTTTACAGTAATTTTAAAAAATAAACATGATGTATATGTAGTCTGGGAAACGAGAAGTTTCATACCATGATGTCCTTGATAATCTGTTGCACCAGAAACTCGTTAGTGATCATATGGCTCCTGAGCTGGCCGTGCTGCATCAGTAGGCGAAGCAACTGAGCAACAACGGGCAGCTCTTCCCGACAGATCCTGCTCACTTGCAGGCTCTGCAGCATCAGCCTCAGTAACCGTGGCAGGAGTGCTAATGCAGAAATACAGGATCCCCACAGCATATCCCTGAGAGGAAAACACAACAAACACTGAAATGATTGAGGACACAGATTTCAAGGATGCTGCTGTGAACTGGCTGCGTGGCTGTACAAGGAAATGTGCCACTGTGAATTCAACCATGCCAGCTGCCCTCACCATAATTAGTGGCAAAGCAGAAAATTTATACCAGAAAATGGTAAATGTGAAAATATTCCAAAATTATGTACAGCACTGGAAAAAAGATAAGGTCTGGCCCCAGAGCTACAAATGTTGCTAAAGCTCTTCCACAGTGTAATTTCTGCTTGATGCAGCTGGGAAGAGGTTTTTGTTTCAGTCGTAGTTCAGGTACACTTGAATCTTTGTTTAAGATTCATAAGAAATTAAACAAAGGAACCAGCTTTCTGTGATATGCAAGTCATTAAATACAGTAAATGAAGGAGGATTCTGGCTTTAAATACAAGCCTTAAGTTTTCAGGAAGCATAAAACAATTTTCCTGCATATGGAAAAAACCTGAACTTTTAAGACTTAACTGCTTTTCAGGTAAACTTACTTCAACCTGTTATCTATAGCTTGTGGTTTGTTTTTTTTTAAGTCAAATGGATTTGCAGTCTATGTAATGATGCCTGAGAAGTTTTGTTAAAGCTGAAACACCAGGTCAGTTAAAGAGTACAAGCTTATAAAGCCAGATCCTTTCCATGGTGCTTTTCAACGTATCTAATGAAACTAAGACTAAGGTATAAATGTCCACCCTTCTAAAGTCAGGATAGTTCTGACATCTGAACAGAACAATTTGAGATTAAATCTTCTTCAGTTATGGTTTTCAGTAATTCCAGCTAATTTGCAGCTGTTTTTCTTAAATCTAAGTACTGTTTTGAAGTCAGCAAAATCACAGGAAAATAGACTGATGGGCAGTATCCTTTCATTTCACATCTTTAAATACTTGTGGCTACAAAGACAGAGAATTAACATGGTAACAAGAGAAGCTTTACCTTTTCTGTAGATGTTCTGCATCTTCTTTGTCTAAAGTCAGCAGAAAGTACAGAAGACTGTAACAACAAGAGGCCAAGAACTTGTGCAGATTTTCACTTATAATACAGGCTTGATCCAAGAGCTTATTTATGGCACACAGAACAGATCCAGCTGTGCTATCGGGTATTACAACCAATCCAACCTGTATTAAACAAAAAAACAACCACCCCAAGTTCATAACTTTATACACAAGTTTTTTTTGCAGGGATAAAAACAAACTGAATGAGCCTCTTTCCTATCATGATGTGTATTGCTTGGTTTCTGTTCAAGTTCTACATACCACTGCATTTTTTCAAATCCCTGTTTCCCCAAGAAATGGCCACCCATACCAACAGAAGGTTAAACTGACATCTTCATTGCATCCCCTCTAAACAAACATCTCAAACATATTTCAAAACCACAGCACTGCTTTGAGCCTTGCTCTGAATGACAGTGCAGGCACAAACACTCTCCTGGGCAGAACAGGGCTTTCCTTTTAAGCACATATCTTGGGACAGGGCAGCCCTTCTGTGTCTTGAAATGGCAGCGAGCAGCCACTCAGGTAGAAGGAAACTGATTGATGCTACAGAAAGAAAAGCTTCTACCAGACTGTCATCAGGGTGAGTCTCCTTTGAAATCCAGCAGGAGGTAAATTAAAGCTATTGAAATACACAGTGAGCACCCGGCTGGGGCGATGCTCTTCTGTGGTTAAAAAGAGAACATCATCTTGAGTAAGGATTTCATAGGCATGGTAATAATTTAGAAATAATAATTTAGAAAAAATCTTTCTAGGTAGAGGCAGTGAATTAGCAGTTTAAATTTTTAAGTACCCTTCATTTTTGTCCTGTAAAGTCATAAAAGAAAAAATTCATGCACTGCTAATGTGGCATCATTTTCCTTTAACAAACTATTTAGGGAATTTTAGAGTAGTTTAATTTGCTCACCTGCAAGTACACCATTTTAAGCTGACAGAGGCAGTTGGTTCACTTAACAAGGTCAGCTGTTTCTTTTAGAAATGTTTAGGGAAAAGATCAAAGTACAAGCTACAGAAACGTGACATGTATTTCAGTCATACAAATACTTGTGAGAGGTAAAAGATAAAAACCAACTGTGGGTTCAAATTAAATCCTTCCAACATAAGACACTGGGTATATTTCAAGGCCACGAGTGCAGATGACTCTCCCAACCTGACCCTGTTCCAGCCAGGCACAGAGGCAGGAGAAGGATGGTATTTCTGAGTGACAGAAGGTGGACCACAGCTGTCACCAAGACCCTGCTAAAATACTACAGAACACTGAGACACTAAACAGTAAAAAGGTAGTAATAATGGTCCTGGCCAACCACAAATGGGAAATAATGACAGTGAGCTAGACCAATGGTCTGCATGTAAAGCAGCATCCTGAAGATCAAAAGAGCCAACACTGCTGATGAAATGTGTTAGGCAGCCAGTCTGAAAGATGATGTTTTAATTTATACAAATCCAGT
Source organism: Hafferia zeledoni (assembly GCA_035583235.1). Lineage (NCBI taxonomy): Eukaryota > Metazoa > Chordata > Aves > Passeriformes > Thamnophilidae > Hafferia > Hafferia zeledoni. The sequence goes on along the minus strand of JAWWEV010000083.1, from coordinate 89,783,903 downwards.
ACATGAGGCTGCTCAAGTAAGTTCTCATAGAGGATGTTGCCTACATGGTGCCTTTTCCTCCCTGGCAGGTGTCAGCAGCCAGTTAAGAGACCTTGGGCAGCAGTCTTGTCAACTATAAAAGCCCACTGCTCTCAAAGGGACAGAGTAGTAGAACACATAAGTCTATTTAAAAGTTGTTTTTAAACCCCCCAAATAGGTAAACCACTCCCTGTGGAAGCTTTGGTCTAATTACTTCCCAGTAGGGCTCCACACAGGGAAGTGCAGACACTCCTTGGGTCACAGAACCACCCTGGCAGGAGGGCAGAGGCAGCCCCTGTGGTTCCTCCCTCTCATCAGGCAGCATCACAGGGAACTGCAAATTCTGTCACCCAGTTTTGCCATCCCATCCTCAGCTCAGGGAGTGTCGGAATTAGAAGCAGAAGAGAGACTGTAAAGTTCACAGAATAGGTCAGGTTGGGAAGGACCACACTGGGTCATCTGGTCCAACCTGCCTGCTCAAGTGGAGTCAATCTTAAGCACATGGCACAAGGATTGAGTCCAGATGGTTCTTGAGTATCTCCAGTGAGGAGACTCCACAACCTCTCTGGGCAATCTGTTCCAGGGCACGGTCACCTGCACAGTAAAGAAGTTTTTCCTCATGTTCTGGTGGCAATCCCTGTTACTCTGCACCACCAAAAAGAGCCTGGCTCCATCCCCTTGGCACCTCCCCTTTAGACACTTATATATACATCAATGAGGTAAAAAATTCATCTGAAGTTGCTAGTTGATCTCTTGAAAAGCAAACCAAATGAAGAAGCATTTAATTTATGGCTGAACTGCCTTGAAAACAAGCTGAACTATTCAGAAATCTGAGTGAAAACCTCCATATAAGTTTGGACACCAACAACCGTTAGAAGGTATTTTTTCAACTCCCCCTACTCTTGTTGAAAACTTTTGAAAATGCTGAAATTCAACATGAAATATATGGAATAAGCAGACTGAAGGGCTAAAGAGACTGTTAGCAAATCTATCAAAAGGAAGTTTTAACCTAGAAGACAAAATGGTACTTACCAGATATTTACAGATGCCAGTCTGGAGAATGTCAAAACACTGACTTTGTGAAGGTACAGTGGACAAGCTGTGGCAGATCATCTGTTTTAATAAAACAAAGTTATATTTAAGCACTAAATGCAACAAGCAATCATTCACTGTGCAGTCATACTTTGTTAACAGGCTTCAATCCAAAGTACCTACAGGGACACACAGCAGCTTTGTCTCAAAGTACCAATTCTTTCGTGTGTAAGAGTAGCACTGTCAGCATCAATTGTTCAAAGAGATCTGTCATTGTTTTTGGGAGAGGCTTTTTAAATTTTACCTATGTGACAGAAGGCAAAAAAAATTCCATCCAGCTACAGTACCACACAAAGCCTCCAAATGCCTTTCCTTGGAGCTGAAGAATTTCAGAAAACAACTTCCCAAGTAACTGTGAGGCATTTAACAGGAATCACAGTGAAATAGAACAAAAAAAAAGATACAACAAAGAAGAATGTAGCAGAGATCCATTTCCAACTTATTATCCACTACACTGCCAAAAATGTCACGCTCAGAAAAAGGATACAAAATGTAATACTACAAAGGGAAATCTTGTTTTATAACTGCCAACAACTTTCTAGTGCTTATATAATCAGGTATTAGCATCTACCATAAAATGCTGTCTGTCTCTGGACAGGGTAAGGAAATCAGAGCTCTAGCAGAACGACTATTAAGGTGTATTGCAGTTCTTGGCAAATGGCTTTTGCTGTTCCACTCTTCTGCCCCATCTATTCCAAAACTTTGCAAATTAGGCAGAGAGCTTGGATGTCCTTCCTCCCTCTGTTCACACTCACTGCTTATCCCACAGTGTGAACTACAGCCTCCAGAGAGCCAAGGTGCACAGCACGAGTGTGTTACTGGGCCATGAGCAATCAGGAGTCCTGCTAAGGACAACAGAGATGGAAGAGCCAGCACATGAGGAATGGAATCTTGTGTTTGTGCTTAAGGGAATCTGACAGAAAATAGCAAGATCAGATGTTTGAGGGATGGAAGAATTTAAGTCCACGAGTTTTACGAATATCTTGACTAAGCAAAACACATTCCTATTGGACACCTCACTGACTGAAGGAAGAACCAAAGAATTTTCACAAAATTATCTGACCCAAGAGATTAAATTCCATGATAGTGTCCTGGTTTTCAGGCTTAAGTTGAGCCAGGACAGGTCAAGACGCTGAAGCAAGAGATGATGACAAACAGAAAACATCACCCATGTTGTGTCAAAAAACAATAGTCCACAACATTTCCAGCTGAAGGAAAGGAAAGGTTAGGGAAAGAACCATTAGCTCAAGGTCCTGCAATAATGAGGATGCCACTGGTGGTTTAATCAGAAATGGCCAAGCAGCAGCATTTGTGGTGATAGAAAAATGCACTCAGCTTTTTTCAAAATGACATGCCAAATCTGCTTCTAGCCCTGCTTAAGCTGGCCACATTCAAGAGATCCTCAACACATCTGCACGGTGGAACTGTAGGGCTGTCAGGACATTGCTCACATTGGTGAATATTAAAGGTGTAGTGCAACTGTTTTGTTTGACTCAGTAGGACTGTTCAAAAGACAATTTTATAGATACTCTTGCACTGACTACCCTTGCTATACATTTATTTTGTAATGAAATAGTATTATTAAAACTGAGTATCCATTCTAAATATAGTAGGGCTTCTGTACACTGCAATCTGAAAGTGATAAATATTAAGTACCCTGAAATATTCCCAAGAAATGCACTCAAAACATCTGTGTATTAACAACATCAAGGAATAATGTCAAGCTGTGACAGAGGTGACTACTGGGGATGGTACAATCTCTGATGCCAATCTGATCTAGCACTTTAACGAGCAACACTTACACAAAAGGGAGAGCTGCACTGATGCAACAGCTCCAGGCTGAGAAACTCTACCCAGGCAGGAGCTCTGCACTAACCTACAGAAAAGATTGCAGAGGCTTGAAGAGTAACAGCTACAGAAAAAACATCCAGTGAAACAAAAGTGGGAGGATCATGTGCTTGGAAACCAGTACAAACTTCTGCATGCAGCACTGAGTTTTAACACTTGGAAGAGTGGAGAAAAATCTGTAACAACTGACCACAAGGTGGTTCTCAAACAACTATAAAATGAGCAAATGTGACTTCAGGATGTAAAAATAAAGATAACCCCAACAGAAGTGATCAGGCAGAATAAGGATCATCTGTTCAACATCACTCTGTAACATCCTGCTTAGAATTAGACTATTTCTGACATACTGTGCAAACCAGGAGTCACTCACTTTCAAGAAAAGCAAATTCAAACGAAACAGACATAAAAAAGTTCCACAAAAAGAGATCCTGTCTTACAAGTGTGGATAGGAAGAACTTGACCTGCCTAGGCTGGCAAAATTATATCCAAGAGGAGATACTGTTGTCACCTACAAGTACAACAAAGTGGTGAAAACCACTGCGTGAAAACTAAAACAACTATAACCAAGCAGTAGCAAACATAATGATCACAGCTGGCTGGGAATGCAGATGAGATGGAAACTGGGGAGGAATGGTTATGAAAGGGGAAAATGCAGGAGGCATTTGTTGCTCCTAAGACAGAGGTTAGGCAGTTTACAAACACTTTGCCACTTTAAGCATGTCACACTAGAAACAGTACGCTAGAGCGATCCCTTTTCATTCAAGACAAACCCGTAGGAGGTCAACAAACTAAAGACCTTGAAGACAAATCCACCAGGCTCACCCAGCAAACTACAGTTTCACTATTAATAAAACCATTATTAATATTTCACCCTTAGGATGACATCCCTAGAACAACCCTACCAATCCACTGAGGTTGTCCCCGAGATGATAAATTGTAGGAGCATTTCATTACAGGTAAAATTCATTGAGACTGAAGATTATTCCAGAATTGGCAAGGAAAATGGGCATCAGACCACTGAAGAGCAGCATACTTGCTTAGGACGACTGTGGTAAAGTGCAAGTTAGTTTTTAACCTTTTATATCTTTCTGACCCTCAAACTAGTACCACCATTCCCCACATCCACTTCTGTTTTCCTGTGATTATGTGGGAGTGGTAATTTTTTTCAATTCCATAAATTAAATCCTGCTTGAAATAGCTTTCACACCAAATGCCTTGTAGAAAAATGAAACTGAAACATTTTTAGACATGGAAATGAAAATAAAATAAAACTTAATTATCACATGAAAATTAGTATTTTCCTTGACAATTTACTTTCCTTAGGCAAGGTTTTGCATGATGTTTAATCTCCATAATAAAATGTCACAGCTGATTCATTATAATACATTTGATTAGCATTTATCACATTTTTGGCGCATGCAGAGATTGGTTTTGGACCAAAGCCAGAGCAGTTTTGTTTCAGAGCATTGCTGAAGTGAATGGACCGAGAACGAGGATCTCTGATCAGGGCAAGGTGGGTTATTTCTTTTTGAGGCAAGTACTTTGTAACAGGTTTGGCTTAGGTTTAGACATTTTGTCATTGTTTTTTTTCTTTTTAATTTTGTTTGAATATCCACTTGACTAGATTAACCCAAAGTAAAGCATTCCCTTAAATACAGGGATTATCTGTCAGCATTATGCAGCAAATGCTACGGGCTCCATAATCCACTGGCAGGTTTTCAACCCAACCCTGTTGATCAGACAAGCCCAACTACCCAGCACCCTTGTGAACCACCCAACTACAACAGCCTGTTCCCTACCAGTGCTTTGGGCAATCATCACTACAGGGGCCTCCTTGCCGGCCACACCAAAGACAGACTCCAACAGCAGCCAACTAAAATAGGGAATTTAAAAAAAAAAAAAAAAAAGGCTGGAAAGGCAGCCCAGGAGCACAGCATGCCCTGGGCTTTTTGGAGATTCTAACAAGGATTTCTGCCACTTGCAGCCACCTTAACTGACTGTTAATCCTGTCTAAAACAGGCTTTTTTCATAGCTGTAATGTAGAATCAGAGGAGTTCATCAGTAAGATGCTCTCAACTCCAAAAGACAGAGTTGGGATGGCTCAAGGAATCCCAGTCTCAATCAGAGCTCTCACGCAACAGGGCCAATGAACCAAGGCTAATGTTTTGTTCATTGTTGAACTGTTCCCATTCCTTCAGTGCTTCCTCTAACATGACAGAATCTTGATTCATAAAGTCTCAACAGAACTATTTATCAGTAACTCTCCAGGGAAAATCTGCCTATTATTTCAACTTAATCATGCTGCAAAGTACTGTTTTTTCAAAGAAAATCACTCACTTTCCTCTGAAGACAGACACAATGAGCACAGAGAGGAACCCAAGCAAGCAGGAAAGATAGTGGATCAAGTATTTTAGCCAGCCACAGTGTAGAGTCAGACCAAAGACAGTTAGGACTCCCAGAGAAGTGATTTTATTAAAAAAGAAAGTTGGCACATAGTAGACACTATAACCTAACATGAACTTTAAAATATATTTTTCAGTTCACTCAGACATGCACCTCCAACATGGGTAAGTAAAATGTAACAGGCAGTTCTTCAGTGAATTCCCAAGCCCTTGTGAAATGCCTGTTTGGAGCAGGACTCGATCCAGTGTAACATGTTACTGTGGAGCGTGGAAAACGAGAACTTTTCAGGTGATGGGGCAGGCAATGAAGCTTGTTGTCTGAAGCTTGGCCTGCTTCCCCCGGAGCACCCCAGCTTATCAGACAGTGTACTCCCTTGACAGGTGCTGCTTCTCTTTTTGAAATAAATTGATTTGACAGGGCAATATTAACAGTGCCCTGAGTTGTTGAGAAAGCTGCGTACAACAAGAGATCTTTGTTCATCTGCCTTGGGTAAGCTCACAGGGGCGGATGTGAAAGGTATTCCTGATTCACTGACTCCAGAAAAAAGAAGCAAAAAAAAAAAAAACTCCACATGAAAGCCACAAACATTCACAATAAAACAAAGCAAAACCTGAGTTAAAAAAAGAAAAAGCCAAAAAAAAGGAACTGAGTCTGCAGGAGAACATTACATAGGTGAGCAACAGGAAAAAAACCCAAAACACTACAGTGCTAATTTTACATTCAGGGCAGCAAAAGGGAATACAAAAACTTACTTAAGGATTACAAATGCTTAAGAATATGTATGGCACCCCTCATGTTGATAAATACATATTTCCAAAGACTTAGAAGGATTATGAGAGACAGTTCATGTCCTCCTGCTGGCTCAGAAACAAGGTAAGTGCAGCACTCAAACTCATCTTGCATCTGTTGAACAGTGTGCTTGCCTTTCTGCAGGCTCCTCGGCTGTGGCACATGGTCTGATGTCAAATCTGTGTTTAAGAGTCAATTACACCAAGTGAAGTCACCTTTGTTTGCCACTGGACACAAACACATGAGTTGCAATCACCACTGCTCACCTCTTGTGCAACAATTGGATCACGTGTTTAAATCTGGGTCCCAGCAGGATTTGGTGCCAGGAGCAGAGCACTGTGGGCTAGAGACAATCCCACAGGCTCATGAAGTAAGGGGCATTCCTGAAAATAGTGTTATCAGCAAAACCAGATTTTATGCTCAACAGCTAATGTGCTATCCAGGAGTAGACAAAGCCACTCCTGAAAAACAACACAGGTCTGGTTCTCTTCTCAGAGCCATCTTCCTAACAAAACTCAAAGAAAGGACACCACAAAACAGCAGCCATAATAAGCTCTTCTTTCACAGCTCTGCAGCTTCCTCACAGCTACAAAATGTCACTGTGTTTCTCCTCTGGATGCCTCCTTGTCAGACCATGTGCAGGACAATCAAAGGGACATCTGATGTACCTTCTCCAAATTCACGTACCTGCCCCTTCTCCAAACAAAAGGGCTTGAGAACATGGAAACCCCTACACTTGGCTCTTGTCCCACAGAGCCTGTCTGTTTGAGCCAATTTAGTTTAGGTATCACAAGCCAGGATGTGAATACAAAACACAGTGCACACTAACTGTGCAGATGTTAATTCACATGAGTTACTTGCAGTAACGTGTGAGCTCCCAGCTCTAAGAGACTACAAGGTATGTTGGATGTATGTGATGCAGGTGCAATGCTGCACTGGCCTGAAGATCAAGGTAGATTTCCAGGGAATTTTTGTTTTACTGTTTGGGTTTTATTGGTGGTTTTTGTTTGCTTTTGGTTTAAGTTTTATGTCTTAAGAAAACTATGGAACACACCTTTGAAAAAGAGCTTTATTAATTTAATTTATTAAATTTTACTTTTACTTAAATAATTGCTTTTCTGTTTCTTTGGAGTTCGCATTACTTTGCAAGAAAAAATTATTTTCATTTCTAAACATTAAACTTGGGATAGGATGTAGCTTTTAGAAAACACTAGCGGCCTTATACAGAATATTTTTATCCTCCTTAAAAGGTTTAAAATTATAGCATATTCCTAGTTTAGAAGGAATTTTATTTAGAAGGATTATTATTATTTATGTATTTTCCCTCAGATGCTTACCCCCTTCAAACATAATTCTAACCTTGAAATCTCAATAAAGACAATAAGCTGAAATCTTTCAGGAACTTCAACTCAACATCTAACCATTTTAAGTGGGTTTTTTGAAGCATTAATCTGTGCTTGGAAGTCAAGCTACAGCACTGCAACACCACCATTCACTTCAAGACAAATATCCTTGCAGGACTTTTAATTTACATGCATTGACTTGCTATCATTATTGATTTGCTGTAATTTTTCATAGCATGTCAGTGCAGACAGAGCCTTCCCAACTGCATTTCTCAAGACTTGGCCATTTCTGACTTGGATTAGTATATTACACTACATGCATCCCAAGGTTTTGAATTCAAGATTGCTTTAAAAAGCAGCTGACATTCCCTAGTGTTTGCTCTTAAACGTTTTAAACATTTGGTTGAATATTTTATTTCAAGTCAGCTCTGTGCTCGATACAGCTCTAGAGTCTCTCTTTCAAGCAAACCTTCAAATTATCATTTGCTTTACCCTTCCAAAATGTGCAGCCATCACAAACATCAAATATTACAACAGAAATTACCATGTACACACGCTTCTCTTGTTAAACTCTTCATTTCTGTGGGCACTATTTCATTTGATACTGGCAGAGCAATTCAATTACAGGGGAGTGAACAACATTACCAACAAACACTATGGGCACAGTTAAAATGAGCTAAGACTGAAAGTCTCTTCCCTCAGGCTGCAGCCATTTGTTCTGGAGTCCCATTTATTTCAGCTATGGTGGCATGCTTTTAAATAATTGGCTTTAACAAGACAGAAGCAATTTTAAGTAGAAGTTGCTCCAGAAAAGGAACGAAGGTCCTCACATTTAACCAATCTTTGAGACAAATCACAAAGACTAACCTTTACAGCTACGCAGAACAGCATTTAAAGGGATGCTTTTCTTAAGCATTGCTCCTTAAGTGAAAATTACCACTACTTAAAAGCTTCCACAAAAAGTAATGTGGCTTCAGATTTCCTCTATATCAATTACCACTCTCAAGACAAAAAAAAAAGTTACAAACAGTATCCATCTCAAAACAGATTTTGTTACAAACCACTTAAAAGCGTTAGTTCCTATCAGAAGTGCATTTGTTTGGCCCTTTTACCAATTACTGTTATCCTCATGCTGTGAAGTGCCCTGGCTATAACAACACTCCAAAAGTCCAAACTGCTGTTTGAAAATGCCTCAAGTTATTCTTTTCCTTTACAGAACTTGCTCTTTCTCCACCTTTTCCTCTTCTACATCTCTGGCATGCGTATCTTACACATTAAATTCCCTCTTACAGTTCTCTACCATGAGAAACACAGACCACTCACTGCACAGCCAGAGACAGAAAGTGGGACTGCCTTCCTCTGGATTTGGAAACAAAGTGGAGTAGTGAGCAATAAAGCCAAGAAGCCTCTTACAGCCTCCCAGCTGGGACCCTTCCTCAGCAGCAGAACCTGCAGCACAACCCCCTGATGCTCCTGGGGGCCAAGCAACAGCCCCTGCTGAACCCGGGCTGGAGAGATGCTCCTGCAGGTTGGCAGCTTGGCTGCTGCCAAGCACGATGATCAAACGGCCTTGTGCTCCTTTGTGCTAAGGGGGGGTTTCATCCAATAAAAGTTATGGGTAATTGGTATTTCCAGCTTTATTCTTTTTAGGAGAGAAACAAAAACTAGCCAGTGTTTTCAACAAAACAAGAGGTGTAAGAGAAGAAAGAGGAAGATGGAAGGACTAACAGGAATCTGATTGCTAGTCTCATTTATTGATAGGAAACCAGGCCACCAAGTCCTACTTCCATGAGAGTTTCTTATTTATTTTCATGCACAATAAAATACTCTTCCATTATGAGGAAACCCTGAATGACCACTACACAGTGAGAACCCTTAAATGAACAATTATGAGCCCAGAGTAGCAGCCTGGATGCTCCCTGCCCTGCAGCCAACGAGCACTGTCCTCACTTACCAGGTATTTTAAATTACTAGAAACATTTTGCTTAACGTTACAGCATCACCACAAACTTCCTTCTCCAGCAAGGGAAAGCATGAAAGGTTCAGCATTCAGAAGCTGTGCACTCTACCCAGTTCCACAAAAATCATGACTAATTCAAGCTGGGGTTTGTTATTTCCTGTAGCACTGCTTTAACTAAATACATTTGTTTTCTGTCACAGCTAAAATATTTTGATTCCGAAATTGTATCAGCTTGAACTATTACCACTTGAAAGAACTCTCCAAACCTATCTCTCTCAAACTGGATGCACACAGAACCATCATCTCACACTGTCTTTCAAGACACCCTAGAAGAGCCTCATGATTTGCTGTCAATTTTCTCCCCAGTTTCTTCCCCCAGTTCTCTGGGGTTTGTTTTTTTTGTTGTTGTTGCTGTTTAGTTATTTTGAGAGCAGAGTAGCTCGTTCACTACCTAGTGAACAAAATGTATACCTGTACAGCTTGTGGCAAATCTTGAACTGAAAAGTTTTTTCCAAGCCTGGCCTTTTTCTTTCTTTTTTTTTTCTCTTTTCCTTCCCTTCCTTGGTTTTAAAAATTGTCCAGCCTCCAAATCCCAAAGTATTTATGGACCACAGTCCTCAGAGTATTGTCTTCACAAGCTGAGCACTAAATACAATATTGGTCAACATGTTTGAGGCTGGAAAAGATGAAAACCCCAAAAACTTAAAGAACACAGTGCTGTATTATATATTTGAACACAGAGAAAAAACTAATCTAAAAACTGAAGTGGTAACTTCAGCATAGTTTTGTTTGTGTATCAGTATCTATGACTGCCTCTGAAATCAAAAGCAGACAAGAGAAAAGTGAATGGAATTTTGTGATTTATAAAAGAAAATTATTGTCTTAATACTAATGATCACTTCTCATTGTAACACAAACAGATATACCAGAGAGCATTATTAACAGATAAGAGGCAAGAGGAAAGATGTCTTAATTTTTGTCCAGTAAGAAAGCAAGCTACTGAGGAGGTGCCCCTACATTTTTGTTTAAAATAATGTGGGGAAAAAAATAGCAAATGTGGGGGAACACCCCAAACAGCATTGCAAAGCTGGCAGGCATTTAACAGGAGCAGTTTTAACTTTCAGATCAAATATAAGGGTAACAAACCTACCTAATAAAAGCAAACAACAACCCCTCCCCATATTGTGAATTTCATTAAGCTCTAAAAGCAAAAAATAATGAAGAGATTTGTTGATGGTGAAACAAAAGTTCTGGTTTTTTTTCCCATGGGAGGAGTTTTCAAACAACTACTGGCTGACTGAAGTTGGAAGGAAAATCCTTGAGTTTCTCTAATCCAAGGCTCTGCTCAACACAGGCTGCTGAGGAGGTCACCTCACATCGTGCCCAGCCTGGTTTTGAGCATGTCCATAGACAGGAGCCATGATGTCTCCAGGCTACTTATTCCAGTGTCTGACCACCCTCACTGGGAAAAAGTGACAGTTCAGAATTCCCTTTGGTTGAGAGCCTACAGAATCAGCTGGGTCTAGAAGGTCTCATCCTTCTCCACACAGATTTTTGATGCGTGGAATTTTTGTTCCTATTCTCTCTTTCATAAATCAAGTCTCCAGAAAAGACTTCAGGCCAGTTCATAACTGCAGAAGTAGCACAGTGCTCCACAGGATGTCCAAATCATGTTCATTACTAACCAAGGATATCCAGCTCTTTGTTTAATGACTGCCATCCACTTCTGAGAAACAGAGAGCACCTTGTAACTTTCTTAAGAAAAGATACTTTAACAAAAGCAAGTCTCAAGTTACTGAAAATATCAACTCTCCTTGATGGCACTAAAACACTGGAAAGAGTGTGGTAGAAGTAGTAACTCAAACTCATAACCAGGAACCCAAAGACCAAAAAAGAAATCAAACTATTTTTCCCTCTTCCCTATGTGAAAATAGTCCTATGACACAGTTTCACAACCAGCTTTGACACACTTGTGGAATAGAAGCAACAAGAGGAAGAAGAAAATACAAGAGGTAACATTTTCAGAAACAGGTATGGTGTACATATAAATCCTTCAGATGCTGTATGGATTATGTCAACTCTCTGACGAATAAGTACAGGGAGAGAGAGCATTCTGGTCTTTCAATATTGGTGAAAGGCATTTTGGCAAAAAAACACTTCATTATTGTCCAGGAGAGACAAAGCAAAACAAATTAGAAAGTTTAGCTGCTCACACAGACCAATGACTGAAGGCAGGAAATGAAAAAATGTGTGTCAGTGGTGCTACCAAAGTTGAAATCTTATTTAATGCAAGTACTTTTTAATTAACAGTGGCATTTACTCTCCAAAAAACCTCTTTATATTAGTATTTTTACAATTAATTTGTTTTGAAAGCCAAAACATATTGCTGGTCCTAATCTTATTAAGTGTTCAAGAATTTCCACCAAAGCGTCTACCAATTTTTTCCATGAGTATCACTGTGCATACTACATATGTCTGAACATTTAACTTTTAAAGCAGCTTCCTTCAAAATATTATCTGATGGCTGTAGAAAAATGTTGGCTGTTTGACAGCTATTATGTTTTTCATTCTTTTTTCAACTCAAATCACAACAAGATTTAGGCATCTGTGGAAAAGGGATGGAGAGCACTCTGAGACTGGATGCTGTCATTCAGAATTAGTGTTGATGAATTACCTCTGTCACAGCCCAGTGGTGTAAAAACTGGTCCAGATCAGTTAGGTAAAGACGGATAGGTGAAAGCTGTGTCTGGCTAATGTGTGGCTTTCCTCTAATGCCCTGGAGACTCGTCAGCTCCTCTCTGGAAAACCCTAGGGAAAAAGGAGCAGGAAAACAGTATCACAAAACAAGCCAAGTAGTGTTCTACTTCAACTGCATCACTGACAAACACTGTCTTTTAAATTATCGCAGCATAACAATATTTGTATTGAAAGCTCTTGCTTGGTATTTTAAGTATATCAAAGTAAAATTTTGGCTTCTGAAAGAAAACAGAAATAACTGAAAAATCAATGGCATACCCATTTAAACTAAAATGTAATATAAAAAAATAACTCTAAGAGGCTCAAGTTATGCTTTTTTATCTTAAAAAAAAAAAGAACACATATAATGCACAATACTTTATGTGTGTTCACAATAACTTAGGAACATAACACAACCTCAGGGTAAAAAATAATAAAATAATTTCGCTTATTACTTCTAGCCATGTATCAGATCTTTTAGTAAAACAGGATGACTGCTCCACAACAGCCACTTTTCTTCCATTTTCTCTGTTGCTAGTACAGCATTATTTTCACTGTTTTAGGAACAAAATGGTAATTTTTGAAAACGAAGTGGTTGGACATTATAAATAACAGAGGTGATGAAAAAAAGCCACTTTATTTCTGACCACAGCACAAGTTACTGGAAATTATTTCTTAGTGATATTACACCATTTTAACCACTGTTATTTCCCAAGGTTGCATCACCACAGAATACAACTATTTTTATAGCTGAGTAAGAATAGAGGAGCAGAATTAATTCTGCTCACATGCTGACCTTGGGCAGCTCACTTTGATTACTTTATTCTGATAAAATGTTTTTAATAGCATAAGTATGTTCACAGGAAATCCCCAAGGCATTAATTTATATTGTTAGGAGCCAATAAAAGGCATTTACTTCAAGATAGAAAAAAAAATCTTGTTCATGTCATTTAGGTGTTCCTCCTACTTTCCAAAGGAAGTTGCTTGAATGAAGAAAAGATATGCAAATATTCAGCCCAAATGGAAGAGTGTGAATATAGGGTATCAAAAATCAAACCAAGAGAAAAAAAGGATATCTCATACCAAAAACATGTAACAAGATTACTTTCAGAAGTATTTACTACACCATTTATGCTGAATTAAATTCAGTAATTTACTATCAAAACAATTTCCATTTTGTTAATTCTGAATTATTGCATTCATATGGATTACCTATAAGGGTTGAAAACAAGAAGCTGAAATAGTCCACATCACTCATTGAATTTTCCTGCACTTGGCACTTCCAGCCTGCAAAGGATGATCTACACAAAACCAATAGCAGACAGTTTGTTAAAAACCATGTAATTAAGAATTCACAACCTACCTGCACAATACAATCAATTAGCATGCCTAAATTGTTAATTTTAGCATTCCTGTTTCTAACTGCTCTCGTTAGAATAGCATTTAAAATAGCTTCAAAACCAGAACTTGCTCTCTTAAAGACAAGCAATACTGAACTTTGTACCCCTGCATTAGCTTAGGTCATTAAGATGATTAAATTAGAGATAGCAACTTTTCAGAAAGAGTGGTATAACCTTTAATACAGTGACAACAGCCAATACACTGTAAATTAAACTAGTTTTATTTCCCTTACGTGGTAAAAGTCATTATATTACAAAAACTGGGCAGTATTTTTCATTATATCCATACTTTTAATGCAGCTCTTTACATAAACAACAGACCCAATCTAAAAGCAGCCTCACCATCTATTTCACAATTAGCTGAAGGTACTAAACACACAGGTTAAAAACTTGGCTGGAGATTCAGAACACAGAAAGGAGCAATATGCAAAACCAGGAGCAAACCCCTTATCAAAGCTGCCTGACACTTCCCTGCCTGTGGTCAGTCTGGAACCAGCAGAGCACCAGCCTATACTTGTGTGGCTCAAATCAGAAGCTTGTGGAAACTTGGAGCAGACACCACTGACCAACCAATGGCAGAGCCTTGCCTATGTATCAGTGCTGAACCATGGAAGAGCCGGGATCTGGGAACATGTACACCTCACACATTGCTTTCTTCAAAAGGCTGCATCTCAGACATACATCCTATTATGCAAAAAATGCATATTATTCAAATTGATTTGTATGCTGCTTTTGGCACTACAGACTATGGATCTTCGCTGTAAAAGATTGCTGCTTTCTCCTCTTACAATCTTGTGAAATTTCAGGGCTTCTGAATGCAATTTTCCAAGCCAACTATCTGCCTAAGATCATTTTTTCCCCCTTAATTTCTCTCTGCTAACAGCCAAAATGGCTTAGCTCATGGGTAACAAAATTCTGGAAAGCTTGTTTTGCAGAATTTTTTTACAGCTCCATACTTTGGGAGCAAAAATTAAAAAATTGGAATACCTTTGTGCCAGGCATATACATTTTGCCACCCATGAAAATCCATCCACAATATCTCAGCATCCACAAAAATGACAGCTAGAATATGCACGTCTGGAGTTACTCGGGGGGGGAAAAAAAGAAATTTCAGAATTTCTTTAAAGAAAAAATTGAGGATTCCATCAGACTACCATGCAGGATAGTTAATTCTAGAGAAAAAAACATTCACAGCTAGGTGAGAAAGCACAAAGTAAGGCTTTATTAAATAAAGCTCCCACTTCACATTGTACCCTTGATGCCTGGATGTCAGGATTTGCGGAGTTTCAGGTGATACACTGAGGACCCCAGAAGAGGACCAAAGGCCTCAGGAACTAGAAGGGAACATGCAGAGCTGCCTGCAAAGTCACTATTTCGTTTTCTTAAACTGCAGCCTCTCAATCTCTGTCCATTCAGAAGGCTGCCACTTGGTTGCCTACACTGCTTTTCCCTAGTCAAACCCCTTGTCTGGCGCCAATAGACTTCTTTCTCCCAGGAGAATGGAGAATCTTTCCTGTCCTTCCAGGGAGGTCCCAGTCCCATTCATTGCAGCATCAGAGATCTCACACATACTCAACTAAATCAGCAAGAGCTCCTCCCATCTGTCTCCCTACAGAAGTTGAGTATTCACACAAGAAGTAGATCCATATACGAGAGAGAATGAAGCCCATGTCCTACTCAACACAATCAAAGAAACTGCCTGAATCCGATGCCGAGGGATCATGAGTCAGAACTGAGGCCACTCATCATACCAATAATAAGCACTGGGGAGCATGGGGAGAGATTCAAGAGAATTCAGGACTTGCTGAACACAGAGATTCAAACTGTGATGCAACCACTGAGCAAAATGGTGGGAAATGCAGAAGGTTGGAGGAGATATGTCACATCACAAGCTCCAAAGGGAACTGGGGAAATATGAAAACAAAAAAAAAATCTTGGGCAGGAAGAGAGAAAACATGGAAAGAAACTGTGATAAACCTGAATTCAGGGAGTAGGGAGTTACATGGCCAATCTACTCAGCATCTGGTTTAAAATAGTAAGATAAAAAATGTTTTTCTATTGCAACAGTGAGCAGATGGATTGAATTCCTCCTAAAGGATGAGTGTATGCAAGAATTTTACATGAACTCCAGAAGAGCCTGAACAAAGACTCACTGAAGAATAGCAAACACAAACTGAAATAGGTTCAGGAAATCCCTGGACAGGAAAAATTATTCTGAAGCTTATTGCTGAAGATCTGGAAATCAAACATTTCATCAGTTTTGTTTTCCTACCCACATTTGACTACCTGCACACTTGAAAACAGCACAGGCATGTTAAGCATCCTAAGAGCATGCCAGGCTAAGTGCCACTGGTGTAGGTGTAAGAGGAAGCAGAGAGAATCCCTGCAGTTCTGCCCCGGGAACACGGAGGCAGCATAAGGCACAAACCCTTGACAGAGATGGTAAATGATTTTAAGACTCATCTACTACCAGAGTTACACTGAATCACACACAAAACCAAGACCTCAAATTTCAACTGCAGTTTACTTTTTTAGAAAGTTAAAGTTATTACAGCCATAGAAAAAACCTCAAAGTTAAAAGAGCATTAAGGTTAAAATAATCTAGCATGAAATTTAGAAAGTGACACAGAAGGTTGCCTAAAATCTTCAGCTTGGCCTCTCTGTGCATACACCTTAAGAGTATGGTAATACCGTGTGTCACATTTTCCCTAAAAAAAATAAAAGTCTATGCCTCATTCAAATCATGGATGAATGGACCAATCAGGATTATGCAATCAAGGATAACAGTCTGACCTGTCCCGCCTGATTTATTGCATCATCTGTAACATGCACAGCGTATGAGGCATGAGATAGTTAAAAACAGCAGAAGGAAGAATTAGCTCATGAATTCAGGTAAACAAAGAGGTTTCGGCATTATACTGGATCAACCTCCCATCTGTACTGCAGAGGTTCTCTGAGATGCTAGAGAAACAATTTTTAAAACTGGAGAACAGGAAGTGAGTGGTAAAACATTTCTTCAAGTATCATCAGATTTTTTTCTTTACTTTTAGAGTGGAATAACCCACATTATTCGTAGTGGAGATTTCTCTCATCCCTTATTTTATGCTGGTTATCCCTAGCCCTTCAACAGTTCCACAGTGAGTAAAAGACTAAAAGAGCCACTAACAGCTTCAAGTACCTTTAAGAGCATCACATAGATCTATCTAATCTCTACTGCTCCACTTGCAACTACAGTGAATTTGTTTTCAACATGGAAAATGCTAAATATTCTGAAAAAATTAGAACCCAAATGTTTCATGCTGAATTCCTGAAGTTATCAGGTACTTCCATGTACTTTTGTCTACACCTCTTCCTTGCCTCAGTTTCTCACCTTTTTATTGGGAAAAAAGGTCACCTCCCCATCTCCTGCAGCTGCGAAAATTACTTCAGCATAACAAAAAATAACAATGGAGAAAATATGGAGCCTTCTACTGAAGAAAGGGCAAAGTGTAACATTAAGTAAACGCTCCTTTGGTGCTCCATACAGAATGTAGGATGGAAAAATAACACAAAATCATGTGATTAAAGGCTACATGAGAATCTCAAAGATACAATAAATTAAGACTAAGATCCTTTTAATAATACAAAGAGAAGCAGAGCAGCAGAGAAGTTTGTTTAAATACAAGTCTAACCACTTGTCATCATCTCAACTGCCTCAGAATCCAAATGTCTATAATGCAGTTAAAACTGCTCAATTTTGAGGTTCAAACTAAAGGAAATAAAAAGTAAGATAAAGAACACAGAACAAGAGAGATTTCATTCTAGAACAGATGTTGATGTACTACAAATACATTACAAATTATTTCCAAATCTTAGTTTACTATATTAAGATTACTATGAATAATTAGGAACTGCATGCACTTTTCAAATGCATTTTCAAGATGCTTGTAAATGACATGTTAGACATTTGACTAAAGAAATTACCTGCTTTATATGTGGAGGAGAGCTAATAAGCATATCATAACTTCCCCTTTTTGAATAAATTATTACTGACAATGGGAACTCGTTATCAAATTGCATATGAGTGAGACCTCTCCAGTCAAACTAGTCCAAACCCACATTAACTATGATGAATTACACGTTGTAATTTCCACAAGGTCACCTGCTGCCCATGAGAACCTCTACACTGAGATTCTGAATTACACCTTTAGGTAACCTGCTCTGTACACTGAATGGTTTTAAAAGAAAAGCTGAATCTAATTAACTTAAAAATAACTGCTTCTCTTGCCATTAGCATCGCAAATATTTCTCAGTCACACCAAGTGTGCAGTGCATTCCTTTTATCACTTACTGCAAGCTTTAACTCCAGATGGACCTCACTACTTTTGTTCACACTCATTTTCGAGTTGGTTACATCACACAGCTGCAAAATAGAAACAGCCACAATTTGTGTACAAGTGGCTATTTCTCAGCTACAGACCATTATTTCTGTACTTCCTGACCTAAACTGCCAAATGACTTATGGTTTGGCTTCAAGGTGTTGGGTTTGGCTTATGTGGTCATAAGGAGTCCTTGGGTACTTTAGAGATCTCCAGCACAAGAATTCTGATGAACCACAGTGCAGTCATTTTAGAAATTATCCTTCCACTTGTCCTCATGCAAAACGCCACTGCTCAAACTCCAGCTCAGACAGCAATGCACCTTTCAAGCACTTGCTAAGCAAGTTCTGCTTAGGATTAGGCTGGGGTTTTATTTTTTTGTTTGTTTGTGGGTTTTTTTGTTTGACAGTAAAAGTGAAATAAATGTGATGAATCTCAAGCCTGTGAGGTTCAGTCTTCAAATATTTTTAAAGTAAAACATGAAAAAGCAAATGCAAGATTCACAGTTCTAGGGCAGACACTTATCACCCTTTTGTTTATAAAGATGAGGGTTATAAAACTCAAGAAGTGCAAGGTCAGGGCTCTGGGGTTTCTGTTGAAGGAAACTAAAATCCAATTCTTTCACCTTCCAGGAAAATGTTCCCACCACCACAACTGAGAATATGTAGCGTAGGGTGTTGTTGAAGCTTTACAGAATTATTTAAATATTGGCAATATGATAGCCTGAGAAACCTAACTCATACTAGGATAAGTGATCTCATTTTAAATTTAGTATATCAACCACTGATCAAAGAGTTAAACCAAGGCCTCTCACAATTGTCTCTTTAATTCTAGATTATAAAATCATTCTAAAAAGGAGTTTCCCGTCTATTTCTTCCACTAATACCTGCACAGCCAGCAACTGATTCACTCATGTCCTGAAAAAAGCTAACTTCATTCGAGGCTTCCACTCTGTGAAAATTAAATGAAATTATTAAGTACACCTACTCAAAACAGTTCAATGACTAAGTCACTGTGTTAGGAAATAGGAAATCAATCTTCCCTTTAAGATGAAGATAGTGAGTACAGATTTTCTGCAACCTCAGCAAGTGCTTTAACCACCAAGATACTATCATTATTATTAAACTGTCTTTCAAACACATCAGGAGCAGAAACTTCCCAAGATTCTGTACAGCCAGCAGACAACCCTGCACAAGAGTGACATTCAATAAAGGTAAGGCTACAGGACAGAAGCTACAGGAACTCTGCTCATCTCTGATCACAAGAGAACAAACTGTGCTGGTTCCCACCCCAGAATGACTCAAGAATATCTGTTGCAACTTCAAGCAGCTGCACAACATATTACAGAATGCAACAAACCAGAAGGGAATTACCAGGATGTGGCACTCATCGTGCAAAGAGAAGCTCCAAGGGAAAGCAAGGATGAACTGAACCAGCAGCTGTGAGCTGTGATAACTGAGAACTTGCCTGACACCTACAAGGCTGTGGAGTGACAAATGCAATGATGTTTTTGGTGGGTTTTAGTTGGTTTGAGGTTTGCTTTTGTTGTTGGTCAGTTGGTTTGCTTTGTTTTTAGTGACAGGTTCCAGGTAACTAAGGCCTGTAACTTCAAAGCCTGCCCTAAGCAAATGTCCACTAGCAACGAGGACAGAAGTCCACAGCCCCTCACATTATTTAGTGTACCAAATTACTTACTATAGCACTGCACAGCTAATCAAGGCTACCCTGTCATTTTTTTGTTTCTTGATAAAGCAGTTTGGTCAGTTTATCTGCCTAACAATGAAGATGACACAACACCACCTTCCACATTCTGTTGTTCTGCAGCTCATCAAGGTACAGCCAAGCAGCTTTTTGTGCCTATTCAGGAGATTAGTTAAGGCCTTCGAAATATGAGAAGCTGAGTCCAAAGGAGGGCAGTGAAGATGAAGGGCCTTGAGGGGAAGCTGTACGAGGAGCAGCTGAGGGCACTTGGTCTGTTCAGCCTGGAGGAGACTGAGGGGAGACCTCACTGCAGTTACAACTCCCTTGTGAGGGGAAGAAGAGGGGCAGGCATTGATCTCTTCTCTGTGGTGACCTGTGACAGGACCCGAGGGAATGAACTCAAGTTGTGTCAGGGATGGGATATTGGAAAAAGGTTCTTCATTGAGAGGGTGGTTGGGCACTGGAACCCAGAGAAGTGGTCACAGCTCCGAGCCTGACAGAGTTCAAGAAGGGTTTGGACAATGCTCTCAGGCACAGGGTGTGATTCTTGGGGATGGTCCTGTGCAGGGCCAGGAGCTGGACTTGATGATCCTTGTGGGTCCTTTCCAACTTGGCTTATTCTGTGATAGTCACACTGCAACCAAGGATCAGAAAGAAGTTGTTTCCACCACATGAAACGAGGCTAAGTTTTCCTTCACAACCCAGGACCACAGATGTGGAGGACAACATCTCCTTATCACTTGTGAATCTTTCACTGTCATCAACCAGACACTGTGCTGACAGAGTCCTTACTGATCCACAGAAAGGTGTAGAGGAAAGGCTTACTTTTCTTCCAGCTTCCTATTTTTATGACCTGTGCCACCCATGACCTCTCAACACAGCAACTCTAACATCAACTCAGAGTTTATCTATCCAGACAAAACTGTTCAGCTGCTGATCAGTACTAATCAGGAGCAGGAGACTTCCACAGAGACACCGCAGCATCCTTCTCTAGAGGCAGGAGGACTCCATCCAAATTCTTCGGCACACTGCTCAGGGATCACTGAAGCCAGAAACACTCTGCTGAGAGACACCACACTGTACAGAACAACACTGTACAGGTGTGCCTTCTACCCAGCGTCCTCACAGGACTGTTAGGAATGCTTCATCTTTTGCAGACACCCATCCGCATAACTGGTAGCAGCAAAGTCTGACAGCCACTTAAAACAGTGCTTATATGTAAAAACACCTGTCAAATGGGAGGTAATGGATTACTAATGGATTAGCTATGAGCATGGAAAGTATGTTACAATGCATCTCAAACACTCCCATAGTCTTGTTCTTAAGAACTGTGCATATATAAAAAACAATATGCACTGAAAGGAGCAAAACCACATTCAAGTACCACACTAGAATTGTTGTACCTTTATGGAAGAAAAACACCACATTTCCCCCACTGTAGGCATGTACTCTCACTACTGTAAAACATGTTTTTTTAAAACATTAGAAAGCCCTGTGCCAATATTTATCTCAGCTTTGGCTTCATTTATTCCTGTTCAGTTTCAACAGAAAATAATTTATGTCAAATTGAAATGCAACTGCAATAAAGTATAAACTCAGGTCCCTTCATCAACTCAATCAAATCGTTTTGTGTTTTACTGTTAATGAGGATCACCATTCTCAGTTTTCATATCAGTTCTTGAAAAGACAGGAAACTGTCACAGATGCTGAAATTGCTAACAAAACAAACCAAACAAACCTCCCTCTGAAAAAAAAAACCAACAACAAAACACAAAACAAAAACCAACAAAACACTGAACAAACAATCCACAAAAGACCCCAAACATAAAACCAAACAAATAAAAAAAAAAAAAAAAAGAAAAATTGAATCTTTGAACACTTCTCCAACTATATACCTATCTCATCATTTGGACCAAATTAGCTCCAGGCAGGTTCTGAACACAAACTCTGAGAGCATGTGAAGAGTTTTTACCTTCTTTTTCCTCTAACAGGTTATCACATGTAGGCATTAGTTTGTTAGTGCAAGTTTTTTGGTTTAACTTTCATTATCTCTTTGCAAGGATCAAATGTTTCCATTTAAAAATGTGGCAAAATACAACAAACATCTGCAAGGAATTACTAGGGATTTGAGGAAAAATAGGAAGCCTATTTTAAGAAAACAAAAATTTGAGCTATGCATTGTTAAAAGTAAGCCTGACAGCTACTCATTTGCTGCACGGCTGCAGAGGTTGTGTGAGGAACAACACTGCTCACACATTGTAAATGAGAGCACAAATCGGAAGAAACATTCGCTAATGAGCAAATGGTGCAATTGTAGTGTAGCAACATAATTCTTTTTCCTTTGATGAGGAGTATCACAAACAACCGCCCTGGGGGAAAATGTAGAGGGCTGTGTCCTTAAACACAATCTTCAGACTTCTCCCTCTCACAAGTACTCAACCTTTACATAACAGTGAGCAAGGAAAAGGAAATTTGCTGACCAGATGTGGATAAAGGAATACAGTAACCCATAACCCACCCCAGGATAGGATTCTTAAGTACTGTGGATCCCTTTTCATCGTGCAGCAAGGAAAACAGATATTTTTTTTTTATTATTCATCTTCAGTGGTATACCCAGACAGGGAAGCACACTCTTATTTTTGGTTTATATTAAATAGTGCCTTAAGCATTTTTGTTATCTTTTTAATACTTCATTTTTGTTTCTAAATGGAGGGGTGTGAAAACATAGC
>JAWWEV010000083.1:89731740-89761426 GCA_035583235.1 Hafferia zeledoni | reverse complement strand
AATAGTGCCTTAAGCATTTTTGTTATCTTTTTAATACTTCATTTTTGTTTCTAAATGGAGGGGTGTGAAAACATAGCACTTCAGAGAACAGACACCTTACTCTTCTTACATTTTTCTTAGCAACCCATCCATAATAACTATACTTATCTATACATGTATGATTTTCAACTTACTGTCCATGATGTACTGAGCTGACTTTCCATCATATACCACTTGCAATGATTTGAAAGTTTTTTACTTTTTTTTGGTATTTTCTTTTTTTAATAAGAATTTAGTTTCTTTTGGTAAAACTATAATTTTATTTGTGTATTTAAAAAATAAATATACTGTTCTGAAATATTTTCTACAGTTCATTTGCATAAGAATGATTGTATTCAGTTGCTCCATTGGTGTTGCTAACCACAATAATGGGCTGCCTCTCCAAGTCCTCTCCAGGTTGCAAATACTTTTGGGAAATATGCTGGTTTTATTGTCTACACTAACACATTCAGTAATTCTTTAATCAAGTAGCATATAGAGTCTTTGTTAGCTGCATTTTGCATTTTCACTGTCCCTTCTCATGCTACACTGGCAAATAAAGATAAAATAATTAAGATGGCTAAACACAGTAAAACTAATACTTACTTACAAAGGAAATACCTATAGAAAACTTTAAACTCTACTATGACCCTAAAACATCTCTGGGTGATACATTTGAAGACACAGAATTTTACACCTCATACCAAACAAATGCCAAAAGTCCATCCCAGCTCTTTCTAAGAATCAGACTCCTGCGTGCAGCAGGACCCAACAGGCAAGCCTGGCTGCTTGATGAGATACCAGCTGAGCTCCCTCATTATTGTCTGGAAAGCAACGGAATATTTTAAAGGCAGTACCTCTTCAGCAAAGAGCCCATTTACAGTTATGTCAGGCAGAACACCAGGTACCCCCAGAGTTATCTCAAACTTGGGAAGCCCAAAAACTCCCACACAATTTATGCGAGTGAGGACTCAGCTTTTATTTATATGGTCCTCACCCTTCTTTTCTACAGCAACAGAAACAACTCTTGGCGAGACCCCAGCAGGGAAAGAGTCCCACAAGAATAAGAAATGGCTGTTTGAAGCCATTGGAGATCTCATTTAGGGACACTACTTCAAGAGAGAAATGCCATAAATTAACTCCCATTGTTTTTTATCTAGACAGTGAAATATTATCCGTCCAATTCTTTATTACAGTGAAAATAATTTCCAGACACATTGTTCCAATGGATAAAAAGTTGTAAAACCACCATAACTGTTACGCATAAGACACATAAATATATTGCATTTCAGTAATTACACTGAATGTTTTCTTTATTTGTACTTAAAGACAAGTTAAGAGGAGACAGTGAACTTTTCCTGAAAAGTCAACAATCTAACTTCCTACTTTATATATCTGATCACATCTCAATCTGCATTTTGTAATCCATATTTTAAAGCAAAAATACACAACAGTAAGTACTCAGATTACATATTAATCAGTTTAAATATACCACCTAATACAAACGGCAAGGAAGAAAAGAGTATCTGGCAGTTGATCACCACAGAGTCACTAAGTAGCAACCAAAAACACTGAGCCTGACAAATGCGTTTCTCTGCAACTGTGACACTACAGACTTGGTATGTAAACAGACCTCCCCTTTGTCAAGCAAAGGGGTAATGTACCATACACCAAAGGTGCATTTAAAACATTTAATAAATTTCCATATTTGACAAAAATATTTCCCTCAAAGTCAGTCTTCCAAAAAGTACTCAAAAAATAGGGATACACCTCACTAGCTCTTTAAAGCCATTCTGAAGTAGCCCCTCTGCAATATTAATGTAGAAAGTAGGCATATAGAGATTACACCAAAATTTTTTCCAGCTCTACCTACCATACCACTAGTTTATTATCTTAATCCCTATCAGACCATCAATAATTTATAAATTTCTTCACTTTCTGGAGAGAACTGTCTACCTGTCCATACCCAGAAGCCTCCAGGAACCACCAGAACACTATCGGCATGATGAAAATAAGACTGGAATGTCAAAACCAAGGTCCACTCATGACAAATATTATTTACATGTTCCCAATCAACATTTAAACCATTCATCTTTAACTAGAAGAGAATTACTATTTGATTATTTACCAGTTATTCCAATAAATCATGAATGAAAAATATAGAAGTTAATTCTGAAAATGTATCACACTGCATCAAGATAAGTAGCTTGTCCCAATATATCATAGCAGCACCTAAAGATCACAGAAAAATCCATCCAGTAGATCTGACGCAAAAACTTTCCAAAATACTTCCCAGACCCTTCCCATTTTCTCCATAAATTTAAGCTCATCAGAGGCTTAAATCAGAGGCCCAATCAGAACTTGTGTCCTTCCAAGAAGCTGCTATCTCTCATTTTTCAGTCTGAAGTCAGAGACTGTTCACTCATGTCACTCCACACCTTTCCTCATTTGTTTACATATGACTTCTACCCCAAAACCCTGGCACACTTCCACCTCTCAGACCGCTACCTGCCTGGATTTATTGAAGTTACACACAACTCAGGTCCCACACAGTAGACACAAGGCAGGCATGGAGGACAACAGTGGTGAAATTAAGCCATGACAACACTTTCTGTCCTTCAGTTTAACCTGAAACTCAGCAGCTGTAGCCACCCCAGCGACCCAAAAAGCAGCACTGGCACAAAGATCAAGATCAATTAGTGTAAATCTGTTCACCCCAGCACAGCATCCAGAATGGGGTGGGTGCATTTCACCTTTCTTTTTCAGAACAGTCCTTGGCCTGTGCCAACTGGTAAAACTTCAGCAAAAGCATGACAGAAACTACTCTAATAATTTAACAGTAGAGGTAACCA
The DNA here is from genome assembly GCA_035583235.1 of Hafferia zeledoni. Taxonomy (NCBI): domain Eukaryota; kingdom Metazoa; phylum Chordata; class Aves; order Passeriformes; family Thamnophilidae; genus Hafferia; species Hafferia zeledoni. The sequence goes on along the minus strand of JAWWEV010000083.1, from coordinate 89,758,556 downwards.
ACCTCCCAGGCTCAGAAACCCTATTATGTGTGGAAATAAGTCAACATCATCTTAATTCTCAGCACACAGAGCCAACCATGACTCACCTAAGGGGCCCTTGCAGACCACCTGGCTATTCATTTCACCTTTGCAAAAATAATAAGTAGAAACTACTATTCACTTCTGATCAACAAAAAACTCTTAAAAGTTAACACACAATAGTTATAACAATGTTACCACATGATACCATCACAGGGCTGTGGTTTGAGCCATGTGGATACCTTTACTATTAGTTTATGATAAAAGGTACAAAAAAGGTACAAGTTCCTTCAGTTTATAAGGACTGTTTCTGGAATGACTGCAAGCTTACTATCACCTACAGGTACTCTCAGTGAATTCACCTCACCGTAGCTCCTGGCTGACAGATGCACATGGGGTATGTATGTGCACTCTCGGATGTGCGTGAACACATCCATCCTCTGCCTCTCAAAATAACACGGGAATAAAGGCTGGGAAAGAAACTAAGAACAAGCACCAAGCCCTCCGACGCTCCCGACCGCCCTCTCTTTAAAGCCTGACAGATGAGCAGGTGCGACAGGAGCACAGGAATTCACGGAGCGCCGTTCCCAGGGAGAGCAGGATCGCTGCGGAAGGGGAACAGCGCCGCCCACTGACGGCAGCGGGACACGCAGCGAGGCGTCTCCGCCGGACTGACCGGGGCAGCTTCTCCACCCAACAGGATTAATTCAAAAGCACACAAAATGTTCCACGAGCATTTCTGTGTTCTAGGGCACAGAAACTGGGAGCTCAATACATTTTGTCATAGTACCATTTGTTTCACAAACTTGAAATTTTAAGTCCAAGCATCTCAAGAGCTGTAAAAGATGACCAGTATTTACCTAGTCCCTCTGGTACTCCCTTCAAGGCTTTACCCTCTGCCATCCATGTCCAATCTGATCACCTATTTTAAGTATCTCCAGTGACATACATTTATAACCCCCTCCCATATAACCTATTCCAGTATGTATCTCTGCTTTTATAAACTTTTGCTAACTCTCAAACCAAATATTCTCTTGACATTTAAGGTCCGTTTTCTAATCCTGCTAAAACTCCATTCTCCCATTCCTTTTCAACAGCCTTTTACACACACTGCTTCCACTCCTTCCCAGTTTTATTTGCCTAACAATACTAATTTGCTAGTCATTTCCCATTATCACAATTTACAGACTATCATTCTTTGCTCTTCTTTAAACTTGATCCTGTTTGTCCATGTCATTACCTAAAAACAAACCACAAACTTGAATAATACAGTTCAGCTTGGCCTTTCTAATGAGAGACAGACCATTAGTTCATTTATACTGTGTGAAATAACAGGTTACGAAGCTTATAAAGCCTAGATAAGGTTCATATCCAGAAAACAGACTGCTGTTGCCTTGAGTGTACAACTTCTTTTCCCATGAAAACGAAGTGTCAGACTCTTTTGCTTTTGAGAAGTTAATATTTACTGTTACATATCCCTCTATCTTTGCATGTCTAAGTAGACAAAGCAACATTTTTTTGGACATGCCCCTCAGTAGGCACAAACATTTCTATCATCTTGGTTCTCTAATTCTTTAAGGCACCCTGGGATGAAGCTTCTAGCATAAAATGTTTACAGTCATGATGATTAGGAAAAAAAAAAAAAAGAGCAGTCTTTTACATACACATTTCAGGTAAAAACTGTGCCATCTCTAAGCATTTTAAAACCTATACAAGTTTGTAACTTGGCTATATAGATGAGAATGTATTTTCAATGGTCTTGCATTTACTTTGACTTGTATTATTATCAGATGTGTTTCTAAAGAAAACTGATCAGGTTCCTGTCTTTAACACTGATTCCTCTCAATGGAGTAAGAACAGCTTTATCAAATAAAAACAATGCTCAATAAGGATTATATCTCTTTTTCAAGTTCCATCAAAACTTGTAGGCTTCCAGAAAGGAAGACTGTCAGGCACTATCAACACAGGAAACTGCACTAATATAACTACAGCAGTGTATTTTTTTAATCCAGTTATTTCAGATGGATTTCTTGGGTTAATTATCTATAATCTTTGAATCCCATTTAAGTTTAAAACATGTCCTAAATACCCTAAATTATTTTATTTGCATTTCTGAAAAACAAGAATTTACTACTCCTCCTCTGTTGTCTGAATGTAAGCTACTTTTAGTAAGTACACTGCACTCAGTCTGCCACTTGCATCTTCTGCCAAAAGGATCAAATGCCCACATGCAGCTTTCTGATAATCTTTAGAAAACAGCTGTATTATTAGTACAAAAAAATCTCCCACACTGAAGATCCGCTAAGATCCAGCAGCAAAATAAGACCTGAGTGCTTATTACTGACTTTAGTTCTTCAGTGACTGTCTCTGAGTTGGTTACAGTTTGCCACTGAGTTTCCAGTATATGGCAGAGAACTTTCCTTTTTTAAAAATAAAATTTGATGCCCAGCTTTCCAAAACAAGGCAGAATTTCACTTTTATCGTGGTAATGAATTATATATAGGCTACAGATTCCATCACCATCACTTCATGTTGGTGACCTTACTCACACGTTACACAGCTAATACAACAGGTCTGCATTTGACATTGTCTTGTGTCATAATTGAATTAAAAATGTTTAAGTTCCAAAAAGCATTACAAATCACTTTGAACATAACTCAAAAAGCTTAATTCATGCTTATTTATCCAAGGGTCGGCAATATTGGCCAATGGAGGAAAAAAAGTATATTTTTTCCCAGAAGCAGCAAAGCAAAACACCCCTGTGAAATTTCAGCCAGCCCTCCACTCACTTCAGTGGAACAGCAACCTTTCTTCCTGACTTCACAGGCAAACTTATCCTCTCTCAACCGAGGACAAAAAAAAAGAAAAAATAAAAATCAAGAGCGTGAATAATCTCATACACTACACTTGCCAAGCAACTATGATTTCTCTATTTAGGTGTGATAATTAGAGACAAAATGAGTCTTAAGAATTTGAAAGGAGAAAACTGGCAGAATCCTTTTCACTCTCTATTGTTTCAGGTTAAAGTATTTACAAAGAAAAGCTGCAATCAGTGGCAGAACAAAGATCACTGGTGATGACTTCTGGGTAGAATACTGCATAGCCTTACAGGTCTTAACCAGAGATAAACTGCTGCTCTTTTGCATCCTTACTGAAAGGACTAAATATTACCAACACTACTGATGTTTCTATCAGAGATGAAATACACAAAGACAATAAAATAATATGGATAGTTGAAATATAGCATTAAGTCCATGGTTGAGACTTGGCAGAGCTGGGTTAATGGTTGGACTCGGTCTTAAAGATCTTTTCCAACCTAAACAATTCTATGATTTTTCTTATCAAGTATTGGAGAAAATCGATCAGTGTAAAGACAGAGGCAAAGCAAAAGGCTAGGAGTAAAGCCTGACTGAAGGCTAACTTTGCTCATGACGTCAATTCCTGCACATTATATTGATTTTCTGTGTGTGAACCGGTAACAAGGTTCACGCTTTATGAATAGATATTCACACTCGGGGTTTTTTAGGTTAGAGCCAAGCACAGAGAGCAGTACCTCATGTGCAGGATGCCGATGAGGGTGGTGGCGAGGTCGGAGGACATCCTGCCCATGATGCAGCAGCGGCTGAGGCAGACGAGCAGGCTGGCAGGCAGGCAGGGCAGGAAGTACACCAGCTGCACCAGCCGCCGCTGCGCCTCGGCCGGCAGCAGCACCAGCGTGCCCTCGAGTGGATCTGCGGGCACACAGCACAGACACAGAGTCAGCACCGCACGGGCACACGGCACACACAGAGTCAGCACCGCACTGGCACACGGCACATACAGAGTCAGCATTACATGGACACACGGCACATACAGAGTCAGCACCGCGCTGGCACACGGCACACACGGAGTCAGCATTACATGGACACACGGCACACACAGAGTCAGCACCGCGCTGGCACACAGCACACACACACAGAGTCAGCACCGCGATGGCACACGGCACACACGGAGTCAGCACCGCGCTGGCACACGGCACACACGGAGTCAGCATTACATGGGCACACGGCACACACAGAGTCAGCACCGCGCTGGCACACGGCACACACAGAGTCAGCACCGTGCAGGCACACGGCACATACAGAGTCAGCACCACGATGGCACACGGCACATACAGAGTCAGCACCGCGCTGGCACACGGCACATACAGAGCCAGCACCGCGCAGGCACACGGCACACACAGAGTCAGCACCACGATGGCACACGGCACACACAGAGTCAGCACCGCGCAGGCACACGGCACATACAGAGTCAGCACCGCGCTGGCACACGGCACACACAGAGTCAGCACCGCGCAGGCACACGGCACACACACACACAGAGTCAGCACCGCACTGGAACACAGAACATACAGAGTCAGCACCGTATGGACACACAGCACATACACACACAGAGTCAGCACCACACCGGCACACACCACCATGGCCCCATGCAACTACTCTGTGGTACTTGCTGAAGGGAGAACAATATAACCAACACTGAAGAGGGGGAAAAAATAAAAAGGTAATACTAGAAAAAAAGGAGGCTGTGGGGGCAGGGCCTCATCACTTTCTACAACTACCTGAAAGGAGGTTGTGGCTAGGTGAGGATCAGCCAACTTCTCCTCCCAGGTAACAAATAAGAGGACAAGAGGAAATGGCCTTAAGTTGTGCCAGGGGTGGTTTGGATTGGACATTAGGAAAGCTTTCTTCACTGAAAGGGTGGTCAGGCATTGGAACAAACTGTCCAAGTAAGTGGTGGAATCACCATCCCTCAAAGTGTTCAAAAAATATATGGCACTTACGGACATGGTGGACTTGGTAGTGCTGGGTTACCACTTGGACTCTATGACCTAAATGATTCTATAATACTCTGATAGCCAGGAAACCTTAGTTTTTGTCTATCAGATTAAAGTCCTGCTAACTTGAACTAAAGATCTGAATTTTTTTACTAAAATGACATGCGTAGTTCATTTTAACCTTTATTACAGGGGAGTGAACCCATCTCCAATCCCCACTCACAGTCTCTATGTTCACCTAGGAAACAGCAGGATTTTCCACATATTTCAACCTCCCACCAAGTGAGGGACAAAATTCATTACGCTGTAATGCAAAACCCTTACCATATATTTGAGCAGCAGTGGCTTGTAAACTTTGCAATAATTCCTTATTTGAACGAGAAGCAGCAGAATGAATGATATCAATGAGCTGATTGGAAAGCTCAGGGTTTCTCAAGCCAAGCAGAGCCAGTTGCTGAGGTAAGCCAGCCAACCAACGAGACAAAACTTTACTTCGACTTCTAAAGAAAGAAAGGGGAAAAAGTAAGGCAAAACAACACAAACTTCTCTTTTCAGTCTTGAGCAAATTGCTTTTATTTACCCCTTCTGGCTCAAACTGATACAATCTTACAGACCAACACTATCTTTCATGGACTACAATTTCTATGCCACCCTGGCTTATCAAATAAAGCACCATTCATAAACCAAAAGCATATAATCAGCTTATTACTAAAGGGATGATTACAAGAAAGAAAGCAGCCAAGCATAAATCAAGAACTTCAAAGTAGCTCTTTGAAGATGTCAACAAGAGTAGCATGATGATGATATAGATTATTTCACTTTCAAAAGACCTGACAAAATCCCTCACCAAAATTTTCAAGGAAATTAAGTATCCATGGCATAAGATGAAAGGGCCTTGCATACAGATATGAACTGTTCAACAGCAAGGAAAGCCTGGAGAGCAGACAACTGAAGCAGATGAGCTGGAGGTGAGCTCAAAGATCTTAAATAACTTGATATGCAAATAATGGAAGGGAATAAAACGTTTGCTTTCTGTTTCCACAGAACAAAGCAGGTGTTGGTATCAAATGAAACCAGAAGGAGACAGTTTCAAAATAAACAAAAGGAAGTCAATATTCAGACAGCTGAGCTTTGTCACACCTTGCCAGAGGAAGATGTAGTTGCTCTTTACTTAGACCAGTCCAAGGAATGATCAGAAAAGCTCATGAAACAGACATCCAGTGAGTGATACTGAACACAGAGAAGTTCTGCACAGCATGATTGGAAGCTTAAGAGTGCAAAGAAAAAGTAATTCTTGTCTTCTATAGCATTTCACATAGATCAGTGTTGAAGGCAGGCTGAGAGGCTAGGCAGCCTTTTAAAGACACTACCTGTGCATATATATATATATATGCATATGTGCTGACATACACACACTACATACATATATACACACAGTGACTACACATATGTGTGTAGTGATTAGGGGTGAAGATAACTAAAACATCAAGACAAAACTTAATTCTGAACTTTGTAATAAATTAATGAAGTTTTATTTTTCACAAGGCAACAAAAGGCCAAAAGCTCCTACCAAGAGTTTAAATCAGATATACCTAAAAAATAAAAACAAATTCACATAAAAGCTCTTGCAAAATGCTCAAACAAATTCTGTTCCTCTTAGACTGCTCTCAACAAGCTTCTGAGAAAAAAAAAAAAGAAAAAAGATAATGAGAACAGTCACAGAAGGGCTGAAGGAGTTGTAACATCAAACTGAATAGAACAACATGAACGTCATCCAGGATCTACAGAAGAGTCCACATTTTGAAGAAATTAATGCAGTACACAAATATTACGTTGTCTTAAAATGTTTTGTCAGACATAAGTGTAATTATACTTATTTGCAAACAATTTTTGAGATTTTATTGTTCTGTTACTAAAACCATCCCAGTTCCATGTAGAAGACTGAGAAGAACAGCAGGAAAACTATTGCTATTTGTGATGTCTAAAGATAGAAAGTTAGAGCTATCTAGACAGTTAGATGATCACATGAAACTGAACGAGATGCTCAAGACTTCCAGGTAAGTACAGAAAACAGTGGTTATATAAACTCAGGAAAATTAGTATGAAAAAGATCCCTTTTTCACTCTGGGTGAAAAGAGGAGGAAAATGGGATATTCTGAAGCTTTCTTCCCCGTCTTTTGCATTCCCCATGTTTTTTATAATGTCCAGAGCAGAGCAGCAGATATTTCTGCCTGCAGATCTAATTACATGTATTCAGGCATTACCACAACATAAGATTTAACAAAGCAAAGGAGCTGCAGAAGGGAACAGTTTTCCCAAAGCTTGACTGTGCTAGTGGATGCCAGGACTTGTGGGAGTCCTGAGGTTCGATTTTTTTACCTAGTAAGCAGAAACAGGTATCATTGGTATGATTTTACCACATCCCCCAGAAAGGCAACTGTGTCCTGCGCTGCATCAAAAGCAGCGTGGCCAGCAGGTCAAGGGAGGTGATTCTGCTCCTCTACTCCACTCTGGTGACACCTCCATCCAGCTCTGGGCCCCAGCAAAAGAATGACATGAACCTGTTGGAGCTCATCCAAGGAGGCTATGAAGACCATTAGAGGGCTGGAGCACCTCTCCTATGAAGACAGGCTGAGAGAGCTGGGGTTGGTCAGCCTGGAGAAGGCTCTGGGGAGACCTTATAGCAGCTTCCCACTATCTAAAGGGTAGTGCGAGAAGGCTGGAGGGAAAAGTTTTGCAAGGGCCTGTAGTGATAGGGCAAGGGGTGATGGCTTCAAGAGGGCAGGTTTAGATTATCTACTAGAATGAAATTCTTGACTGTGAGGGTGGTGAGGCACTGGATCAGGTTGCCCAGAGAAGCTGGGGATGCACCATCCCTGAAGTGTTCAAGGCCAGCTTGGATAGGCTTTGAACAACCTGGTCTAGTGGAAGGTGTTCCTGCCCATGGCAAGGGGGTGGATCTAAATGAACTTTAAAGTCCTTTCCAACCCAAACCATCCCTTTGGAGTTCCCACAGAAGCAGGATTGATGCAGCCTGATTTGTGTTTACATTTTTTATGTAGCTGGAAATGGATGACTCAGCTAAAAAATACCTTCTGGAAAAGTTAAGATTTGGAGACAATCTGGACATATCTGATGATGAAAAACAATTACAACAGCAATGCAGAGAATGACCTCTTCTTACCTGAAGCAAGTCAGATATCTAATAGATGCACAAAACTGGGAGCCCAGAATGGCAAGAACACCTTCTTAAACCCAGTCTCTTTGGAAACAAGACCCAAAAGAACAGAATACTTTTCTTGAAGAAAATAAGTACAAAAGGCTAGACAGGCACTACCAGAACCACCAAAGGCACTGAGTCACAAGTCCATGACCTTGGGCAGCAGTAACGAAATGCTCCATGGCTTCAGATGCACAATCTCAACACATCTGACCACCACACAGTCAGTGACAATGAGTTTGCAGCTGTGTACTTCAAGGTATATTTTCATCATGATCTACCTAGTGCTTAAGCTAAAAAGACAGACAACTAAGATAATACACATCTCCATCTCAGAGAGAATACAAACTTTCAAATTTCAGTGACAGTGTCCAAATAGATTCAGAATGGAGTTTTATAACATCTACATACAAATTCAGTATTCTCACTTCTGAAATCAACGTTTTATTTTGAAATTAAAAGGAACATGCAACTTTTTTTTACCTGATTCTTTGACTCCTCAAATCTTCTTTCTGGTAAACTCTGCTAAAAAATTTCAAAAGCAATGTACGAACTGGAAAGAGGAGATTCCTTTGCTGGTATAGTGTATATACTGCTTTTATCAAGGGTTCTGTTGCCACTAGAAAAAAAAGTATAAAAATCTGAAGTAACACTACTTAATCTTCTTACTTTCACATATACAGGAGAGTTATTATCTTGATCTAAAATTGGCTACACTGAACTCCAGAGGAAAGCACCAAAATGTTTTACCTACTGGACTTCTATACCATTGAAACAACATCTTGTGTAGCTTGTGAAAGAGCCAGACAAAAGAGGGACAACATGCAAGTGAAAACTTCAGAACTTCTTGAAGACAGAACAGTTCACAGGTTGTGAGGTAGCTGAGCACCAATAAATTCCTGCTTTCCAGGGCTGTCTTCCACATCCTTTTCCCCTGCTGCAACACCAATCTTTCAATTTTTCCTCACACCAATCTTCTCTTTACTCCTCACCTATGCTCCCCCAAACCTCAGTGTCACAGGGCCTTCAGCTCTCTCTGTACTATCCCTTTCTCCCTGCCATACACACTAAGCTGATCAGCTCTCCCTGTCTCTGAACCAGCTGGATCAAAGCTACACTGGCTAATTAACCAGAAAATACATACCTCAAGACCAACTCTGCAAGAACTGCTAAATTCCACTGCAACCTCTCCTTCTCTGAAGCTCTAATCAACTATGTGCTATCACCAGACTTAAAACAACATATGAAAGCTCTACTACCATGACCAAATTGGCTAAAACCAGCCAGCAAATACAGAGCTTATTGTAATAGATTGAGAAATAGATAAAATATTTCCTTTGGAAACCAGAGGAAACCACTGGATGTAAAAATTAACAAAGGATGGAAAAATATGTATAAAAATAAATTAGTATTTTAGGTGTGTAGAATGTTAAGTTACCTTCCAATAATTCTCTGTGGCATGTTAAGTGAAACAGGTCCTACTATTTGTATTGTTTCATACAAACTTGCTTCATATGAACAGGGCAAGTTTAAAAAGGGAAGCAATTTTAAGAATTACTCTTAAAAAGCAATATGTAAAAGGTCATTATACAGCCTTCCAAAATGCAGCTAAAGTCCTCAGGTTTTGAAGTATTTCAGTTTTAACCAGCATATGTCAAGACTCCTTCTGAAGTGACCAAGTGTGCTCTTTTCGTTACATGAAGAAAATTTATCAAAAATACAACGAGCAGGGAAGATGCTGCTGAAGTCACACTGGAGAAATGCAAGATAGGAGAAAATATCCTAATTAGAGAACAGATCCAGAGTCTGATCTGAAGCAATGGAGAGAAATCTCCACAAAACGCAGCTCCAAGCTCTTCTAGATATCCACAGAAAAAGCTGGATATGTGCATTTCATCACAGAATAAATACCTATTCAAAATAGGCAATCTGGAAAAATGCAACCATGCTTGTGCAGCATAAGGCATAGGAGGCTGACCTCTTTTTAATTAGCTCTCTGGGTTTTTTCTATCTAAATATCTTCTCTTTTGATTTCCATTGTGCTCTATTTTTTTTATTATAACAGCTCATTTTTAATTATGCATTGTCTTGTAAAGAACACATATCCTTCCAGCCCCTCAATCTCAATGTCAGGTTTTTAAACAAGTAAGAGCTAATTTTTTTGCAGTACCACCTGATACGATACAGAGTACAAAATTTGTACAGCACCATGAAAAAATAAAAAAAATAATTCAAGGAAGGAAGCTTTTCTTTCACGTAATCATAATGGTTGAAGTGTTAATGAACTCTGAGGTCATGTGATTCAACAGCCCTGCTGAGGCAGGATCAGCTAGATCTGGCTGCACACAACCATATCCAGATGGCTTCTGAACATCTCCAAGGACGCAGAGTTCACAATCTCGCCAGGCAACCTGTGCCACTGTTTGGTCACCCTCACAGTAAAAGGGTATTCCCAATGCTCAGACAGCATCTCCTGTGTTTCAGTTTGTGCCCACTGCTGCTTGTCCTATCAGTGGACACCACTGGAAAGAGCCTGGCTCCCTCTGCTTTGCACCCTCCCTTCAGATATCCATATACATCAACGAGAACATGAACCTTCTCATCTCCAGGCTGAACAGTCCCAGCTTCCTCAGCCTTCCCTTCCTCACAGGAGAGATGCTCCACTGAGTCTTCATCATCTTCATGGCCCTTTGCTAGAATTTTTCCAGTATGTCCATGCCTCTCTTACACTACGGAGCCCAAAGCTGGACACTTCAGGAGTGGCCTCACCAGTGCAGAACAGAGGGGCAGGATCAACCTGCTGTCAACACTCCTAAAGCAGCCCAGGGCACCACTGGCCTTCTTTGTTGCACAGCCCATTGTTGGCTCCACCAGGACCCCCAGACTTTTACTGCCAAGCCACTTCCTCTGGTCAGCCCCCAGCAGGTACAGGTACATGCCTGTTCCTCCCCAGGTGTGGGACTTCACACTTCTTGTTGAACCATCAGCCCATTTCTCCAGCGTGTCAAGGCTGTATTTCCTCACCACTAGCATATCAATTAAATCTGACATGTTGTCATGGTTTTAGTACTGCGTAAGGATTGTCTTGAATGGATGAGAGACACCATCCACATAAATACACACAGATTTGTGAGAGAACCAATTTCTCACTGGATATTCTTTACAGGATCAGCAGACAAGATCCATACATATTAATCTTTCACGATTTCATTTAAACTTTCTTCAGAGTTTATTTTTTTCCTGGATTCCAGAGGAAAATTATTGCACTAAAATGACCACTTTGTGTGGAAAAACACAAACATTATCTACTACCTGGTAAAGGTTTGGCAGACAAAACTAAAAAAAAAAAAAACCATTTCATTACGAGGAAAAAAGCCTGAAGTATCTGACTCAATAGTCTAACAATAGTCTGGAAACTGCTTTCCTGAGTAGCAACAACTCTGCTTCAGCTCAGCTAGTGAGATGGGCCCTGACTCTGGATTATTATTTGCCTTCAACACAAAACTAAATCTGAAGTGCAGATAGGAATGATTAGTTATTAACTTTGTCACCAGGGACACAGGAATAGACAGAGTCCCAATTAAAATGGATTTGGAAGGACTAATTGCCAAAATATATTTGAGGGACATTTGACACCTTTTCATCTTACAACTCTAACAATAACATCTGTTGCTAAGGGCAAACCATTTTCTATAAACTACATGGGTTGCGTGGCTGTGGAATTCACTTCTATCAGACTGGTAAGACATAAAAGACTACTGTCACTTTTAGATTTACTGAAAAATTCCTTTCTCAAAGAAGTCCTATTTCAATCACTTATTAGAAGCATCAGCTAAGGTCTCATCTGGAATACAACCAAGTAGTACTGAAAAAGAAAGGAAGAGGTAAGCCAAAAATACTGTACTGGTCCTGGAAGTCACAGCTGGAAATATTTTCTCTTGGAAAAGGATTCAAATCAAACATCCTGGAAAATACTCAACAGCAGCGTACATTCAAACTGTCTTGCCATTTCATATCACCACAGAACTAAATGGTCAGCTGACAGCACTCAAGTGAGTCTCCAGTTATGATAAATGATTTTAAAGACAGACTGGAACATAAAAGTATCATGCACCTCTACTTTCTAGTAATTACTTCTTCAATATAAAGCTCATCTTCCCATTTATAAGAGTATCTTAAGAAGTGAAGACAGAAAACAGGTATAAAAATATATTCATATTTTGCATATCAACAGCATGAAATTAAGATCATTCCTAAAAATAAAGTTTTCATTGCTACACAGTGGGATATTGCCACGAAATTCAATTTACCTCTATGACAAAATACATTATAATGCGACAACTGAAGATAAGTTGCAGCAAGCTGAAAGCACTAGAATAACTCAAGTTTTGTCAGTGCCTAATTTTGCTTTTCAGAAACTATTAATCTTACCTTTGTTTTGCTGTATTTGCATTAGTTTCCAAGTCACACCAAGCAGTCCGTTCACCTGTTTGCTACTCAGCTTGCTGCCATCCTGAAGGCTGTCTGTCACAAACTTCCTGATCATGTCCAGCCAGCCAGAGTCCGTCTGAAGTGTTGAAGTGCTTGCCAGTGAAACCATTATGTCACACAGGGTTAAGTTCAGCAAAAGATGGTCTACGTTGTTTGAGGATGTCATACAGTTCTTGTTGCTACAGGGAGGGGAGGTGGAGAACAGAAAGATTCCAAAAAATTATTTTTAAATTAAAATGGACACTGCTTGATACCCCTTGCACATACACCAGTGTTCTACACAGACTGCAAAGGAGCAGAATGATTTCAGCACAGACTATGCATGAATACAGCCTCACATCTGGGAGCTGAGAGGGGACACAACCTGCTACTGGTCTGTACTAAAACAGAATTAGTGCACCCACTCTGACAGCTCAATAGTGAAGAAATGTGTAAGAGTTTGGCTTCTCCTGCCCCAGTGGTGCTTTGCCATACAGGACAGACACAGTGTGTCCATCTCCCCTCCCAGCTGTGCTTCCCCGGCCCTGAAATGCAACTCTGGAAGATTGTAGATGAAACAAAAACATTTGAACTATGTTTTGATGACACTGCACAGTCAACTGAAGAAAACATGCAGAAGTATGAAACTAGTGAGACTAACACAATTACCATTTAGTAATACGCAAATTTCAGATCAAGAGTTCAATTTAAAAGAAGTTCAAGAAAAAAGCAATGACTTCAGTAAAATAATTTCTCTAAGGCAGCATTTGAGTTTCCACTTGAGACTATCCGGACAACTTCCTATACAGTATATTTACAAAAAAACAACCAAAACTTTTCAGCTGAAAGCAATGGTACCTTCCCATAACAACTTTTCTACAGATCTTCAGGCAATACACAACAAAAAGTTTTCTTTATCAACATTAAAAACTTAATCCTGAATAAAACATATGACTCATGTCTCATTTCTTTTACGAAATTAAAAGCTGTTACATGACATTGATTTTATTCTTACCCTTTGAATGAATCTTTCTTTTTGTGTTTTACTGTTTCTTGTACAGAATATGGAAAATGACGCATGAAGTGGTGCTTGAAATCAACAAGGTAATTCATTCGAAGCCACAGCTCCTGTTAAGGAAAAGAGACCATAGATAGAAAACATGGTACTAAGTGAAATACATCAACACAATCATCTTCCAAAATCCATTATTGGAATGAATGAAAAACAGGAACTTCAGCTTCTGTTTCCAAGTTTTTTATATATATTTACTTTTAGATGTACATGTGAAGCCCTGTGCATGAACCTGAAGGTCCACAAAACAAGGGAATAATACGATGATATAAGTTAAGGCTAAGCAACATTTAATGCCAACTGGACCAGTACATTCTCTTATCACATATTAATGTAGATATATGCAATCTTAAACTCAGTCACAGATTTGAATTGAAAGTGCTTTTATATCAATTTATCAGTTCTTAAAATCAGAGTGAAATCTGATTAACTTTCAGTGACTATCCTGAGTTTTCCATTGAGATATATTCCAATACTACTTTCATCTTTCCCTATCATTTATTCACTTGGAGTTGAAAGCCCACAGATAAAACATTTTTTAGTAGAAAGGCCATCCTTACAGAAAAAAGGATTCAATAATTTAAAATAATTTTACTTTGTGAGTTAGCAGATAGTCACCATTCTACAAAGTGTCCAACAGAACTCGTCACTTAAATAGCCCACATTGCTATCAAATTGATGAGGCAGAATAATCTTTTTGATATCCAACTATAGAACAGAGAATAGCCATTAAACAATTTCAAAGATCAATAGCTTTCCACTAAGCATATTCAGAGTGGTTTTCCACAGTGTCTCTAATAACCACTTTGGCTTGTAAGCCCAAGGGCTATTTAATAAGCAAGGCTTCCATTTCCAAACTGAGCCACTTGAATGCATTTTGTCTAAGAGGTAACTATAAAGAAAAAGACAAAATAAACCATTACCTAAAATGAAATATGCTCCACAAAAACCAAATTGTATGAACCTCAGAATTTTTCTACCCTCATCAAACAACCTAAGGTGATACCACAACTGTGTGCACCCAAAGCAGTTTGTATCCTGTCCCAGGAGCATGCTTTATGTGACCAGAATGCAGGCCCTATGGCCAGGGGCAGCAGCTTCACGGTATCCTTAAGGAAAAGCGAGGGGCAGGAGGCTGCCAAGTGCCTGCTTTTTGCCTACCTCCAAGAGGCCCTCTAGGAAAGAGGAACAAGGGGAACAGCATGTTTTGTTCAGACACTCTGAATCTGTCCCTCAGGCTGTGTACACGGGGTAACTTCGGTCTAATATAATGATTCCACAGATGTTTTTGAATAGTCTGTGTGTAGCTTTCTGTTTAGCAAAGGGACCGACGGTCCTATGCACAGGTAAAGCAAAGAGTTGTCAAGACACTCCTTCCAACTACTCTCAAAAGCCAAAAAGGAAATCATGTTCTGTTTCTAATTTGCAAAACCTTTGGAAGAACAGCAAAAGTTGAAACAAACAAACAAAAAGCAATTCATTTAATCAGGGTAAAAGACATAAAATAATTAGGTAGAAAAAAAAAAATCAAGGGTATTTTTCAAAATGCTTCTTCGGGTTTTGATTCCATGACTTATGATCCTACCAATCATGACACAGCAACACAGACTGCACCAAGCAATTACAGGATCTCATACCACCTTACTCTCTTACCTTTCCAAACATTTAGGGTTTGCTCATTTCCACCCACCACTACAAAATTTTTTAACACACAGAAATGAGGAACAAACAACTCCATTCTATGCTTTGTTCAAATTTATATTCTAGAGGTTACCTGGGAGACAAAATGTTCCCCTTCCCCAATACCACTTTCAGTTTCAAAAGCTTTTGTGCTTCAGGCTGTCAAGGAGGATTCCTGGAGACTGTAAGTGAACTCATTGCTCAGTTCAACAGATTCTTTTCTACAGTAAAAGAGACTTAACAAAATCCAAATTTAAATTCTACTCAATGCCTGGGCTTTTTCTCTCTTAATAAAATATTTCCACTACTTCCAATCACCAAATCACTAGTTCCTCACTCATCAAAACAAAATTAATGAACTGTCATCATTATGCCATGGATCATTTCTCCCTTACCATTTTGTATGTTTCGTCATGTCGCTTTGTGAGCTTCCACAACAAATGTATTATGCTAAGCACTTGATGCATAAGCTGCTGAGATTCTGATTCCAAAAGGTTTCCAAGAATGGGAGCTGACTGTGCAGGAGATGCTTCAATCCAGCACTCAATCAGTAATGGAACTATTATCTCAATAAAACCTTTTAAGTTTTCAGCCGAGGACAGGCCTTTTTCTGCACTGTCCAGTACACTTGTCAGAGACCTAAACAACAAGAGCAAAAAAGATAAAAAGATAAAGATCACACCTTTAAAAACAAGATTACAGTAATACCACTTTCCTGCTTTCTCAATACCAGGAAAAACTACTTTTTTAACACGTTCAATGTTTTGCTGTGTGGACTAAAGCGAGTTCAAACCACGTACAACAAACCTGCTCCCAGGTCTCCCTGCAAGTTTGTGGCTTCTGTAACAACTTCTTAGATGTCAGTATTTCTTTCCCCATTGTTATATGTAAAGTCTATTAAGGGAAGAAATATGATTTGCAACATCATATCATCTTCAGTCAACAGGCAGGAATTCACTGTACTCAGCACAACAAAATATAAAAATATCTTTTAGCTTTAAGTGCCTTAAAGCAAAATGACAAAACTGACTACAAGGTATTGTCAAAGGCATGAGATTTATTACTGTCAATAACCATCTCCAGCTATAAAGAAACACAATGGTTTACACAGTAACGGGGTGGGGGGGGGGGAAATTTATGCAAAAATATAACTGGTTCCCACTTGATGTTTAGCTATAATGCTCTGGAAAGCAACTACATGGAAAATTATTAAAATTATCTGATAATGAAGTTAAACCAAAATTATTAAAAAATTAAGATACAGTTAAACAAAAATAACATGTACCAGAAATCAAAAAACCCAAGAACTTTCCCTCTCCCCCCGCCTTAAAACACACTTTCTTTGTGTCTCCAAAGGGATTATCAACAGATACAACCAAATCCTCCTCCTGCATAAATTCAGGCAACTTGTATCCATTTTAAAAAGAAGATTCTTGAAAGAAACCCCTGAATAAATCCTGCTAATTGTAAGCAATACAGAACCATTAAAAAAATAAAAGCGACAGTAATTTCAACTTATGATTTCTGAAATTGGTTTTTATGGTGATTTTTTTCTAATTCAGAGCAGGGAATTCCCATCATAACATACACAAAATTGGTACAGCAAACCTCATGGTAAACTCCTTTCTATTTCAGCATTCTCCAAGTGATTTCTCTTTACATACAAACTCAAAATAGGATCTGAAAAACTATTTGCTTTCCTTCCACAGACATGCTGGGAAGTTCTGTTTACAAGTGAAGCACTTTTCCGAAGTCATCCTGACATTTTTAAATTATCCAGTTAGTTATGTCCTTCTATGAAGTTACATTTCATGTTGTTGCAATTATCTGCAAAATGTATATAAGAGAAAACTTTATGCAGTCATTTCTCTCTGGTTGAAATATGTATCTCAAGTGACTAAAACAAACAAAAAATTCTATGGGTATTAAAAAACTGTAAAACTGAAGAAAGAATAAAAATAAAGTGTGAAACAAACACAAGCTCCATTTCAATGAAGGCAAGATGGGAGAGAAAATTTAAATCTCCACAAAATAAAATGGGCAAGTAGAAACATAACTGGTCATAAGAAAGAAAAAATAATCTTTAGTATTTAAGTAACTATCAGATATCTTAAATTTTATCAAGCTTAGCATTAACTGCAGCAACCAACATATCCAGTAAATTTAATTTGGTTTACCTGTTCCTTTTCTGTTGCTTTATGCCCCTTCTGTGCTGCAGACACTGCAATAGACAGCAGTTTCTTACAGACTATGAAGAGTTTAGGGTGAATGCTTCTATCTTAAGACTTTTTAACTCTCAGTCATTGCAAGACACAGTAGACCAATCCTATCTTCCAATTATAAACCCAATGAATTCTAAAGCATCACTGGACAAGCCAAGACTGATACCAAGACTATGATCTCATTGAAAAAGTGAGGCTGTCCTGTAAATGCTATGCCATGACAGGATTATACACTCACTGAGAGTTTGAAATGTCAGTAACTGGCTGAAATAGCAGTCTTTAGCAGTTTCTCCAAAAAGAATACCTGATGTTACTGTAGAACTCTGGAATTCAAGTACTCTATTCCTGGAACACAAAAATCTCCCCATTGAAGAGTGAACAGTGCCTGAAACCTATGAAGTTGACAACACACACCTGAAGTTTCCTACAGAAGTGTAGGAACACACACATGCAGGTGTTTCAGTACTTTTCTGAACCAAGGAATGGAAAAAGGAAGAATTCATGCCAAAAGGGATACTCCCTCCCAGCTGCTCAAAGCATTTGGGTAAGAATACTCAGTAAAGCTTTCATGAACCCTTGAGCAAAAAGCCCCTGTCTCTCAAGATAAGACTACATCACACACTCAAGGTTACCATGAAAGTGGTTAACAAAATCTAAAAGCCAGTAACAGATGATGACAAAGTCTTACATAATCTGTCCAGTGTTTATTTGATTAGTACAATATCATTAGAAATACAGGTTCACTGGAACTGGGAAGGCTTGACGTCAATTACTCTTTGTGTCATGTATCTGTTGTCACTGTTTAATGATAAGGTGGCTCTTGGAAACACTACAAACCCTAACACCCTCCAAGCTGTATGAAATACTACTGAGGGGAGCTGCAAGGTATTTATGTACCCCTTAAACTGCCATTTTACTTTAAAATGCCAGTATTTTTATAAAGCAGGACCAAACAAAGGAAAAACGTGTAAAAATATCTGTCATTTGACAGTAAGAAGACCATAGAAATTCAGAAAGTGTAAAAGAAACAGAAAATAAAGAAACAACTTGTTCCTTAAAAGAGGAAAAGTCATTGGAAGTTGTACGTTTTTATGGCTTGCACTCTAAGCCAGGTTACTGTCCTCCTTTTCCATGTGTACTGGCAATTGTAGCGAACAGGACACCAAGTGAACTGCATTTTCCACTTCTATCTGATGCACCCCATACACGTATTCATGGACTATGCTTCATCTTCCATTCTGGTCTCTCAAGTCTTCTTTGCTTTTCTCTGCAGCTTCATTTTGTCCTTTCTCAGCAGAGTCTGCAGGTCAACTGTTTCTCTTCAGTACCACTTCCAACACAAGAATTTGTGAGAGCTTTCCATTCTTCCACATCTGAAATGAGTTTGATGCAAAAAACAGCACAGTCAGCACATAATGTAGAGGATACATTCTAAAAATCTTCTAACTCACTGCAATCTTTAATTTATACACAGTAAGAAGATCTAGCACACACCACAAGATAATTCTAAGACTTGCATTATTGACTCTTCCAGCATCTGAAGCTCGGACTCTATCCTTTTTACTAAACTTGAATACTGCAAACTGATTCTGAAAATCTCTTTCCATAATCATGAGATTATCAATAAGGTGTCACCCCTACCCAATGCACTTGCAAGACTACAAAGATACAGAAACTTTAAAAATTTAGCATGCTACTATGGTGTTTGGAAGCCTACTTTCTAAAGAACAAAGTTAAACTTACTTGCAGTATCAGTGGTGAGGCCATCAATACACACACAACACTGCAAATAGTTACTCATGATTTGGTCAACTCATGAACTATAGCAAGGACTTGATTATTTGTGACTTCTTTAAACACACACACAGTCTCAGTATTGCAACTCTTATTAGAACTAATTTCTTTCCTTACAGCAGTGGCCACAGCAGAGGCCTGGGAATACCCATAAAAAGCCCCAACTGGGACTGTACAGAATTAAACACCTTTATATTATTGGAAAATATTTCAGTGGCAAATACAAAAACCACCACAGCAACTTTTCACCATTGGAATTTCACACATAACCACTAAAACAAGCTGTACTGTCCCTTCGTGAAAAACCAATATACCAAAACCGCACACAAATGTAATAAAACAACATTTTAGTACCTTCTGCAGATGATCCTCCTCTTTTCTCTTCTTCTGTTCTGCAGCCATCCACTCGCTTTGCCAATCTCGCCTTGGATTCCAGCCATGTTTCCTTCTATTCTTCTGACTCTTCCCCATGCTTGCAAACTTCTTTTTGAAAGTATTTATAACCAGAAGTGGATCATGACGTTTCACCAAAATCTGGTGCCTCAGAAAAGCGGAATCCAGTTCAGATGACACCAGATGTAAAGTTTATTTTCCTAAACCTTGGATACAATGCTGTTACAGGGCACAGTATATCACAGTATATCACACACTGCATATTACTCAGGGCACAATACAAGAACCCTCTAATACACAGTGGTCCACAACTGTGTGCTTCTGACTGCAAAGGTGAAGTCAACAGACCATTTTGGGCTCAACACTGAACCTTACCTGTGGCTCAAGTGGGCTTCACCAGTCTAGTTTCCAGATAAAATTTCACCTGCAGCAGATATTGTTGGTCATGGCTAAACACCAATGCTACCAATCACTTCTATGAGAATAAGCTGCACATTTTACTTAGCTTAATATGTTGCCTGTACCTACCACAACTAATGCTACCTACAGAGAGGAAGCCTAGGAAAACAGTAACAGGTGGTCTTGTCTGTCTCTCCACAGAGATGGAAAACAGCTGCTAATTCAGGCCAACACCTGTGGTATTCAAAGAGAACACCTCTTCTTCTGCACTTCATTTATTCAAAGATAGCATGGACATAGCAATGGATTAGGCAGTAGGTTTTATATCCTTTTTTGCCACTGACCTCCTAGATGAATTTGGTGCAACCTCTTGTTCAGTCTTCTCCAGCAGTCAAACAAGGATTGTGGTTTCTATTCAAACCACCTTGGTATGTACAGGTATGTAACAGCTAAAGCGCTTCCATTTTTCAAGTTATCATTCCACATGTCCTACCAACAGGTATGTAACATCTATAGCAATGCATTACATGAGGATGCCAAGGTTTAAAAAGCACCATTAAGTGGGGTGGGAGGTACCTCTCTAGCAGGTGAATCAGAAAGGAAGAAGAGAAATAAAAGCAACTGTTTATTTCTCCCTTAACTTCAGCTCACATCTGTTTAGAGTAGTACTAAAACACACAGGAACCTTTCTGTGACTAAGCACACTACACTTTCTTCCATATTCATCAGCATGTCTCAGACGAGACATCTTTTATCCACAGTGAAGATACAAACCCGTGATGTGATTAAAAATATCTAGACTTGGAAATTCAGCAGAACTTCATACCACCAGACACTTCTTACCATGCTGTACTTTTTAAAAGGAGCTGTTTTCAAAGAAATAGACTTCTAATCTTGTGATAGACTCTTGAAGGTAAAAGCACAAAACATCAGTAAAATTCATTATCACAAACAAGCTTACATTTAATTTGAAGAAATTTGCCTGCTTGCCCCTAGTCCTGTCTGACATCCTGCAAAAACCTGCAAGTTGTCAGTTTTCATTGCAAAAACACCCTAATAGAGTTGGTCATCCAAAATTGTTATGAATAGCATAAAATAAAGTTTATATAACAGGAAAGTTCATGATAGACACATAGCACAGTTATCTGCTAAGTACTTACATATTTTCAAGCCTGTGCAGTAAGACTGCACATTACATTAAGTGTCCTGAGACACGGCTAAGGGACAATCCCACAACAAAAAATTAAACTGTGATCATGCCGCTGACATTAATTCCCAAATTAGCTAACATTTTCTCACCTCAGTCTAAATGATGAGTTGATCTTTGGTCGTAAGCCACCATTTTCAAACAGTTGTATATGTTGCTGATTATTTGCATGGAGCTTCCAACTTATACATATTGGGTTCCTCAAAGAATGAGGGTTGTCCTTTTGCTCTTGAAGCCCTTCATCCTCTGTGTCACTGGATCCATCTACCACTGCTTGGAGAAACTTTTTGAGCCTGGTAAGTACATTCAACCTCCACTGCTGAGAAGTTACTCTGCGATTTGGGTTAACTGAGAGCATCCAGGAAAGTTTATCCCTGCTTTTCAGTCTTTTTGAAAGTTGCTGGTGAGAAATAAGCTCTACAAAATTCTTCAACAATATAACGCTGCGGTCTGTAAGAAGAGCTGGGTATGCTTCCAATAAAACGTCCAAGACTTTCAATGAATCTTCCTGAATTCCCTCACTGATATGAGTCATGGCACTAGAGAGATGGGCACTTACCAAAGGAAAAAATGGAGCAATCTGTTCCGCTCTTATTTTTGAAGCCAAGAACTGCAGCAGGTGAACAGCTGCTCTTCTGACACCAGAATCTTTGTCTGTAAACACAGCAGCCACCTCACTTATTATGTTTGAAAGGTGTGCATCAACTAACACTGGGTACTGAGACAGGAGCTCTTTGAGTCCAAGAAGTGCATTATGCTTAACCCCAGGACTATAGTGATGCATCTGTGAAAGCAGGTCCTAAAAGGAAACAAACATATGTACTTGCTATCATTATTATTTGAAGCTCTTCGAACTTCCCCCATCTATTTCAAGCTTATTTTTCTTAAACACTCATTAAATACAGAATCTACTCTTACGATGTGCTTCTGTTTGTAACAGCAAAATATCTTCAGAACAAACACAGCAATAGTTTAGAGCACAACAATGAACAAATCATCAGAATTCAATTACAGGAAAAACAAGATACTATGACTTGTCCTTCAGGTCATTAGATACTCCACATTCTAAAGTTTATGCACAACCCTCCTGACCCAACAGAGAAATGACCAAAACTGAGTCCTCTCACTCTTGTTCTCAAAAGTAGAAATACAAAATCTCAGCCTCAACAGCTTTCTTCAGTTTAAGCAGAGAGCTGCAAGAGACAGAAGACAACACAAAGGAAGGAAAACCCCTTAAAGAAATACAAGATTCTTTAAAAACATCATTTCAGGAAATCTGCTTCTTAAAATCTTGTCTTAAGCTATGATCCAAGACTTTCAAAAAATGGAATGTTAATCACTGATACTTAAATCAATGTGCAATTGGTTTTTCATACTGATGAAAACCTTCCCCTTGGGTTACACACTGACCCAGCAAACCGAGTCATTAAATTCGTGGGTCAATTATTGACAAGGACTGTATTCAGATACCCTGCTGGAGTTTTTTTTAAATATTTTTTCCTAAACTCTGGTAAACACAGTAAACCCAGATGAATGACAAGTGATGTTCTGTAATTTCAGAATGCAGTGTCACACTATACCTTTATGTTAAGTTTCCTATTTTGCGTAGGAAGCACTCCATCTTCTTTAAGCTGCTCAGGAATTTGTATGGCCTTTGTTTTGAAGGTAGTATCAGTTGCATTCTCTAGTTTAGGCTTTTTTTTCCCAACTTTAAATTTCACTTTCTGGAAATCTTCCTGATGTTTCCTTTTTTTAGTCATTCTGATTCTCTGCAAAAAGATATTCAAAGTTTTAATTTCATTAAATACACAACAAAAAAAATGTTTCCACCAAAGAGCAGCAACTTCCTAACAAAGGCTACTATTTTTATTCTTTTTCTCTATGCACAAACCCGTATCCACTCTCGAGGCCAGATGCTAGACTAAACAGTCATGCAGACTGATTCTGTGCAGCTGTTCTAGCGTCCAGAAAACATTCTGCTTGTTCCTCTGGCTGTCTTTGCTTTGAGAACGGTTTTACTGAAAAAAAAGCACCAGAATACCTGCACCTGACACTGCTTTATCAGATTTGTTAGTTTTGTTTTAAAAAGTTCCTGCCAACAAAGCAGCTTTTTACACAACTGAGCCTTGTCAGGCCATGGAGCTCAGGGAGCTGCTTCATTTCATTTGTATGTTGCTCACCAAGTCCATCACTAACGGTGCACAGACTGCACAGGGACAATCACAGCTTTAATCAAGCCTTCACCTACAACAGCAGCACACAAGAAACTTAAGGAAATCTCCACTACACGCTGAAAAATACAGTCTGTGCATTTAAAAATGGTAACTATGGGGCAGGGGGTGAAGGAAGAGGCTAAATGGGCACACATAAAGAGTAAGTAGAGACTGAAAAACAAAGTCATGTTTAATAAGGCATAAGAAATAAGTTAGCATCAGTCACTATACTTACAAGCTGTAGACATACCAGAATAGAGGTACAATAACCAAAGCAAATTAAAACTCACACAAGTTTCTAAATGTCTTTTTGGCTTTATCTCCCTGGATATTGAAGTGCTCTTACTTCTGCCAGGTTAAAAAACCCCTCCATCAACACACCAAAAATCCCCAACAAACAGTACATCACGGGATCCCTTATTAAACCTTCTGAAATAAAAACCCCAAAACCCTACAAAAAACACTCCAAACCAAACCCCCAACAATACAGCTGACCAAACTCCAGAAATGTCTAAATTACATATGCAGACAATTATTCTTTTTTCATGGATGTGATCATCATTCCCTCCAGAATTCTAGAAAACAGAATTCTACAGCCCATTTCCCAATGGACTTCAAGCTGAAATTTGTGCTGTACTTGAGTATTTCATACGTACGTCATCAAGATAATAATTCAACGTTTTAAATAAAACTGTCATTTTCTGTTCTTTGAAAACAATATAAACAACTGATTACACAAACACTTGACTGCAACTGAATTTCTGCTTTTCACATGCTCGCTTAAAAGGCTATATGAAAGACCACTTTAATTGAAGTATGAATGTAGCATAAGTAACATATCAACTCAAGAGGCTTTTAAAACACTTGGGGTTTGGTGCCAAAAAAAGGTCCTTTAGTGTCCAAGTATAACAACCATGGGCTTATGAGCTTTAGATTTTTACCACATGCAACTTTCAGAAAAGAACTACAACATGTTTTACCACTTCATATATAGAAATGGCTAGAAGCTTATGACCTAAAGCTTTTTCCTGCTTACAAGGCTTGCTTTAATGGACACATGTGGGAAGCCTCACTCTATACGATGAAACATTTGGCTCCCAATTAGCATCAATACCTTCACAGTACAGGTGTGCACACTCCTGAACAAAATCAGTTAAGTCTTTTAAAGGATGAGGCTTATAAAATATCCTTTCTCTTACTAAAACAAAGCAGCAAGTTTACCTTGCAGTACACATTCTGGAAATAATTTATTGGTAATCTAAGCCCGTCCATTTACAATGCATAGGTAACATGCTAAATCAAGATATGAAAGTTACAAAACATAAGCTCCAGAAACACCACATGTCTGTGTAATAAGACATCTGGTAAAACTGTTTACAGATGATAAAATTACCTAACTATTTTAATTGAACCTTTTACTGAAAAAACTGTTGCTTTTTACTTCAGCTGTATCTCACAAGGAGAGACTGTGGGAGCTGGACCTGTTTAGTCTGAAGACTGAACAGGGAACTCAATAATGAACACAAATATCTCCAAGGCAGATGCCAAGAGGATGGTTCCAGGCTCTTTTCAGTGCTGCCCAGTGACAGGATGAGGAGCAATGGCCATAAACTAAACTACAAGAAGCTTCACCGCATCATGAGGAAGAACTTTACACTGAGGGTGGCAGAGCACTGAAACAGGCTGTCCAGGGAGGTTGTGAAGTCTCCCTCTCTGGAGGTATTCCAAACCCACCTGGACATGTTCCTCTGTAACCTGCTCTGGGTGACCCTGCTTTGGAAAAGGGGCTGTACAAGATGATCTCCACACATCCCTTCCAACTCTAACTGATCTGTGGTTGTGTGTATCTTCACTTGGCTCTCCTCCAGCAGGACTGAGCTAAGTGCACTGAACAGTTTATGCACTAACATGGTTTTTACAACCCAAATCATTAAAACAACCTCAAATTGATGCAAGCTTCCTTTAACATAAAGCTGCACGCCACGCTTTTTAGAAGCCACTTGAGGTGTCACTCAGTCACCCAGGGAAACAGAGAACCAAAAGGAGCAACCGTTTCACCTGTAACTTCACTGCAGTGAAGGGCCTGGAGAAAAGGCAGCTCAGGGGTGACCCTACTGTCCTCACAGTTACCTGAAAGGAGGGTGCCAGGTGGGGGTTGGCCTCTTCTCCCAGGCAAACAGTGACTTCACATGAGGCTTAAGGTGTGCCAGGGGGAGTTTAGGTTGGACATTTGGAGAAATTTCTCCACAGAAGGGGTGATTAGACATTGCAATGGGCTGCCCAGGGAGATGCTGGAGTCACTGTTCCTGGAGTTTAAGGAAGGACTGGACGTGGCACTCAGTGCCATGCTCTAGTTCAGTTACAGGTTGCACTGGATGGTCTCAGAGGTCTCTTCCAACCTAACTGATTCTGTAATTACTTCCTCGCAGCTCTGAGGCCGTATCCTCGGGGAACCTCGCTACCTTGCTCAAGCCGTCTGGGAAATCCGGAGAAACCCGCGGGCAAGGCACACGCCCTGACTAACTCGTCTGCCCTGGCAGGGCTCTCCCCGCGGGCTCTCCCAGTGCCTGTCCCGGCGCAGCCATCGGTACTCACGGGCGCTCAGGTCACTCCGCGCGGCTCCCGCGCATCCCCCGCGCCGGGGCCGCTCCGCCCGCCGGACCCGAGCGCCGGCAGCTCCCGCGGGTCTAGGCCGGCACGCAGCGCTCCTCGCCGTCCCGGGACATCCTCCGGCTTCTTCCCCGAGCGCCGCTCCCCTCCGCGCCCCTTCGGCCGCTCTGCAGGCGTTCAAATAAAGGCGCGTCAGTGCCCGCTCGGCGCCGGGGACGCCGCAGGTTGGGCTGCCGGGAACGGCCGGGGCTGCGCGGGGGAAGGCGAGGCGGGAGCCGGGGGGAAACCGCCGTGTGAGGTGGGGCGGGGGCGGCGGCACGGATGCCGCCGGTTTTCCCGGGAGCGGCACCCAGCCCGCGGCCGCCGCGCCCGCCTTTCCCCGGCACCGGGATGCGCGGAGAGGCGAGGAGAGGGCAGGGAAGGGAGGGTGTGCGGCAGGCAGGCACAAAAGGCGGGCGGCCCTTGGCGCAGAGGCCGGGCGAGCGCGGCGGCCCCTCGGCAGGGCCGGGCCGGGCAGTTCCCCCGCCGGGACCGGGCGCGTCTGCTCTCACCCCTCCGCCCTGACCCCTCCGCCCCGACCTCCCCGCTCCTTCCCGCCCCGCCGGGCCCCGCGCGCCCCACGCACGCTCACCGGCCACGCGCGCGCCCGCGCCGGCCCCGCTTCCGCCCCCGCTGAGCGCCGCGGCCGGAAGCGGCCGCCCA
>JAWWEV010000083.1:89706081-89731640 GCA_035583235.1 Hafferia zeledoni | reverse complement strand
CAAGGTGTGGCCTCACCAACGCAGAGTACAGGGGAAGGATCACTTCCCTGGTCCTGCTGGCCACGCTATTTTTGATGTGGGCCAGGATCCCATTGGCCTTCTTGGCCACCTGGGTACACTGTTGGCTCATGTTCAGTCTCCTGTCAACCCAAACCCCCAGGTCCCTTTCTGCCTGGCTGCTCAAGGCAGGGATTGTGCTTGCCCCTCACTGGTGAAAAAACACTTGTTTTTCCAAGAATTTCATTGCCAAAGAAAAATGCATCTTCAACTTCCAGAACTCACAAAGGTCATTTCAGTTAGTTTGTCTGGGCCTGCCATCTCTTCTTACATTGGGTCTCTCACAGATCACCTTCAAGCAGTGTGCTCAAGGTGAACTGAACTGGAGAAAAGTAAAGGTAGACCTTCTATTAAAAGTATCAGAAGATGGCTCATGTTTTGGTGTTCAGCAATCCAACACCCTGTTCATCCATATCTGCTGCCATTGTCATGTCTACAAATCATCAGTGCACAAGTAGTCCAGGCTGACCACAGTAAAATTGTGCTGGAGGTTATTGAGGCTTCCAAAGCAAGCATTGTTTCCCCTTGCAGAAGTAACTGCCTGCTCTGTCTTTTTCTGTGTATGCACTCCAAAACTTCAGTAGTTATGCAGTTGTGCATCAGTGGATGATGAAAAGCTTTATTTCTTTTTTTTAATTATTTTTGTGTCACAGAGAATCTATAATCAGTCTGAAAAGAAAATACTTGAAAATTGAAATGGAAGACGCATTGTCAATCAGTCATGCAAACATGGATGCAACTTTAGACATCATTGCCAAAGAAGGATGCTCTAGCCTGCTAGATGAAGTCTTCATGGATTTAGAGGTTAGCACTTTTTTCCTCAAAACCCCCATAAGTATTATTTTAAAAGAAAAGTAATTCAGGGAGGAAGTTGTGGAGCCTTTCTTTGCTAAACATGAAAGATACATGATGTGCTAGCAAAATGTCAGTAATCGTCAGTATCATTCTTCCCTGGTATAGTTTGCATGTAACATACTGAAAAATTGCTTAATTATGTTTCACAGGATGACTTCAGGCAGGTGCTTTATATGCAGTTAATATTTTATAGGAGATTGTACTTAGTCTTATGTTGTTGAGTTTTTAGATTTGGGAAAGCACTACTGATCCTAAGTTGTCATCACAGGTAGAGTTCACCTGTATCTAGAGGTCCTCCCTTTCTGGCTGATAGATTTCCATGTTTAGAAATTCTGGCTTCTTGTATAGAATCCATCAGGAAAAAAAATATTACTAAAATAAAATTGGGAGTATGGGGAGAGAGAGACAGTGAAATTAGAGAAGTGGTTGGGGCAAAGAAAGATGCTCTGGGACTCCTTAGATCTTTAATAAAATTTTGAACTAATGTAAACACCTTGAATGGTTAACATGAGGAAAGATGTAAGTGCAGTGTAGCTGAGAAATATATGACAGTTAAAATTGTCTTCCGTTTTTTAGTAACTGCACTGATACAATGAAACTGTCAAAACTTCGACCTGATCTTTTGTTTGTTACCTTCTCAGCCACACCTCAGTGAGCTGATGACGAAGAAGTGGTTGATGGGGTCTAATGCAGTGGGGACTATCTGTGTCACTGTAGAGGATTATTTCAATGACTTTGCAAAAATAAAAAAGCCTTATAAAAAGGTAGGTGCAAAATATTCTACGATACTTCGCTTACATACTCTGAACATCATGTTGATTGGGAATTTCTGAACACTAAATGTGAGGGGAGACCTCACTGCAGTTACAACTTCCTTGTGAAGGGCAGAGGAGGGGCAGGCACCGATCTCTTCTCTGTGGTCAACAGTAACAGGACCTGAGGGGATGGCCTGAAGTTGTGTCGGGGAGGTTTAGGCTGGATATCAGGAAAAGGTTCCTCACCCAGAGGTGGTTGGGCACTGAACAGGCTCTCCAGAAGGGGTCACAGCACCGACCCTGACAGAGCTCAAGCAGCGTTTGGACAGTGCTCTGGGGCACAGGGTGGGACTCTTGGGGATGGTCCTGTGCAGGGCTAATAAAGTAAATAAAAAATAAACGGCAGAGGAACTGGACTTCACACAACAAACTTAGGAAGTTCATAGTGAAGACAATTTATTACACATAGCACACAGTTTATATATGGTTAGAACTACAGCTTATTAGCTAAAAAGAGTTACACAACACCACGCTAGAAACTTCAATTGGTTAGAAACCCGTATCTCACAAGTCCCATGGTTTTGGAGAACTTATCGAAAATGTTTTTCAGAACCTCTCCGGTGTGCTGTGAGAAACCTGAGGAGCTCCCATGAGAAACCTCTCGGGAGTAGCTAACTCCTCCAAGCAGCTGTGACTTGTTTATTCTGAGCTGCCTTCAGTCTCACAGGGTCTTACATAGATCTGAATTGCTCAATTTTGATTTTACTGTAACTACAGGCTAAGGATTGGACTCAGTGATCCTTGTGGGTCCTTCCAGCTCAGAAAATTCTCTGATTCCATGATTTTGGGAAGATGTATTTCCTTCCCACGCAGTGGGGCACTCTCCAGCCGGCGACCAGGGAGTAACAACCAGTACTGAGATAAGGGCAGGCAGGTCCTGGGAGGAGCAGTGTGGGAGCTGCGGGTGTTCAGCCCGGAGGAGGCTCAGGGAGGAACTCACCGCTCTCTGCAACTACCTGAAAGGAGGTTGTAGCCAGCTGGGGGTCGGTCTCTTCTCCCAGTCAACCAGTGACGGGACAAGAGGAAGGACAGAGTCTTAAGCTGTGCCACAGAAGGTTTAGGTTAGAGGTAGGAGGAATTCCTTTACAGAAAGGCTGATTAGACATTGCAATGAACTGCCCAGAGAGGTGGTGGAGTCAATGTCCCTGGAGTTAAGGAAAGGCTGGACGTGGCACTCGGTGCTGTTGTCTGGCTGACAGGGTGGTGTTCAGTCATAGGTTGGACTCCATGATCTCAGAGGTCTCTTCCAACCTCATCGATTCTGTGACTCTTTCGCTGAAGGCATGGCAGAGCCAGCATTAGCACTTAAGGCTTGACACATAAACCACCAGGCACTCTACGCACTTTTGTACACTCCGATGAAGTTTGCTGCTCCAAAGGGATAACGAATTCCTAAGTTAGAAAGAGTGCACAACCCCAGGAGACCCAGGAAGCAACACAAGAGAGGGATGTTTCCAAAGCTGCCCGAGCAGAGACAGTCACAACTCACACCTGACAGGAACTCTACAGTTGCATGCTTTGAACTTTTCCTTTCCTGTCAACTGACCTGTGAACACTCCTCTCCTTTCCCCTTTATGCCTTCTGTGAGGAGTACGAGTTCTGCACTTTTGCACTTCCTCAAAGCTTTCCAGTTTCTAATTAAAATGTATAAAACCAAGGTAAAGCTTACAGAAAAATTAATTTACTCTTGGTTACATTTTTCTTGCTATTGCCTTTTAACTCTATTAATTCTCCTGTTACTCCAGATGTCTGCCTTGTTGTTACTATGAGAAACCAAAACGTATAATGTAAAATATAGTCAACAGCATTGCTTAAGCATCATCACTAAAGGTAATGCCTTTTTTCCTTACTTTACAATACTGGCACAAGGAAAACATTAAAATCTATTTTCCATTAGTATAAGAATATACAAAGCCATCACAAAACAGGCAGACACAGAACAAAATAATACAATGCTTTTTCAGCCTCTTGTATAAGGAAAAAAAGCGGGGGAAAAAAAGGAAAGTAATTCTACAACTGCATGGATTATGTTGGACTGTGTTCTCTGAAAACATTTCCAGAAGTAAACCCTTGCTGAATCTTACATAGTTCAGGTTTCTCAGCTGTCTCTGAGAAGTACAGCAGCACCCTGCAACACACCATGCAACCCATATATCACTGTGCTACAGATTCAGGGGTCTTTTTCACCATGCTCGTCGTGCACCCAAGAGAAATAACACCTCAATTCCAAGTTATTTCAACTTAATTTTAACTTTATTTTCACTAGGAATGATTCCACAGTAAGAGAAAAAAAGCTGTCCCAGAGATGGCCACTTACAACAGCTGAACGTTCCAATTTTATTATTTTAATTCATAGAATGTTCTGCACTTTGAAAAAAAACAAAGAAGAGGTTTCTATTTTTATTTTCAGAATTCAGAATTTTTACTGATCAAGTTCACCTTCATTAAGCAGGTATTAACACTGTCCCTAGATATAGAGAGTAAATGAACTGTAAGAACTCTGGTTCCATCTCTGCTTCTGACAAGAACAGATTTAGTTGCATTCCAAAAATTCTTCACAGTTTCTTTAAAACAGTGTTTTGTGTTTTAATTTCTTTGTCAGTGAACAGTTTTCCTTCCTGTGTCTGTTCATAGAATAAAACTAATAAATTTTGTTGCTGCTTTCTTTGTTACCTTAGTTGCATTGCATCTTGCATTCCATGCCATAAAGATGTGAAACCATCAGGATGAGGATTCTCAGTTCCATCCAGACCTCCAAAAAACTGTAAGTTAACATTAAAAGGTTCATTTACCATCTGGCCCCACCATGTCTATATTATACCAGCATTTGGCTGCAAAGCTGAAGAGCTTTAATTAGAACCACTGAATGCTACCCAACATCACAAGCAGGAAGCAAATTTTAATTACACAATTTAGGTTGAGAAAAATATTTTTTCCAAAGCACACTACTTTACAACCATCCAAAACTTTTTTTCACCACTCTATAAAAAGTAGAAGTCATTAACGTATTGACCTTTACATTCAGTCAAAATCACTAGTACTTTATTTGGAAAAAAGCTCATGTTAGAAGAGTCTGAAGGACAGTATAAGCCAGCTTTCATTTCATTCTCATACTGGTGGTATAAGAGAAGACAAAAGATACTTTTGCTACCACATCAGTGCCTCTGGTTTAACCAATCTAGTTAGATCTCTTGGGACATATGCCTAAATTTGCAAGCATAGCCAACTTCTACTGACTTTGTTAAAACTTCCAGGCTTTATCTAGGCTGCTTAAATTTGCTATAATCCAGGCACTTCTCAACTTGGAACTAGACTGACAGCACTGACTTTTTATTATTATTTTTAATCTTTATTTTAAAAAAATGTGGAGACCTATTAATAACCCTTATAGCGGAGAGGGGTTTTGATTACAAAAGATTTTGAGGCCCAGCAGCCACAGGGAATAACTTCCAAGCATTTGTTGTAGGATGAATTTGTACGGCTGACTGCAGTAGTTCATTCTACTGATAACTTTTTAAGAAAGAATCAATAATAAGAACAGATCAGACTGTCAAGGTACTTAATATATTTAATGGTATTTAAAAACACAAGTTACCTGTTTTTAAAGTATGTTTCACATGGAAAGAAAGAACATGAGCTTTACAACCTTTTCATAATATAGAAATTTCAGCCAGATGGAGAAATGAATAACAAGAATCTCAAAACCAAGTTATTAATTTAATCAACACTGTACGAAACCTAAACATAACAAAATCAACTCTGTTGAGCTCGTATTAAGTAAAACAACAAACTTACAGAAAGTAAGCATTGCTGTATTAAGCACCATGTCAGTGTGTGCTGCCATTGCGTGGTCTCCTCAAAGTTCCACTTTCAGCCAGGATCCTTATAACATTCGGAATATCAATTCCTTAGTTAAAGGCAAAAAAACAAATAAAACCAGAAAGTAAGCAATTTTATCATAAAATTTTAAAACACAATTTATACTGAAACATTTAATGCCGAGGTGAGTTTGGATCTTTCCTTATTAAATGAAGAATACCATAACTGTTAGCAATCAGAATGTGCCTGGAAACTGTAACAGTCTATTGCTGTGAATTGCTATACTGGTTCAGGTAAAGCCTGTCTTGTCCCTCTGCCCCAAATTTGAAAGATCTGCAGCTGATAATCAGGAAACCACAACTTGATTTTATCACTACAACAATAAGTTAGTGTCCTTGTCTGAACACAAGCAAGAAGGCCACGTTGCTTTGATGAAACTAATGCCCATGATTTCAGGAGGCTGAGGGGAGAAGTAGAAGAAAGATGGGGATGTTTAAGTGGCACTAATAAACATTCAGCGCACATAACCAAACGCTAAGGGAAGAATAAAAGCAGGGCAAGTGTGCCTGAGGCTTGGTGGGGCGTGGGAATCCCTGTTCTCCTCATCTCAGCTCATCTTCCGCTCAGGAAACTTTCTGAGGAAAGTCTGATGTGGTAAACTTTGCAGTTGTGCTCTGCCAAAGTTACCCAGCCTGGGCCAGGGGGCAGAAACAAGGAAACATGTAACATTTTTATATCCACAGTATCCTTTTGCTGGAGTGCCCACCCACCTACTACTGCAATAAGAACCATCTCTTTTTGTCTATTCTGGACTCCCACACTACTCCAAGTTTATATAGGAAAGAACAGAATCCTGTAAGGATAAAGTTTTTGAGTTAGAAAGAGTTTTGGAGCTGCAAACAGATTCTAAGGCCTACTAGCTGATAATTAGTTCTGTGAGAAATACTAGCAAGCTAGCAAAAACAAAAATGAGATAAGGAAGTTTTAGAACAAGCTGCCTATGAGAAAGGAATGTTGAAAAGATAAGTTTCTTACAGTAAAGAGAACATCTGTGCAGAAAGTAATATCCAATTAGAAGCTGTAATGGAGTTTATAGACACCGTGATACAACATACAGAACTTAGCTATGGGTGGGATTTTACAATACATATTGTGTAATTTGAAGTTAGAGTTAGCATTTACCTTTACCTATTTTTTCCTTTTTCCTTTCTTCATGGAGTGATTTAATAAACTATCTTGTGTGTGACACCTGTGAACTGTGCCCTCTTTGGTTTTTTGGCCACCACGACCTACTGCGTACTGCTACAGAATCCTGTCTGTCATCTCTAGCCACTCATGATTTTACAAATCTGTTGGAATATCTTAGTCATCTCCTTTCCAGGCCAAAAAGAGTCTTAGCTCTCTATTGCATCTACTTGTATGGAAGATAGTCCCATATTTTATTGCTGTCTCTAAACCTTTTGCAGCAGCAAAGTCCTTTATCTGAAATAAGGGAAACCCTTTACTCTGCATCAGATACAGGCAAAGCATGAGTTTACACAACAGCAAAACTACTTCTCCCATCTTTATTTTCATTCCTTCCTTAATTCCCTGTATTCAACATATTCTGACTGACAAGTTGGTACTTTCAAAGATCTGATGAGGAGCTTTTGACTTTTTTCAGGTCAACCTACACTATTGTGTGGCCAGAACAGTGTTGATACCATACCCCTGCTTTGACTATTGCAAAGGGTACTTCTACAACATCAAGGCTTTCTCTTTTTCCATCTCTGCACTTCTCCAGTGATTTGTCTGGGAATTGGAAAAAGGTTGGTAAGGGGACAGCTGGGACATCTGACCCAAACTGGCCAAAGGGATTCTATGCATCATACCCAGCAACAAAACCTGGGGAGGCAAGAGGGTTGGCTTGGCCCCCATGGTGGCTGTTGGTCAGACACTGGCTGGGCATCAGTGTGCTTGTGGGAAGTGCTGACTTACTGTCTTTGCATCACTTGTTTCCTATGACATCTTCCCTTTCTTAAACTGTTATCATAACTGTTATCATGACCTATGAGTTTTCTCACTCTTGTTCCTCCTGGTCTCTTCCCTGCCCAGCTGCAGAGGAGTGATGGGGGAGACTGAGCAATCAGCTCTGTTCAACACACAAAAAACACCCTTAAAAATAAACAAATCTACAAGAGAGAACCACGTTTGCTACCTACAAATTCTCAGGTTACTAAGGAAGCTTTATGGGAGAAGTCATTATCACCAGTATCTTAACCATTTTGATCTGGAGGAGAAGAGTTCTAGCAGTTTACTGTTCCAAAACTTCCATTCCAAACAGGAACTGTGCTGAGTTGTGTGCACACACATGCCCTGTGAGCAGTTATGGCACGAACTGCAGTCTCTCCACTTCCTTCCACAGTCAGCACTCAGGCAAAGAGTATCTTAAGCTTCCTACAATGTACTCTTCACTGGCTTTTTTTTAAATTTTGTGATTCTAAACACACTTCAGGAACCAGTAAGTAAAAATTTCTTTGCTGTTGCTATTCACAACACCAGCATTTCTCTACTTATAGCACAGAAAAATGATTCTGCTTTTTTCTAATAACAACATGCTTGGGTTTAGTTTACTGTCTCTCACCATGTAATTGCTACTATGCCCAAATGAGGATAGAATTTTCAAAACATTTGGCGATTATTAATAACTTTATGGGAAGACAGCCATTTGGAATTACCATTCCTAAACTGGAACCTGCAAAAATTAAAGGGTGGAAAAATGAAGTCTCTTAGCCCTCCTTAATATCTCAAAGTTCTTTGACCTATAGAAGCCCCTATTATGTCCCAGAGGGAACAAAATATGTATATTTTTATATATGTGTGTGGGTATGCATGCATTTGTGAATTACCTCTGAAAGCTGGATTTGCTGCTGCTATTTTGTGTAGAGTAGCAGTAACTTCCTCAACACTCATGTTTCTTACACTGTTCAAAAATTCAGTCATGACGTTGTTCTCATATGCTGTGTCTGAGGAGCCAGTTGAAAAGTTCTGGGGTTCATCTTCTCCACTTACTGATAAGGACTTCTTAGCTGATCGGCTGCTTGAATGGTCTTAAAGAAGAGAAATACTGTTTCTCAGTAAGAGAAGTTTCTGAAAAATCTTCATTACATGTTTCTCAAAATGGGGCTTTTCAAAACAAATATTTTCAGTCTGGCACAGCAGTATTGCTGGTAATGTTCACATCTGATTGCTACATTTTCAAACAACCAAGAGTCAGGAATGCTTTCCATTTACAGAAACTCCTGAAGAAACAAGGGTGGAGAGGTATGTGAAAGCTATTTACATTATGCTTACAAAAAGGGAATAGAAGTTTCAAACCTCATCTATTATAAGTCACTGTGTGAATTTTGTTGTTAGCATTGTATTAATTGAAGTCTTCAAAAGCTGAACTTCCTAGAAAAACCAGAAAATTGACATCACACAGAAAAAAAAATCATACAAAATAACTTCACTAGTATCATAGCTATCTTGCCTTTCCAAGCATATGAGTATACTTCCTATGTTTGAGAAAAAAAGCCATTTGTTTATATGAGAGGGAACTGACCTCAGAGAAATCAAGGATTCTTTGAAAAAATTAATCAGAAGTACTGAGGCCAAGTAGCTGCAGTAGTCAGGTATTACCCATCTTATACAACGTAACTTTCTTTCCACTAACATCTCAATTTGCCTAGACCTGCAGTAAGCATCTTCAACAAGAAGGGAAAGAAATTTTGGGAGGGGAAGGAAAAAAAGCCAGAGAAACTTCAAAAGTCTCCTTAAAAACAATTTCCTCTGGACGAAGAAAGTCAGAGGTGACACTAACTCAATTTCTCCCCAAATCCCCCAGTGAAGTAGGATCAAGGTTTTTTAATAGTCTTTCCTCTCTAATATTTATAGAAGATGGGGGAAAAAATGCCAAACTATGGATTTATGCTGCTTGACTCTCGCTTTATTCTGCTCTTAAGCTCTGCTTTTAGAGAAGGAGGAAAAAAAGGCTTAGTACAATTTTATGCAAAGTTCAGTGTTAAGATCAAAGAACAGTAAAGATTGCAAAGCCAACAGTACCAGTATCAGAATCACTAACATCTGCTGAAGTCGGGTCAGGCTGTTCTGTGGAGCATTCCAATGTTGTTTCTCCATTATATTCAACATCTACAAGGTCCTACGAGAATTAAAAAGGATGAGTTCAAAATGTCATCTCTTGAAATTATGAACTATTATGATCACAAACCAAATGAAAGACTAGTATTTCTGCCACCAAATCTGAAAAATCAACTATTTCTTTGAAATCATAGGGCTGATAATGGACTTCGGTGTATACACTGCCCATGGTACCTCTTTACATCTGATAAACTCTGTATTAGGCAACAAAGGGATACTTATTAAACCTAATACTCAACATATCAGGTCTAAAAAGATAGTATAAAGGTTTAGTTCAAAAATTACCAGCTGAAAGATCACAGTTTACAATACTAACAAGGCCTAATGTGGGAAAACATTTTGGTTTTCTACAACCAGTAAGTTAAAAGTTACTTCAGTTAGAACTGATTGTTTTGCAACATGTCAGCAGCCTCAAAGTAGTACTCAAAACACCTCCATGTGTACCACCTATGTAAAGACAAGTCAGTCAAAAATAATAGCAGAGAGGATTTCTAATAGTGGAAGAAGAGACCTCAAAGAGAACAGTCCAAAGTGTAGGACCAAAAGTTGTTTAAGAAAGTCAGTATCAAGGATGCTTGATTATGTGGTGCATAAAGTGAAGGCCAGGAACAGAAACAGGACACAGAACAAGAGTGTCAGGAAAGCTTAAGTTAGAATTGAAAGGGGACAAAAATAGCAGAAAACCTTAGATGTAAGGAAAAGCATGGGGAAACATGAGACAAGATGATTTTTAGTTTCTATTAATAACAAAAAAAGTGCAAGCACCCTTGAACAAAAATGATTGACTCATCAAGAGAAAAGCTAAAATTTTATCCTATCATCACTACAAAAATTTACATATTTAATAGGCAAAACTCACAATACAGTCTGCACAACAATTTTGTTTCATTATTTATAATAACAATTTATTCTTAATAATAAAATGCATAATCACAGGAACCTACAGATTTGTAGAATAAAATCAAAACAAAGTCTGCACTTACTTTGTTTGATGCAGCCTGCTGACGATACTCCACCAGTGCATCTGTAAGAGTCTGTGTAACTTTCAGGATAAATGAAGCATCATCTTCATTCAGTATCTCAAAACTTTGCTAGGAAAAGAAACCAAAACAAAACAGCACACAATAAAACATTTTCCCTCTGAAAGACTGAAGTATCGCAATTTACAAACAAGCCTGTGGGAACCTCATTTGCTTTGTCTCTATCCTTCTATCAGACATAGCTGAAATTATAAAGCAAATACAGTTTTTATTTTTAATGCCATAAACTGGGGGTAGGGAAGTGGAATGAAAGAGCATCCTAACAGAAGAAAACTGCAGCTACTCAGTACAATCCTTCAGAAAGGAACAACCCAAGAGTATGTCTGGAAATATAGAGAAGATAATGCCTTTCCATAAGTATTTTTATCTCTTCCCAAGACACCGGCATACAAATGAATGTGTACACATTCCCTGAGGCAATGTAGTCACAACCCATTTCTCTAGAAAGCAGCAAAAAGCCAGCATGCTATTGAATTTAAAAACGCCTGCTGCCTTGCCCTACACTAACCTTCTTCTTCCCCAAAAGCCTAAGGAAAAAGCAGTCTTGAAGCTGTGAAGCTCCAGTAAGGGACCAAGTTCTAGTCCCAGTAGCCCTCACAGAGAGGGCTATACATGTGTCATCCCCTTCTCTGCACCATTAAAGTCCTGCTGAAAACACTTGCATTGGTCAC
Organism: Hafferia zeledoni; assembly: GCA_035583235.1. Taxonomy (NCBI): domain Eukaryota; kingdom Metazoa; phylum Chordata; class Aves; order Passeriformes; family Thamnophilidae; genus Hafferia; species Hafferia zeledoni. The sequence goes on along the minus strand of JAWWEV010000083.1, from coordinate 89,720,204 downwards.
AATGCAACAGAACTGCAGGTCTGTCCTAACAATCCAACCTTCTGGACACTCCAAACAATGGAAAAACGTAATAACAACCTAGCATTAAGCTTTTATGTGACAGCATAACACTGGTTATATTGTGATTTAACACTAATGGTATTTATCTCTCCTGGTTTGCATAATTTATATTTAACGAAAATATTGTCATAAGCTAGGTGGAAAAAGAAGATTACATTTGGGCAATGATGTCTTTGCTATGAGATAATATAAGAAATATCATTATTTTAGTGACAAATCTCAGCATACTACTTTCATAGTATGCTCAGCATACAGATTTTCACAATTAAAAAAATACACAGTATGGATAATTATTGAAAACTTTTTACAGTATGAACAGCAGGGCTAAAAAAATGAGTCCAAGAAGACCACTTGCATCTTTTTTGTATCCACATGTAAGAAACCTTTTGAATCCAACAACAATAGAGACATATAATGCAGTGTATAACTGTAGATGCTAATGTTAAATAATTTTTTAAAAAATACTTTACCAAACAGAATGGTGTTCCAATCATATTCCCAATAGTCCTTTTTTATTCTTGGACGACAATCACACTAAGTAAAAATATGCCTCAAAACTAACTCAAGTTTTATTAACGAGGTACAACCTTTACACCTAATAATTCCCTAGGAAGAAAGATTTTATGATAGTCAGTAGTGCTTCAATTACCATGCAGTAGCTCAGTCACAGCAACTACCAGTGAAGATTTTCATGCAGTTTGTCACTGGTGCTTTTATGAAAATCACCATTTCTGTATGCAGGACCCAAATGTTGTTGATAGACAACTAAAACTGGCAACTGCTAGTTTTCCACTCTTACTGAGTGGATCACTGCTGTGAATGTGTACATAACACATGTTTTCAATAACTGAACAGAATTCTGTGTTCTGCCACTTTACAGAGGGATAGGCAGGTTTTTTGTAGTTTATGGGGTTCTGCGGAAGGTTTGGTTTAAATACACAACTTGTATTTTATTTCTTAAAAATTGCTGTTTTCCTTTCTGCATATCTCAGATATTTGTCTTCATTCTGCCACCTTCCATTACTAAATTACATCTTTCCAAATTCCTCATTTGAAAATCATAGACCAGTTATGAAAAAAGGAGAAAAAAATTTTAAAAAGCCATTTTACCTAAGTATGTGTTAAGAGTTTCAAAATCTTTCCTGGAATTTTTTATTGTTTGTGTCCCCTACCAACACAGCGGTTTGGGGATTGGAAGGCAGAATGAGATGGCTTTTTGAAGCTCAGCTCTCTCACTGCCTGCTCCCAGAGTCAGCTCGCTGTCTAAAGCCTGAACAAAGGGATGGCTGATAGCTCTGCATTCCCACGTGATGGCTGGGGAGAGGATTGAGGGAGGTAAGGGGAGAGGTTTCCCGGTGCTGGCAACACTTTGATTCTCCTCCATCTGCTTGGATGCCCAGCCACCATTTCACTGGGCTGGTGGAAGCACTGAGTGGGAGTTTCCTGGCTTGTCTTCATCGCCTCCCACTGTCGGTAAATAGAACTGCTCCGAAGGGGCAGAGGCAGGACTTGATTTGTTTGAAAGTTTTAGTTACAGTGTTGCTGTTTGTTCTGTTCTGGTTTTGGTTATACGCATATATATTTGTGGTAAAGAACTGCTATGCTTTTCTCTACATTTTATTAATAAAGTATCTTAATTTCAAAGGTTGTGGTGGTTGTGAGGAGAGAGATCCCCTTCCTAATCCAGAAGGATTCCTCATTTTCATTGATAGACATCTTGGTTTCTTTTTAAACAGCATATAGTTAAGGAATTAAGCTGTAGTTGAGAAAACTGCAATCATTTTCAATGCAAGTCATTGCCCTGACAGCAAATCAGTACTTTGGCAGAAATAATGTCCAGAAACTTGAGAATTAGTAGATATATAATAAATTCAGTGACATTAATTTTATTCTGATTTCTACCTTCTGACAAAATATGTTGCTGGATCACCAGACTGCCTACATTTTAGATTTAGCAAAATTTAGCAAAATTTTATTTTTAAATTTTTTCCAAAACTACATGGCAAGGTAAGATTTAACACTCACCAAATAACCCAAAAGTTCTTCCTGACTAGTGAATTCTTCAGGATTTGCTGTATGTTCTTGCTGTTTAACATAAAAAAAAAGGTCCAGAGATCTATTATATGCAGTAAATATAATTAAACAGTAACAATTGTGGTTACTCGAAAATTCTTGCTCTAAATGTTTGTACTTTTATGAAATGTATACATAGGTTTTCATAACAAAGTAGGAAAAAAAATTTGTTAATAGTTTTGCCTTAGTAACTTGTAGCTAATTTATTGTCAATAATATTATTAATTTGAATAAGCAAACACCACTGCCAATCATATATTAATTATTTTCCCAACTATTGGACACTGGAGGAACCCATTAACAGAAAAATATTCACCTCAACTCCCTTGTTTTCTTCCTGCAATTGTTTACTGGTCTCACACCTTAAAATAGAATAAGTAAAACATTCAGTTGATTGGTCCATCAAAAAAATGTGTAGCCAGCCAATAACTGATAATCAGTTTAAACTCCTGACACACTACTACGGTAGTAGGTCTGACACACTCTGAAAGAAAGGTCACATACTATTTCCTTAGAGAAATCCCAGTGGTCCCACATACCATCATAAAAATTATTTATGCATTTCTGGTTTGGGGTTTTTTTGTGTATGGGATTATCTAGCACATAAGTTTTAAAACTCGAAGTTAATAAAATGTTTGACATTGTAGTAATAGCTGTAAGATTTTTGTACACGTTGCAGAAAGACAAGGCTCCTACTTACAGTCTGATTTTTTCAGCACTTCACAAACTTTCCTTTACAAAAATTCATCTATAAAAAGAAGCATTTTACAATGTAGCCACACAAATACTGGGCACACAAAGACATATATGGCTGAATGTTACTAAGCCGTGTTTGTGCTGTTCTGCAATTACAACTGCTACAGATACATTCCATCCTTTGTGAGCTCAGGAACCAAGGTGACTGACTGGGTGTTTCTTATGACTGCCAAGCCTCAGCTTTCCTCTTCTTTGAAATCTTTCTTAGGAATCAAATGCATAGTAAAAGCAGATGATGAGAAAACAATTTAATGACTGTTTGTTCAGAACTTAACTGCAAAAGAAATAAGGAGTCATAGAAATTCTCAGAAAGGTATTGCAGAATCTTTCAGTGCAAGCATCATGGGACAGCTTGCTGTCAATGAGACTCTGATCTGATTCCTATGAAGAAACTACATATAGAGTTCATATCTTTCAGTAGTTTCACAACAATAAACAGTAAAGGAACAAGCTGAAATCCTAACTCAGTAACTAACTTTGAAATCAGTCTCTCACTGAAACACCTGGCTTCTCACAGTTACCCAGGATCCATATGAACCAGATTAAAAGAATAACATTAAATGATTTTCCAAAGTATGCTGCTCTTAAAATTTAAAGTACAGAACTGCACAATGAGGATCAGTATCAGGTAGAAATAGACAACAGCACTTCCAGATGTGGACAGCTGAGCTTTTATTAGTTCCCTGGTTTTAAAGTTTTCATAAACTAGTTTACTTTCCAGATTCAGAACTGTTACAGTTATTTGAAAGCCAAATTAATAAACACAAAGATTCATAAACCTGGACTCAAATCTGGTTTCAATTGATCCTTTTCAGTAACAGTAAGCAAACAGAAGGTATTAGTCCTATATGTCTAGGAGAGATATTACTGGTTTAAAGTTAAAAAAATTCCAAAAGAATGTCATTAAGAGCAAAACCAAAGAACTGTCGGAACAGAAATCTTGTGTCTGGGTTGATGCATGTATATCCCTTATTAAATGCTTTCCCGTGGTTCCTGGTCTTACCCAAAGACAACTGATGTTAGAAATATCTTTCTCACACAGAGGCTGATGGTTCAAACTGAACTCACAACACTGTTATTAATAAGATGCTTACAAGCAGCAACCATAGTTTGGCCATTTTAGAACATAATACTTCTTATTGCCCCTCCATGAAATCTTTTGTAAAGACAAACCCAAATTGTTACAGCTGTCTATGGGTTATCTTTCCCCTCCCAAATCAGTTCATGTACCACCCTAATTACATAAACCCATAAGAAAGGTGGTTTGAATAAACCATGAGGTTTTTGAACATTTTGAGCAGCACAGCACATGATGATTACACCTTAAGGATAACACAGTTAAATACAAAACCCAGCTGCATCCAGAGCAAAATCCAAGGGCACTTTACATACATCAGGTTGTCTGTTGATGGGAGAGGTTTACAGCTAAGCACAATTTCAGAAGACAAGTATTTTACTACTATGCAAATCCAATGTAGACAGTTACCATCTATAACATTTTTCTTCAAGTAAACCCTTTAAAGGGTTTTGGAGGAGGTGGATTTTTTGTTTCTTTTACCTTTGTGAGTTGTTATCTTTGCTGCTTTCAATAGCCTTATTAGGTTCAACCTTCTCATCTGGTTTTGCCTGTTCTTTCTGACATTTTTCCTTCTCCTCTTGAACATTCTTTTCATCTAAAACAATAAAAACAGTATATTAAGTAATGGTTTTTTCTAATATTTTAATTTAAAAGTATTATTTGTTTAGAATATTTTTAAAAATAACATCAATAAAACCTGAAGGTGGAAGTAAGGAATCTTGTGAAGAAATAAAATAAAAATTGAATCTAAAAATCAAAGATTTGGTTCAGCCATGAACCACAAGTTTGTATTTCTGACCAGAAATATTCTGAGTGAAAGCAACTGTAATGCAGTTAGATGGAATCCTAATCTCACCTTTGACCTTAAGTCTACAACCAAGCAGCAACTTCTGATGTTTCTTCAATTACATGCTGTTCACTGATTTTTATATTTAATTCTGGCTTTGACTTCAAGAAAATAAGCATTAATCAAATATTTTAGATGTCACTCAAAAAAAGAGAAAATCTATCCAATTGTTTCCTTTTTATTCATCTTGTACTCTGAACAGTCTGGCATGCAGCTGTTCCCATTTTTTTCCCTGACACTGAGAAACAGCTTATATGCCCAAAAAGAGTCTGTGCCCATTCTCAAAAAATACGCATAGTAAACACTTCTAATTGTGAATCTGGTCTTGTTTCTGTTCTAAAGTATCCAGCAACGTTAAGTAAAACAGGACTGGTTTCTTTGCAGATGCTGGGATTATTCTTTTCTCTTCCACGGACCCCAAGCCCATCCACACACTGCACAAATCCACCTTCTGTGACTCAGTTGTGGAAGTTATAAACAGGCATATACAGAGTAATTCACACACTGGTGAAAGTTTAAAAAATAAATTAAAAAAAAAATTTTTCCTCTTACCTTGAACAGGGTCTGGCAGTTCCCCATCTTTATTTTTACTGTCTGCTTTTTCTGCATTACTAAGCGACGCATCTACATGCTGAACTTTGGCTTTTGAAGGGCTGTCATCTGCATTAAAAGCTAAACAAATATGCATAGTGGATGTTACCTTGATGACAGAAGATAGTTCTGAAACTGCACTTCAATTTCAGCTAGCTCTGTTGCTGTGCAATAGTAGTTACAAACACAAAGAATCATTTTATAAGCATTATTATGTGACAGCATGTTAAATACAAACTACAAATTAGTAAAAAAGTTTTAAATATTTTATACCCTGGCTTATAATTACACGCATACATTTCTTAAAATATGTAAATATTATAAATGTATAATGCCACAGTCACATGCAAAATTAGACACACAAACCAACAGGTTACAGTCAAGAAATGTAGTTTGGATAGGACTCAACTTATTTCAAATAACTTTCCTAGATTTAAAATTGCTATTTTACCTCTTCAGAGAGTGATACTGCTAACCTAGATCATCTCATTACTCCTACTGAGCTATTTTAAGGTACTACTTACACATTAATACACATTAAAATTGAGTACATTAGTTTTAATTCAAATCTTTAGTTTTCATCCAGGTCTGAGAAAGAGGGTCTGGTAGCAATTTTTAGCCACTTCCTGAAGTGGCACAGAATTGTACTGTCTGTCCTGTCCATCTGGACAACATTGTACTTCAGTGAGTATTAAAAGATTAAACTCAGTGGGGAAGTCTCACAGATACCACATTGCTACAATTTTGTATCAATGGCTAGGAAAACAGGAAGTTTTCTTCCACAGGTGACATCTATAGCTGTGCTTTAAGAGTTCTGTGTGGCTTTCTGTGCTGCAAATCAAATAGACACACAGAGCTCCACCTGGTCCTTTTGCCCAGTTTACCAACTGCTGGTGAATAGCTGGCACTGCAGAGACCACATCAGCTACCAGACAAAAAGAAATCATGGGTAAAGGATCCTGGCAAGCAAGGGGGACTGGAATGGGCAAAAAGAGAGAGAGAACAAAACCATATAGAACAGGCCTCTCCAGTTATGCTGAGCATGAAAGAACTTCTTAATCTGCCAGATTTTCAGTAGAACCTGTACAAAATGCAGCTTAGAACATTAGTGCACTCAATTGCTGACCAAATATTTCAATTTGTCCTTAAATCAAGCTGATTTAGATCAAAGGAGTTTACCCAAATGAAAAATGACTATTTACATCCAACTGAGTACACTTACATTCTTGCCATCTCTTTCTCATTGTTGAAGCATCTGTAACAACCTGAAAATAAAACCCAATTATGTTAGTTATCCTGTAGATGAAGTTATTCCATCAGAGTTAATTTTTTTAAAAGAATATATAACCAGTAGTATGAATCACATATGTGTAAATCTCTTAATGGATATTCAGAAAGGCAGTAAGTCAGTTACCTGAACACTTATTTACACAATTAAATTTGTGTTAGATCTTAAAAAAATCAAATAGCTCGTTTCAGAAGATACAGCAGAAAAATTAAACCAAGTAATACATGCTCTGTTTAAAAGTTCCTTAAATCAAGAATGGATTTGCTATGGATGTAATGAAACTACCTAGAAAAACAGAAAAGTCTACAAAATAGAGATGGAACTAATTACTTCTATATCCATGAACATAAATCTCAAGTAAAATAAACAGTCTGGACTCAAGAAGAAATTTAAGTAGGTCAAATGAAAAAGTTCCTGCCAATAGTCAGTTTTGTTTTTCTTTTCAAGCAGAGATTAAAAATGAAGGATATGCAGACAGAAAGGATTTAACAATCTGAAATCTCTCCTTTCTACAGCATTGATTTGATCTTCCAATATTTCCATACTTGTTTTTCATCAAAAAAGAGTAGGATCAATGCAGGTTCTTATCCTTAATCCTAGGACTGATAGTATCACACAGAAAGAAACACAGGTGTCTTTTCAGATGTAACACAGGAACCTTATGAACTCCACTTTGAAAGGAGACATCTATGCACATTAAATAGCATTTGCAAGGGATCTTGTCATGAAATGCTGCTTAACGAGCAGGATGCTGACAGACATTGAAGTTGATGGAGAAAAATTCAATGTATATCAGATACACCTCAAGAAGTAATTCTGCCTGCCCAGATAAGGGTATTACAAATACTACTGTGGTGTAAATATCAACAGAAAGCAGTGTGAAGGTATCTTCACATGAACATGCTTCTAAGGTTGCAGTTCCCCAAGAACTGAAGCTTATGGTGCTCCTGTGATCCCACGGCTGGCAACCTCTTAATTGACCTGCAAATTCCCACACTTTCCTCTGTACTATAAGAAATTTTACCTGGCTACCCCAAAAATTGCCATGAAGAGCTAACAAAACAGAAACTGATTGAGAAAAGTCACAAAGGTAGTTTCCAAGCCACAATGAAAAAAGTTATTTTACACACGTGGAGCTGAGGATTAAATATTAGTATATATATATTTTTTATTATTGTGCACTCTGGAATCATATTTTTATAAACTCAGGTAGCGTAAGTACTATTTCAAAAAAGAGAAATACTTATGATGGGAGTGACCAATGGGAAATTGTGTCCAGAATAATCCTAGAAGAATTCCAAAGATGACTAAAAGCACCTGTAACAAAGGTTAAAAAGGCAAGATTTTCCTACCATCCAAAGCAAGTCTTCCCACCATAACAGAAATTACCTTCTTTTTTTATTAAATATGAAGCTTCAGAGAAATGTACCTTTATTTGCTTTCTTCCTTCTTTCTTCTCAATTTTTAATGCAACTTGCCTAACTTTTCTGTTCAGTTCAGAGCCTTTACCCTTAACTTCATCAGATTCTGCTATCTCAGGATAATGGTGTCTCTAGAAAATAAGGAAACGCAAATCCTTAAGTCACACAACTCCTTCCAGATCTAGACAGTTAATAATCCATGGTTAATAACCATGGGATATAAGTCAACTTTTACATACACACAGTAGAACTTACTAAAATGATTATGCATAGAATCACAGAATGATTTAGGGGACTGAAGCCAAATCTTCAGCTCAAAACAGAGTCTACACTAATTGCTGATCTGGTTGCACAAGGCTTTGTCCACTTGGGTCTTATAAATCCCTGAAAACAGATTCCTCTACCTCTCTGCACAACCTGCTCCAATGCTTGACCCCATAGTGACAAACTTCACATCAAGTAGGAAAATCCTGTTTGAATTTATTTTCCTGCCAAGCAGCTCCATAAAGGATCTGGTTCTGCCTTCTTAATAATCTCTCCTGAGGTCTATATTAGAGTGCTACTAATAGAGCCCTCTGACACTTTTTCTTCTCCAGCCTGAAGGAGGCCAATTACCTTAACTTCTCACAGTACCAATGTGCTTCAGCCCCCTGACCATCTTGGCAGCTCTCCAGTGGACTTGCTCAACCTCATCAATAGCTTTCTGTCGGCAGTAGCACAAAACTGGACACAATAGTCTGGATATGGCCTAGCAAGTGTCAAGGATAGGGGAATAATCACTTCCTTTGACCTGCTGGCTAGACCCTCGTTAATATAGCTCAGCTTGCTGTTAGCCTTCATTGATGCCAAAGTACACTACTTATATTCAGCTTATTATCCAGCAGGACCCCCAGCTCCTTTTCAGCAGAGCAAATTCCAGTCGTTTACTCTGCGGCCTTTTCCACTGTCTAGAGTTAAATCCATCTCAGGTGCATGACTTAGAAGTTATCCTTGTTGAATTATTATATTTTGTAGTATTTAAGAATATACTAGAAATGCAGTTAACGTAAGATTCAGAATTGCAGGAAAACAGTTCAAAGTAAACAAGAAATACAAAAGCTGAGAACATCAAACCTCAGCATGTACATCAGAATTAATGACCAGAAACAGCATGATGTCTATGCAAGACATCACTGCAGATTCACCACACTACATCCAATAACATTAGCTTTAAAACTGCCTCAAAATGCTCTATGAACTCAGCTGTCTATGACTTTAAGATATGTGGGATATAATGCAAACTTTGGGCAACTTTTATGGTCAGTATCAAAATACCTTTCAGAATACTGCTTTCTCAGTCTTGCTAAAGCTCATCCTAAACAAATATGCTCAAGTAAACATTCAAAGACTGGACAGCCTCATTGCTCTAAATGTGCTGAAAAAAATAGTGTGTTTAAACATTTGTGGGCTAACACAAACTGTAAGAGCTTTGCAAATTGTCATAAAACAGAAAATAGAACTCACATGACTTGTCCAGCCTCGAAACTAAAAATACAATACTTATTACAAGTCACAGCCTCTATCTAATATGTATCATGTTCATTCATAATTATGTTCCTTTTAAAGCATCTGAACGATGCAACAGTTTCTTCCTTGATTCAGTTTTTATAGATAATACAAAAATGAGTAAAAAACCTACTTCTAGTCTATTGTAGCTATAGATTTCAAAATTGGCATTACTGGTTCACCAAAACAGAATCAACTAAAAACTCAATGTCAAGCAGTGGACAGGCATGCACATTATTGATGAGAAGAATTTTAAGTCTATTTATCACAGTTGCACCACTGCAATACAAACACAAACATTTTCAAAGCTTATGTAACACTTTTTTTTTTTAAATCAAAATATGAGCAGCAAATTCTCCCCTTAAAACATTGCATTAAATCAAAGAAACAAAAAGAACTTACCAGGTATGCCAGTCTATGCTTGGAACCACAAACATGCATGAACATGTTATTCAGTCCTGTTTTACACCAGCATAGCTGACATTCATAGAGAGAAGGAATATTGTCTTCTGATCGGTATTCTATTATATAATTAAGGCCTGTATTAATAAAAAAACCCAAAACACAACTTAGGAAACAAATCATCAGTGCAAGTTGCAAAAGAAGCATTTAAGGAAAAGATTACTCAGTGTAACCATCAGATTTTGTTACACATTACCTAATTTTAAATTTTAAAAAACTAACCCATACTCTGTAAATGTAAACATCACACAAACAAGCAATTACAGTAGTAAAAGGCCTCACCAAGTGCAGGTTCTGAATCTTTGCATGTATTCAGCTGTTCTTCCAAGGTCTGTGCATGAGGCCTCTCTGGCTCAATTTGCACTGCAAGAAATTCACATACAACTGAATCCCTGCTCAGACATGGTCCCACATCACAAATTCTAAAACATTATTATAAAAGTTGTTATAAAACATGACACCCCCAATCCCATTTTCACTCTAGTTAAAACATAGTTTGTAAATAATGTTTCAAGTATTGTTATGAAATATTATTTCAGATGGAAAGTAGAATGAACAGAAATTAATTCCCAATGGCCTGCTGAGGCCTAGGCATCACTTATAATATTGAGCCTCAAAACTTTTATTTCTTCCACCTTTTTTTTTTGTGGGCAGGGTGGGTAGGTGGGTATTGAACATTCTTACCATGATCAGGAAGTTTTACAGGTGTTTTCACTTGCTCCCCTGGGCCACTGGCTGTTTTAACTAAAAAAAAAACCCAAAAAACCAAACAACCACCCCAGAAATGGATATAAAATTGTTAGTACAAAAAACAATTTGGTATGATAACAGACTTTTTTAAAGGAAAACTATTTGAGCTTTTGTTGACATGAGAAAACTAAGCTATGTTTAGTTTTGAATGTGCTATGAGGTTTTTTTAGGCAAAAGATGAACAAAAAACATTCACACCAAACAATAACAAAGTTATTTCAACAAAGCAGGCAGAGAGGAAGGTCAATCAAGTTCAGTGTCTCTGAACATTTCAGGGCATCCAGTAATTTCAGGGCATTAATTTCAGCAGCATCCAACTGCTAAATATTTAACCACTTGAATTTCCTTTGCAGTCCAAACAAAAATTCCCAGATTGGGTAGGTGCAAGGACTATGTATAACTTGGACAATGAATTTCAAGGCAAATTCCAGAAAGAGTGCACTGCACAAACCTGTAAATACATTTTGGTGCACCATGAAACCAAAGAAAGAAAACAATTGTGAACGTGGTTAGACCTTCATTCCTTCTGGAACTAGACCAGTTCATAATGACCCAGGGAAGGTTTAACGATATATTAAACCTATTAAAATACTATGCTTCAGCTAATTAAGATGTTTATTAAATAAAAAAATTTTGATAATCTCTTTTAAAGAACAAATATAAAGTATATACACTTCTACATGCTTTAAGAAGTACAGTTTTTTAAAATATAATTGAAATCTTGAAGGTATCTAAGGTCTTGAATTCTTTAAGGCTTCTCAAAACTTAAATATAGTCGATTATTAGTATTGTAGGTAGTGCTTATTAATCAGCTTTGCATACCTCTTGCTCATATTATTGATTGATTTATGTAGAATTAGATAGTTATGTCACTAAAAAACACAAGACAGGTCTTAAAGCACAGTCTTGAGAAAGTCTTTTTCTTGTTTGTTTCATACACAACTACCTTGGGGTGGGGAGAAAGATGCCAGTATAGAACACAGCAGGAGGTAAAAAAGCTTGCACTTACCAATGCCATGAGCTTTCAATGCTTCTTCAAGCTAAGTTACCAAGCCATCAACCAACAAGGAAGAAAGACACTTAAGATTCAAAACCCAACAATGCAAAGGTTTTATTAAGTTAGATTAACACCAGCACCATGGACTATCCCAGGTGAACGGAGAATTACATGAAACTTCAAAAAGACAAACCGTTTTTATCTGAGATTGTTTAAGTAATTCCATTCTGCATTTATTAACAGCCACGTATTCTCACGTATTGTCTTTACTAGACACAAAGTTATAACAACATTTTCTGACAAAACTAACAAAACCAAGCTCTACTTTATCACAGTAAACACAACAGTAAAGCAGAAAGCCTAGTTAAATACCTGAAACTGTATGTTTTACCACTACATTAAAAACTAGATTACAAAGCCATATTCTCTTGCTAAATACATCTGTAAAATCTGACAAAAACTTACCGTCTTGTGTTTGAATCCAAGGAAGTGAGTCTGCAAGTTTAATGCAGAAGCACACCAGACTTTGCAGATCTAGATTAAAGAGAAGTATCTCTAGCATTGCACACAAACCAAAAGAATACAATATCACTGATATCAAAACAGACTTACTGTCAAACTGTCAGTCTGGGTAAGTTCTACAAAAGTACAAATTAAATCAGGCTCCCAGAACTTTTCTTTATGAGGCTCCAAGGCAGTGGAATTAATAGCAACCTCCACATCACATTAAAATTTCAGATGTCTCCAGAACTCTGCAGCTATCTCATAACATTTCCTCTGTATGGATAGGTACAGACAGATCCAAGGTCTTCCTCACACACTCAAGCAACTCTGAGCCAGAGGCACAGCGTAATTGTAACATGCCAGTCCATCTGCCTAAGATGAGCCAGTTGTCCTCAGTGTTGCATCCAGGCCACCTTAGTTACACTGATCAGTTCGGGCCCTGCCTCGCTCACTTAGGAAGTTTTCCACACAGCTGGTTTCTGCCTGGGCCAGTTCAGAATGGGAGCAGACAAGGTTTAAATTCATGTAAACGAACAATGGCAGTCCAAATTATTTTCTTTTCCTCTAAAAACCCCAAGATGCATAAAAACAACAGCAATAAACCTGACAGCCAGAGAAATTAAGATTTTTTTTTTTCAGAATAGGAGCTGCAATTTCATCTTCCACTTTATTTAGAAACATAATACTATTAAAAAAATTAATTTTAATAAGTTGGTTCTTAACACACTACCAAGTCAAACATGACAAAGACAGCAAAATAAGTTCAACTACAAATCTATTGATCAATTTTGCTTAAGAGAGAAAAAACCCCAAACCAAACGTTCACACTTCGTTTAGTACAGCTTTGTTCCACGCAAATTATTTTGTAACAGTTACAATTTTCAGTAAGGAATACTTACATTGCAGAAAAAAGGGTTTACTTGCTTCTTTATCTCAGTTTCAGGGTCCATATTCAGTCCTTGGGTGATTAAAAATAAATTTAGGAAAACTGCAGAAAGATTGCAAACTATTGTTTTCGCGTCACAAAATATTTTTTATTTTTGTTCCGCCTATGTAAGGAATTTGTGCCTCGCCTTCAGCTCTGTATTCAACTCTTAAATCATCAGGCTAATGAGCCTATTTTTAACTCGGGAGCAAAAGTACAGCGTGGAAAGAAACAATTGTTCTCCAAGAGTTTCCCTGGGGAAACATCAACGCCACCACAAGATTACGCACACTCTGAGACAGAACTAATCTGGCCCATGTGAAGCTTCCCCTCCTTTCCTGGGATAGAACTGCGCGCACGGGCCGGGACAGAGGGGGAACACTCCGTGGGACAACCAGCACGCAGCGCCCGGAGCGCGTCCCTGGCATGGAGCGGGGTCCACCCGGACCGCGGGGGCGCGGGAGGGAGGCGAGGAGAGAGGGAAAGAGGGAGGGAAGGAGGGTGAGAAAGAGAGGAGGGAGCGAGGGCCCGAAGCTCCAAACCCCACGCGAATTGCGGCGCCAGGCTGGAGTGTGTCCTTGCCTGCCAGCACTTCCAGCGCCGCCGGCGGGGACAGGCACACCTGCTCCGGCCGGAGCCGGGGAAGCCGCCGGGCTCACCGCGGCGGTCCGGGAGCGGCAGCGCCCGCAGGAGCCGAGGGAGCCGCGCTCCCCGCACCGCCCTCCCGCACCCGGCCGGGCTCAGGCCCCGCCGGGCCCCGCGCAGCGCCCGCACCTCGGCCGTGCCCGCACCTCGGCCGTGCCCGCACCTCGGCCGTGCCCGCGGC
>JAWWEV010000083.1:89682333-89699621 GCA_035583235.1 Hafferia zeledoni | reverse complement strand
TTATTCTTTCTACATTGTTTTCATAGGAATTTTGGCTTCTTGGAGAAACAGTAGAAGATGCAAAACGAAATAATAAAGCCTGCTAAATACTTCTCAGAAGTGGAGAAGAGTGTGCTGCTTGCATTAGTTGAAAAATACAAGTATGTGCTTGAATGTAAAAAAAGTGATGCAAGAACTATTGCTCTGAAACAACGTACCTGGCAAGCACTGGCTCATGAATATAATTCCCAGCCCAGTGTATCACTGCGAGACTTCAAACAGTTAAAGAAATGCTGGGAAAATATCAAGGCACGGACAAAAAAGATAATGGCACATGAAAGGCGGGAGAAGGTAAAAAGAAGTATTAGTCCACTTATAAATACTCACATCGTAGGGAAAGAGAAGATTGCCAGCATAATGCCTGAGCAAATGTACTTTTTGCAGAGCCCACCAGAAGAAGATTCTGAATATCAGCCTGATGCTTCCAGTCAAGGTATAAATGTTACTGTAATGATGCAAGTGGTACTGTTTTTATGTGATTTTACCAGTGATTCTCTTTCAGAAGTCTAAATCTCTCCACTTAGCTGTGACTGCTGGTTATGAAAAGGTAATTTAGGGGCTATGATACTACAAGAGAGTGTATTTCCCTAGACCTTTGGGAGTTAAACTGAGGTTCTTCACAGTTTTTTTCATCAGTTTCTGATGTCTCTGCCACTTTGTGGCAAGCATCACAGTAGCTATCATGCTGGCTTTCCAGAGAACCATCCCAAGGATACCCTTATCCTTTATAAAGTAGTATTTTGCTGGTTAAAAATACCAAAACCAAACAAACCCAAATTGATACACAATTGTCTGCTGCAAGAGTTCCCTGTAGGTCTTTCATCCTTTGTTTTCAAGGACTAAAAAGGCTGTGTAGAGCCATATTTCACACTGCAATCCCCATTTGAGAATAGCCTTTCTGGGAAAGTTCAGCACTATATTCTTTGTTTGGCAAGCATACACAGAAGGAATAATACTAAACCAGAAGGGAGGGTGGCTGCAATGATTTCTTGCAAATTTTATTATGTCAGGATCTCACATAGGAGACTGTCCTTGCTCAAAAGACAACAGTAGCTATGTCATTAGATAACATTCTTGAAATGTCTCTTTCATAATTGTATTTACCATAATTAGTCATCAAGATTTGTAAAGGAATGTATTTTGACACCCTCCTTTGCAGTGGTAACTATTGTGTTCCATGAGTAGTCTCTTTTATTTCAGAAGAATTGGTAGAGCCTTCTCAAGGTTAGAATAATGTAATTTTTTTCCTAAAAATATGCACTACTGCGTTTACAATATCTACAGTAGTGATAAGGAATAAAAAGTATTTTTCCTATTATTCCCCCACTCTCTTCGTATTTATATTGATGCAGCTCTTCCTCTGACACTCAGATCTTTCATAAAAATATTGCAAGTCACATATGGATTTAGCTTAAACAGCTGCATTAAGGTTTAGCTCCAGGCTCTGCCACCTAAATTAGGTATCCACTTATAAGTGTCTACATTCACTTTAGTATTCTGAGCTCCCATTATAGCCATGGAAATCTATCAACAGAGCCCAAAGTCGTTCAGTTGAAACCATTACACCCTTAGTATTCTGTAACAGAACTGCATTAGGTAGTGGCTGCTGTACTTTGGTACAGAATTGCAAGGTTTAGATGCATGTGTCAGTAGTTTATCACATTTGTGTTTCTTGAATGAGGGGAAGAGAATACTATCATACTTCTTTTGTTTTGCAGAGTCATTTGTTGTCTCAAATAGAGAACTTTGTGATGAAGACAAAGAGCTGGTACATTTTTCAGTATGTGAAGGTACCTCCCAAGCTGAGCCTTCGTGTTCTGATGTCAGAATAGCAGCAGATAAGAACTACAGAAGTAAAGCATCTCAGGAAAGTGCTCTGAAAAAGATGCATGAGGAAGAACATCATCAGCAAATGTCAATTTTACAACTGCAGTTAATCCAAATGAATGAAGTTCATGTGGCAAAAATACAGCAAATAGAAAGAGAGTGTGAGATGGCTGAAGAAGAACACAGGATAAAAATGGAAGTGCTAAATAAAAAGAAAATGTATTGGGAGAGAAAACTGCAGACCATCACAAAAGAATGGCCTGTATCATCCTATAACAGACCCTTTCCTAATTCACCTTAGAACATAAAGGAGCAGAGAGTCAGTCTGATTCAGCACATTTCTGAGTAACGCGCACTGGAAAGAAGGTTTTTTAATGTGAATGTACAGTGACAGGATAGGTGTCCAGCTGATAGTGAGCACACTATGACTCTTAATGTTTAGAGAAACAGTGGTGTAGTCCACCAGGGGAAAACCGTATTGTTCATTTGTAGGTAGTTCTGATTTTTTTAACTGTGACATGCACAGTGTTCTAAAATGTGAACGTATTTTCCCCTATCAGAATGCCTTGTGAAATTTAAGGTGCTCCAGGTGTTCTTACATTGGGTATTCTTAAGAAAACAGCTTTAAACATCAGGCTGTAGTGTTTATTTTGATTTCTATCTCTTCCTATCTACCATTTCCCAAATGAAGGGAAGGGTTGGAGTTTTTCTCTGCTATTGAAACAAAAGTTGATTGACAGGTATCTGTTGGATCATTATGCTGGGGCTTAGTAAAAAATATTCTTATCTCTAGTTAATATAGTCCATAACTTATTCTCCATAGAAGATGTGAAAAATAAGGAAGTAGCAAAAGGACCACTGTAGTAACTGAGCCTTTTTCTCCTGAAGAACAGTAATATTTCCTGGCCGGCTGGCTGATTGAGAGAATGGTTGTGGACTGTTACTCTGTTCTTTGAGCTTTGACCCTTAAGAAGTTAAAAAAGTGGCTTCTTCCACAAAAGCCATTGTGCTTGTTCATTCTTTTCCAGGCCCATCATATCTTGAAGTAGAATACCAAAATAGGAGGGCAAAATGCTGCTGCCAGTGCTGTGTGCTGTTGACCTGGAGTCATTCTGAGGAGAAGAGCTTTTTAACAATTCATAAAGCTCTTAAAATGCAGTGACCTAGCCAGTCTGTCTCCCTATGCAATACTCAATTGGTGTAACAGCTAGTTTGAGTATCTCAATGTCTCCTTAGCTACAAGAAAAGACTTAAACCTCATGCTCTTTTCCTTCACATAGGGTGGGAGCAGTTCAAGGGAATCATTCCTGTCTGGAAGCACTGTCCTGTTTTGTTCTGTCCTGTGCATTATGGTGGTGTGTTTCTTGAATTTGCTGTCAGTGAGAGGTGATGGACATGATTTGTATGAAGGCATTCACACCAAGGTCCCCACAGAGTTTGAGTGTCCAGAATAATAGATGGTAGGAAAGCACAAATAAAGGTAATCCTTACCCAGGCAATCATTTATTCTAGTGGGGCAAGGGTTAAGAAAATGTGAAATGCAGAACCCCGCAAAGATTCATAGGAACTTCTGGTGTGTGAAAACCTGTTTTACAGGAAGCTGTACAACTGTCATTTGAAGCAGTGAGAAAAATGAACAAACCCATAAATTTTCATGGAAAAATCCAAGTATCACATTATTCAATAAAGTATTTTCCGATCATGATTCATGAGGGCAAGTCCATACTATGAGCAACGTATTCAAATTGGAGTATGTTACAAAGCATACATTCCCAGTTACACTCCTCTCTTTCCCTGGATGTTCTCTCTGGTGGAATGAGCTCCTTTTGGTTTGGTTTTGCTTTGTTTTGTTTTGGGTTGGGTTGGAATTTTTTTTTTTTGTGTGTGTGTGTGTGTTTTTTTCTTGAACTGCTTTTGCTGCTGGTGATTCACCTCTCCAAGCACTGCTGTTACCAACCACAGCACTCACTGTGGTTAACACTGCCTTGTACATGCCTTAGTCCCTTCAGCCTGCTAACACCAGCAATCACAGTGGGAGCTATTTATTACTAGTTATTTTATATGACAAAGAAACAAAATTTGCAGAGCTGCTGTAACACAAAAAAAATAGACCATGTACGAAATCTGAAGACAGACCTTTTTGACTGCAAACTCAATTTTCTTATAAATTGGCTATATGAAGGATACACAGGAATTCCAAATAAGAAAATTGTTATGGACACTTTTCTGCTGAATGGAAACACTACTGGAAGGTATAATAACAGTAAAGGCAAAAGAAAGAAGTAAACAGAAGAGGGCTTTTTTGTTCTGAGATTGCATTCCGTGGTCTGGAGGATGAGTCAGTTATTTGAGTGGTTATGACAATTCTTCAGGCACCATCCAGAAAAAAAGAATAGGGAAGGCATTTGTCTTAGCCAATGATAAGATTCCTTCTACACTGATTCTAAGTGAAAATAATTTGAAACTATGAAATGGAAACCAGGCATTAAAAGGTGATAAATGGAGATGATTTCAACATTGCAAATAGGACAAAAATGGAGAAACAATCCAAGTCTAGAAAAGGTATGAAACAGTCCAGGAAGAATCTCATGAAATGTGAGATAAGGGTAACTTGGACTCCTGGAAGTTATACCATGGCTCATGAAAGATTGTTTTGTTTTTGTATTTAAACATCCTTTAAAATACACATGTTTTCAAACTGTACTAAGTGGGCAATGCCTTCCTTTTTGGCATATTTTCTTATTCCAAGACCAAAAGTTACAATTCTTAGGCTGAAAAATAGACCCTTTTAATTTGGTTTCTATTTAAAAGACAGAAGATCACAAAAGAAAGATTAGAAAGAGCCAAGAGGAAGATAGGAAAGAAAGAATGATCAGTATGTTTTCCGCATAGTGGAAAAATGGGAATGTTACAGCTAACACAAATTATACAAGATGGTTTTGTGGTTCGTGTAATAGATGGTTCACAGCTGACACTGGCTCTTGTTTTCCCATTTGTAGTCAACTGTTGGTTGCTGTAAGATTGGATGATAGACATAGAAAAATGTAAAATATCAACAAGATGAAGTAATGTATCTCCTTGCCAGGCTTTGGCTTCTCCATCTGAAGGCTTTATAAAGTGGTTGATGTGGTGGAGTTGAAATCACTTGAGAAATGTGACACTTACCTTTTTTTGGGTTTGTTGACATTGCAATTACTTCCTCTGGTATTAGGGATTACATTTTCTATTCCTTGACTTTTCTTATATGTAATACAGCCATCTCAGACAATATGTCCATTTGTTCCTCTCCCTTTTTTTTTCTCTAGGTTACGTCATTGAAATACTCTCATATAATGGTGTTTTCCTGTTAATCATTTGGCCAAACTATGTATGAATTTTCTCAAGGCTTTTCCACAGATAAAATGCAGGAGTATTTTAAGAAGAGCATGCCTGTTCTTCTTTGAGTTTGCTATGCAAGCTTTTGTCAAGAATGAACTTAAAAGATACACTGGGCAAAGTGATCCCTGCTTAACTCCATTATGAAGAAGAGTGTACCAGACATGTAGAGGCCATTGGTCTCAGCCTCTGTTCTTATGAAGAGAAACAAGACCTTCAAGACAAAGAGTGGTGAATTCCTTTACGCTCCCCAAACTGACATGAGCCTGGCTTCAGGTGTGTCTCCTTGGAGGTCGTCTAATTTGTTGCCTGGTATAAAGTTTTCCATTTGTTGATTTTTTTTCCTGCATTTATTCCTTATGTCTCTGTTCCCATTTAGCTTTTTAACCAGCAATATGAGCAGGGGATTTTATTCAGAGCTATGTGTTTTGCTCTATCCTTCCTCTTGCCCAGACTGCTTATATCACAATATTTGAACATGAAATGGGTGTTCCTCTGTTGTCACCTTCCACTTCCACAGAAATCATGGTTGGCATTGTATACACAGCTGCCCATACATTCTGGTTTCTGCACAGAGACAACATACTAGAGGATTTTGGAGGAGGTTAGTATTGGGAATGGTCTGTATAGAAATCACTTTCTTCACATCAGCTCCGTGTAATTCTGGGAGAACACACTGTGGCTACAAAGTTATTCATCAGAATCAGAGCTAATGAAGGGTGCTGAAGCTGTGCAAGTGGTGCTGATGCTTCATAAATCCTTGGGGTTTTGCAGAAGTTGGATTTGAGGTTTCCTGATAACAAAGTTCCTTCTTTCTGGGTAGCTGGAGAGTCTCTCAGTGGAAGGCTTTCACAGACACTTCCTCAAATCAAAGCTCTTACCTTGACAAAGAAACTACACATCCTGCTATTTGTTATGCTACTTCTTTCAGTGCCCAGGCTGCTCTGTCACAGGAGCAAGGGATCTTGCTGCTTGCCACAAATCCTCCCTCTGATGCTCCTTTCCTACACTGCAGAGATGAAAACACAGCCCTCCGCAGCCACTGCTCAGAGAAGGTGTCCCTACAGGGCAGGTGCTCCTAATGTGGCTGAGCTCAGCACCCAAATTTTGGGCTCAGCATTTGGACTCAGCTATTGCAACTCCAAGTTGCAATGTTCCCACTGCAGCCCAGTGACCAGGAGGGTTCAGGGCTACACTTTTCTGAGCATGTAGTGCAGCTGAGGATGTTGTGCTGAATTTTATTTAATGTTCATCCGTCTTTGTGTGTTTCCAATAACAAATTTTAGCAGTCTCCCAAGGATTTGTAAGATTATACAAGTATTTTTCAATGATCTTTTGCAGATAGGTTTTTTTGGTTTTCTGATTATAGTTACAGTAGCTTTTAGAATGTGTCCTTTTCCTTCTTCCCCACTTGCATTCTAATGCTTCCAGTTTTGTTCTGAGTCCCTGTGGTTACAGTCTGTACAACCACACATTGTGCAGCATCACACTTTCAGGTATGTTTCTCATTATGACATTGAAACAATAAACTGCCACACACTTATATATTGTTGCTCTCTGGGCAGAGGAATTACATGTAAATCTTAAAATAACATTTAATTGATTTTTTTTTTCCAGAAAAGCCCCACACAAGTAGTCCCATGATTTCATATTTTAAGCTGGTTTACTCAAAGCTATTCTTACAGGACTGATGCACCTTAGTTTCATTCATGAGATTTTACCTGTCTTTTCACATTATTTTGCTGTTTCTTCTCAAAGCAGCTGACTGTAAATTCACACATTGTCACTCTTCTTGAACTTTGTTTCTAATTAGATATTCAAAAGAATTTCTGTGCCAATTAAGTACTAATGCATACTACAATCCATACTTTTAGGCTAATACAATAAACCAAGTACCAAGATGATATGATAATATGCAGCAACTGTTAATATAATTTAAAAATGTTAGAGAGATCTGTGCATTTGATAAAAAGAGAGAAGAGAGTTTGTTGCTATCTATAAGATATTTTTACAGTGAAAGCAAGCAGTGTCTCTGTTTCTGGTATCATAGACTGACTTCTGTGTTGCTGGTCAGCTTGATTCTCTTACATCTAAGGAAGGTGCACATAGAGATGTGACAGATTTCTGGACCTGAAATGAGAGCTATTAAATGGAAATGTACTAGCTGTGGCTCTGAACACTTTACTGTTCTGGTAGTGAAGGGATTAGCCATCCCACAACATCATCAGTCATGTTAAAAAGAAATTTAAAACTTACAAAGGGAAAAAAAAAGGTCTGGTACGGTTTTCAGAAAGAGTCAGAAGTGAAGACAGCACTTAGTTGTCCCAAGAGGTAACATTGTCACATATGTCTGTTTCTCCACATGGTCTTCACTTCTATTTCTTTTGAGACTCTGGACACCTTTATCATGGAATTCACAGCTCCAAGTACTTGAAAATAAGAAAAGCAGGCACATTCAAATAGGAATCCTGCAGGAGTTATTAGACTTCATTCTTTACTAAACTGAAGTTGGACAGTTTTCCAAGACTACATTATCCAGACATGCATGCTATGTGCTGTGGAAAGGCACGTGAAATCTGTCCAGCACATAGTCTGCCAAATGGCATAGGTTACACAGCGAGAAAAGGGAAAAGGTTGTCCACCACATAGCTGTGGGTTATAAAAGTGTTATACTCACGAGGGTGTGTGGATGGATAGCACCAGACGGTCAACCTCTCTAAGAATCCAGAAGTATATTTGCCAAGTCTTCTAATCTGTCAAAACAGCCCCAGGGAAAAAAAAAACAAAAAACAAATGGGGAAAAAAAAGAAAAAGAATTAAGCGGTCAAAATAGCTAGAAAAAATCTGTTGTGTTCTTGATGAAGAGCTGGCTGGATACAAAGCCTACATTACACACACACACACATATATATATATATTTAGGGAAATAACTCTCTAATTTAACAGAAATATACCAGGTAGATTTGTAGGTTGTCCTTAGTTAATTTAGGTGAGCTTTTTAAATGTTGATTGAGTTTGTTTGTTTTCCTTTTGTGGTTCAGTCCAGCTTCAGAAGAGCCCTTCATTAATCAAAGTGGTTTGGTAAGAGAGTAGAGGTAGGTTTGTATTCAGCATAACTTGAGATTGATTGTATTCCACAAATCTTCAAATATTTCTTCTCAGCTATGAGAGGCTGTTCTTCGACAGCCCTCAATCCAAAACTGGAATTATACACCAATTTCATACCAATTTATTATTTATATGGCACTAACAAGTTGACATATAAGCTGCTCAAGTTCTGCTCATTATTTGTGCATATACAAATCCTTTTCTTAGAATTATGCCCTGAAATTATGTACTAAGCCACAAATGGACCAGCTGAATTGCACATATAAATTCCTGCCACACATTCTGTGTCACACTATAATGTGGGGAGGTAAAAAAGTTCTGCTTCTGTTTAATTGTGGAGTTTTGAAATTTTGACTTGTTACTCTCAACAAAGGTTTGCTAAAAATTGTTTTGTTCTATTAGACAGCTGTGTGTTCCCACTGACCTGTCCTTCAACCCAATGAACTGCATGACTTTGTAACTTTTGAATTCCAGTCCCATGGATTATACAAAGTCTGAACTGACACACACAAGATGAATTCCATTAATCTGAAAAATATGTTGTAAATACTGAGATTTTGAAAAGTACAGACTCACGAGGTGATGTGATGGATTTGGCATTTGAACCAGGGCAGCAATTTTCACAGGCTAGGATTTATCAGTTCTGACCTATTAGAAATGTTCAACCTCTGCTTAGGGAAAAATAATGTCCAATTCAAATATTGCCTTGCCTCCAATTTTCCATCTAAAATGAGGCGTAATGAGAAGTCCTTGCCAAATAAAGCAACATCGGTTTCCAAAATGCACTTAATTCACTTTCAGTTGCTGGCTTGCATGAGGGCTCTGGGGTTAGACTGGGCTTCTTTTTTGCACTTTTTTGGTGGCTGATAGCATTTGAGGACTTCCCATACTGATTTTATCCTCTTCCCCTCGAATGCAGTACTCCTACTAAGAGATACTTAGCCATGTGGTGGTGCCAGTTGAACCACGGCAAGATGCTCACATTCTCAGGTTGTCTGGCATCTTTTCCAATTACCAAATCAGTGCTGGTGGATGTATGTGAATAAAAAATAAGGGGCTTAGCCAGCATGAACAACCATCATTGCTGTGTCACTGAGGTGCCTTGTAACACTGGCAAGGTGGCAAATTTAGAGGTATAATCAAGAAATTATCACAATGGTGCTTTGTCTCAGCCAATTAAAACACTATCTTCTGGGGTAAATCTTGCTCTTAGTTGTCTTGTAGAATGATGAATAAATTGCATGCTTCCAATTTATACTTTCACAATCCCACTGAAGCCAACACATTTCTTTACATGGTGTCATGGGCTCGAGGTTGATCTCTGCTCTCATTCTGGTCCCAAAGCCATAGCTACCAACTCTACTTCTGTAAATGCAGCCAAGGAGCCAGGCTGGGAAGATCAGACACGGGAAAAGATTGGCTTAAACTTAAGCCCTTCACTTACACACAGCATGGACATGACTGGCTCAAATCCCGTGGTACAGCACACTTCAGCCCACATCTGTCACAAGTGAAAACACAAGGACATAGTAACAGCAGTGGGTTACTTCAGTGATCTGCAAAAAATGGCTTTGAGTGGTAAGCAGTTGATTTTTTAAATGGTTGTGCATTAAAACCTTCCAAATCATGGCAAAACTTAAAATTATGCCCTGTCAGTGTTTAACTACCAACAGCAATAAATTAACACAGCTCCAGTGTGTTAAACTGACAGAAGTAGTTTTCTGTTACGATTTAGTTAACTGGTATGGTTGATAAATCATAGAGGTATGGTCTCACCTTTCTTCCTTTCAAAATCTTCACTACTTCCATCAAATCATTTCACGTTGTTAAATTAAAAAAAAAAAATAGTAAAGCCAACTGTGCTAATCCATCACCACTTAGATATATACATAAATTCAACCACCTATACAATATATTTTTGTAATATTATGTATTTTAACCATATGTGGACTTCTTGTTTGTTTATACTTTTTACACCTTTTTTTTTTTTTTTCTGAACAGTCTAAGATTAAATAATGAGAGACCTGATCTTCAACTTCTCACGATGCATATCTTATGATATTTTAGAGCAGTATCTGAAAAAAAAGTTCTGGTAATCTGTGATTGCAAATATAGAGATATTCCAGTCTGTCCTGCTTCACATAGAACTAGAAGGGATAGCCCTAATCATGCCTTTCTTTTTTGTGGTTGCATTTTTGAACTTCCAGCCACAAGATGTACAAGCTGCTTTACCGCCAACTACCATCGAGCAGCACTCATATATCTACAGGGTTTGTTTTTCAGAGGTGCTGTTCTGCTGGACTTCTGAGTGACTTACAGTGCTGAGTAAGAACTTCTCTTTTCCAAAGAATCATGCAGTTTAACAGAATTATTTTTACAATACCTAAGAAGTGGAAATGCTTCAGGAGATAATATGTTTCCAAATGTGTTATTGCCATCTCTGCTAGTACTACTATCTTGTGATGGTACATCTTGTTAGTCATGATTTGAGAAGTCTTAACTCTCCAAGGGGAAAAAGAAACTTTCACTTTAATTTGGCAAAGACCCAGGTTATTATTTGAGTTTATTCTGTGAGGTTCTCTCTCCACCATCACTTTTTCTTATCCTGCAGAATCTTCCCCTATTTTGCATGTATATTCTGCCAGTGCTGAAATTGCACCTGAATTCTTGTGATCAAGGAGACCATGAGGATACTCTGAAAGTGGTAATCTTTCCATGTGTGCTCAGAAGGTTCAAAATCACTTGAGAGGCACTGAAAACTGGACCTCTAAAACATTGCCAGCACAGGAGCTTGAGAATCTCAAGGAGAAACTTGAGTCTAGGCACTCCTTATTGTCATTTTTGTATAAGTGGTCAAATAATCAGGAGACCACTGGTTCTTTACAGTGTGTTGTATTTATTATGTGGCATTGGATTCTGTTGAATTTTAGCAACATGTAAAATTACGTTGTACCATGTTTGTGCTTATAGTTGGTGAGGATCTAAAACAGAGTGAGCACTTAAGTACTTGGATATTTGTCATAAGATACTTGAAAATGCATACAGTTCTTCTGATACTAAATATTTTAATGAATCATTAGATGGTATTTCTTGTGGTCTCTGCCTTTTATTAGCAAGAGTTTTGGGGGTTTGCTTTTTAAATTACACTAAAACCTCCACATTATTGAAGATCCTCTTTTAGACAAATGGCAGCCACTAGGCTAATCTGATTTTCCCACCATGGTGTCATCTCCAGTCATCTCACCTGTTGTAAAGCGTTGGTTTAGTATTTTAGTGCCTCAAAAACCACCACAGCTGGTTCTACCCTGAATGGAAGTAGCTTCTGGAATTGCACCTTTAAACAAATCTTTTTTGTACTGTTGTTTTTAATTAATAAAGAATACCCACATTCTAATTTGAATCTCTAAAAACCTCATAGTATGTCAGAATGCTTGGAAAATGTGAGAAGTGGAGTTTTCATTATCTTTATCATGTGGCTAATTTTCATAGCAAGTTCTTTGTTTTTCCTACAGAAACAGAGAGTAAAAGGAGTCAAAAGCAGAGCCCTAAAATGTGTACTTTCTAATGGCTGGAGATGTATGAAATGCAACAAAAAGCACCATTGGGGGAAGAGTTTCAATAAGTGAGGGAAACGTACTATATCTCTGAAACTCACAGTGTATGTAATAAGGATGACAAATTGTACATTGTAGTGCCTTGTTTCTTGTAGAATGCTTAATCATACATTATTAAACATAAATAATAATGAATTTATGAGAATACATATATAAATATTGCTAATAGAAACTATATGTTCACTGAAAAGCCAATAAATCATCAACTATTGTTACACATTAATTAGACAAGATTTTTAGTCTCCATTCTTTCAGAGTTGTTTTAAAATAATGTCATTTAATTTACACACAACTGTGCTATTTCTGTCTCTCAAACTAAACTCCACTCAGCTGCATGGAACAGAGAAACTTTTTTAGCTGCACTGTCAACTTTTGTGGGAGAAAGCCTGTCACACATATTCACCACAGAACTTTGTCTTTGGGTTGATTAAATGCTGATACAGTCATAGATTCCTCTCAAATGTTCAGGCTGTTGACCTATTGGCAGACCAAGTTTGAACTTGAGTTAAGCACCAGCAGTTTGCTTTGGGGCAGCCTGTGTCGGGCACTGATGGGCAGTAAAAATAGTGGAATTCTTACTAACAGCACCTTAATGGTATCCATACAAAGCCTACATTGAAATTCGGGAAACTCAACCATGCTGTGACACATCCCACTCATTAGCAGCGAGATGAACAGTGAAGTTTGATAACCCACAAGGCTGAGTCCGTAGGATCAAAGAGAGGAGAAGAAGTAGAGCAATGAGTGGATAAGGATAACCTGAGCTTTCTCCCCGCTTCTCTAGATCTTTCTGCACAGACCAAATGTGCTGAATACCACATTGGCACGGGACAATGACCCAATGGTGTCTCATCTATGCCACATGTACAACTTGGCAGTGAGTATTAAGATGTCCATTGTAAGTGGGGCATGACCTTAGAGACAGTTGGATTCGTGCACATAAGACAATGCAAAAGCTGTTCCGGGTCAGGCCACAGCTCCATCCAATCCAGTATCCTGCCTACAAAGGAGACTAGTAGCATCTGACCAGGGGAAACTAA
This sequence comes from Hafferia zeledoni, assembly GCA_035583235.1. Classification (NCBI taxonomy): domain Eukaryota; kingdom Metazoa; phylum Chordata; class Aves; order Passeriformes; family Thamnophilidae; genus Hafferia; species Hafferia zeledoni. The sequence goes on along the minus strand of JAWWEV010000083.1, from coordinate 89,686,618 downwards.
AAATAAATGCAAGTTTGCACAATGTTTTCATAGCGTGCACTGTTCCATTAGGCAGGTACTCTATGACATCGTAGTGGAATCTTTGCATATAATCACAGACTGTCACAGGCTATTCTGAGTTGGAAGGGACCCACAAGGATCATCTAGTCCAACTCTTAAGTCAATGGCCCATACAGGGGATTGAACTCATGACCTTGGCATTATTACAACCAAGTTTTAACCAACTGAGCTAACCTCAGGGTCAATGATCTTTAATGGTTTTTCTTGAAATCCATCCAAGATGTTTCGGAACGTATGTAAACTGTCAGTAACCATGTATTCCAAGGCTGAAATACAAGACCTTCCTTTATTACCTCTGAAGCCAATTTCTGCTACTTCAGCTTGCAGCCCTATCTCTCCATGTAGAACCTCGAGTTAGGAACTCACAGGCCTTAAGACCAGTTCAAATAAGATAAGGTTTAGAATAGCTCATTCAGTTGGTTTCTCTTACATCAACGCAGGGTTGGTTCTTAACTGATACAGAAAAATATCAGCAACTCTCTTCCAGTACATTTGATCAGAAGACAAATACTTCCATGAAATCTGAAAGAAAAGAGAAAGGGCAGAATAATTGCATATAAAAGTAAGGACAGAACTTCACATATACTTTTAAAGGAAGCACTCTTCACTTAAAAATAAGGTTGCTCCTTTTCTTTGCTAACTCATTTTCAATAGGAAAGAATAGTTCCACTGTGTTAAAAAAGCCTTTGTGCTAGATGAATGCTTTTGGCCAGCAGGGTGCTCCTCAAATCATTTCATCTCACTGAAAATTTCCGGAATGTGACCACACGACAGCAAAAAACAGGTCTGAAGGCTTCTATTTTATCCCTTTTGATTTCTTAACAGAAGTAGCCAGGTTTGTGGTTGATTATACCATCAAAATTAACAGGTTTTCCTTGCAATCAAATTGATAAAATTCAGTACATTATGCCATAATCAGGATTTTTTTTTTCAGGTAATTTGAGTGTTCCGTGAAAAAGGTAAAGCCATGAATTGAAAGGTCTCATATGATGAATGATTACAAACCTGGCTGGTTTCCCGAAGTGACAATCACTACATTGCTGCCACTATACCCCTTTAGTTTCTAAATCAGACGGGTTGGGAATTGAACACTTCATATTCTTGGTGGCAAGGTGAAGAGAACAACATAGGCACCATCTGCTTCGAAGGGGAAATAAATGTACCTGCTGGCAGTAAGGGTAGGATTATCAAACAGAAGGAAATGAAAATAGATACTAGTAAATATAGACAAGAAGTTAATAAGGTTCAATAGTAATAAACAAAACTAATCACAGTGGGAAAAGAAGTCTTGACCAGCAGACCTAAACACAGGAACAGAGTTTCTGAGATGTACAAGACAGAGAACAAAACAATTTAATCTATACATTCCTGTTACTATATGCCAATGGTAAACTGGTTTTGATACAGAAAAGGCAAATATTAATAGTGCCTTATGTATTTAGAAAGCAGCAAGATACTGGTTTATGGGTGATGGTTGATTTGTCATGAGAGGATGGTAAAGAACCTCATAGTCCTTTCTACAAGAAGATAGCAATACATTTTTGCTAGAGGGAAAGATCAAGTTTGGAGGATTGGGGGTTTTTCATTAAAATATGCAAAAGTCCCAGTAGGGTCCGCCTCAAAGGTGCTCTAGCAGAGTAATCCCGAGAGTGAGAAGTGATGGGCAGCCAATCGCCGAGGCAAAAAACCTCGCAGGTAACTGGGCTGCTCCTCGTTCCGATGTCATTGCGCTGAGACCAGATGCCTTTCCAGGGGATGCGACAGCTCAGTTACGGACTCAGTCCAGAAGCAGCGGATGGCAGGGAGCGAAACGCCGGGCCCGGGGAACACGCAGAGCGATGGAGCCGCAGGGGGACCCCTCCGGCCCTGCGCGCTCCCTCCGGCGGGAGGCACCCGCGGGCCGGCGCTGCAGCCGCTCTCGCGGGGGACGGAGCTCCTCCCCGAGGAACGGGAAGGTCCCTGGCACCCCCGGGCTCCCGGGAAACGCCGGGCTGCTGCAAAACCTGATCCCTGTGAGCAGCGCCCGGACGTGGCGGCGGGAGCTGCGGGAGCCCCCCAGCCATCCCGGACCCGGCGGCGGGAGCTGGGGGAGACCCCGGCCATCCTGGGCAGCGGTGGGAGCTGGGAGACTCCCCCGGCCATCCCGGGCAGCAGCGGTGGGAGCTTCGGAGCCCCTCTGCCATCCCGGGCAGCAGCGGCGGGAGCTGCGGAGCCCCCCGGCCATCCCGGGCAGCGGCGGCGCCTCCCGAGCTGCCCCGGGGAAAGCGGGGCCGGGATGCTGCGGTGGGCTCGGCGGAGCTGCTGTCAGGGACCGCGCTGTTTTAAAATTAATTTCCTCGCCGGTGCTGGAAGCCAAGCCAGCATCTTCATTTCATTTCGGCCTAAGCCGGAGACGGACGGGTTTACACTGAAAGAAAATCAATCACATCCCTAGAGAAACCAGCATTACATACACACGGCCTATATATAGCCCGCTGTATTTTGCTTGCAAGCCGAGTGAGAGTAAGCAAGGCTTTCCAAATCCTTTGGCTATTCCCACTCCACTGAATTCTAGGCTTTCGTGGGTTTAACGCAAAAGCAGAACACATTGCAGGTGAAATCCTCCAATTTTTCAACCTGTGGAAGTGTTCCCATTAATACTGGGCTCCAGGAAATCCTCCAGAAGGGTCAGGGAAGGATCCTAAACTGCAGGAAACTTGGGCAGCCTCCTCTTTGCTTCCTCCCCAGAAAGAGAAATTCCCTAAATCTCCAAGTGTCTAACATGTTTCTTGCGTGGCCTGGTCAGGGAAATTCTTGAAAGTCTTTAAGATATTTGTTTTGCCAGGTTATGTCTACACTAAGAAAAAGGGTTATATTTCAGTGATAGTTGTTGCTGTCTTATAAAAAGATTGGTTAGACAGGGCAAGCTTTGAACATCTGCTATACCAGTGGAGCTTCTCAAAAACCCCTGGTAGTACCATTCACGTTTTTCCTCATCAAGCCAGCATATATGAGAAATGTCAGGTACTAACTATCATGTTTTAATATCACACCATTTTGCCAATCCAGGCAAAGCCTCAGGGCAATTCTGCCAGATTTTGTTTATCCACACAATGCATAAATCTTTTAACCACTCCATTTGCCTGAGGCCACATGGGGGTTACACACTGCGCATAAGCACAGGGAACATGCCGTAGCCTTAGGCAATCCGAATTGTTGAAAAAATTGTATGTAAACAGTTATAAACAAGTTTTCAAGATCTCTATTAAATAAGCAATAAACTAATCCTTGTCATAGACAGATAGGCACCCATGTCTCAGCTGTTTAAGAGCATATTGCGTAACACAGTGCCTGAAATACCTCAGTTTAAAAGCACCATCATTGTGCTCATGTGAAAATGAAAACAAAGACAACCAAATACTGGGGGCACTGATCAGCACAGATAACACTAAAGTACACACAAAATAACTGAAGTTCCTGGTTCTTGATAACATTCATATTTGGGTTTCATATTCAGAGAAAGTATACCTGTACCTGCCAATTCAGCTTCTAGGTACTCCTGCTATAAATGTCCTAAACAGGACCAATTTAAATCACTGGTCATAGATCAGGGAAATTAAATTATATGCAGAGAGCTCAGCCATGAGTACCTTTTTCCCACTCCTGAGCTGAGAGCTAAACAATTTTTGACTTAAGGAGAGAGGCCAGGGAAAAGTGAAAATTACAACATATAAACTTGGAAAACCTGATTAACTAATAGGAGAAATACCCATCCAGGCAATTACCCTGACTCCATCTGACTTTCAGCACTGCTTGATGGGTAAGACAGCCACCAGCAGCTGCCCCAGCTAGTAGCTGCACCCTGCTCCCAGCTTATCCTTTCAGCGTGCATGTGTCCCAGTGAGCTGCCAATTAGTATTTAGGCTCCATCAGTGACCCTTCTCCAGGCAGTGGCTTCAGCCCTGCTGGCAGAGCAGTCACTGCCATTGCTGCCTACTGCCAGCTGCCTGCAGGTTTCTGCTCTGCTGCCCAATCCCCTTCTGCCTTCCCATTCTCTTCAACTTTTGGGGGACATTACAGATCCAAGGGTGCCACAAGTCTATTATCTTATGAGGTAAATGAATGCTGAACAGTATCCACATCTATTCCCTATAAGAAAAAGGAAGACATACTATTTTATTTTATTTTATTTTATTTTATTTTATTTTATTTTATTTTATTTTATTTTATTTTATTTTATTTTATT
>JAWWEV010000083.1:89667251-89680866 GCA_035583235.1 Hafferia zeledoni | reverse complement strand
TATTTTATTTTATTTTATTTTATTTTATTTTATTTTATTTTATTTTATTTTATTTTATTTTATTTTATTTTATTCTACCTCCCTCTTCCATCTCACCTGCCCAGGCCCCCATCATCTCAGGCATCAGACTCACAGGCATAGTTCACTTTGGCCTCTATCACTGCATACAAATATAATCCCACAGACCTTTATTTTGATGGGATAGGTATAATCCAAAAGCTTCAAAGAGACATCAACTGAGATGCATCCCACTCCAGTCAGCAGCTCACATAGCCTTTCTTCTGGATCATGCCTGAGAGGGGCTCATCCCTCTTCACTTGTGAGCCCCTTCTGTGGTCTCTGGCCACCGAGATCTTATTAGAAACTGCACAGTTAAACCTGCAGAGGACATAAGAAATATCATTTGCTTTCCAATGTATTTACAATATACAAATATATAAAGGAAATTTCTAAACACAAGTGAGAATATTCAATGAATAAATAGTAATTTATGTACTGTAGAGCAGAGTAAACTGAATGAATAATTAACAGTTTTCTGCTTCCATTCACTTTGAGGAAAATCAGAAGACTGCAATGGGTGGAAAAGAGTAACCTGTGGACTACTGCTGTCCAAGCACTTGTACAAAGTACATGAAGTTGAATCTACAGATAGTATCAGTTTCCTTCACACTAACAGAAGAACCATCTATGATAAGTTTTCTGGTTTCAAATTCCCTTCTTCCCCCAATTTTTGTTTTTAATAAAGAGAATTAGTGCCAAGAGTGAAAAATGCAGCAGATCTCTATCTCAAGTTCCAGAAGAGTTACTTGATATTTATTGTATTACTGAAGAAACAGAATGTAAACAAGTAACTAAAGACCACTGTCTGTCTGGGTAAGTCTGGAGTGTTCCTGCTCGTTTACTGCTTTCCACCAATTTTGCACTACCCTGGTCAGCAAAATAGCCAAGCTGTTCCTGGACTATGTTAAGTTGTCTGATGAACATCCATAAGCTTGAGTCTATGTGGGCTCATTGCCTTTGGCAAAGTCCCAATGCTTTCTGAGCATCTTATGCCAACACCTAGTGCTCTGAAATCCAGGATGGCTTATTAGCTCACTGCTCAAGCAGGCAGAGAGCACGTAGCATCTCCTGGATGTAAACAACCTTGGGGTTACTACAATAGCAGGATATGGGAACTATGGGCAACACAGTGATCAGTAGAGGAGTTAAAGCAGGTAAGAGATGGGAAGAGAGCCTGTGTTGGCTTTTGTCTCACAACATTTATAGCTTCAGAAAAATGTTCTACCGCTGGAACACAGTGGTGAGTATATGGGATGCAGATGCCCAGTGGCAGAGCCAGGTCCATTCAGCCAGAGGTCACCAGCTCTGGATCAGTGCCAGTTCCCTGGATCCATGCTGACACATGGAGAACTCCTTAGGTTTCTCCCTCCTGCTGCCAAGTCCCTTGCCATCCAGGAAGCTTCCTTGTCAATGCTCAGGGCCTCATAAACACCCAGAGGTGTCCTGATTCTGACATCGTGCCCAGGATGACAAGCCTTCCTGAGACCCACAGCTGTGGCAAACCTGGTCTATGCAAACAGTCAGATGTCCTGCAGGATCTGTGGGTCTGAGCTCTGTGCTTCATTAAAGTGCTAATGCTATTGGTACATCAGCTCTTTCCTAGAAATGTTACAGCCATGACTGCTAGAAGCAGGTCCAAACCAGCCCTGCTCTGCCTTCCTTCTCTTGGCATGCATCAGTATCCTCACCCAAAGAACGTACCACTTTTCTAAGCAGGAAGCATGAGGACACTTCCCATGCCACCAAGAAAACTGGGGTCAGCATGTTAGAAACCTACCTAAATTATATACCTCACAGGATTGTCCCTGTTATCCTCCTTTCCACCAGATATTACTGTAGTGTCCCTGGTCTGTTGGCATCCCCATGTACAATTCCAGAATGATTGACTCCATACTTTCTTTCCTGACATCATTTTTGGCTGTCCCAATTCTGCACCTGAGAGGTTTGTCAGATACACAGAGGTATCAAACCTACAGACACAGTTAAAGCGTTTCTCCTTTGTACTGAGGACTGGGGATGATTGCTGGAGGAAGGATTGTGAAGGACTCATGTCTGGAATACCTCGAGGCCCCACTCTCTTTTCCACCCTTTTTGATACATCAGCAAAGCTATTGCAAACAAAACATCAAGTGTATTTGACTCTTTAACCACTGTACACAGAATTACTGTTGGTAACACGTATGTTTTCATGATAAATTCCTTGCTTTTAGGTTTACGGAGTGTGTCAACAGTACAACTAATAAACAAGAGACAGACATCAGGCATCAGAAGAACTGAATGCACTCAGCAATGAGAATGGTGTGTATCATACTGGATACCACAAAAACCACAGGAGAAATGTACTAAGGGAAAAACTGACGCACTTGTCACAGGAATACCCTACATATCTCTGTCTCCGCATTTCCATTCCTTCCAAGTAGTAAGAAAGCCAGGATTCACTGACTTTGAACTTGGGCAGAAAAATAAGCAGGCTGACTCATCAAAGAATTGGTTTGTCCTTTCTCATGGAGTGTAGTTCTGTGTGACTGACGAGGATACAGAACAGAGACAAAATTGACAGAAATTCTGTATTTTGACAGGAAGTTAATTAGTATCTAATTCTTTCCTAGCAAAACATTCCTTAGGGGATACCAAGCTATACTTAACTGAAATAAAATTACACTTTTAAACTATGACTGTGCCAATAATTTAATGTAGTGACAGAAACATTTGACTTGGAGCGAGTATTCTAATTTTTAAAAAAATTATTGTGTCTTTTTCACAGAATCATAGATCACAACAGATTACAGAAAGATTGAGGTGGGAAGAAGACCTCTGGAGGTCATCTGAGACTGGGCCCCTGCACAACCAGGGTGACGTAGACACTGTTATCCACGATTATTTTCAGATGGCTCCTGGATATCTCTAAGCAAGTACATGCCACAACCTTCTTGGACAACCTGTGCCAGTGCTCTGTCACCTTTACTGTAACAAAATGTTTCTTGATGTTCAGAGGAAACCTCTTGTGTTTCAGGTTGTGCCCATTGTCTGTGGCCCTGCCACTGGATACTAATGACAAGAGCCTGGCTATTCTTTGCAACCCCCCTTCAGGTCTAAGATTCTTCTTTTTTCTCCTTATTGCCTTGCTGAATAAGATACTCTTTATTATCTACATATAATCAAAGAAACACTGAATTGAAAAGCTAGTGAAGCTAACTTGCACTAAGTCCACTGAGCATGTTTGAATGGGCATTAGATATGATCAAAAAGGTGTGATGATGACCCATTTGTGCTTTAAAAATATTTGATTTTAGCCCAAATGCTATACTGGAAAAGACTAATGGCTTGATTCAGAAAATGGATCTTTGGTGCACAGAAGTTCTGCTGGCGAGTGGCTTGTAGCAGATGCTTCGTTCTTCCTGCCCCCATGAGTCAAGCCTGAAGCCTGGGACGAAGGAGGCCCAGCAGAGGTGAACAGCAAAACAGTCGTGCCTCAAACCCTCTCCTCGGGCTATGAGGACAGCGGGGGATGACTTCTGGAATGACACCACTTACATTCTTCCCACACTGTCTGTCAGGGCTGGACTAGTACATAAGAGGCATGTGAAGTGAGTACTCAAAGCCCTAGCAGTGGGTGACTCAGAAACAACAGCATTCCAGTTGGCATGCAAGAGGGACTTCTTGGGACGATTCCTCTTTTCTTTTTCTCACTGCAGTGGGAGGAGACCTTTGTTGGGACTAGAGGTGGAACAGTCCACTCCTTTTCCTAGGCAAAGATCTGAGCCATCTGTCCTTACTCCACAGACGATCACAAGAAACAAGTCAGCTACTGAAAGGGGAAAGAGCTGTTTGCTGCACAATACTTCAGTTTCTATAAGGCACAAGTATTTGTGAAGAGTTTAGGAAAGATGGCACATGAAGTAGGGGAAAAACAATAGAAGAACTCCTAGGTCAGCTGAGGAGCAAAACACACTTAGAGGTGCTGGTAGAAATCTGCAGGTTTCAATAGCTGGTTAATGTGTGTCTCTGCAATCTGGCCAGAGACAGAGCTAATGCTGTAGCTCCATTCTGAAACCAGGGGAGAAGAATATAGTAGAAGTCTTACAGGTCCACCTTTTGCAATGCACAGTGAATGTGTCCCTCTCCTTCTTCCTCCTTCCAAACATCATTAGTGAGGGTAAGATTATCAGTGGTAGCATTGAAAAATGCCAGTTCCAGCCACGATCTTTCTCCGTAATGGGGAATGAAGTCTCGAAGGTGGAAAGCTTCCAAAATGCTGCAGAACACCCCTAGAAATCACCATTGCTTCATTTTTTCTTCCTGCTGAGACTTGTCATCCTTAAAGCTATGGGGAATGTTATTGCACAAGGCTGGTGCTGCTAAGGCAAGAAAATTTCCTGATCATGACAGCTGCCACTGACACAATCTGCAAAGCTCTTCATTCAAATATGGCCAAGGGTATTCTAGTGCAGGTCCCTTACTCTAAACAGCTTTGCCAGACTGTTTTAATTAATCTTGTCACTCTTTGGTGTATTAGTCCCTAATAGAAGGAATGAACAGGAATTAACACAGAGAAATGAGCATCTTGGGGCTGTCTAATTCTAAAGAAAGTGCAGTATCTTATACTGAAGAGTCTTCAGCAGGTGGCCGCACACTTCCATCTGCAGCAGAGAAGGTTCGAGTGTGAAATGAAGCTGTCTCTTCACCAACATTCACAGCTGAACAAAACAAGTGTGATACATGAAATGACACAATCATGAATTGCTCTCTTCAGGTCTGTAGAGTACTCCTACTTCTGTCTTTGAGGCTTTGATAGTTATGTGCCTTCTATGTCTGTCTCCACACCACAGACCATGATTTCCCCCAAACAGTAGTGCATGGATGGTTTCCTTTCCTTGGTCAGTTAATACATAAAGAAAAAGGGATGAGGTGACAGTCCTAGCTGGAGTGCCTGTAGAGGAACAACTTGTAGATGTGTACAAGGGGTACCTGTTTCTCCTTTCAATAGTGTGTAAGAAGTTGCTTAGGAGTTTGGAGTTCTCTCCAGTATTTACATAATAAGTAAATAAAAAAGTATATATAAATATAAATTGGTCAAATAAATAGGAATCTCAAATGGGATTGCTGAAATGACTGCATTGAAATTTCTGGGAGCATATTTTCCCCAAGAGTCCCACAGAACAGTCTTATAAGACAAAGATAAGAACAAAAATTAAAGCCAACATTGTTCACTATCTCTTACTAACTATATCTGTCCTCAAGAGTTACAAGAATATGAATAACATTAGCAGATCATGCTGGAGTAGGAGAGGAAGAGGGAAATGGGATGCACCATATCTTTTTACCTATTAATCAGAAATCTACTTCTCTTGCTTCAATTGCTTAGAATACATGAAAAGCACAAGTTACTGTGACAACATTCTGAGCACTTAGCATGATTTTCCCCTAATATTAGCTTCTTTTACTAAGAACCTAAAATAAACACAGAGTTTGCACATGACTTTCTGTCCTTAAACATACAGGATGAGCCTCTCAAGAGCACAGGCGAAGAACAACATAAGCAAAAGTCCTGAAAGTTCAAAAGTAAAAGCAAATTTGCAAAAATAGCATTATTATGTGCTTCTTACCATTAGTATAAATGTGATCACAGTATTATGTTCTGCATCACCAACCAATTTTTATATATAAGCCTTTTTGCCAAGCAATGGTTAACTGTAAAAGGAAGCAGATTCAACTTCCAGGCATACATGCCAAAATGCTTAAGATGTCTTGAAGTTCTTACTCCCAAACCAGGAAAATTTTTCTGCACATCTGACCAGTCAAATGCAAGTGAAGACTTTTCATTTGCAAAAAGTGGTGCATAGAGGACATTTACAGAGAATTCTTGAGGAAATAAAGTGCCAGAAAACTTTATCAGAGTTTTGCTGGATGGTAGATGAGCTTCCCTCACCACAGTGACTCTGGCAATAGTTCTCACGTAGCTCTCTCTGAAGACAGAGGCAGCCAGATACGACCTCTTGTCTGATTATGCCCCTGTCTAAGAATCCATGGCTTAAGTCCAACTAGTGTCCAAGATAATCTCGTGCCTCAGAGGGATATGAAAACCTGCTCTATCTATAGGGGCAATCACAGTAGTGCAGTCAACTACTGGCTAGCCATTTGTAAAGTCTACTGTTCTGCAGATGCCTCCTGCTTCAAGGCATGGCGGTATCTATTGCTGCTGTGCTCCATGGGAAGAATGGGAGGGGTGGGGGGAGAAATATGAAACATATTAGTGCTCTTGGGGTCAAAGTGAACAGATGGTACCATTCCCCTATAATGTTCTGGTACAGTCAAATTGCACAACCTAGGACTCAACAGGCCCACACTGGCAAATCATTCTGGTGTTTATCAGCTGGTCCTGGTCATCATTTTCAACAGATGCCTGTATTAAGAGGTGTACTCCAACTGCCAGCAAATAACTACTTTATTAACAGCTAATTACTACAAGCAGCAAGCAAACCCAGAGACCCAAGAGCTCCAGAAACCTCAGGAGCCCAAGCAGCCCAAGTAACCCAAGCAACGCCCCTTAACAGAAGTCTTAACTCTTTAAAGTCTCTGTCTCTGTGCACATAAATCACTTTTAATTGGCTAAATGTCTTTGTTCACGTTGACTAGAGTTTTGATAGGTGGCTGATACCTCTCTCCATGTTGGCAGTTCTCAAGCTTTTTGCTGGCAATTCTCAAAACACATCTTGTTATTTTGCAGGTTCTCTTCCTCCTCTCTGTTTTCCCATGCCATAATTAAATCCACTTAAGGCCAAAATCCAAGCTGTCCACAACCCAGACTTCATCCTCAGCTGCCTGCCCCTGGGGTAAAGTGACAATGTAGACAGTCCTGTATTGAGGCAGAAACTGATACCCTTGGTGGTATTGACACTGTAACGCTTGTTTAGGGCTGCAAATGCAACATTACAGCACAGAATAAAGATCAAGGATTTGAAAGTGGCCAACAACACCACTTGAGGCAAACAGCACTCTTGGCAAGACTCCCGTCATGTCTCCCAGCTCTGAAATTGGACAGGATTGTTGGCATGGTGCACTCATTCAGATCCACACATTTAGGCATGGCCAACAGAAGACATGTTGATGACAGACAACAAGTGCCAAGAAACAAGATTGATGACTTGTCCTGAAAGAGTGAACCAGATAGCTGATGCCTGACAAGACTGCAGAAATGGAGATGGCACCCCAACCTCTTGCTCTAGCACCAGCCAGCATCCTTCCCCTGAGAACACTTGCCCTGTCAGCAATGCTTCAGAGAAGACAGTAAAAACTGCTCTATGCCTGAGGTTGGTATGCTGATTTCAAAGTTCCAAAGTGCTAGAATTCCCTTAGGATTCCCTAAGGGAAAGATTATGTTCCTTGCTTCACTCCAGGGACTCAGTTTTTTTACTGGAATATCAGAATTAGCAACTCAGTGAAAATGTCAGAGTATGAGCCCTTGCACATTCTGCTACATATGCCCTCTCAGTCTGGTTTTTTTTCCTTGTTTGTGTCTCCTTCATTTCTGGGGGGCAAAAACTCTGCCTCTTGTAAGCTTAGAAAAAGGATGGCAATCCATTCCAGCTCAAATGTTGAGTGTCTGGGAAAGCAAAGGACAAGGCCAGACTGGCCAGAGCTGGAGAAACAAGTGTAAAGGTCTAGTGCCATTCAGCTAACATGTCACATCAAAACTCTAACACTTCATTGGTTTAGAGATAACAATTTCAAGATATTCAACATGAGACTGGCTAATGCTACCTATTTGGTCTTTACAAAAGATGCCAAAATTTGGCTTGAATATCTAATGTGTCTGCCAAGAAATTAAAGTAATTCCTTAACTAATTGTATTAAATGTGTTTTATAGTTATCTACAACATCTAGAAGCAAAAGGAAACCCCCACCTTATTCCTCCTTCACTCCCCAGAATCAATCAGATCAATCCCTTTAGCACTGCATCTCCCCTGCATTAACTTTCTAACCTGGCCATTGCTTCTCCTGCAGCGCTGCATACCTGGCTGTCATGGGCCATCCCAACACACCAGGAACCCTGTCACAGAAACATCTGAGAGCAGAGCACTGAATAGCTAAGGATTTGTCTCCTACAACATACATATTGGATTTTGATCACAAAGGAAATCACTTCAGAAAAAGACTGCGAGTTTTCAGTATGTATCTTGGTAGAGCGTTTTTTGACAGCAAAGTTATCAAGCACTGTCTCAAGCGTATAAATCACAGTGAAGATGGCAAAGGTACAGTGGAGCAACACTTTGGCTGTGTCTTCTCCAAGGAGCCTTGTATTGACAAACACAGCTTTGTGCCTGTTCCTGAAATACACACAACTGCTTGAGATAAAGGAAGACCAAATTTCTGGCTTGTATGAGGGAAAGAAGAGATCTCTGGGACACACTTCAGGATTTCTCAAAGGTGTCACTGAAGTCAGGAAAAGGCAAAGGAGGAGACAGAGAATGAAAGGCCAAGGATGACAGCAGAGAGAGGTGAAAGTGTTAAACTTGCCAGATGACCTGGCAGAAGACATGTTTGAAGTGTTTGAACTGGACGTGTCTGTTAGAAAGAATAGTTGATACAATGGTGACTTGGCATCTTTCAAAGGTGAACAGCCAAACTCCATGAAGACAGACTCTGTCAAAATTTCTGATTGCTTCCTATCTCCTATCTCCTAAGATACAGTTTTCCCAAACCTTGTTTCTATAAGCATGTGAATGATTAAACCACTACCAGGTTGCTGTGGTTTAACCCCAGCTGGCAGCTAAGTACCACACAGCTGCTTGCTCACTCCCCACCCCAGAGGGATAGGGAGGAGAATCATGAAACAATCATAAAACTTGTGGGTGTAGAGAAGAACAGTTTAATAATTGAAACAAACAAACAGACAAAATACTAATACTATTGAGGATTATAATAATAATACTAATGAAAGAGAGGGAGAAACAAACCCCAAGAAAGACAGGAATTCACAATGAAGTGCTCACCACCCATTGATGGATGCCCATCTCATCCCTGAGCAGTGATTGGTGGCTCCTGGACAACTGCCTCCAGTTTATACACTGAACATGATGTTCAGTGGTATGGAATATCCCTTCAGCAAGTTTGGGTCAGCAGTCCTGGCTGCGCTCCTTCCTTGCTTCTTCTGCACTGGAAACTGAAAAGTCCTTGACTTAGGGTAAGCACTGCTGAGCAACAACTAAAATATCAGTGTGTTATCAACATTATTCTCAAACTAAATTCAAAATGCAGCATTGTACCAGGTACTAAGAAGAAAATTTTTATCCCAACCAAAACCAGGATGCAGGTATTTTGCTGGCAACACTTACCTGTCTCAATTCTATCCTTCCTGAGGGACCAAAACTTTTAGATCTGAAAATCGGGTTGCTGTCTTGCAACAACCTTGAGGAAAACAGTCTACTCCAGTAACTTCGTAACTTCAAGGTGATATTATTTCAGATATTATCTCAAAATTTTCCCTTTTCCTAAATTTGAACTTTTATTGTTAGCACAGTGCATAAAATCTGCATAATTGGTAACACACTTTAAGTACAAAGTCCTGCCCATGAAATACCTACAGCCAAACTATTTTCTGTGGGAAAACAACTGTACAGTACCCCCACCAAGATACTTTATGGCAGGGGAAGCAAAGAGCTGTTGGTTGTGCAGAGCTCTCATTCAGTAGTGCAATCCTTCTGTTCCTCAAAGCCCTCCACAAGGAACCTGGTAGGTTCAGGTGCCCAAACTAGACATCAAATTACAGTTTACAGCAGTCAACATTTTAGGTTTAATGAAAATACAAAAATGTGCCCAGATCTACCTTCTCATTCCTCCCCATGTGTATACACACAAGCATACACAATTGGCAAGTGACATTCTAACAGTTTAATATCCACAAGGACATCCAGAGCATGAGTAAACAATTGCTCTATGTCTTTGTCTTCCACAGCATAAGTCAACTGTGCCCTCTCCTCAGCTTATGGGCTGGTGCTCTTTGGGAGGGAGCAGTTTAAGGCTGCTCCAAGAATCTCAGCAAGCTCTCCACAGCAAGACTGGGAACTGAGCAAAGGACATCCCTGCCCATCACTACCCTTTTGATCATCCACATAACAGACTGGCACTCATTCCCATGTCACTCTGTTTCAAAGGTCAGAGGCTCCTTCAGGAAGTAGCTGAAAGGTAGTGTCTCACTGGGGGCTGTCGAGAGGGAGCAGCTTGGGCAGAGGCAGAAAGGCAGTGCTGAGGCACTGTGGGATTGGTTCTAGCCAGTCACACACACTCCTGATGCCTGCACTGTCCAAGTGAGTTGCATGCAGGGATGAGATGGACTGGTGTACCTTCCTATCAGATCTCTGAGCTTTTACCTGACAGAATAAATGCCTTCTATCTTATCCAGGACTCAGAAAGAAATCAGGATGATCATCCTTTTCACAGGGATTGATTTTGCCCCCTTTGATATTTTAACCTCTTTAGCAGTCTCAATTCTCTACTGGAAAAATGATGGAATAGTCTGATGAATGTGCAATTCCGGTTTTACCAGTCAATGCACCAGATAGAGGGAGGCAGGAGGCAATTTTCTGAAGAGGATATGGTTGCCATACTATCATAACTCAAGATCCCAAGGTCAAAGAAAGAACCATTTGGTGCTCCTCTGTTACTGCATCTCTCAGGATGAAACATTTTGAGTACTTACCAGAGGAAGTGCTACACACAACTATAAAACCTTGTGGGCTGTGCAATATATCACATTCTTCATATATGTGTCAATAAAACTTTTCTCAACTCTGAGCCATCTATAGCTGTAAACAGAAATCCACGTATTAATACAGTGATATTTCCTCTGCACATAAATCCTAACTACCATAACAACTTTTCTGATGGCACAGCTTTTATTTCAGTTACAGAGCTGTGTAGCAAGCATGTTTTCTATTCACTGGAGTATGCTATTACAAATACTTACTTATAATAACATATATGTTTTTTCTGAATGCATTTTCCTTTGGGCTTAAAAGTCTAGGTTTCAGGTTGCATGCACCCCAAATTTCCATAACTACAGGGAAAGAAAGCATATTAGTGTCTTTCAAGTTAGACATCTGTTTAGAATGTTTTGTGGTCATGCTAGGTCTTAAATCAATTTAGTTATAAAAACAAATACTCTTTACAGTATTAAAATAAAAGAACAGGGATGATTTATTGCTTGTTTTTAGCAACTGACTTGTCTGAGGAAAAATGGACCATATGGAATTAACTGACTTAAAAATCCACTGACATGATGCAGTTATTTATTGATTTTTATAAGCAATAATGACTTGTGAGAGCTCTGCTCTGCCTGTTGCTTTAACACCCTCTTTTAATACTCAAGGAAATCAAGTCTGTTTAGCTGACTGCACAATTTCTTACAATAAATGAATAATATAACAAATCATATTTAGTATCTCATAATGTATTGTTATAAATATTGTATTACAATTTTCTTTCTGCTTACTTCCATTAGGAAAACAGAGTCAGAATTTAGATTTCTAAACATTTTTTTCTTTCTCCAGTTTCTGTAAGAGTGAACTGAGGATTTCTCCTTGCATTTTGCTGTAATTGATGGGTTCATATGGGCTTCTGCGTAAGAAAGTTTAGGGGACTTGCTAGAAACAGAACTGGAGCACACAGAAGCACAGAAACAGTGCCACAGAAGGATGCATAAAGTATCTTGTTATAAACACTCATTCATCTTTTGAGCTCTCTGCATTCAAGATGGTTAATTTTCCCTTTCCATCTCCCTTTCTCTGATGACTTGTAAAGGTGCTTCTGTACTCCAGACAACCACCTACAGTTTCTGTGCTAGTCACCAGATTCCAATCCCGCTGAAGTCAAGTTTCCCCTGGGCAGAAAAGTGAAGACAAAAGTGACTGAATTTCAATTCTGAGGTCACTGTCACTTCCAGAGTGATATCTGAGACCTCGGATGTACTGCTGCTTCAGCCACCAGCGAGCAGTGGTTTCAGCCTTCTTTCCCCCAGGCTCCCAGACCAGCTTCTTGCTTAGCAAGTAAGCAAGCAGCAGCCCCTGCATACAGGCAGCAGCGGCAGCAGTGCAGCAGCTGAAGTGCCTCTTTCCCTCTCTGTAGCATTCAGAAACCTTCAATAAAAATCAGCTCCACAGCCTTACCAACCTGCAGCCCTCTGAGAAGTAAGAAATATAAGCAAAAGTAGCTCAGATTATGACAGTTTTGTTGCTGTGTAACATAGTCAGCTGAGGTTAATAGAGGCAATCCTTACAAGTATAGAAGAAGCTTAGAGAGGTACCCAATACCAGCTAAGCACAACATGGAAAATTAAAACAAAAGAGCCAGCAAACAGATGACAAACAAACTCCAAACAAAATCGTTGATCATGAAGATGCTCTTTTGAGCTGTGATTTGACTTCTTCTGCATTTATTATGATCAGTTGATTAAATTGGGAGCTAAATGTAGAGTGAGGACAGCTTGCAGTTTAACGAGAATGTTATCCAAGCATCTTACATGCCTTTTTTTCTTCCTTGAAATACCATATGATAGTTCTTAAACACTCCATTCAAAGAAAAGAAGGTAATTTGAAGTTGTTTGATATTACTAGCTCTGGCAATCTGGAGACCGAGTGTATTTCAATCACTGTACTTTCAGGGTTTATAAAACCAGTATGGAAGGAATAAGAAGCAACCAGTGTTGCTTCATGAGGAAATGCTTGTGTTTATGAGAATATTAAGAATGTCTGTCTCTTTTTTCAAATACTGCATGTCATTTAAAGGATCAAAAAGAAAATTACATTGGCTTCCAGCTCCCTGCTAGTTTCCTGCACACGATCACCTCCCTTCCCGATAGTCTAAAAATAATGGGAAATATTAAAACTGACCAAAAGGACACAGATGAGAAGCCAGTTACATTCAAAAAAAACATAACACTAGAGATAAAATGGATGTTCCGAGCATGCAGGTGCTTGAAATAGTGCTGACCATAAGAAGGCAGAGGAAGACTAAAGTCTGTAATTATTTTCCAGAAGTGAAATGGGATTATGTAAGAAATTGATGGCACGTGGTCTTGAAAATGAAGGTGTGAATCTAGGTTCAGTGTTCAAATCAGCCCATTGAATGAACACACATATTTTACCAAGTAGGAGTCTGAGGAGAAAGAAGACTGGTATTTCAAAGTTTCTGCTTTGAAACCCCATTCATGCAAAGATTTACTAAGTGGATGAAGGGTCTATAAGCCACCTTGTGGGACTATCTAGAACCTTTTATCCTGGTCATACAACACAGTTGAGACTGCAGGGCTCTCTAGCCTCCTACTAGCCTTCTACTGCACATGCACATTTCTGTGTCTCTCCAGGTATGTGTGCATTTGTGCATGTGAGTCTATAGATGATCACACTGCTAATATAAAATCAGTATGTGCTGATAACCTTGTGTTGTAGTTTGGAATTATTATGTAAATTCTCTCTCTGCCACTAAACAGCCCAGGCCAACAGTTAACAAAGACGGTAGTTAACTGTTGATCACCAGGGTGGAGGCAGGTTGTCTCTTT
>JAWWEV010000083.1:89601161-89663218 GCA_035583235.1 Hafferia zeledoni | reverse complement strand
CCCGGCCCCGGTGCCGCCGGTGCCGCCGGTGCCGCCGCAGCAGCGCCCTCTGCCGCCGGCGCGGGGAGCGGCGGGCCGGCATCGCGTGCGAGCGGGCAGCCGGCGGCTCGCCCTGTCCCTCGGCCGCCCGCCCGCCACCTGGATCACGAGGGAAGCGGCGCCCGAGCATCCTCCCCACCCCCGCCGCCCTCCGGCCCGCTCCCGCCGCCCGCTCCGCACCTCCGCCCTGCGCCGCGGCCGGGGGCTGCACCTCCTCGCCCGGAGAAACTTTGCACCCCCGGGTCGTGGCGGGGACCGTGGGGTAAGTCGCTGCATCCCGAGGACTCGCGGTGGGCAGCCGAGGCTTCAGCCTGGGCTGTGCGGGGGAACCAGGGGACCGTCGGCTCCGGCCACGTCGCCCCTAAAGCAGCACTCTGTCCCAGGGTGTCGGTGATCCCGCCGGCCGCTCTGGCGGCAGTGGGACAGTGGGACAGCAGCCGCGCCGGACGAGCCCCGCTCCTGTCCCTGGGGTGACGGTCATGTCCCGCAGAGCTCCCAGGCGAGAGCCCCGGGAGGTGCCGATGCCCTTCCAGCCCTCGGGTGGGTGATACCCGAGGGGTGCCTCGCTGTCCCGAAGGCTCTGCCGTGGCACCTTGGCCACATCCTTTCCACTGACGCCTCGAGAGACCTTTCGAGGGGAAAACAAGTGAAATAAAGTTTCACATCGCCTCTTTCGAACCTCAGGTGCACTCGCTTGGCACTGAGCACGGTGGGTTTGCTTTGGGGTCAGCCAGTACTTGCCCTGAAAATCATTTTCAGCGTTTTATAACTTCAGAGCTACAAATCCTTGTTGTGTTTCAGTTTGACATACCAAAGGGCGAAAAAGCAGTGAGGGAAAGGCAAAGCGTGTGCACGGGCTCTGGTGCTTTTTCTGACTTTGTGTTACTTTGTTTAGTAAACAAGAATTCTGTACGTCTTTGGGTGAAGCTGTAGTTTTATGTCTTTTTTAAAGAATAACGCAAAAAGCGTAATATCAAGTTATATCACGTAAAAAACTTTTTTTTTTCTGAAGATGGGCACGAACAATGTTTATGCGTCATTTAGTGAGATGGATTATTCAACTAGGAAAAAAAAAAAAGAAACAAAAACCACCAGTAAAATCCAAGAATATGCTTGACATTTGGTAGTTGGAGGTTTCAAAAAGACAGCCGGGACTGGATTTAAATAAAATTGAATGATCTGGTTCAGCTCAGAAGTAATCTTTGAGAAGAATGTTGATACACATATGTTTACTGTATATAAAATAAAACAGTTCTCCTTTATGAACTGTAAAGAGTGTTATTAACCAGGGCTAAGACTGAATAATTTCATTTAAATGAGAGACTTAATGACTGACAAGATTAAATTCACTGGCAAGACCCTCGGTTAATTTGCAACCAAGAGCAAGAATTTATTTCCTTGAAAAACAAAGTACCTAAAATATTGTCGAGATTAAGATCCAAAAAGAGTTACGGGTGAAGGTTTTGGTAGTGACTTTAATGCCGTTGCTCCTGCCGGCATCCCCTGCCAGAGCCCACGCTTAGACCGTCCTCACTTTTCAGTGCCGCATCCACCGTGTCTCTGCATCACTTTATGTTTGGGACAACGTAGGTTTTTTTTCTGTAGTTGACCATGAAAGTATATTCGGGTATTCTTCAGGCTGAAGGAGAGGCCTGGGATTTTAGGGGCAGCATTGGGCTAGTGTATAAGCACCACCAGTGTTCGGCTCGGGAAGCAGAAGGTTCCACAGTCCATAGGGTGAGGGTGTACAGAGGGGAACTGTTTCTGGAAGAGAGCTGGGGAGCAAACTCTCACATGTGGAAAAGTCAGGTTGTTGTGGTTTCAGGATTTTAATTCCAGTTGAGTCGTGGGAGGGGGAGGTAGGTTATTACCTCAGCTTCCCATCGATTCAGATTTCTGCCCAGGACTTGTAAGGAGGAAATGCATTGCTAGGCCGTGTTTGCAGTGTGAGTGCTTACAAAAACCAGCCAGCCCGTCTAATATTGATTCATCGGTTTCAGTGTATAAACAGATTTAAACTCCAGCAAGGAGGATTTAGTAGTCAGAAATGATTTTTCCATTAGGTTTCCCTTTCTATAGGTATATAAAAAATACAGTAAAGATGCTTTTGTTATCAGGAACTGCCCATACGCAGTTGAACTAGACTGAGAACTTGATATGGTTTTTACTGTCATGTTTTCAAGAGAGTTGATCCGATATAAAACCCCACTAAACATTGGGGCTCTGCTGTTGAGTTATCAAGGTCCGGTGCCAAATCTTTCCTTAATATTCCTGGTAATTACTGCTGACTCATGCTGACATGTGAGTTCAATTAGCCACAACTGGAATGTAAAGGATGTGGGAGTGTCTCTGTGCCCAGAGACAGCTAGGACAAAGCAGATTTTGGAGGAAAATTTAAGGAATTGCCAAGTTTGGGTAGGAAGTGTCAGCCAGGGCTTTTTTTTACAGTAATGTTAGAATAACCATTGAAGTTAAATCCTGGGAAGGGGGTGAATTTGGATAACATGGACTTGTCTTCACCATGGAGTAACTGTAGTCCTAACTCAGACATTGCTTCTAATTTGACTTGTGTCCACACACACAAACTCATTGCTGAAGAGTGGTGATGTTTTCAATTTGAGTTGGCTTACCCATGAGGAGTAAGCTATAGCTCAGATAACCACAATTCATCAGCTGCTAACCCAATCTGCCTGAACTGCACAAGAGGGAATTTGCTCAACCCTGGCTGCTCCCACTTGAACAGGGTTACCTGGACAGCAGGAAGCGCCTGCCTGTTTCCCTGGTAGAGGCAGAGCAAAGACATCGTCGCTGTGGCTGTGAGGTAGGCAGTGGGATGTGTGCCGGCCTGAATGTTCCCACACAATTACTGCCCAAGTGCCATGTTTGTGACAGCTCACTGGTGCTGGGCACTGTCACCACACGGCCGTGGCAAGCTGGCCAGGAGGACTCTAGCAGCCTGGCACTTACCAGTGCTCGGAATGGGGCACCACTGCAACAAGGCATGAAAAGAAAAACAAAGTCTTTGCCCTAGAAATTAATTTCCTGTCACCTGTTAGCTGATACAAGATGACTTATATGTCAGAGGTATATGCTAGTATATATAAAAATAAATCCAGCCGTACTTGGCTGGCAGAAGCCGGAGTTGCTGCTTTTGAGAGAAGCTGTTTCATTGTTGGCCCTCTATGCAAATTGCTTCTAGGAAACCACAGACCAGGATTTCTACAAACATTTTGAGGTTAAAGCAAAGAAGGTGGACATGAGAGAAAATACAGCCTAAAGGGTACCAAGTGGATGCTTCTTTTTTTTTAAGAGGAAGATGACCCTAATGCAGACTTCTGGCTCTGCACAAAGAAGGAAGATTTCAAGGTACTTTGCGAGGAATTTGACTGAGAGTCAGGAACCAGATGAACATCCTGAGAAGGAAATGTGTTAGGAATACGTCTCTGTCAGTCCAGAGCTCCCACAGAGCTTTTGACAGTCATTTTGGATTTAGTTCAATTTACCTTCAGAATCTTGAACTTTAAGGTTTCTATGGCAAGTTCTGTTTGTGTTGTGCTGCTGTCAACATGAAAAATATGCCACAGGTAATTGCAGAACTCAAATGAATGGACGTAAAGGATTGCACAGGTGGGGTGGACAAAATGATGCCAACATTATGCCAACATAATGCCAACTAAATGCACCCCAAATACTTATGAACTCCCAAGGTCCCTAGTTCCAACGTGTGATAAAGCTGTTTCAGCATAGACCAGGTAGGACCTGTTCAAGTGCAACGCTCAGGTATGCAGGTGTGCAGCTACAATCACAACAAAGCCGTTGTATCTCTTACATTTTTTAAACCTTATTTAGAATCTTATCTTTCCCCTTTGATAAATCTTATCTTTCCCCACTGCATGCCTTCCTGTATGCAGTGGCAGGGCAAGTGCAGGATGGTGGTGTAAAATTGCTCAAGATGGCAGCGCTTAGCAGACTGTGTTTGTGGAAGATCTTTAAAATGAGCGTCTATGAACAAAGCATTTAGTCTGTAAGCAGGTACTTGTGACATGATGGCTGGACCATACTGTCTGTTTCTGAATTAAGGCTGCATCTGCAGGCAATGCATACATAATTTGCATGATGCAATCTATTAAGCTAGGACGGCAAAACTTGGTGTTTGCAATCATGTATTTGTCCTGTCTTGTGGCTGCAGTGCTGCACCAGAGCTATTGCTCTGTATTCAACAGCAGTTTCTGTGCATGCACTAACTACATTAAATATTTATTCCTTACTCTTAAACTTTATTAGTATTGATACTAAATGGCGGACATTTCGGTAGGTTTTCCTTGCTGAAAATATGTGCTAACATAAAATCAAATTTTATCACTTGTTGGGACTGTAGAAAACCTCTGTTGGTGGATTTCTCCCTCTTCTCTAACACGGGAGTGGGATTAGAGTGAAGCTGAATATGTGGCAGTTTTGGAGTCATTGTCTTGCTTTCCTGGGTGCTGATGCTGAGCAGCCTTTTGAATGTTTTCCTTTGCTGAAACTCCAAATATTATATGCTCTCACCTCTCAATCAGGGCAGCATTGTTTGGATTGCAGCTCTTCTTGGCCTCGTTGTCTTTCCTAGGGATTTGCTTCTCCAAAATGTGTTTTTCTGATGTCTGAGAGCTGCTGGTGCACTGGTCAGATTGTGTCTCCCTCTCCTTGTCCTCAAATGAACACTCTTTCCACAAACATTGTGCTTTCTTCTTGCTTCAGGCCGTTTATAGAGAAGCAAAGTTTGCTGAGGTTGTTCTGTGGGCAAAGGCTACAGGCTGTAGAGCTTTTGGAGGGGTATATTGAGAAGAGCGGCATTCAGGTTGGGACTCCACAGGGATCTGTCAGAGCTGTTCCCTATGTCATCAGTGTCGCAAATCAGGGGCCAGAGCATGTGGGCATTTAGCCTGCAGAGGTCACTAATCTGAAACAAGTTTCGGGAACTCTGGAAGACAAGTCAAATTCCCAGTGACTTTTGACAGTCACAGCCTCCAGAAAACCAGGCAGGATGAGAGTCTGTATGGGTTTGTGCAAAGGTTTCTCTTCAGTCAGCAATAAATCATGTCCTCAAATACAGCATGAGGAATGGCCAAGAAGAAAAGGATGTGGAAATTTTGTGGATCACAAACTGAATATGAGTCAGTAGCATTGCACTGTTGTAAAAATGGTGTGTAAAAATGGGAGTGTTTCTTCTATGATACATGAACAATCTTTTTGTCCTGCTCAGCCCAGGTAGGTCCTTAGCTTGAGTACTGCACTCATTTGGGAGTAGGGAACTTAAAAAAAATGCATATAGAATTAAGAGTCCAGAGGAGGAGAGTAAAAGGAATGATCATATGTCTAGAAAACATCACCTACAAGAAAAAATTTAAGAAGTTGTTTAGTCTAGAGACAAGAACAGTAAAGAGAAAGAAGTTTAAAATCATTAGAAATAAAGGGTTAACTGCCAAGTTAGTTGAGCTTAAATTGTTGTTCAAGTTCATATTAGCTATGGCAAGAAATTGCGATAGAATCATATGTTGTAGTAAGGAAAAATTATGTTAAAATGCTTAGGAAAAAAATTGTGATTTTAGTGATGCTGGAATAAATCTCTGAGGTACTTAGAGAAACTGTATGTCTTCAGTATAAGCAGCTTTGGGGAGTAGTTTAACAGCTGTGCCGTTACAGCTATGATGGCCTAAGCATGTAAAAGACCAGAAAGATGTGGTGCTCCTTTATTAAATCAATTGATTTAGCTAGAAAAAACAGACAAGTCTTTCATGCTCACAAGCCATTTCTCCAATCTGAAATCTCTGAATGGTTTTGGTACAGCTGCTTCTGTGTGAAGCAGGGAATGATGTTCTGTATGATCTCTTGAGGGTCTTTTCAGACCGATTTGCAATGATTAACAGAATTTTTCTGTCTTGGGATAGATGGGTGTTAAGAGACTGGGGAGGGAAGGCAGGCTATTAAAGCAGATAAAAGAGCTCTCCCCTACCCTGCAGTTGGGGAGATTCTCTAAGATTTTCACTTCATGAAAAATGCCATTTATTACTTTTCAGGATTGGATGTGAAATCTTAAACTAGCTTCTCTATTAGTGTCCAATGGTTTTGGATGGTAACAAAGGCTTTATGGCAAGTGATATTGTGATAGGATGTGATGTGATAGAATGCTTGCTTTTTCACCTTAGAGACAAATGAAATTCTGGGAGTTTTGAAGGTAAGGTTTCTCCCATGTATTGCCCTAATATAAAGTGAAATGCTTGGCAGTCATAACTTGTTTATGAAAATTAGTAATTTTTTAATCTAAAAATGTGTGATCAAAAATTTAATGAGTATATAGAAATACCACTGCTGGAATTATTAATGAGAATTAATTTTTATATATTACCTACTTTATGGTAGTATCAAATATAAATAATATTAAAAGAGTGGTACTGTAAGTAACTTGCAAATGTATTTAAACATTTACTGTTTTTTATGTGGATATGTCTCTAAAACAGTAAAAGCATTTAAAATAAAAAGTTCCATCAGATGTCCAATAACAAATGAAAAAAGGTAGATATGTCCATAGATCTCAAAAACGTAATGGGAATAGATACATTGTTTTGCTTATGGAGGAGAAATTAATGTTCCTGGAGAGAAAAACACAGAATCATAGATCACAGAGTGGTTTGAGTTGGAAGGGACCTTATAGATCATCTGTGTCCAGCCCCACTGCCATGTGTAAGGATACCACCCACTAGATCGGGTTGCTCAAAGCCCCACTCAGCCTGGCCTTGAACACTTCCAAGGATGGGGCACTCACAGCCTCTCCAGGCAACCTGTTCCAATGCCTCACCACCCTCACAGTAAAGAGTTTCTTTCTAACATCTCATTTAAACCTACTCTCTGCCATTACCCCTTGCCTTATCACTACATGCCCTTGTAAAAAGTCCCTCTCCAGCTCTCTTGTGGGCCCCCTTTACACATTGGAAAGCTGTAAGGTCTCCCAGGAGCCTTCTGTTCTCCAGACTGAACAACCCCAACTCTCTCAGCCTGTCTTCATAGGAGACGTGCTCAGCTCTCTGGTCATCTTTGCAGCCTCCCCTGAACTCACTGCAACAGGTCCATGTTCTTCTTACTTTGGGGTCCCCATAGCTGGACACAGCACTGCAGGTGGGCTCTCATGAGAGCCGAACAGAGGGGGAGTATCTTCTCCCTCGCCCTGCTGGCCACGCTGCTTTTGGTGCAGCCCAGGGCATGGCTAGACTTCTGGTCTGTGAGTCCATGTTGTTTGGTCAAGTTTCTCATCCACAAACACCATCAAGTCTTGCTTCTCAGGGCCAGTCTCAGTCCATTCTCTGCCCAGCCTGTATTTGTGCTTGGAATTGGCCCAACCAACATGCAGGACCTTGCACTTGGCCTGTTTGAACTTTATGGGGTTTGCACAGGCCTTGTACAAGTGACGGACCTGCACTAAATTTGAGCAGGATCCAAACCAAGCTGCTAGAGTAGTGCCTTGTCAGCATAGCAGACAAAAATAGCCAGACTTCCAACCAGTATCTCTTGTTTGGCTACATTTATAATATTAAAAAAAATAGCTACATCAGATTTTATTTTTACTTTTGTTTTCAGATTCAGTGTCTGAAAGAACAGGAACTTCTGAGTTTCAATTCTGATTTTCACACACATCACTAAACTGAAGACTTGCAAGAACTCAGCAAAAGCTTGACAGCTCACACACCAGCCTGGCTTGTGGTGTGTGTTTCCAAACTGTGACCTGCTTCTTTGGAAAGCAGTGCTTCTTACACTGGCAGCAAAAACATTTTAGAAGACTGAACTGCAGTGGTAATAATAATAATAACAATGTCAATTTAAGCATCAAGGTAGCTTAACTTTCAGAGTTCCAGGAGAAAATACTTCATGTTTCGTTTCAGTTTCTCTCTATATCCCCATTTTCCATCTCAAGCTTTGAGAAAAATACCTTTTTTTCCCCCTAAAATTTTTTGTGTTTTTGTTTTTTTCCTGGTGGATCTTGAGATATCTAAGCTCTGCTGAACCTCTGTTATGCTGCTCTTGGCAGTTCATCCTCTGTTTCTGCCACTAAATAACTGAGGAGGAACAAGATGGAAGAGCAAAGCCAGGAAAGAACAGGATTGCATCTTCCCAATAAGCCGATGTTACATGTAGGTTTATAATTAGTTTTCCTCTCCACTTTCCTGTGCCACATACACACATTTCATAATAACTTTTATAGCAATAAAGATATCAGCCCCCATTTTGTTGGCCTTAGATCCAACCTTTTTTTACTTCTTTTCTTATAAAAAATGCTGCACTGTGTTCTCCTGGTGTCACAGAGGCTCCTTGGAGAACAGGCTGTGTCTCTGAGCCAAAAACAGCCACTTTTGCCTCTTTCCGCACTGTCTCTAGTGATATAGAAAAAATGCAAATATATGACATATATATGAATTATATATGATTTTTATTTATGGAAAAATATATATTCAAACTATATGACCTGTAAGATATTTTGACTCTTATTCTGCACTGGAGTGAAACTAAAATCTTTTAAGAAACCTTTTGTGGAAAAGAAGAGAGAAATCGGGGCAATGAGAGTACAGTTATAGTGTCTGGCAGACTTTTTCAAAATACTTTTAATTGATCTTGGCCCACTCACAGCAGAGGGTCACCAGCTTACTGGCTACTGTGGAGCATCTCCCTGATGTTGATAAACAATCCTTTCCTGATAAAAGTTCCATTTAAGTTAGTTCCATTTTGGCTTTACAGTAGAAAACTCCTGAAAACGATTCCTAGTGTTTCTGTCCTTTCTGTTTCATCTGTTCAATCCTGTAATCTATCTGTAGCCTCCCTTTGTGTAACTCAGAGTTTCCCCCCATGCTGCTAGCACTTACTCCAAAATTGCACCACTGTAGTGGGTTGACCCTTTGTTGTTGCCAGGTGCCCACCAAAGCCACTCCGTGACTCCTGTCCACAACTGGACAGGGGAGAAAAATATAACAAAAGGCTCATGAATTGAGTTAAGGGCAGGGAGAGATCATTCACCAATTATCGTCACAGGCAAAACAGACTTGTCTTGGGGAAATTAATTGAAATTATCTCCAATCAAAATCAGAGCGGGATAATGAGGAGTAAAACAAATCTTCAAAACACCTTCCTCTCTCCTCCCTCCTTCCTGGGCCCTGCTTTCTCCCTGCTGAGCGGCACAGGAAGATAGGGAATAGAAGTTATGGTCAGTTCATCACAAGTTGTTTCTGCCACTGCTCAGGGAAGGGAGTCTTTCCCTTGCTCTAGCATGGGGGTCCCATCCATGGGAGACAGCTCTCCACAAACTTCTCCAGTGTGAGTCCTTCTCACAGGCTGCAGTTCTTTGCAAACTGCTCCAGTGTGGACCCCTTTCCATGGAGTTCAGTCCTTCAGGAACAGACTGCTCCAGTGTGGGTCCCCCATGGTGATAACCCTCCCCATGGGGTCAGAAGTCCTATCAGGAAACCTGCTCCAGTGTGGGCTCCTCTCTTCATGGGTCTGCAGGTCCCTGTCAGGACTCTGCTCCAGCATGGTCTTCCCACAAGATCGCAGCCTTCTTTCAGCCATCCCCCTGCTCCAGCGTGGGCTGCTCCCCAGGCTACATGTGGATCTCTGCACCCTGACTGACCTCCACGGGCTGTGGGGAGACAGCCTGCTTCACCATGGCCTGCAGGGGAATCTCAGCTCCAGTGCCTGGAGCACCTCGTCTTCCTCCTTCTGCACCTGTCTTGGTGTCTGCATAGCTGTTCCTCTCACATATTCTCACTCTGCT
This sequence comes from Hafferia zeledoni, assembly GCA_035583235.1. Classification (NCBI taxonomy): domain Eukaryota; kingdom Metazoa; phylum Chordata; class Aves; order Passeriformes; family Thamnophilidae; genus Hafferia; species Hafferia zeledoni. The sequence continues at coordinate 89,653,383 of JAWWEV010000083.1, read as the reverse complement.
CTGCTATAGCTGCAATTTCTTCTGCAGAGTAACTTTTCCTTCTTAAATATGTTATCTCAGAGACGCTGCTATCATCTTTGATTGGTTTGGTCTTGGCCAGTGGTGGGCCCATCTTGGAGCCTGCTGGCATTGGCTCTGCTTCTCTAGAGGAAGCTTCTGGCAGCTTCTCACAGAAGCCACCCCCGTAGCCTCCCCCACAACCAAAACCTGGCCACACAAGCCCAACACAACCACACTCATAGTCTGGTCTTTTTGATCCAGGTTGAAAAATAGCCTTATCAAAGACCATTGCTCTAGTATTTCAAAGAGAACCCCAAACTTCAGAGAATTGAAGTGAAATGACAAGCAGGGTATTTTAACATGGGTTGTTGGGAGACTAACACCAGGAATGCCAGTGAACTTACAAGAAGGTTTGGAGGAACAGCATAGCTTCACAGTTCATGGTTGCATTTAGAACCTGTGGCTAGTTCTGCAACAAAAAGTGACATTTCTAATTCACTCCATCACAGTGATGTAAGGGGTGCTGAAACATATCCCACCTTGTGTTGGAACAGGGGAGTGGGGCATGAGGATAAAACAACCCAACAACCGGTCAATGCACAGCCACATGTGTCTTGTGAGAAGAACTGACACAACTCATTCAAAGTGATACTGTTATCCTTTTTTATCTAAGGATATTTATCCCTCACATACAGTTGTAGAATATTGTAGGGAAGCTAATGATCGACATAAACTTAACAAATTAGCTCTAGCAGCCCTATTATGACAGCGCAGAGCTAAATCTGGGCAAAACCTGAGAAATTATGTGTACACTTGACAAGCATACTTGAGTTGTTCACTTGGAGTGAGCTCTGTGTTGGCAGCATAAAGCTGCTCCCAGAACCTGAACTAGCTGTAGGTTGAAGGGAGCTGAACTGAGGCCCTGCTACACTACACATTCATGGCAGAAATATTTCATTGACCTGTCTTAATGGGTTTAGGCAGATTTGCTATGGAAATGATGCTTATGGTTTCACATCTGCTTTTCTTGTAACCTGTTAGTTACATTCCAGCAAATAGAACAGAGGGACAGAGATTTCAAAGATATTATGTTCCTGAGAGTTTAAAAGTGAAACATGCTATGCTAATATCCCTACTGAGGGTGGGATTGCAACCTGAAATTAACTATCATGTTAATCATCCGATAATCCATATGGTTCAGACAGTATCCTAAATGCCCCAGCTGTAGCAAAACTTTCCATTACTGCTCACACCTTACCATGGAAAGGGTAGCCCAGCTGCTGTGGCAACCCTATATTTTCCTCAGGCAGTCTGTGGCAAAGACAATTGAGGACCAAAGTCAAGCCTGGTAGAAAGAGATAGCACTCTATTGACTACAAAGCATTGTACCAGACATATGCCCAATCTTTTTTTCTGTATGTGTGTGATTTTTGTATGTGTTATGGTGTATATCCTTCCTTATGTGACACACAGTACAAGTTAGAAGTTCTAAAAACAGATGTATTTTTCAAACATCATTTTGAAAAGCTCAACAAACCTTCAACTAAGCTTTTTTAAGAAGTTATTTATTTACATCCTCAAAGCTCAAAAAAAGTGTCCTTGAATTTCATTTCAGGCTTTCTTATATAAACATATAAAGAAAGGAGGGCTGCTGAGACAATTTAGTCCCCTAATGAACTTGAGGAAGAATAGTGATTGAAATTACTGTTCTGCTAAAGATTCCTGAGGAGTGTAGCTGCATACCCATCCTGTAGCAAAGGGCTGCTGTATTTCCAAATCAAACACTTGCAAATTAGGAAGCCTGGGAGTTAAAGATGAAATGTGAAATCATACATGCGTAAATTCATAAAACATTTAAATTAAAAAAGACCTCTAAGATCATCAAGTCCAATTGTTGAATTCCTCACCTATGTGGACAGGCATTAAGCCTAATCTCATCCTGAAACAGAAGTTGCATATTGTGGTTTTATTATCCTCATTCACCTTGTAGTCCCAGCTCTACACTACACATTGTTCAAATCCTGTGCAAACACGGTGCTAGTAATTTTGTCACAGACTGTTCTGTGATAATTGTGACTTCAGTATTGAAGGATGTCAAAACCACAGCTGAATTAATCTTTATTATACTGCTGAGACATACAGTCTTATTAGTACAGATAGATCTGAAAGACATATGCTCATTTACTCAGTGCCAGGCACTCAGGAGACGATTTTTTGGAAGGCGCAGCCTTTGGTGTACGTTCATTCAGAGCTCAGTGCTGGTTGCCTCCAGCTGCAGTACTGAGTGCTCATCACTTTTAGAACAGACCAAGGCTCCCAGAAAATGAGGGCTGGTGCCTCTGATGTCACAAGCTGTAGTCGCGTGCCTCACATCACGCAGCCCTCATTCCTACAGCTCCTGCTCAGCCCTGATTCCTTCCTTAAGCTCTCTAAGCAGGGCAGGAGTATGGCTTTGCATGCTCAGATTTCCTCTTGTAACACAGGCAGTGAAGCCAAAGAAGCCACGGGAGACCTGGAAGGGATATTACAGTAAGGAGGTGCTGGCCACCTAATTTCTGGCAAAAACCCCAAATTGTAAATGAATTGAATTCCTAATGATAATTCAAAAGCAGTACTCCCCACTTTCTGGCATGTTTTGAAGCACAACATCTGTCTGAAGGTCTTAGGGATGCTGAGACTCAGGACTACAAGCTGTCTGCTTCTGTTCCGTCCCTGCCTTGTCTCAGGCTCTTCACTCCTTCCCTTGTTCCTGTGCCTTATGTCTGGAGTCCTTTGTTTTCCATGTGGCAGTGATTGAAGCAGAGAGAGCACACCAGGATGGGGAGGAACGGAAAGAGGGAAAGCCTGATGCTGCCTCTGCTGCTCCAGGGGGAGGCATGTAAAGCGCATGGGGATGCATGTGTATAGTGCAGATGCCTGTAGGAGGAATGAAGGGATGACGTGTGCTCAGCTCAGGCAGAAACTATAGATAACTCTCAGACTACAATAAGTCTTCTGAGCACACGCAAACTGTTGGGTTTTTTTCAGAAGCTTCAAACATAGCCAAATTTGTCCATATTTTCTTTAGAGGAAATTAAAAAAAGAGACTATGTATGTTTGTCAGGCAACATACGATCCCTGATACTTACACCCTCTGTAAATCAAGAGTTTTATACCTTTTTAATAATCTTCTAGCAACTCTTCATGTTTGAGAGTTAGCCTTCTGTTTTTTCACTGGGGAAAAGATTGAGGCAGAAAAGTAAATTTTAGGGCCAGAAAGAGCCACTGTGATCTTGCTTCAATCTCATATATACCTGGAATGTCTTAAACAAATTCTTCACCACACAGGTCCAATAATTTTCTTCAGAAAAAATTCTTGAGGAAAAAAACTGCCCAGTCAGGGAGGGTTCTCAACAGCCTTGGATAAATTATTTTGATAGTTATCCTCATTTATTTGTAATTTGAATTTAATTAGCCTCAAATTCAGTAAATTGGATCTTGCTAGAAATGTTTGTTTCTTGTCACGAAATGTTTGTTTCTTACATAATGCAGTTACTTATTATCTGGAAGTTCTCTGGTGCTGTTCTTCATGATAACCCAAACAGTTTGAGCTCCTGAACACTAAGTATGGGTCTCTTTTTCACAACCTTTAGTCATTCTTTGCTCTAGTGTTTTTTTAAGTGGGGTTGCCTCAGCTAGAAACAGTACTACATGATATTTGCAAAGATATACCCCAAACTGTAATCATATTCTCTCCTAAAACATGATCATTCATTAGAAGCAGAAAATTTGGCAGCAAAATGCTAATCACAATTAATTTAGTGACAGCAGGCAGGTAGATTTCTGTCCAGCTGATGAGCCATTGTGAGTGGAAGCCTTTTTCCAGAGTTGCTCTTCCTAAGGTGGAAACACATAATGCTGTGAGAAGCCAAGCCACACACCAGCCCCATCCCTTTCTGACTTTGCTGCTAGAACTGCTCTGTGGTGCTGCAGTGTGGTAGGGATGAGAACACGACCTCCTCACTCCCAGGCTGCTTCTTTGAAACCTGAGCTGCTTTGAAGCTGTGGTCTGCACAGCCCTTTTTTGTAGTTCAGGCATTGAATGAGTGGTACGTGATCACATTTGGGCAGGAAATGATTCATAAAATTTAGTGCAAGGAGAGATCATTGGATAATGTAATTTGACCTCCTATAGCTACCAAAGTACAAAATATTTTTTTTTCCCCTGAGAATGCCTGCATTCAGCTCAACTGCTTCTATTTAATTTAGGCATGACTTCTGTTAGGGTAAAGTGCAAATTACAGAAACACATCTAACCGTGGTTTCAAGACAACAGGATCAATTAAATCCTTTGTACATCGTCCCAGTGCTTAAATGCTCATGATGTTATAGATTAATGCCTTATTTCTTACTTGGATGTATCTGGCTTCAGCTTCACTTTCTAAGTGAGCTGTTTTCTCTGTTTCAGATTAAAATAATTCTGTAGTCGTATCTTCCCCTGAAAGTACTTCACTTTACTCAAGTCACTTAAATCTTTTTTCTATGCAAGGCAATTTCTTCAGCCTGCAAGTGTTTATTTTAGGTTCTTTCCTCATCCTTTTGAATTTCTAACATTACTAGAAAAACACTTACGTGGAAACTGTACACACTGTTCCAGCATCAATCTCATCTTATCTATAAACAGAGGTAAAATCACTTCACTTAGGTCGGCAACTGCATCAGCTGCCTTTGCAGCAGCTCCTCCCTGCCAGCTCAGGCTGTGGATGCTATTAATTTTTCACTTTGATTCCTGATTCCTCTCAAGAATCACTCACATTTCAGGATGGAGTCCCTATCCAATAACAATGATTTTCACACAATATTCTGAGATGCAAGTGTTTGCTTTTTTCTTTTGTGCACTGTGATACTTTTAAAAGCAGAATGTTGTGCTGCTAACTTAAATTACTTACTAATACTAGTAATTTTATGAAATTCTGGCAGCCAGAGGTGATAACTTCTCAGTGAACTAGTTTAATTCTAAAGAGCTTGATAGTCCATAGAATTGTACTAAGTGATGTCATTCATCTTTCTTATCAACTTTTTCAGTATTTTGCTTGGGATGGGTGTCAGTCTTGCCATCTGGTAGTTAGCTGGATCGTTATGTTTCCCTTCTCTGAAGATTATCATATAGCAGCTATCTTTCAGTCCTTTGGCTTTCCCCCGTGTTCAGAGATTAATTGCAACTTAATGTCAGCAGTGATTAAAAGCCTCTGACAGAAGTGAATGATCATGGCCTGCACCTGCCCTTTCCTCCTCCTGAAGCTCCTCAAGCTTGTAAGGCCCCTTTCCAGCTGTTGGAGTAGTGGAAGGTTGCTGCTTTGGGTTTGTCTTCATCCTGCCTCAAACACATGGAGACAATGTGAGGACTCGCAAGTGTTAAAAGGGAGAAAAAGAAAGGAAGGAGTGCAGTTCTGAGCAGCTGAGAGCCGTCCACTCAGCTTCCTTCTGTTTCTCACTTGCATGTGAGCAGGTGGGCTGGCAGTGGAAGGAGCCCCCAGCCTCCTGCAGTGGTAGAGATGGGCTGTTCAGTCCTACTGGTGGAGAGCAGAGCTCACAGGTGATCAGAAGAAAGCATGGTCTAGGTAGGATGGTGAATACATGCTCTTGTCCAGTTTTTGAAATAAATATTTTCTTGGTTTATGGATCTCTGCAGATCAACAAATTCAAGTGCTGTTTTCAGATGTACTTTTAGGACTCTTTGCCACGAATCTTCTGACTTTGTTCCCATCCATACGTTCTGAGACTCATTCTAACCGTATGCCACTATTGGCATGAGTGGTGGTGGCAGAAGCACCTCTTGGCTGTATGTGTATCTAGGACGGTGGTGTTGAGTTGCTGGGGCAGTGCTTCATACCATGTTGCTGTGGTAACCCCTTGTCCTAATTCTGAGAAAGTTCCCGTAGAAAGCCTGAAGAGTGCATGGTTTATTCTTGTTTAATATGACTGCATGATTCTCCTTCTTTTCAGAGACTAAAAAGAAATCTATTGCATTATTCTCTTACCTTTTATGCAGTTTTAACATAGAGCCCTCTCCATCTAATAAGAACTGTACACACCTTTTAGAATTGTTTTCTTTGTGATATTCTTCTAAAAAAGCACACTATCTTTTGAATGTAGTGTTGCAAATTGGAATTTTCCTTTGGGCCTTTATCTTTCCTAACCAGCATTTTACACATCATAAATTCTAACTCATATTGTTTGCTATTTATTTCCTGGTTTTCTGTTTGAACACTGAGGTTTGTCTATTTATTTTCATTTGCTGTCACATATTAATAAATTAACCCAGGATGTGTTTTAAAAGAAAGTGTCCCTTTTGGGAAATTGAATGAACTCATAATTTTCAGTTTTCAGTTGCATTATGCTTTCCAAGCCTTTCTCCTTCTTTTAATTTTACTCATGAAGGCAAGAGGAGGGAAGTCTCGCATGTGACACTGTTTTGAAACAAGAACTGTGAGTCATAGATTGATATTACGGACAGGAAAAACTCAGAACACAAAAGTATTACATTATTGTGTTGTGTTTTTGTGGCAAGGTTTTGGAAGTGGGGGTTTACAGGGGTGGCTTCTGTGAGAAACTTCCAGAAGCTTCCCCTGTGTCCTGTAGGTCCAAGACAGACCCACTTCTGGTCAAGGCCAAGTGGTGATGGTAGCATCTGTGGGATAGAGTATTTATGAGGAGGGAAAAAACCTGCACAGCTGAAACTGCAGTTAGAGAGAGGAGTGAGAATACGTGACAGCAACAGCACTGCAGACACCAAGGTCAGTGACGGAGGAGGTGCAGGAGATGCTCCAGGCGCTGGAGCAGAGATTCCCCAGCAGCCCACATTGAAGACCATGGTGAGGCAGGCTGTCCCCCTGTAGCCCACTCTGGAGGAGGTGAAGGAGACTGTGGCCTCATGGGAAGCCTTCACTGGAACTAGCTCCCAACAGGACCCATGGAGAGAGCAGCCCATGCTGGAGCAGGTTTGTTGGCAGGACTTGTGATCCTGCAGAGCCCCCAATTGCTCTGTTCCTGATGGACTGTACTTCGTGGGAAGGACCCACACTGGAGCAGTTTGTGAGGAACTGCAGCCTGTGGGAAGAGCTCACGTCAGAGAAGATAATGGGAGGAAGAAAGAGTGGCAGAATGTAATGAAATGACCACAGCCCCCGTTCCCTGTTCCCTTGTGCCACTGTGGAGGGAAGAGGTAGAGAAAACCGGGTTGAGTTCAGGAAGAAGGAAGAGGTTGGCAGAAAGGTATTCTTGAGATTTGGATTTTTTCTCATTACCCTGCTCTGATTTGGTTGGTAATAAATTATACTAATTTCCCCAAGCTGAGTCTGTTTGGCTGCGAAGGTAACTGGTGAGTAATCTCTTCCTGTCCTTATATCATCCTATGAGCTTCTGGTGCTATTTTCTCTCCCTTGTCCTGCTGAGGAGGGGAGTGAGTGATAGAGTGGCTTTGGTTGGTACCTGGCATCCAGACAGTGTCAATCTACCAAAAATACAAAGAAAATATCTTTTAATGTAAGGCCTCACAAGGAAGAGCAGCAGTTCTTTTGGCATTTTCACATCACTTTAGGTTCCCAGTGAAGTAAGAAATCCATGAGGGTAGATGCAACCTGAAAAATGAACAGATTGTTGGGAAGAAAAAAAAGAGCTTGCTGATTAGCCTAACTTAACAAGGTCTTTGAAGGTGGCAAGAAGGCTTTATCTCAGCAAAGGCTGTGGGATAAGACTTTCTTAACTTGAAACAGTGTTTATTGCACTGTATCATATCCATCATTGACTTTGTACAGGTGATTCACCAACCTGATGTCGCACAAAATCATTTCAGTAATAGTGCAAAAATAGTTTTGTTTATTTCAGGAAGAGCTTTATGCCTGTTGCTGCACCAGTTGCAGAATGACTGGTGTTTCCACCATAAGCTACGAATGAGAGAAGGCAGCTTGTCTGATCTCTATATTATGCATCATTTAAGAATGAATTCTCAAGAAAAGAACCATTAACAGCTGTGGTTAGTTGCATAATAGAGTAAAAATTGCATGTACGTTTAGATGATTCTGACAAAGTAACCTGATAGCTATCTGTTGACACAATGACTGATTTTCCAGATGAGGGAAACAGAGTAGACACAAGCACTCTCAATACAGAGAAAGATGTTGTGCTGCTGAGGACTAGTAAAGAATTGAAGGGTTGGGGAAAGGACCTGGGTAAACAGTATGTGCTGAAAGGAAAATGATCAGGAGGGAAACTAACAGCAGAGTTCAATAACTATAATTTTTGAGACAATTGCATTTTTACTACAAAATTTCATGTTAAACGAGATGTGTACCTATAAACTGTTTCACAGAATATTCAGTGTTGGAAAGGGACCCACAAGGATCAAGTCCAACTCTTAAGTGAATGGACTATACAGGGATCAAACCCCACGACCTTGGTGGTATTAGCACCATGCTCTGACCAGCTGGGCTAATCTCAAGGTCTATTCCCTGTGCCATCAATACAGAAGAGGATACAACTCTCACATAGTAAAAAATAACCTGGGGATTAATTGTATGATTGAGATGGGTAGGCAGTTGAACACATTTCCTCCATAAACTGCATTTGTTTGTTGGAAACTATACATGAAGATGGAGAACTGTGTGTATTAGATGACTACAGGATGACTGTTAGCCATGAATTTGGTAATGGTTATGAGAGAGGCAAATGCAGGCATACAAATATCAAGCGAGATAATTCCCATAAAGAATGAGTGATTTGTCAATAAGTCTGTGTGTGTGTGTGTGTATATATACATCTGTGAAATACTTCAGATTTTACTTAATATACTGTGCATGATTCTGTTTGTCCATGTTTTAGACAGATAGACTGAAATGAGAAAATGAAGGCTCCTAAGATGATAGGAAGAATAAAGACTTTGTAACATGAGAGGGAAATAAAAGAGTTTGGATTGTCCCAGAATAGAAAAATGAAGGCTGACTGAAGATATGACTGATATTAAAAAAAATACACCAATGAGTAAACACAATGGAGGAGGAAGAGCTATTTAAACTAAAAGACAATGTTGGCAGAAGAACAAATGGGCATAAAATGACCATGAACATATTTAAGCTGGAAGGTGAAAGGTTTCTAGTTGTCAGAAAGCTGTCTTTCAATGAGAAAGAAAGCTCTTCTAAACAGTTTTTAAATCAAGTTCAGTAAGTTTATGATTTGCATTACATGACAGACGTGTCTTCAGCAACATGGGATTGCTTCAGTGACAGAGAAGTTCCCTTTAATTTTACATCTTACACTAAGCAGCAATTACTTTTGAGATATATTAACCTCTCTGGCAGCATGAACCCACTGTTGAACAGCACTCACATGACTAAAATATTCTTTCACTCAGAAAATGGAGAGACTTCGATATTCAGCTGATCTCCAGAAGATGTAAACAGATTGAATGCAAAGACTTGCTTCTGAGCTTGCAACTTTTCTAAGGCTTGCATGCTCAAACAGATCAATAATAAGGCTAAATTTTGTCTGAAAATTGTCACCTCTAACAGCACTGCCTTGGGGCAGTGCTAACCACAATACTGTGCTGCTGACAGATATCTTTCCAGTCTTTAAAAATGAGGATGTGAGAACCTGGAAAAATGCTCATTTGAATAATTGCAGGCTACTACTTACAATGTCAGTAATGGAGATAATATTACAGTGTATTTTAAAAGCTGTGAAGTCGTCCCTGCAGATGATGGGTAGTATTATTCATTCTTAATTGTTTATGTGAGTTTAAAAATTAGCCTGGAAAGGAAAAAAAATTGGATATCCAGTAAGCAGGATGTTTTTTATACTCATTTTAGATCATGTGTAGTATACTTAATTTGAAAAAATGAAAATTGGATATAAACATCAATATTCTAACAATATTAGGGTAGGAAATTGGAATTAGCCTTAAGCTTCTATCTTAACTAATGCCACTATGCTTCTTAGTGTTGTTGAATGTCACACTCAAGGAACAAACATTTTCCTTGGTTGAACTTTCTTGGTCCTGTTATTTTGTACAATGGTCTGAAATATAGAGACCTCTAAACTAAGAAACCTATTCCTTTTGTTTTTCAGTGTCGAAACAATGATTCCTCCAGGGGAATGCCTATATGCTGGGAGGAAAAGGAGAAAACCCATTCAGAAACAGTTAAGTATCATATTCATCAGGGGGCATCTCCCTCCAAATGTACGTGCTAGAAGTGAGGTAGAAGAAGGGTTCCCTTCCTCTTGTGGTCTGCTGTTGCAGGACAGACCCTTTCTCTTTGTCTTCAGTGAGAAACCCTTGGCTGGGAGGCTTCTTTTTAAGACTGTCTCCAGAAAAGATGCCAAGCACGAGCACCCATCACTAGGTATCCAAGAGGAGGCCAGTGCTGGCTGTGGTGTGTACCACAATGCACTGCAGAATGCACTGCCGTGAGGAGTGCAGAGGAAGTGTCTTTCCGTAGGCTGAAGATACTGGTGGACTAAATGTCAGCTGGGCAACAGGCTGGAGAGATGGGTGCTACCTTTGTGCCTCTGTGCTCCCTGCAGTCTGTTCGAGGACGCTTCTGAGAAGCCATGTGTCGAGTGCCACTAATACACTGGCACTGGCTCCTCCCTTCCCCTTTCCTTGGCTTAGCCTTGCTTGGGGCAAGCCCAGAAAGTGGGTCAGTTCAGCCAACTGAAAAAGCAGACTAGTGATTCACTTTTTGCATGAAGAACATATAATTTTCAAACCGCTGTTTACTATGGGATCACTTTCATGAGGAGAAAAATGTGAGAGAGGAATTGTAAGCGTGAAGGCAAAGCAGAAAAAGAAATATGCAATGGGAATTTGTTACTACAAGATGCTTGAAATGGGAAGGAAAAAAATGGTTGCTATCACTGAAATGTAAAATGATTTCCAGATGCCATAAACCTCTCCGTGAAATGAAGCTTTTAATATAATCATCCCACATCTTTTCTGTTACACTTGATTGTATGATTATGAAACGCACATTTTTACTGTGTTAAAATTATGAACTTGCACTGGTGTCCTTCACAGACAATTTAAGGATGAGAAGGTAACTAAAATAGATTCCCCTATTTTCAGATGTTCAGAACTTCTAAAAATAACCTACTTGGCTTAAAATTGTATATATTGGTCTGGAGTCAAGGGGAGTTTTTCTGAATGTTTTAATGACATCTGTTGATATTGTTTGGGATTTGGGCAGTATTTCCTCATGAACCACTTGTTCCCACTTAAAAAAACTAGTTCTTTTAGTGTAAAATATATCACAGGTAACAATTTCAATAGGCAAAGATAATGACATTAGAAAATTATTCTTCCTGCAATAATCCTGAGTGTTGAATCCAAAATGTATGTAAGATTTCTGCACTACTGTTAAAGTATGGATGTGGATATTTAATTTTATAACTGCATGAGGTATGGAACCACTCCATGAAACATGAAATTACCTCTTTGCAGAACTGTTCATGGATCATTACTTATGTGAGAAAGGAAAGTTGCAGTTGCTTTAATAAACATTAAACTTTATGTTTGGAGTTTTTATACTAGCTGGAACTTCTCTCAAAGATGACTTCAAGATAAATGCAATGGCTAAGAAAGCTACCTGCTAACAAATGACGGAAATTATCTTATTAGCCTGTTTTGAAATTTTGGCTTCAATAAACTCAGAAGCAGATTCTCTCTTACCTTGACAGAACCAAGTTTTCATTTTGGGAACCTTTACAAGTAATGCTACCTTGAAAACAGCTTTGCTGTGACATTACAGTGCAGGTACTTGAGCACTAGCTTATCAAGTCAAGACATAGACAATTTTGATTAGGAAACATGGTTTTGGTTAAAACAAAGGGAAATGCTTGGATTATTAGAGTACTGAACTCCCACACTGGAAACAGCAGTCTATTTTCTGTGGTTAGTTACCACTTGCTGAGGATGATTTCTCAGTTCCTAGTAACACTGGTCTCTTCCCCAAACCTTATCTGTTTGAGGGCTTAGTCTCTGGTAAGCCTTTCCTGTGGTTATTCCCTCACTCAGGAACTTAGTCTCATCTGAAGGGACTCTGAATGCTCCAGATAGATTGGCAGACAGAGCTGCTTTCACGCTCTGTGTCCTTCAGGCCTACTGGTTTTACTGACATTTCAGGACTCCCAGATATCCTTACTGTTATGCTGTCTTGAATAATTTGTCTTGAAGTCTATTAATTGAGCAGCATATTGAACCATTATTTTGATCCATGTTGTACCATGTTTGTTACAGCTTTTTTTTCTTCTGTTTTATACCAGAGCACAGCACATTCTTCTCCTCAGCCTGATTCTATTTCCCCCTTGTCATTCTGATAATGAGTCAAGGTAGATAAGCCTGTTCTGGGAGGTCTATTGTTCAGTTGTAAAACCTAATTTTTCACAGCAACAAAACTTAATGGGTATTCTTTGGCCAGTCCTAGTGATGAATCCTCTCTTTTAAACGTGAATAATATCTAGAATTTAACTTTCTCTTGGCAAAGGAATAAGTGAGAGGAGACACCTCAGTCTGAGCAGGATACTTGGATTTCAGTAGGGATTCATGGATTAGACCTTTCAAAGGTCAGGATTTAAAGGACAGAGGTGCAGCTTTCCCCTCTGTAGAACAACTGGGACATTTGTCTACCCCTACTCAGTGCATCCCAGGAAGCCAACTCTCTAATTCTACATCAGCTTTTCGTGATCAGGCTGTCAATCTAGGTGGTGATCCTGCAGCTAGTTTTTAATCCAGGATATCACAGAATGGAATTGTTCATTATGTTCATTAATGTTTTTCAGGAACAGAAATTCTATTCTGAGGTAGTTTTACAGAACAGTGATGAAAATGTATGGAGAGGCTCCACGAGATAATGCAGAGACCCACAAGACTGTGGAAGAATGTGTGGAATATTTGTTTTATTGGAAGGAGCTAATATGTTTCAGTCTTCTCTACACAAAACTAGCAGGGACTATCTTCATTAGGTTGCCACTCTTCAGACAATACCTCAGGTTCAAGTTATACTTTTATATATGTAAATTAGAAACCCCTAGCTGCTCTTCTTTTGCCCCAGCAAACTTCCAAATAAGCCCCAATAGATATGATCTACACTAAGGAATTTTAGTTTTTATGGACACACTTCAAACACCTGGAGCTCAGACTGATTGAAGAATTTTCCATCCGATAGGCTTTTCAGCCAGACAGCCGGCATTTTGACTAGAGGAAACATTCTCTACCAAGTGTTTATTTCCTGTGGAAATCTAACATTTTACTGGTAATTCAAGCATCTGGAAATTAAAGAGATCTTGTTCTTTAACCTCAAGCTAAAATCACTGTGCTGAAATAATACTTAGAAAAGCTGAGGCAATGCTTCAGGACAGTTACTATTTGAGAACTTCAGCCACTTCTTCATCTCAAAGCCTGGCATTTTGTAAAACCCTCTCCCTCCACAAAACCTTTATTGTAATATTTTACAGCTCTTTAAAGCAAGCTACAGCTGCCTTAACTCTGAATGTATGTAGAGGTGGTCCAAACTGCCTGCTTCAGCCAGAACCATACCAGGGCCAGAGTAAACAGAGACCTTGGGAGGTGCAGGTCTCTCCTGCTCCCTAGTTCTCATTTTAAGGCCCTCTGTGGCATAGCCCTTCCTCTTACTTGGTATCACACTGTCCCATCTCTCATCTGCTTTGCCAGTGTGGTGTCTCCCTGACCATCAGTTCTGCTTTTGCCTTTCCTTGGTGTGGAGCAGCAGAAGAGATAGAAGGTGCCAAAGGGCCCCCTTTCCCTCAAACAGCTTTCTCTCATTCAGTCCTTTGGGTTCATAGGAGATGGTGACCATGTGCACATACACAGCTGTCACTGGAGCCCAGCTCTGCCGGGATTCCTATGCCATGTCCAAGCACAGCTCAGTGGCTGTGGCTGCTGGTCGGTACGTTCACGATAATCATCTTGCTGCTCCTTTGCACTTAGCCTATCTGTTGCAACTCATGGTCTCTCTCTTCCCTTTGCCTTCTTACTGAAAGCATGCTGCCATAGTAAATGATTAGATTTTTCTCAGTTCGAATCGTCTGCTAGTTTAACACTTCATCATACTTAAAAAACTTATCCAAAGCGCCTTCGTCGTTAACCGGGAAAGGCTCCCGCATAGGGTAGGAAACAGCAGTCAGAGCTGCAGTTGCAGGAAATTCCTCTGCGAACTCACCGAGCTGGTTTACAGCAGTGACGGTCTGTGTGTCATGGGCACCCTGAATCATTAACGCTCAGATGGCTCAATCCTTGTGTACCACCGAAACAGAGAATGTTCTCTGCACCAGCTCTCACACTGCTCCCGCCACGCAGGAGCTGCCAGTGGGGGTCCTGTACAGGCACAAGTACTTGCTGCTGCAGAGCAGAATCTGGGCAGTTTAGCAATGCAAAGGAAAAGCCACTTTATTGTTTTAATTACATTTGCAACTCTACTGTAGTAGTGTTGTCTGGAAAGCAGAGTAAATGAGGTATCAGAGTGAGTACTGCGTCTCTCTGACAATCCTGAGTTTAACACAACACAACACAACAAGCGCCCTCTCCTTTGAGCTCAGAATAAAGGCCAGAATTTCCATTTGCCTCAAAGCAGCCCGTAGAAGAATTTCTTTGCCTGCCCCTTTCTGTTTATGGCTAGCTAAGTTAAGTTTGCTTTTCCATGGAACTCGAATTGTTTTAAATCGAATCCACTTAGCACCTAATTACCATTTATATCAAACCCTTGTTTGTTTGGATTCGCTCCCTTACTGAATCATTTCCTCGACTTTACAGGAAGACTTTGTCCTGAACTTTCTCCTGTAGTCTTTTTACACCATTCCCTGCAGTCTCCAGAAAACTATTTCTTTTGCCCAGTACAAAGATAGCCCGCTTAAATTGCCTCAAACCGTTCTTCTCTGGCATAATACTGTCACTGGTTTATGCGGTATAAGTGCTTGAACAACTTCTGTTTCTGTCCCTTGTTACTCTTAAAAATTTTTACTTCTTGAACTCATCATTTTCATTTTCTCCATAGGATTTTATTTTTTCTGTCCTAAATTGCTTTCTTGCTTCAGCTGGTTTGTCAGATGTAAAGAGCAATTACCAAAAACTTACATTCCTTAGCTTCTGCTCAGCTATAGGCTACATTCCCACAAAATTACTCTCCACAGGTCAGACATCCTTTGGTGTCATAGGTTTACTGAAAAAAGTTAGCTCAGGAAAAGTAAAAAGGGCTATTCCTTCTTTGTTGATTACATTATTTGTTGCATATTTACTCCCTCTAGTAGAGGAAAGTTGTTCATTGATCCCAATCAACAAAGTCTTCTCCAAGTCTTTGAAAGTAACTCACTGTGTTGTTGAAGAGCCATATTGCAGTATTGTCAATTTTGAATGAAAAAAGCAGAAATTATATATATTCACTGACACCTACATCAAATATTTTTTCATTCACTCTGTGCATTGATGTTGTCCTCTTAAAATGCGGACAACTCTCAAAACTAGCAATGGATTTTTCATACGTAATTTGCTTTAAGAGGTTTTCAGTTAACAGCAATCACATGTCTAAAACATTGATTTTTGTTTTACTAATTCCTATGCATGATTTTTTTAGAATCTCAGTTATAATGATAGATTAATATTGTTGTAATTCAGCACGTTAACCACATTGTGAAATACTAATGCTCAAAATGAAAATTACGATTGAAGAAGCTAGTAAATATGTGATCCATGGAAATGCAGTAGTAAAGTGCAACAAATAATTTTTCTCATTCTCCACTGGAGTGCCAGCTAGCTACATAAGATTATGATCTTTGGCTTTGGTGAGGTGAAACTGGAAACTGTTAGCACAACCATATTTTTCTTGCCCACTATTTCCTGTTCTTGAGTATTTTTCCATCTTTCCCGCCTTGATTTTTCTCTCAATGTCTCTTTTTCTGGAGAAGGTGCCTCAGGAGGAATGTGTCAATGTGCTACAGTAAGAACTTGAACATGGGCATTGCCAAAGAGAGTGGAGGACCAGCTGACAGAGCATGGAGTTCCCTGGGAGATGCCAGCTCAAGTACAGCACTGGGCTGCTGCACTTCCTCTGAGGTTATGGATCCGTGTAGTTTATAGCTCCAGTGTCCTGTGGCTTTTACCTGGATAATGCTTTTGACTACTACTGGGTCCAGCAATAGCTGTGTACTGAAAGGAACCACCTTCTCAAACTTCTGCTCAGGTCTTCCTGTTTCACTGACAAGTCTGTGCTCCAGCACTGAGCACTCTTCCCTGTCATGCAGGAAATAATGTCCTCATTTCTGTTGGCAAGTGCACCAGCTTTTCCTTTTCTCAGTCTTGAGAAAAACATCTTACATGTTCTGTTGAAAATATCAGCGGACCCTCCAAAATTGAGGTTCCTCATTTGTGATGTATTTCATCTTAATGAATTTTCCCAATAGATAACTTTATCTAGATAACTTAGTTCTGAGTTATCTAATACTGTCCATTGCATGAGAGGAACACAAAATGGGGATGAATTAGGAGTGCTGGCCTAGAAAGCTGAGCAACATTAGTCTTTATGTTTTGCTAGGAATATCAGTGTCCTTAGGACAGAAACCAAATTTTTATCTTTGCTATTTCTGATGTAGGAAGATAAACGTAAGAGGGTACACAGGATTTTTGAGCTTGAGGAAAGAACGTCTCTTTACCTTGACTCCCATACTTTTAAAAATCAAGTCTAAAGACAGGCTCTTTTCTTAATTATCTCCTGACCTACAGGTTAACTTTGAGTCATTAAGTGGAGAGAACTAAGATGCTTTGCATGAATACAGTGGGAACTGAATGGGTTCATGCATTAGTCACGGTAATTTTCCTCTGCTGTTCTGCCCCTTATTTGTACAACATAGAAGAGAAATTCTTTTTCCTGGTACTGACTAGAATAGGAAGACAGTACCCACTCCCCTAAGGTGAGAGGGTCCTGACTAAGAGATACCAGTTCTTCATTTGTTTTTCTCTGGGCAGATGTGAAAAAAGAAGCCAATGTCCATGTCTTTGCACTGTGGCAAGTGCAGAATGCCAAATCTCCTTTTGACAGGGGACAGAAGCTTTACAGATTTCCATAGAAGCTGAGTTAAGCATTCCTGTTATCAACTAATTGCATACAACATCTTGGTCTCTGGTTGTTCTACCTGGAAGTAAAACAGGTAATCAAAAATGTGTTCTCCACCACAGAAGGCCTGCAGTGGGGAATGAAAAATCGAATCCTTCCAAGAGACACAGGGACCGTCTGAATGCAGAACTTGACCATCTGGCCAGTCTCCTGCCCTTTCCACCTGACATTGTATCGAAGCTGGACAAGCTTTCCGTCCTGCGCCTCAGTGTCAGCTATCTCCGAGTCAAAAGTTTCTTTCAAGGTAGGTTTCCCTAAGTTATCAGCATCCCATTAAAAGCATCTCTCTAATTTATTGTTGATTTGTGCTAAGCCTGAGTAAAAGTAATAAGCAGTATGATATTGATAAAGGCATGGAAAAAAATCTAGTATTGAACTTATTTTGTGCATGGGATGTTGCTTTGGAAATCTCGTGCATTTTTTGCTATGATGTTTGTGTGTTTTTAATGAAATAATGGGACAATGCCCACCTTTGCTCAACAGGCTTTAGGAAAAGGGGAAAACATGATTGTAAATTCACTAAACCAGCAAACAGTCTTGGGACCTGTAGATACTTTGAGCTCCCTATTGGAGCTGCTTATTATGCACGTTCAAAATGCCTGTTTAAGCAACTCCTGTATTTCCGATGTTTGCTGTATGCCAGGAGGGAATGGGCTTGCTTGAAAAGGCAAAATGATCTCTGTCTTTTAGGATAAGAGAGGTTCAAAGTTTAAAGTGTTGATTAAAGCTGTACCAGGCTATGATTTGGTTTTTAGCTGTTTGGCACACTGCACAATGAAAGCCAAACGTGCATTTTCAGATGCACATAAAAAGAATTCTTCATAATTTGAAGATAGTTTGAGTTTCTTCCGTTGCTGAAGAGTTCACAAGAACAAAATCCAGATTAGGGATTTAACCATGAAAACCCTTGCTAGAGTTGTTTTTTAAAAAACTTCAAAAGTCCATTTGAAGAAGTATAGTTGACCAAAACTTACAGGTGGACTGCAGAGGTAAACAGAAGTATTCTTTATGGACATTGTTCTTCCTTTTCTAGTCTTTACTACTTCTTCCTGTGACTGTTCCTTATTATGCACAGTGTATATATATTTTTTGGCTTTGCCTGGAGAATTATATCTGTTAGCTGGTTTCTTGCTTTTAAAATATATTTTAGTATTAAAAAATACCATTTTGAAGAGACTTTGGCAGGCTGCAGGGCATTCTATAAGCTGACATCAGATTACAAAGGATGATAGTACTGATAGCAGGAGCCTCCCACATCAACTGTGGCAGCTGGCTGCCCAGCCTCCAGCATCCTGCAGCTTCCAGAGGGCCTCTCTTTCTCTTTGAACACATACCTGAGTGTTACGGTCCCTTCCTCTGAGCTTTACTTTTGTTTCTCTTGGATTCGTAAGCAATAATACGTCTTCAGCTGCCTTTGGTACTCTTCTGCCACAGTTTCTCAGATCCATTGTCTCCTTTTTTAAAAGGGATGAGACAAAAAGAAAACAAGTAAAGCCAGACTTCATTATGCTGAAATGTTCCGTGTTTCATGTTTTGAGAGATTTCAATTTAATCCCCAAATTACCTAATTGAACACATCATTTGTGTTCCCTTCATTCTTATTTTTAAATGTTTACATCATGAAACTAAGGTTACAATTAGCATTGTTTATAGTAAAGGAAGGAAACTACATGCCATTTTAAGACAAGAGAGCAGGCTAGAGCTTCAGAAGGGTGGAGTGCAGGAGAGGTGAGCTGTGGAAACAGAGCTGCTTAAGGAAGGGGTGATAGAGTTCGGGTAAAGGCAGAAGCTGCCACATCCTTCATGGATATCACAGTCTACTTCCTTGTAGTTATGGAGAAATAAGGCACAAGCAGGGATTTTTTTGAAGCAAAAACTTTGGTAGAAAGTCACCTAAAATTAAAGAAAAATACCCATCCCAGTGTTTCAGTCTTTGTTGTGATGAAAGAGGATAGAAGAGAATGCCTTTTTTGTGGCTTTTTAAATCAAAGGATGACACTGATTTGGGAGCTGTTATAAACACTGAGGACAGAGAACAGACCAGTGGCATACAGAGATGTTATAAAATTGGATTAAAAAAATGTTTCTGGAAAAATGGCTTAGTAAATCTGTACTAATTCACTCAGGAAAAATTAATCCAAAGGAACTGGTGTTCAATAGAAAAGAAAAACCTGGAAAAGAGAACATAAAAACAACAATCAAAGAGGGACAGTGGTCAGCAAAGTGTTCCATGCCTGTAATATGATATGTTGACATAAACAAGAAAACCAAGTGTGGATTTTGGTCTGTTTGCCCAGAGGCAGCATGTCACTGCACAGGAAGGTTATAATCCCTCTCTGCATGAGAGCAGCATGACTCCATCTGGAATAGAGCTTTCTGTTGTGGGCATCTCCTGGTCACAAGGGCATTAGTACATATTAAAGGGTTTGGGATAAACACAAGCAAAACTATAAAGTTGGTTGGACAAAAAAAAGAAAAAAGGAGTAAAATTAGCTCAAATGTGTACACATTTGTATTCTTTGGCTGTTTGTCTTCATAGGAGAGAAACATGAGAAGGTCAGAAATTGCTTAAGATATTTTAGAGTGGCACAATGGAGTACCCAAGGAATGATGATGCCCAAGATGAAATTTGACATGAAATATCAAGCAAAACATACCTGTAATGAGTTCTTTTTGGCTATCTGGTATTCCTAAAAGGAGGCAGTGGAGATTCAGGACATTCAAATTCGTAACCTTCTGTGACACACAGCTGAAAAAACTGTTCTTCAAGTCTTCAGCAAGTTAAGTGTAAATTCCAGGTTTTTAAAATGTGCTTTTAAGAATATTGTTTGCCATTTTTTAGAAAATATGAGTAGTGTTATTTGACTCAAAAGTTTGTATGTTACATTGAGGATTCAACCCGTAATAGTTCATCAATTCCTGTGACAATTTTATTTACACACCTTCAACAGTCCCAGCAGTATTTAGACACACTCATTTACTTCCACTAGGTGTCCTTTCAGTAGCTACTCTGAAGAGTCAGTGTGCAGCACAAACACATTTATAAAGATCAACAGCCAACTGGAGGGCATGGAGTGACCTCATCATGTTGACTTCAAGTATGAAAATTGTTTTGCAGAGAATTAGGTATTAGGGAATGGATAATATCCATCAGTCATTTATTCCCTTTTTAGTGACCATTAGATGTTAATACCTTGAAGCATATCACCAGTTCATCATAGTTGAGGTGTTTAAGCCAAGACCTGGTTCCTTTCCAAAATTCCAAAATTCAGGTGTGGTTGTAGAGACAGATATTCCTAGGATTCAGTTTAAGTTATTGTGGTTGATTCCCTCCCTCATTCTTGGAAATGTTCTCCTTTTGCTTCAGAACAAGTAGTCTGTCTACTTGTTTTAAAGTCTTTCTATCTCTGTTATCAGTTGGCAGAAGCTCTATTAATAGCCCTGCTCCCTCCAAGCTGCATGCATTTAGTCATTTTGCATTTTCCTGATAAGCACTTAAAAATGGCTTGCAGCAATAACCTTCCAATCTCACCAAATCTCTTGTATAAAGCAGCATGGGTCTGAGCCAGTGCTTAGACTGAGAGACATCAACTGCTGAAGGAAAATGTAATGGTCATTTGACCCTGACAAAGATTTGCCTTGGGTGGGGCTCCTGTGAGAGGGGAGTGGTACTGAGTGTCTGTGGCCACTTGAGTTTGCTGGGCCTCTATCTTGGACATGTTCCATCTTGGTTAATTATAGTCTGTCTTCCTTTACCACTCTTGACAATACCTCCTTTAGCACCTCTTATTTCTCAGTTTTTCCATTGGTGGAAAAATGATGGTCTTGCTCCACTTCAAAACCAGCTCCCTTTTGCTGGTTGTTTAAATTGTTCCCTGCTAGTATAGGTAAGGATTTTGTAAATAAATGTCACAATAATAGCACCATGTTCTTTTGGCATCTTAGATCCTGTCTGAGAGAGAGCTAACTTAAGTTTCCCAGTACCTGTAAAGAAACCAGTTACAACAATTTAGATAGGCCAACACAATTACAATTAGGGCTGTAAAGCTCCTCATCTTTTGATTCTTTAGTGCAAGTAACCTTGTATCAGTAGGCCACTCAAAATTTCCTTCTACAAACCCCACGTTAATGTTAAACCTTTTAGCCATAAGCATTCCTGATAAATGATAGCTGGTCTTGTTGAGTTCAGTCTTAGATTATAAACGTAGAGACCTTGATATGGATCGGGTTTTTTTTATTATCCAAGAAGTGGGAGCATTTTAAATCCTTCACTACATAATTTATATAAAGCATAATTTAATTCAATAGCTTGTGATTTTTCCCATCTGGACATTCTTTGCATGCACAACTGTGTATTTATACACACATATACATATGCAAATGCAGGGATATGCATGCACACATGAGAACAATGTCATCCCAACAAAAATTTCCTTCACAGGATTATTTTGAACCTCTGTATTTATTTCAGACTTCACTGTCTTCTCTATATTTACTTACTTCCAGACTTCATTTGATTTTGAAAGCTAAAAATCTGATAGATTTATGGATGACTAAAAAAAGGAATATAGAGGGTCACAGATGAACTCTGCAAATAGAAGTTTATTCAAGATTAAAAGTTTCTGTAAGTCTTATATTTAAACTGCAATCCAGATCTTTGCAAAATTAGCAACAGGCAAGCATGAAGACACATTGTTTGACCTGCCTTAGACTAAAGCTATATGGATATTAAACTGAATTGTAAAAGCAAAATAAAGTTTGAAAAATTTATCTACAAATGTTAGTTCATCTGCTTCCACATAGAATTAACGATTTTAGAAAACAGCCCTGTAATAGACTTGCCTAAGCAAAGAATAAGGTATGTGTAAACCTGACAGTCATTGTCTAAGGTTTTTGTAAACCTACAACATGAGTGATTCAGCACCTTCCTTGGCAATCCTTGCCATCCAAGCTGGAGCTCTCCTGCTTCAGTTTAAGCCCTCCTTCGGTAGAGAAAAAAATGTTTCCTTTTTTCATGGCACCTCACCTTTTTCAGCTTTTACAGCCATGAAGTTGTCCCGTGTTTCCTTCATTCTTCTTCTTCAGATGAAATAGGCCTACTTTTTTCTTCTTTTTTCCTCAAGGTCTGTATTTTCTTTATCATTCTTGCTCAGTTTTTGTCTTTTTTTCAAGACCACTCTAGGGTATGTGCAATGCATCCTTCCATTTTGCATCAAATGACTGGTACCTTTTCTCATAGTATGGTTTCTTAATGAAACTTAGTTCCCTTTTCAACCAAAGTGTTCTGTATACTTATGAAAACATTGTGAGACAAAAGAAATAGCCTTTTAAAGTTATGAAGACATATAAAAGCTATTCTTCCCATTCACCTGTCCGGTTAT
The DNA here is from genome assembly GCA_035583235.1 of Hafferia zeledoni. NCBI lineage: Eukaryota > Metazoa > Chordata > Aves > Passeriformes > Thamnophilidae > Hafferia > Hafferia zeledoni. The sequence goes on along the minus strand of JAWWEV010000083.1, from coordinate 89,630,849 downwards.
AGAATGTAATTAATTTAGTTTTACATGACAACATATCCTTGACAGACCTGTTTATTTCTGATTTTATTTTTTATTATCTTTAAGTCTTTATAAAAAAGGTTGGTTGATGTTTTTCTTCAGGAATTTTCTAGGGATTGAAGCTCAGCTAAGTGGTCCCAGTACCCTTTGGTTTCCTCTTCCCATGCTTTCTAGAGATAAGCTCCATGTTTATCCTCTTTTAAGTCTTTCAGAGTCTCCCCTTTGTATCAAGATTTCTCATAGATGAGTAGGTAATAGCTCTGAATATGCTTCAGTGCATTCTCAGAGTACACCACAATGAGTCTCACTAGATGCAGCTAAACTCATCCAAGCACCTGAGATGCAGCCTTGGTTTTGGTGTTTAGTGTCAATATGTGTCTGATCTTAGCTGATGGAAACAAAAAAGAGGCAATAAACACTAAGATTTTTTGTTTTCATTATCTGTAGCCCCCATGTGCTGAGTAACAGAAAATTCTTTTCCCAGCCTTGTATGGTTGAAGGACTTCCAGCATGATTTTTTTATAAGTTTCCCTTTCTTGCTATATCTGATTGTATGTATTGGCTTTTCTGTATCTCGTCTTAAACATTTGTGCTTTATTTTACTGATTTTAAAAAATATTTTCTGCGAGCTTCTAGTCATCAAAGAACTCAAGACTTTAAGGTGATCTGTTCTTATATTTCCCATTCTTCACTGCCACTGAGATAGTTTACACTTATCTTTTACTTACTGGTTTGTTGAAAGAACATCCAGCTCCTATTTCCCTTATATGTCTTGTCCTCTGAGATTTTTCCTGGTGTACTGAGGTCTCCCTTCTGTGGGTCCACTGTTTTCATGTTGCTGTGCCTTTGGTTGCTGCTGCTGGAAGGATTTCCTGGGCACTTTCACCAAGCTGCCCTTCCTCCTTCTAACTTGTTTCTCTCTTCCAGTTAAATCTTTTTTGTGTATTTATTTTTTCATTTTTGGCAGGATAGCACACACTGTGTGGTTTCTGTCTTTCTCTGATTTTGTATTTATGTTAGTGGTTCCTTTCCTTTTACTCATTTATGTGTTTAGTGTGATCCAAATCCCACCAATATTTATCTTCAATGGAAATTGGATTTATATCCCTTTTAAGAAGAAAGTAACAAAGGATTCCCCCCAGCTGGCCTGATTTTTAGTATCCTCAATTACTTGCAGTCTGTTTCAGCTTTCTTCTCCTGCAGTACTGTCCATGGCTGTTGCTCTCCTGGCTCAATAGCATACTACTGTGACTGAGATTCCTTAGGTTCACCCATTAAATCCTTTAGGGTTGTAATACTTGAATCTTCAGTGCTGCAGTCCCCACTGCAGACCTGTTTCTGTTGTGACATGCATGACACTGCAGTGACACTCACAGAAAATTAAGATACTAGAACTTGAGGTGGGTAAGGAAGCAAAGACTGATCTTGCTTTCACTGATTAATCTGCACCATAATGCTGTTCAAGGCCGCTGTGTAAGTGCTGCTTGCCTGAACCAAACCTGCTGGTCTGAGGATCCAAGATTCTACTGCAGTGCATGTACTGGGTTCCCAGGCATCCCTTTTTACTCTGTTGTTTCTTCATAAACAGTTCTGTTTTCCCAACTCTCAGCTAAAGAGTTTGATTGTTTGGTTTCGGTTTTGTTTTGGTTTGGGTTTTTTCCCCTCTGGATTGACAAGTTCTGCTTCTTTAATATAAATATGTTCTTTAGATTTTACTTTACATAAGCATAGAAAATTTTTCCACAACAAGATACAACTGACCCAGAAACTAAATTCATATTGTTGAGTTTATTACAACAATTATGGCCTATACTGTATACAATTCCATGGAAAAATTTCTTCTTTCATTTGTTATCCAGTTTCAGTAACCTGAAGTTTTCCCTTAAATTTAGAACCATAATCTTAGTGAATCACAGATTGACAGAAGTGTTGAAGTTTGAAGAGACCTCTGGAGGTCACCTGATCCAACTCCCCTTCTCAAGCAAGGCCACTGAGAATCAGTTTCCCAGGACCATGTCTAGTTGTCTTTTGAATATCTCTGAGGGTGGAGGGTCCACAATCTCCCCAGGTAACTTGTGCCAGTGCTTGGTCACCCTTTCAGTGAAAATGTTTCTTGACATTCAGAGAGAACCTCCTGGACTTCAGTTTTTGCCCATTTACTCTGATCCTGTCACTGGACACTTCTGAAAAGAATCTGGGTGTTCTTTGCACCCTTTCCTTAGGTATTTATACATGCTGATGAGATCCCCCCTGAGATTTCCCTTCTCCAGGCTGAACAGTCCCAGCTCTCTCAGCCTTTCCTCATAGGAGAGATGCTCTGGTCTCTTCATGATCTTCCTGTCTTTTCACTGGACTCTCCAAGTATTCTGTAATGGATCTATTTAGAACAGATACAGAAAAAGTAAAATAATAAAAGATCTGAAATACCAATAAATATTATAAGAGAGGCTATGCTAAGAACAGGTTAAAATGCCTAAATCAACAACCATGGAATTATACTTCCTTGATTCTATCTCTTCAATCCCAACAATCTTTTCTTGGTATGACTTACATACTGATTTCCGCTATGTAAATAATTAGAGGCTTTCAGATTATTCATAAACTTGAAGCATTTGGTGAAACCTGTACTTTGAGTTACAAATCTAGGATTTCAGTTGTGTTTCTCTGCTTAGTTAGGGCTGAAGCTCATACCTTGAGCTAAGAAGTCCCCAATGTATTGGAATATTTTAACAATTACAAGTTCATTTTTGAAAGACATCATCTACTGATTTAGAGCATTCCCAGTCATCTCCTCTGAAACTGGATGCTTGAATGATTTCTTTTTTGGAAGAGAAGGAGGGACTTCTCTTTTTTGAACACTTACAAGATGTTTTTAGCATGTGTATTGCTGTAGTCCACAGTGACAGGTTATTAGATTGTCTGTAAGCATTCAGGTTGCTTAGGTTTCTTAGGACAGCATATTGTAGGACTTGCACTGAGAAGAAACATTCATGGTCAGAGTGGGTAACAGGGAAGGTTATTCTTGTGGCTGTATGGAGCCAGTGCCACAACATTCGGAGTGTTTTGGCCAAAAGGGGACTGTTCATGAAAGAAACATTTTCCACTCTCTACTGCTCTCTAATTTTACCATCTTCATAGCAATAAAGCAATTGAAAAAAGGGAAGAATGTTCTGCTGCATAAGGGGTACATAAGTAAATCATTGAAGGAGCACTTACTGCCTGCAAGTCATTATCTAATCAAGTGCTAAAATACTACATCAGTGAACTTTCAGTAGAAGTGTCAAGACTTTAGGCAGGATAGCTGCATTTACTCATCCCTGAGATCTGACAGGACTCATTTTTGGAGAAGTAGCTGCACGTTGACTCCCCTCCATGCTACCCATTTTCAAACAGTAGATTATCTCAACTAGATTTTTAAATATATTTAATTGTCAGGAAGACCATTTTATTGGGACGTATTGCTTATACTAATGGTTCACTAGTTTCTTTTCCCCTTGTTTCCTGGGAACACCATTCATTCCACGTAACAAGTAACTGAGGCTGTTTTGTACTACACATTCTCTCAGATAACCTGGCACTCTCCTTGACCTTGGGAGACCTTTTCTGACTCTCAGAGGAGAACTGTGTCTCCTCCTTGTGCTTTTTTGTAGAGGGGTGGACCTCCTTGTGCTGGCTAGCTTTTGCTTTAGTTTCCTGCAAGCAAGATGGGTTTTACAGGAGTGTTGATTTACAAGCAGAATTTACTTCAGAATAAATCTATATTCAGGAAGAACAAGTTAGCTTTTAAATTGCTTTAATTCCTATCACCTTTGAAGATCAAGGGAACCTGTTAGTGCAACACTATTTTCAGTGTCGTGTTCTGAGACTGGTACTAAATTCCATACCTTTTTTTTTTTAATAAATAAGTTTCAGATCTTTTCTGGTACTCCTTGGGTAGTCTTGCCCTGTACTGTGGGTTGTTTGTATTGCCACACCTCACAAGCTCAGGGCTGCTAGGCTCAGTCAGTCATCTGCATGAGGAGGGCTGAACTATGCAGATTTGGAGCTGTCTTTGAGAACACCACCATCATTAGGATTCTTCTTGCAGAATTTCCTCTTGCAATTCTGGATCTATATTTTATACAACTTTTTTATTGCTGGATGCCATTCAGATGAACATCCCAGCAGATTTCAATGTTTCTCCTGATATTACCAAGACTGATTAGAAAACCAGGGAGCTGGAAATGACAAGTGACGTGAGGGGGATCTTTGACGGTTAGATTTCTCCTAAGGGCATTTGACACTGGGAGAGTTCCACTGTTTCAGCTGAGAGTAGAAACACACTCAGAACCGAACACATGGTCAGGGAGTCACACAATGTCTGGTTTTATGGGTGTTCTCACAAACCACAGCTGCTATATTGGAACAATGCTAGAGGAAGTCCCCAAAATACTTTGAACCATTAGGTGCAAATATTTATCTTTCTCCAGCTTGCTTAGTCACTTCTAACCATTCTGAGTTGGTAGCTTTTGCACTTGGTGCATTTGATTAGCTCACACTGTGCATGTCATGTAGCATCGATGTCAGGCAATGTAGGCGCGGGGTAAGGAAAAAGCTGGGTCCATCTGATTGAGGAGACTGGCACACACACCTTTTTGTGTTCGGGGATTTTCATCTTGCTTCTGCACTGTGCTTGCCTAATCCTTCCTCCACAGCTAAGACCCTCCTTGGCCCAGCCTGGTACCAGCTGTTGAAATACGCTCGTATTCCCCCATGGATCAAATTCTGTTATCCTATGCTGTAGTGAATGGACTTTCATTGATCTGATTTTCTTGAGTTAAATTGTGTTTGGATGTTGGAGACTGATAAAAACAGTTTAAGTTTGGTTACACTGTAACTCATGTTTTCCTTGGATATGGAAACAAGATTGGTTTTCATCACAGGAAAAACGACATTTTTACTCTAGAAGTTGCTAGCAATTTCAGTGACTGTAAAAGATAGTAGTGATTGTTTTGTCCTAATCACTGCTGTAGTAGATGGGAGGTAGGAAAGTACTCCCCCAGGCATGAACTTTGGCTTGGTTTACACTTATTCTCAGCTTCTTGTGTGATTACTATCTCTGAGAGGAAACGTGTATCTTTGCTGTCAAGAAAATGATTTACTTTGTTTCTTATTTTAAACACAGATATGTTTTAAAGGAAAGACAATACTTCTTATTAAACAGAGCAAAGAATTTGGCTTGGCATATTATAATTTCATACAACTTTGAAGACAAACAAGACAAATAGTTTTAGGCTAGAGAACAGTGTGGGAGATTGTCCTCCTAGCTTCTCTTCTCACTTTTCTACTGTCTGACTTTTGGCTCATAGCACGTAGTAAAGCTCTGCAGAGAACTCTGAAACAATGAGATCACAAAATCTCAGAATCATTTAGGTTAGGAAAGATCTCCAAGATCATCGAGTCCAACCTATGAGTGATCACCACTTTGTCAACTGGACCATGGCTGTAAGAGCCACATCCAGTTGCTTCTTGAACACCTCCAAGGATGATGACTCCACCACCTCTCTGGGCAGCCTGGTCCAAAGCTTAACAAACCTTTCAATGAAGAAATTTTTCCTGATGTCCAAAGTGAAACCCTCCAGGAGCAGCATGAGACTATGTCCTCTTGTCCTGTCACTAATTGCCTGGGAGAAGATGCCAAGCCCACCCTGGCTACAACCTTCTGTCAGGGAATTGTAGAGGGCGATAAAGTCTCCCCTTCTCTCCTCTCCTGCAGGGTAAACAACCCCAGCCACTCATCATAGGACTTAATCTCTAGACCCTTCACCAGCTCCATTGCCTGTCTCTGGACATATTCCAGCACCTTGATATCTTTCTTGTCCTGAGGAGCCCAGAACTGAACACACAATTTGAGATGCTGCCTCACCAGTGCTGAGCACAGGGGGACAATCACTGCCCTGATCCTGCTGGCCATAGTATTTCTGATACAAGCCAGGATGGCAATGGCCTTCTTGGCCACCTGGGCACACTGTTGGCTCATGCTCAGCCTCCTGTCAAACAGCACTCCCAGATCCTTCTCTGCTGGGTTGCCTTCCAGCCACTCTTCCCCCAGCCTGTAGTGTTGCACTGGGGTTGTTGTGACACAAGTGCAGGACCTGGCACTCTGCCTTGTTGAAACATATAGCTGACCTCGGCCCATTATGATCCAGCCTGTCCAGATCCCTCTGCAGAGTTTTCCTCATCTCCACCCAATTTAGTGTCATCTTCAAACTTACTGAAGGTGCACTTGATGCCGTCATTCAGATCAACAATAAAGATATTAAAAGGTTGGGTACAGCAGCAAAAAGCAGAGTGGCTATGTCAATTTGTGGACAAGACTACATGAATTAGTCCCTCTGAGAAACACAGCCTACTAGAGAAAATGCCTTGCCATCCCAAAATAAGCAATTTTTTTCAAGCTTCTATTATCTTCATTTGGCGGTGTAAGGCATTATATGTCCATATCAAAACCCTTAGACCTAGCTCAGAGGTCTGTGTATTGTTTGTGCCGTACTCCATCATGTCCAGTGCAGACATACTTCTCTGGTGCTTGCAGGTACCTCCATTCTTTTGTGTATATGCAATTACAGTGGCCAAAGCACACCTCAAGATGACACCTGTGGTCCAGGAAGATGAATAGCTGTAAGTGTAGGTTCAGACCAAGCCAGCAGGCACATTTCAGTAACATATTCATCGGTGCTCTGAACCTTCCCCTCCATGAAATGAAAGCTTTTTAGATGAGGCACAGCAGGTTTCCCCGTTATAAATCCAGTTTTAATTTTATTACAGTTTTTGGTGCAATAATGTAGTTAGTGTAACTGATAAATTTTCTAAAATCTTGGCATCCATATGAGTAGAAGTGGAAGCAGAATGCATAACAGCAAACTAAGTTAAATGATCACTAGGAGAAGTTGCAAACAAACTTTAAAATGTCTTTTAAAGGAGCTCATAATTACTTTTGTCTAAGTTCAATTCTTGCCAAATACCTATTATATGAACTTACCGTGTCCCTAAAATTCGGTTGAAATCCCCTAAATGCATTCCCTTTTTATATCTGCATGGGATACATCAAGTAGAAGGTAAATCTCTGCCTGTAGGGTTTTTGTTATAATAAATCAATTGTTCTCTATTTCCATCTACCTCTGTACCTGCAACATGAATTGGCTACTGACATATTGGAAACAGCTGAAAGAAGTTGAGAGAAAAGGACTGAAAACAAGCAAAGATCAAATCTAAACCAAAACCCAACATATTTTAAGTTTTCTTTTTCTAGTCCATTGACAACTTCCTAACCACTTCAGTATTATATAGTTGGAAAACATATGTCACTTTATAGTAATCTTATATATTCCCCTGAGTGTTTCAATATCTGTACAGAAAATGCTGTCTTCCATGTGTTGGTATTATGTTCTGTATCAGTGTCAGTGAAAACTTGTCATAAACCCTCTATATTTTGTTCCAAATAATTTATTAAACTGATAGTGTGCCACAAATGACCCCTATAAACATCATACAGAAACCAGAAAAATAAATAATTCCTTATGAAAACATTTCTTGAAAAAATAAATAATTCAGCCTAGATAATGCGTCTTGAGCTGATGATGAGTGTAAAGATTTATGTGGAAAATATTCTAATATATTATTATAAGGACAAAAAGAGTAAGTGGAGGAAAATGGAATTGTATTTCTTCTTTCCATACTTTTTCTTTCGGGTCTTAATGTACATTGCTCCATATAGAAAAAGCCTGTACATCTCAAAAGAAGTAATATTTGTGAGAGGAAATTAGCAATGTTTGCAATTAAATAGTTCTTGAAGTCATGCAAGGTGCAGAGCACTCTCACATTACGATGTGTTCAACAGGCGTTGGTTGTTTTCAGCACAGAACTGCATTAATTCCCAGTAATGCAGTTCTATGTATCCTTCTAAGAGAAGAGTTTTTTCTTGTGAGCCAAACATGCTCAATAATACGTCAGAGACTTTGAAGGTATTGCACATTGCAACATCTATTCTTCATTTTTATCGATGTTAGCAAGGACTTTAGAAGTATTTAATAAATTCAGTAGTAAGCACCATATAACTTGGAGACAGTGATACACCCTACATTTGTTGCTGCCAACTTACGGTTTGTAAAGCAGAGATAATGTCAGTTTGAAGGTTACTTTGCCATCATACCTTTTAAATATCATGGTGGTAGCTGATAATGTCTTCAAAACCAGTGATGTGACAGGCAGAATGAGATGGGAGGAGAGTCTGAATTGAAGACGTGCGCCTTGCAGCAACACTTAAGCCAGGGGCACTGAGTTCCAAGAGATCATCCGGACAAGAGGAGTTTATTTATTGTTTCTTGTCTTTATCTAGTCTAGTCAAGTCAAGTCATGATCTGCACACATGGGTCAGCTTGCTTACTTTATATATTCTGGCCTCAGCAGAGGTTCTCTCTTCTGAATCTCTGAAGACAGTGTTCAACTAGTTTAGTTTTACTTCAGGAAATACAGTGGCATAGTTTCTCCGGCTAGAGAAAAGCTGCAACTACAACGTTGTGACTCTCCATCGCTCTCTTGCCAAATCCCAATACAACAGCATGTGAAAAACATGTTGGGGAAGACTTTTAAGTTGTGTATTTCTGTGCCCTAAACTGCCTGTAGTGGAGACTGGGAAATGTAACAGAAAGTTTCCAAGAAAAGAGGACATTGAGAAACTTAATCTCCTTTCCACTGAGGCAATCTGCCAGGAAAGACCTACTGTAGACAAAATTTGGGCAAAAAGCCTCTTCTCAGAAAACAAGTTTGCTTGAGGAGGAAACATAAAGATAACTGGTCAAGTTCTTAATTCCTTGCTATGTTTTGCTTAACCTTGGCATTAGTGGAGTAATATAAGACAGGCTTTCAACATCTGGCCCAGTGTTTCAAAAAAGGCATTGCCTGAAGTTAAATGTATTTTTAGGAATGAAAGCAAAAATGCCATTGAAAAGGTTGAAGCCTGGGAAGGGTGAACTCAGACCTTCACCACTCCAGTAATTTGGCTGGAGAGTGTTTCACGCTGTTTAAATTGGGGAACAACTAACCATAGCCATATAGCCGGATTAGCAGTGGTGGCAGGCTCCTGGAGGGAAAGAACATTGGAAAGTGTACTGAGATCTGCATGAAGATAATGGGATACATGTGAACAATTTTGGGGATTTTATCAGTGTCCTTGCATGTCAAGCTTTTAGTTAAATGTGCCAGTTTTACTTTTCCTGTATGCACTTTTGCTGTTTACCTTAGTGACTTTCCTTCCCCTTTTCAGTGTCTGTAGTTTGTTAACCTGTTTTATTCTGAAATCCCTGAGAAATATGTTTCACCTCTTTTTCTCTAGCAGCCTTCTTAGCAATAACTCACCTTACCTCTTTTTGAAATTTTCTTTTTCCACATGTTCTCTTTTGTAGATTTTCATGTTTTCTCCATATAAGTTTTTGGCCCCACCTTTTCCCATCTTTGCTACAACATTCTCCCTTTTCTCTATATTTCTTGCACCATTACTAAGAACTTTTTCTTATATTTGCCCTCTGCCATTCCAGAAATGGATCTCCATCTCTCCTCTCAAGTAACAAACTGACTTTGGTGGGAAAACGATGATCTCTTTTTTTTTTTTTTTTTCCCCCTAGCAAGACATTGTTCTCATCTCCTGTTGGGCAAAAGAAGGGCTGGGCAAACCTCTTTTCTATTCTGCTCCATGCTAGCCTTTTGCCCTATGTGGTCTGGGTGTGGTGAGCTCAGATAGCCTGCTGATGCTTTCATTGCATGGGCCACAGGGAGGGGATGTACCTTTCATTCCCTCCCCTACACAGAGCCCTACCACAGTGTCAAGATGAGGAGAATCACTGAAGCAGAGGGATGAAGCCTTGGGGCGGGAGGGGGGAATAAATAATGGATTGTTCTCAACCCTCCCTACTGCATTAGGCTGCCAGATGATTGCTTATTCCTTGCTCCCACCCACACGCTTCATGCCACCACCAGCATTTTCGGTCCTTTGTGGCTGAGGTTGTGGGCTAGTCAGCTGATGAGTCAGCTCTGCTAACCAGTGCTTTTCCAGCTCCCCATGGCAGGGATAGCTTTGGCATAAGAATTTCAGCCAGCACTATCTGCACGAAAGATGGGGGCCGCTTGGGCATGTTACTATTCTGCAAATAGAGAGCAGGTTTCCAGGGGTGTGCAATTCATCTCGTCTTGTTCTCTTTGCATGTGCTCTGATGCAGGAAGTTTTGAAGCTGCACCCTGTATACCATGTGGTAGTATGGGAGTGTGGAGTTAATGGGAAACTCAAGCTTTGAATAGGTCAGGAAATTCAAAGATTTGTTCTCACAGCAATTAACTACATGTTGGTCTCAGATGGTACTTTAGCTCATTGGGTTAATGTACAAAACAAATCTTGCGCCACAGCTGAGTTCTCCCTCCGCAGCTGAACTTGGCACAGGGACTGAGTGGGAGAAGAAAGGATCAGAGCTTCAAAATACCTTTGTGCCTCCTCAATGCTGGGCAGGCCTGGGCCTCTTTAGTGCTTCCCAGGGGTCAGAACACCCTCCGGGACTGGCACATGCAGTGTCTCACAGCTTATGTCAACTGGGAAACATCTGGCCATTGGAAAATACATCAGGCAGAAGCATGTTCCAGCTGCCCCATTCCCAGCCTGCCCCTTCCTGCCTTGACTTCATCAACTCCTGGCTGTGTTGCCTTGTCTGGGGTGCAGTGGTTAGGCACTCCAACTCCTTTTCTCATTCTCATCAGACTAAGGCTGTGCTGTGCTAGGACAGGTTGTAGGGACCACCACGTGTGGAAGGCTCAGTCACAACTACTTGCGTTAAACCAATTTCTGCAGCTGCATTATTTGCTGTCCTTTTCAGTCTGCCTAGTACTAGGATAGTTCCAGGCATCCTTCAGCAGTCCTGGACAAGCTAGATCTTAATTGACATTTCAGTAGAAAACACTTTTTTCCTCCTCTTCCAGACAAAAACTGTCTGGAAAGCACATGGCCATTATAGAGAGGTAACTGAGCATCAAGTACGTACAGTACAGTGGGGCATCATGAAGAGGGTGAGCGTAGAAGTGAGTTTGTGAGTATGCTTGCTGTAATTTTTGTAACTGAGTTATTCAGAAATCCTTAAATTTTGATTGTAATGACTGTAATTTGTCATGGTACTTAAACTTATTTCTAATGAAAGAATACCTCTTAGTAGCTATTTAAAGTCAATTTATTTATTAAATAATGATTTATAGTACACTAATACGAAATTGTTTGATTTTGGATTATTAGTTGAAGTGTAAATGAACTGAATTATATTTCTCTAGATAATTTTAAAATTAAATAAACTTCACAGAAGGACTAAAAAAAATACTGTATAGGCAGATTTGCAGCCAATCCAAATTACTGTATGCATGTTCTCCTATATATATAGGTGATGTACTGATCCTTGACTGTCAAGTGCAAGATATTAGAGCTGAGGAGAGAATGAGGAAAGCTTGCAGTGATTATTTGGAAATTGGCATATGAGAAGTCATTGTTTATCCTGATTTCATTATATTAAATTACTGACCAATTCTTTGTCTAGAATTGCAGATCCAGTGGGACTTAGGCACATGCATGCCTTCTTACATCTCCTTAAAAGGTGGAGCAATTCATGGCACTGTCTTTGAGTAGATGAGGTCATATTCTTGACAAAAAGATCACAATTATTTTATTTTCATATAATAGGGGTTAAAAAAGGACTTTCAATAAGGCAAGACTTTTTGAGTACCAGCTCTGTGGCCAGACTGCCAAGCAGAACAGAGCTGAGAAGCAAGTATTCTAGCAGCTGTTTACCCTGGAATGCCCATGTGTAAACTCATTCCTGCTGTTACCAATGATTTCTTTGCCAACTGTCTGTAGAAGAGCAGTATAATTTGTTTGTAAAAGTAAGGTAGCACAACAGCATTCTCATATATCTCTCTCCATAACTAAAAGGAAAAATTGCTATGTTAATTAAATATTTGCATTAGTATCCTATGCTCTTTCACTTTAGATAAACTTCTTGTGCTTTAGCCAAAGTTCATAAATAGGGCCAAAGTCACATCTCTGTTTAGGCAGGAGTTGATCCTGTAGATTTTTCCTTTTCATGGGAAATTACTGTATTGGTAAGTGAACAGGCACAAATCAGTAACACAGGACTCAAGGCAACCTCTTCAGAAGTCTCAGAAATCTTTGAAATGTGGCCTATCTTCAGCAATGCCTTCAGCTTTGTCTGCACTGGTACTCTTACACTCAAGGTCACTCTGGAGGCCATCAACACCCTCCCTGTATGGACTGGTGTCTCTGTCTCATTGCCTCCACCAGCACTTTGGGTGAGCTGAGAAGCTGTGGTGGTGCTTGGTTTCTTAGGGTAAGCCTGCCTTGCTGCTCCACTTTCCCATCCATGATGTGAGTGCCCTGGTCTCTGACAGTGAGGTGCACCAGCAGTAAAATCACAATCCTCTGTCCAGCTTCCAACCTAATTCCTCTCCGTAAATACAGGTGAGACCTGGAGCACAGATGAGGCCAATATTGGGGTGTCATTAGTTTCATATCAAAGGTAGACTGGTGGGTTGTCTTCTGTGTAAATGGCAAACTGCTGTGCAGATGGGAGGGCACCTCTGCCATTGCTTGAGTGAAGATACACATCAAGGTCAAGCCTAAAGTGTAAAAAGCTGTCATTCTGGATGAAGCCAAGGGTACTTCACAACCTGGAGATGCATCTCCAGAACCCCTGAAGCAATCTGTAGCATGTATGGGCACACCTGAACAAGCTTTCACCTGTTTAGTGTGTCTAATAATAGCAATGAACTTGCAGGACAGTGTGCAAATGAGTCATCTCATCCCACACTATGAGTCCTCAATAAGCTTAGTGCTGTGCCCTCATTCCTATTGTTGCCTACTTAAGCTGGATTATAAGGATGGTTTGGGCAAGCCTGTTTGTGCTGCCTTTAAATGAGATGTGTCTGTATACTAATCCTCAGAAAATGGCAGTGAGCAATACAGCCACCGTAATTTTTTAAATTGTAGGCTCCAAAGTAATTTAACTGCTTTTGAAAACCTTTTTTCAGGTAATTAGTGCAAATAATTAATGATGGAACAACAACGGTCGCTTTCATAGCGTTAACTGCTTGCGAAAATAGGCCAAGCCCCCACTTCGTTTGGTAAAGTTGACTTACCATAAGAGGAAAAATATTTTAAACTTTTTTCTTTACCTTCCCAACTGCCCCTCATTGCCCAAAGGTTATTCTGCCTACCACCCGCAAGGCACGTCCATACAGCACATTACTGTGTTGGTCATTTGCAGAATACTTGGCTAAAATAAAGTAGGATTTCCTGACCTAGGAACAAGCTCTAACTAGTACTTGTATTTTCATAGCATTCCTTCTAAATCAATTTGTAGGCCTGTTTCCTGGTCTATCATTTCTGTATCGTTGTGTTCCTAACACTGCAGCAGGGCAGTGTTTAATTCAGGGCAATCATATCTGTTGTTAATTGAATCTAATGTTTGTTTGACTGTTTACCATGGCTTTTAAATATCTTAATTAGCATAATTCACAGTAGCACATGGTTGGCAGACATGGACCTTTAAGATAATAAAAAGGAACAGGCTAACTAAATATTTGTAGAAGGTGCCGGTATAGTTTAGCTATTTGACTCCAGCTTTTATTGAATTCTACTCAGGCAACTTTATTGCATCCAGATAAAACTCCAAGCTATACATTTATTCCCTGCTCAAACTGAAATAAAATAGTGTGATGACATACTTGGGGAAATCCCATATGATGATATGTGTGTGCCTTATATCTGTGTGGGTCGAAAGGATGAGTTGCCTTTCTAAAAGGTTTCTGTGAACCTGTATTGTTATAGTAAGCACTGGTAGGCGAGGGGTTGCGTGACTGCAGCAGACTCATTTGTGACCTCAGAGAAGTGGTTATGAAAGTGATCTCTTGATCAGAGGAATAGAGCTCTGCTGCCTGCCAGACCAGCAAGGCAGAAATGAGCCTACTCCCTGCAAATCTGCCCCGGCAGGAGAAAAAATGTTCCTCTTTTGGATGCAGCACGATTCCTCTGAAATATACTCGGGATTAAAACAAAGTGGGCTTTAGAGTATATCTTGCCTCCAGTTAGCTTTCACATTTTTCAAGAACATGTGCAAAAGCATCTTTGCTTTTTTGCGATTTGCAGTTTTCATTTTCTGCCTTAAACCTACTCATATTTTCCTTAGTGTAGTGCTAATAAGTCTTGTTTCAGTTGTTATTGGACCAACTCTGACAGTAAGCCACAGTGTGTATCCATTGAAGACCATATTATAACTGGTGAAAAAGCAATATAAACTCATGTTTGCATCACATAATGAGTGTATAACAGATCTGATCAGTCAGTAAGTAAGAAATCACTGATTTTCATTCAGAGGACCTTGACAGAATAAATTACTATAAGTAATTTATGTATAATAAATGTTTTTATATGCACTATTCACCTAGCATTGACCATTCAGTGAAAGCTGCAATTTGCTATAATTGCAAGAAAGTTGAAGCTACAATCCTGTGTATTTCATGAATATGATTGTAGTGCTTATCCCATAAGGAATACTAGTTATTTCTTTGGTAACTTTCTGTGAGTCAATGTAGTAGGCACCTTTGTTAGAGTCAGATTTGCCTGTTCAAGTTAATAACATATGCAGAAGAGTTGAAACCAGAGAAAGGGTTATATTTTATTAGCTAGGACTTTGTTTCTGAAATACAGAACATTGGTTGTTCCTTATCTTCACATGGGACAAGTCTGATAAGAACTCTGTGCCTGCCTTTTAATTTTATCACCATATCTAAATAATCTCTGGCTTAAAATATTGAAAAGCAAATCAAAGCAGGGACATAATTTACAGTCTTAGAGCATTCAAGTGCTACCTTTCTTGCCTTTTGTAAAGACAGTGTTTTTTATTATGCTTAGAAAATTTGAAGGGTCTAATTCTGGCTGTTGACCTAGGGACTGTAGCACTTTTAAAAAAGACTTAATTTCTCTGGTTGTAAGGAGGAGAAAACATGTCAACCCACTACTGGCCTGCTTAGGGTCATTAAATTCTGCTTGGGTTCTTTCTCTGAGCATGAAACCTGGCTGTCAAAAAAAGCAAAGCAAAACCTTTGTGAGGAAGTAAAAAATAAAGGTTCTTGTAGTAATTGAATATATCGTGTGCATGCATTTTCTACTTCTGCAGAAGGTTCCTGTTCTGCAAAGCGATTTATTTTTGGACAAACCATAATGTCTTCTCTGCAGGCCCTCTGTCTTACAAGGGATTCCAATTGGGAACAAGGTCCATCTGTTTGGATAGCTTTGCAGGACTAGTCTTTAAATGCATACATTAAAATCTTGCTGTGTATAAAAACACATTTAACAGATCCAGGAACTGCAGCATTATCAGTTTAAGGTTCTGGCAGTTCAATTTTTGACTTCTGTTGTTGGATAGTTCTTCATTTTGAGCTTTTAGGTAAGATTGTCATGCTACCTGTTTTCCTCAGCATTCTAAAAGTCTCAGGAATATAGTTGAGTGTTTTAAAATTACCCTGAAAATTGATTCTGATATGATTTTTTAAAACTTTTTGATAATGCTCCTGATGTGTTGTTTGCCTGTATCTTGTCTGAGCATGGTTTTTCCTTCCTGAAGCAGAAAAGTCAAAGCAAAGCAGCTTTGCCTTAGAAAGAGGGTGCCGTGTTCCGTGGGGTGTGTGTTTATTGGTGGTGGTTGTGCAGCAATGTGCTGTGATATCCAGCTGACTTTAAGGCAGAGGTTCTCATATTTCCTCTGTCAAGTGCGTTTGCTTATTTAAAGTACACTGGAAAGCAAATGTGTCTTTGCCTTTAATATTGGATACAGTATGGCTGCTATATAAAGCAGATATTAGAGAATTACTCTTACGATATTTCAGACTCTAAATCTGTTGGATCCAGATTTGGTTTTCTGGGTAACATATGCACATCCTGTGTGCTAAGGTCTCAGTGTGAGTATTTTAGATGCAGTGTTTATTTCATCTTAAAGGTTTCCTTTATCCTCTCCAGATCTTGTGCCCTGGCTATTTTTAAACAGTCTCTTGGATGATATACTGGCCTACTGACACATGCTCTTTCAACTCTCTTCTAAAAGAGATATTGACTTAAATTCCCCTTGCAGCTAGCAGGTGTGAACATAGCCTGTGCCTTCCCATGCAGAATGCTGCAAACAAAATTATAAAGGGACAAGGATGTTATAAAAGCACTAGAAATTGAGGAGTGGAAGCTCAGGACATAGTCTGTTTGAAACACAGACCTGGAAGAGAGGTTATCAAATCCAAAAGGCTAGCAAAGATTGTGTAAATCTCAAATAAGTTGGTCATTGTGAGGTTGCTTTAATCAAAGCGGGGGGGGGGGGGGGAACTGCTTTCTCATACACATTCCTAGTTGCATTTATTTTCATGCTTGTTTTATTTTATTTGATTTCATCTTTCAGGGATTGTTGCTAAATGCTCTAAACTGCAGACCAAAATTGAAGAGGGTAAAATGGTGCACATCTTCTGTAGCCAATAGAGACTAAAAATGTTCTGATATTCTCAAGGTAAATCTGTTATCAGGACGTCATATCATTTTTTCTGTAAGATGTAATTCTTACAACTGTCATTTCAGAAGTGGGGAAGATTCCAGTAGACTGCAGTGGCTTACTTACGAACAGCTTTTCTCTTAGCTGTCTCTTCAGTAAAAATGGTCTCATTACTTATGTTTCTGAAAAGTATTTTGGACTCAAATTTATTTCAATAGGCTGTTTATCATTAAAGAAAATTTTTGTTGTTGTTTGGATGCAATGATTACTCACAAGCTGGTCTTTCATCATATGCTTAAATTTAGTCACATACAGGCTTTCTCATAAGGTTCTGATTTTTCATATTGTCACTTCTGTGATATACTTTGTTTCGAGTCACAGATGCTGCTCTTGTTCATCTGTTGTTTATTTTCTGTCTGCAACAAATTTTGTGGACAAGGTCATGGCATTGCAGTGAGAATATAACAACATAAGAGGTGGGCTACTGTGTCACACCAGTGGTCCATCTTGTCTGGTATTCTCATCTCCAAAACTGATGTCTTTTATCTACTTTAAAGCATTCTTGTCCTGGTGTTACCAGGCACTTCACAGCCCTCATATTGTTGGGTTTGGTGAACAGCAGTTTTGCATTCAGTTCATCCTTTGCCCTTACAATTTTGTACCCTCTTTGTTACATCTCCTCTCATCCTCCTCTGTAAAGCCAAAGCCATTTTAGCGTCTCAAAGGGCAACTGCCTATGTTGTGGACACCAGTGTCCATTGATGTATTTTTTTCCTTGAGAGAATCAATCCTGGAAAAATGGCCTAATGACAGTGAAATAGTGTGAGCCATGTCAAAAGAGGATGGCACTCTTGGTCACAGAGAAAAGAAATGCTGACAATTCAGAGGATATAGAGACCCCGTTTTTTTAAATATGCCTGGACAAGGGAAAAGATGAGCAGCTATTCAGCCAAGAAGCCATTATGAAGGACATTTAGGCCATCTGCTCCATAGGTCCTAGAATCAATGTGTTCTGATGTGCTGTTCCTCTGACTACATGTATGTGTCATGATTGGTGGGATTTGCTGGGTTCCCACTCGAGCAGTCAGAACGTAACAGGTCAGAACACACTGCGATACACTTCAGGCTAATGTGGATTAGTTTGGTGAAGTCAGGAACGAAAACAAAGTTACACTGATTGTACATTCTGAGGTCTTTAACTCTGGAACTAACCAATGTTAAGCAGGCTTTCTAAGTACAGAGTAATTCTCTTAAAACTTTTTTTTCTACTGTAGGCTTATGCTGTATATCTCAATTCTGATTAATGGACATGTAATTTACAAACTTAAGGGGCAAGAAATTTGTTGGAATCATCTTAATTTTTATGAGGGATGTGGGTATTGATTTGAGAGTGGACTAAGTGGTTTGCAGATTTCCTACTCGAGGTTGTTGATACGTCAGGCTTGCAATCCATTTTGTAGTTTGACAGAATAACCCATTTTTATTTACCTTTTATGTGTTTATTTGAAAGGGTGTGCAAGCAAATACACACACAGACAAGCTAATGTATTACAGCTTAATTGAAGAGTGGAATAGTACACAGATAAAATTAAGGCCCTAGGACTGAACCTATAAATCAATAAGTTTCCATCACCAAATCATCATATTTAATTCAATAGGTAATCAAATGGAATTGTGAAGATAAACAGAAAGATTGCTACTTGGAATAAGTCTTATGCCTTGGGATAATTTTGGAAGACTGCATGTCTTCAGTGGTCTTATAGCCAACACAGTCTACCAGACCAACTGATAACTCAAATATTTACTCACAGTGATGCAAATAGATCTCTAAAATATCTCTTTTGCCAATGCACAACGTGGGCTTGGGTTTGTCTGTTGGGTAGATCATCTGTTGAATCACATGAAGGGAGAAAGGTTGCAACAGTAAGCTAGAGAAGAAATGTGCTTTTGAGACAAGTTCTTTTGAGTCTTTGTATAATTAGCATGCAATTTGGTTTCACAGGGAGACACAGCTTTTAGTTGGATCTGTGATCCCTCAGAAATTCTGAGATGCGGGAGATGTTACAGTCCTAGACTACATAAAAATGTCACGTACAAGTGTGCTTTCTTGTGAGCCAGTTGTATGAGATACAGACAGAATAAACCATCAAAAACCATTATGTAGGAAGAGCTGATAACTTCTTTTGCGTATTCTCTATTTACACAAACTTTTTATGACAGCTCCTTCACCATTCAGCATTTCTTAAATTATTCTACATGTTTTATAAACCAAGAATTGTGGAAACACAACTTAACCTATGCTAATTCACCTAAAATATGAAGCAGCTCTTTACCTTACCAAATTGATCCTGCATATAAAACAGTGAAAGGGTTCCTGAAGGGAATGTGCAATGTCCATTACTGAAGATACTCAAAAACCCTGAGCAACCTACCTGACTGGTTAGTTCTGTTTTGATCATGGTGAGGTAGACCAGATGACCATCAAAGGTCCCTTCTAACCTACAACTTCCTAAGTCTTTGTGATTCCCTAACTTGACTGAATTAACAGCCCTGAGTTTCCCACACGTAAAACACTTTCCTAAAGCTTTGCAGGACTCCTTGAATCACAGCACAACTGAACTTTAACAGGCAATTGTTTCAGCTTCTCAGCTTGCCTCATCTGCACTGCATTTTTTCAGAGCACACAGACCTCTTTTTCACATGTAAGAAAAAACCACCTGACTTGGTTACCTCTGCAAGAAGTCCTCAGTTTGTGTTTTTTCTTTCAGCCACACCCAGATTTTGATGCTGCCTTTTCATTGAACTACCCAGGACTGGGTGTCCTGGTGTCACACCAGCTCCATGCCAAAGACTTCCTCTGTTGGTCATGAATTCCTACCCCAGAATGATTCCCTTCCTGACACAACCTTACTTGACAGTTAAGACAAGAGGGAAAAGACGAGACTGATGAGTGTAAGAGGACAGTGTGAAGAAGATGGTGGATTTTTCTGGGAACTAGAGGAAGGCACACCAGGACTTGCCCAAGCAAGAGGCTTACCCTTCTTCCTTTCTTGCCTGCTGGAAACGCTCTCTGAGATCTCATCCTTAATATCTTGTCTGATGACCACTAAATCTTGTAACAAGCCAGACCTCTCAGGGCCAACGTTTGTAGGAAAACTATAGGAATGTGAGTTTCCCCCCTTCTTTTCTATGTGGTTTTTTTGTAGAAATAATTTCCATGTGTACTCTTACACACACAGATGGCAGTGGCAGCTGGATTGCCGTTTTAGAAAGTTTATCTGATCTGCGATAATTTCTAAAAACACCAACCCCTCCAGTGGAGTACAGCAAAAGCGACCGTATTGACGATCACTCCAACAGAGTGTTGGACTGTTTGCAAAAGGATTTGACTTCAGGGCAACACTCCTCACCCTGCGCGTGGTGGGCTTTTCTCCCCTCTCCCTGCTGCACCAGAGTTATTTTGCTGATCCTTTACTTTAAGCTCCTTTGCTTTTTTTAGGCAACTTCCAGATATCTGATACAGTATATAATGAGGAATTAGGTTCCATTACATGAAGGCTTAACCTTCTCGAAAAGCATTCAGCGCTTGCCAGGAGTCATCAATATTTAACAGCTGTTGTTATTATGAAATACTTCATAGGGTAATGTGGCTCGTCTGCTCGCACGCAAGGGTTTGAACGGGAGCCAGCGCCCTGTCAGAGCCGCCGGCAGATTGACAGGCAGCGAGGCTTGCGTGACAGTGGGGCTGGGGTTAGTCAGCAGTCTGCCTCCGCAGCAGCAGCAGCAGCAGCAGGGACCTCTCCTTCCCCTCGCCTCCCCTTCCAAAGGGCTCCTCCGGACGCCGTGGGACACGGGCTGGGGGCTGGGAGGGGCTCGGTGGCCCCACCAGCTCCGCGCAAGGGCGGTGGGGAGAGCAGGACTGCCGGGCAGTGGCATCTCTTTGATGCCCCTCTTGCATTGGGGTAAAATGGATGAGGCTTGCTGGGAAAGGGGAAAAGCAGTTCTGAAAGACGGAGGGGACGGGATCTGGAAAGCAAACTGTTCGGTTTGTACCTTAAATAAATGTCACGCTGTACTCGAGAAACTTCAAAGGGAAGTCAGATTTCAAAGCATCTCTTAAGAAGAAGCAGACTGAGAAAACCGCTAAGTTGGGAAAAAAAACTGCGTTACTGTTAATATAATTTCATCTGGCATTCTGGTAGCTTCTGCAACAGGACTAAGAACCATGCAGCTTTTATTCAGAGGGTACATTTTGGTGCTGATTTCTTTCCTGGAGCATTTGTGCAACCTGTTTGTTGTGGCATTTCTAAGTGCAAAAGTCGCCTTCATATTGTTTGTCAGTGTAAAATAACTGTTCCTTATGCTGTATATTGTTTTATTTTAGTGTACGTTTAATGACCCCCATCCTAATTGTCACTCCGTGTTCTCTGTAACACAGCCAAAGGAAACAGACCATTTCAGTTCACGGCTCTAGATTTGTTAAGCAAAATTGTTCACGAGTGTTTCCTAGTCAATTTGTTTTGTTTTCTTAGTATTCAGAGTAACACCATAGCTGATTGTTCCTGCAGCTAGAAGATCCAGGAAGAAAGACCCTATTCTCACTTCCTTTCAAGTAACAGTTACCAAAAGAAAGACTTGCATTCATAAAGCGGTATCTCTGAACCTGCAAGCTGGACTTGGGTGTTTCCATCTGCCTGTTTTAAGAAATAATTTATCCCCTGGGCATCATTGGAGAGAAATGATCTCACAGATACTCTGTATGGAAAGGCTTGAAACCGGTTGACCTGTGTGATACTGGGTCTGAAAAAGACAGTACGCTCCCCCTCTTACACCCCAAATCAACCCAGGGAAGGTGTTCAGTTCAGAACCTGCATACCTTCTCTGCTCATTTCTCACCTGTGCTGTTGCTTAATGCACGAAGCCTGAGTCGTGCAAGGTATCTGGGTGGCTGGGGTACAGTTTGCCCACACATTAATTTTTTTAAAAGCTTAACTTGGCAGGTAATTTCTCTAATTATTTTCTGAAGAATGAAGGTCATGCTTGTGTGGGATGAGGTACAGAAACACTCTGGAGAATGTAATCCCATGGGTTTAAAAAGTATGGCTTTATGAGAGTTCTGAAATCTCCATCCCTTTGAACTAAAGAGTATTCTGGAATGAATAAATGTTCTGTTATTTCTGAGGGAAAGGGAACGGCTGGTTTCATAATGCTTCTGTAGACTGGGTTAGGCAGCTTTTCTCTTCTTTACAATATTCCAGATTTGGTTTTTCAAGCCAAGGGGTTTGCAAATGCAGATAGCAATGCTTGTATCAGAACTGGAGGCTCAAAAGAGATCTCAGTTTTTTACATTGTTCTGGGCAGAGACAGTGCAGCTGTGACAGACTCAGCAGCACTGTCTGAGACAGTCTCATGCTCCTTCAGCCAAACTTACCATTCCCTTTGTGGACTTTTTTTCTCTCCATTAGTTTGCTGTCGGTTCTAACTCTACATTATTTTTTTGCTTTCCACTCCTTTCAGTGCTTTCAGATCAGAAATTGAAACAATGTCGTCAGATCTTTGACCTTTCCTCCAGGAAATTGGATTGGCCATTTTTATTCTTTTTTTTTCTCCCTTCTCTTCCTAGACCCCTTTCCTGTTGCCCTATATATTTCCACAGTCTTGTCCTCCTGTAGGACCCAGCATTTCCTAACTTAATGGCTTTTAATGTTGCATGGGATTGCACCACTAGATCTCTAGATTGCATGTCCTTGCAAAACTGTCAGCCATGGTATATGTATATCTGGTGTTTATCACTCTATGATATCAATATGCTCATTCATCTTCTTTGGCAGAACAGCTCCATCTTCTGTTTTGTTTCATGTTCTGGAAGTGCAGGCTCAATACGTGTGCTCAGAAACAGGTCTGTTGTTACCACTTCCCTTCTCTCATTTTGCTAGTTTTGAACCTAGTAGGTGAATTGCTGACCATTCAGTTTAAAGAGTTGCCTCTCCCACAAAAAGCAGTCCAAGGTTCCATAAAGCGAAATCTCCTAATTTTTTAAACAGTCAGCAGCATTCATTAGACTGCCTGCAATATCTGCTTTTTTCTTGCCCGATTCTTGATGTATAGGAACTCCAGCAGCCCCTCAGTCCCTCAGTTCCCCCTCAGGTTACTGAGTCATCCTTTGCTGTTCTTTAGCTTTCATTTTTCTGCAATTTGCTCCTCCCTACTTACCAGAGACAGTGCTCCTGCATACTCCAATCTTTCATTTGTTTTCATCATCATAGGCTCCAGTGTTGATTCAGAGAGGGAGCATTTTATGTGTTGTCTAAGCTTGATCACAGCTGTCTTGGCATCAGGGCCTTTGCTGTCAAGACACTCATGATAAGGAATACTTACTGTCCTTCAGTTCTCTCTCTTGATTCTTGGTGATGACAGGGGTATTGTTAGACTGCTCTGTTTTCCCTGTTTTTCTGCCTAGTCAGATAACATCTTGTATGTTTCCCTCATTGACCTGTCATGTCTTGCTTTTCCTCCTCCTCCTTTGTTTCAGTGATCTGTGTGGTTTTCTGCCTGTCTTGCTTTGCTTTCTCCAGGTGACAGGCTATCACCAGCAGCAGTATCTCTCCTGAGCTGTCACTGCTGTATCAGCCCAACTGTGGGTGGATTAATCGAGTATTTCCTGAGCAGGGAGGCCGAAAAAGAACGAGCAGTGTGTGACAGTGCTGTTGCCGCTGGTACAAGGAGCAAGCGCTCCCATCTCCGAGGAACATTCGTTTCTTGGTGCAAAGGCTGTTATTTGTCTTCGATGGTGCAATGGTTCTCCTTGCAGTCCAGGCCAGTGAGCAGGGCATGTTATGAAATGGATGTGTGTGGCCTAACATATGGGTGACTCTAACTGGCAAAATAACATTAAAATACTTTCCATTTGGAGATGGAATTTATAGTAGCCAGACGAGCTGCGGAACAAACATCTCTTGTAGTTCTGCTGCTGTGTTTGTATGAGCCTGAAGGCTAACAAACAGGCAGCGAGCTCTGGTCTGCTCAGCTGGGTAAGATAATAGTTTCCACTAATCGTGAAGTTCAAACGGGTGGAATTTTCACAACGCCGTGAGTGCATCAAGGAAATAAACCTTCGTTTCCTCTCACTTCTCCCTGTCTGTTCTTTAACCTGCACACAGATCGCAAACCACCATGTTAATTACTAAAACATCTTTCCTATGGAAGAGGCCATTGGAATAGGAGTTGGACTTTTTAAAATTGTTGTCACAAGGTATTTAAAAGACCTGTGGATGTGGCACTCAGGGACATGGTTTAATGGTGGACTTAGTAGTGATGTGTTACTGGTTGGACTTGATGATCTTAAGGGTCTTTTCCAATCTAAATGAGTCTATGATTCTGTGTCTATTCTTATAGACCGGAGTAGCAGAAGGCTTGGCTGACCGGGGGGGAAAAGCAACCGTCTCCAATTCGTTTAAAAGGTATACCAAAATGCAGATTTAAGAATCTATATCCTACTCACAGCAGCCTAGCTTACAAGTCTGAAATTCCAAAATTGTTTTGTCTGGAAAACATGGGTAGGGATCTGTTTTAGGGAGTTTGGGGTTTTCCTTATGTGTTTTCCATTCCCAGTGGAGGGATTTATTACATCTAATTATACATTCAAGATGGTTGCCTTGGGGTAATGACTGACATCACTTTCGGCAAATATTTACAATGTAAGCTAAAGCACATCACAAATATTCAGTCAGTGCTGTTCTGTGTTCCCATCATCTGTTGTAAAATGCTGATATATCTTGCAACAGTCCCTCACTAGGCTGTTAAATTGATAAGGGTCTCTTTCACAGGCTCAGAAGCTTTAGAGGCTTGCAGTCTGTCTCCTCTTCTTATTCTGACTTGGTATAAACTATTCCTGCCCTTTTTTGTTTGTTTGTTTTGTTTTGTTTATTAACCATCTCTGGCTGTGGCTCTTCCAGCTTCCCTTTAGCTGGAAGGGAAAATGTGAATCAAATGTCCCAGATAATCTCACCGGTATGCTCTCCTCTCTTATTCTCTCTGTGAAAAGGACAACAAACAGAAAACTGAATCTCTGCTGCCAGCGTATTCGTATGACCCATCTCTGGAATGTGGCAGCAGAACTGAAGCTGACTGAATTTTTACTGACCAAATGATAAAGACAGGTTCCTGTTGTATTCTCTGAATGATGCAGAAGCCCAATTATTAAGGGATGTCAGTCTTCTCAGAAATTCTTTCATTATCCTCAGAAATGGGATTGTATTTCAGGGATTTTTCTGTAGGATATATTGATAGGAAGACTTGGGATGTTCAAGTATCATTTAGATCAAGCAATTTGCAGGATGAGCACTCACTAGTTTAGTTTCCCATGAAAGCTTTCCTCATTATTAGGAAAAACAAAGAGACTTTTGATCTGTAGTGAGAGCTATTTATGAATTTCATGGTGTAAGTGACCTGCTAAAAACAGACTTTAAACCTCTATGTAAAAATGAAACAGTTTAAGAATATTCCCCTGAATCTTATAGTCAGGCTCAAACTTTTAGAGGTGAGTTGGGTAAAGTGAGACTGAAAATAATCTGGTGTCAAGAAGGTCAGCATTGAAAATAAGAAACTCATTTCAGTCCTTTATCTTCTGAGCTATATAGACATTTTTCTATATTTTCGTAATTCATATTTTTATAAACAAAACAACTTGCTAACTTTCTTTTGTTTCTTTCCTGTGGGTTTTGGTTGTTGCTTTTTGTAGAGTAGACTAATAGAAAAAATATGTTTAATAAAAAATGTGATAGATACTTCATACAAAAAACATCTGGACTTCAAAATATGTATCTATCTCATTCATAGCAAAAGAAAGTTGTCAGTAACTGAGATCCAGACCACAAAGACAATGACTCCCAATTAAGTCAATGCATGTTAAGTGCCAAAATAAGAATTTTAGTCTAGCGGCCCTAATCGCTATGATTTCTAAACTGATAATAACTCTTTCCAACAGCCATTCAAGAAAAGCACTTTAAGAAGCAAGTTGGCCAGACAATAAAAGAAGACAATATATGCAACAGGACTGCTGTACAAGAAGGTGGACTTCTACTAGAAGTGAGTGAAAAAATGCTGTTTTTTCTGGCTGTAATTTATTCAGTTTGATGATCTATTTGGGCTGATGATTTGTGGCAACTTTGAACAAATGGTCAGTCTTGGTGTGAGTCTTTTGAGAATCACACTTGTGAGTGCTTCTTGTGAGAGCAAAACTGTCAGTTCTGACAGTCAAGGTCGGTCTCCATTTGGGCAGTTGTACCTTACACACTTACATCCTCAAAATTACCAGTGAACCCAAGCAGGCCAGTTCACTGTTCTTTTTCACTTTTAGGTTTATTTTACTTGGCCCATATTTTGAGGATGTCAACATGAGCTTTCCTGGTTTCTGATCTGAGTTGAGAATATTTTAGGATATTTTAGTCTATCCTACTTCCTCAATTCTGTGCTCTGCGCACACACCATGTGCACAAAAGTTATTCCCTCTGTGTATTTTTATCCCCTTTAGGGTGATTTTATATTGACAGAGCAGCATAAAGGGGCCATACTGTTACTGCAAATTGGATCCATTTATCTGAAGGAAGAATTAATACTGCTGTGAACGACTGAACCGCTAGAGCACAGCGGTCCATCCCACATATATCTGCATTTCAAACACATGATGTAATAATGCCTTTTATACGCTGAGGTCCTTGGAAATTCCTATGTGATTAAGACTACATATGTATAGTTGTTTTGGATAGGATAATATTCATGGTCTAAAAATTGTGTTTTAATGACAGCTGCAAGATACATGTAAATGGTAATTAAATAGTAGCCTCCAGCAAATAATTGCTGAACTGTTAAATTAAAAATACATTTTATCATGAGATCCAATACCATAAGTCATTCAAGTCTGTGGAATGGAAATGGACACCCTGCTTTCCGTCCTCTTAATACTTT
Source organism: Hafferia zeledoni (assembly GCA_035583235.1). NCBI lineage: Eukaryota > Metazoa > Chordata > Aves > Passeriformes > Thamnophilidae > Hafferia > Hafferia zeledoni. The sequence continues at coordinate 89,604,255 of JAWWEV010000083.1, read as the reverse complement.
GGAAGATTTTAATTTTGTATTTCAAAGCACATAACACAGAGGCATCTGAATCGTTAGTGCTAGTGCCAAAACAACGTGTTTGGCTATCAGATATTACTTTGCAGTTATTTCCATTCTCAGTGAATAGCGAATACAGGGAGTACAATAAATGATAAATATGGTGAGTATATAATTTTTAATGAGGGTCTCCTATATTTAATCAGTGTTTTGTTGCGTTTATGTTACATACCTACAAGTTATAATCATTAGGGTTCTCCAAACAGTAGCCCTACTGCTCTGAGTACATGAAGAGAACACTTGCACACAATTTCATGCAGGTCACAAGAATCTAATACAGAATATGCTAATGATCTGCTTGCTGCTGGGTATATAGGAGTAACATTTGCTTTGAATGTAGGGGAGATATTTTATCCTGGATCATAGTTCATAGCGATCATTAATTGGTTGATGAAGTGCATGTTAATATGAATGTCCTTGCCAGCTCTATTTATGGGTGTGTCTAAAATAAGAGGGTGAGTTTTCCTTAGGGTTTGTTGGGAATGTTCGCTGGGGACTGCGTTTGGCTTGGATTATCATTCAGTGGTTATGGCACATAAAAAAAAGTGGGGTTTTTATGTTGTCCAGCCAAATTCACCAAATTGGTTATTAGGGACTGGGATTTTAACTAAATAGTCACATTTGTGATTCCTTCCAAGGAGAAGCAAACAGTGGTTGCTGTGCTTTGTATATTGACTTGTGAATCTGACCACTTTACTTACTCTCACAAGATATTTTTCAGCTGCCAAATGTCACTTTACATCTCTTGACAACCACCTTCCACTGTGCAACCTCTGCTAGATGTTCTATATAATACAAAACAGAATAATGTGAATCACCAAAATATGTGTGAATAATACTGTTCCTGGGTGCAATGTTAGTGGAAAACCAGGGATAATTGTTGTTATTTCTTTCCTAATGGATATGATCACTCTGCTCTATGTATAGATAGAAATATGGAATAGCAAGAGCCCTAATTGCTGGTAAATAGTGTATCTGTGACTCTTGAGTCTTGGAACAATACAATACTTCCCCTTTCAGCTTGAAAACAAACAATGGAATTAGGCTGTCTTCAAAGTATGTTTGAAATGTTTTTTATTTCTAAAGGCCTTGCCACAACATGTGTTTTTTATTTAAGATTTTATGGAGATTTTTTACAGCTATAATCAGATAGCTTTCATCAGCAATAACAGAATAAACAATGATACCAGTTTATCAAAGACTTTTTAGTGGAGCACAGCAGGTATCTAAATAAATAATTTCTTCCAGTGTTTTAAGATCATTTCTTCTGGATAAGAGAGTCTTTTCTTGCCATCTTTGTTTCCCTTTGGAGGGAAGACAGACAAAGCTCTAAGTACAAAGTCTAATTTTATTAATTTTTGGGGGATATACCTCATTTTTGCAATCTTTAAGTTCCTTGGAGACTTCAGATTCCAACAGCTTGACTGCAGTAATGATTTTTAACTTTACACTTTCCAAATATTTTCCAAGACAGGTGGTTTTGCAACCCTTTTGCCACATGCCTTCTGGCAGAACAGGGCCACGTTCAGTTTCTGAAGCCTATTACTGGATACTTAAGAAACACTGGGCCAAACCCGTAAGCAGAAAAATAAGTTGTATTGGCAGTCAATAAATCCAGATAGTATTTATGGGGTGATGGGGTGGAGAAACCCAATAAAATGGTGACTTGGAAAAATAATGAATCACTGGTGGGTATCTAGGCAATAGCCTTGATTGCAATAACCATCTCATGGCTGTCAGCCACCTCCTGCTTTTCCCCCGACCTCTGCTATACTTGCAGTCTTAAAGCCAGACTCGGAGTCTACACTGCAGTGCAGGTAATTCCTCATCCCAAAGGCACGTGGAACTGTCATGTGTTATACTCTCTGTTGGAAGAATTAAAGTCTGTTGTGGAGAGGGAGGACCTATATGGAGTTGTTTTCCCATGACATGCAATCAGGCCTCTGCTCATCCTCACCACTGACACTGCTTCTTGAGTGATCTTCACTCCTATACTAAGCAGCACCCTGCTGAAATTGTCACGTGGGCTGTATCGACCACTTCACTGTTTCTTCTGCAGTTTTTCTGCTTGATATGGAGGAACCATTGTTGTTCAAATGTCTGTCTAATCCTTGCTGCTAAGGACGTGCCTTGATGAGCTTTCTTTCCTTATTTGTTATGTCTGTTGGTCTTCTATTACGCTGTTGTAGGCTGCAACGTAGGATTTATGGTATCTCTGTCTCTAGATGTACTGGACAGAATTCTTTTCATGTGTGAAAATAGTGTTTTGTAACCAAAATGTCATAAAAATTATAAAGCAATATGGATAATCCAGGCAGCTCCCCAACAGGTGCTGGTGGGGTAAGACTGCCCTGTTCTATCATGCTCCCTCTCTCTGATGAATGCTGATAAAGGCCAGACCTGGCCTATTTTGTCATTTCCATCCTCACTGGCATCTCAGACCCTTTCCATGTTGATTTCAGGATGTTCCAAGCTACTCTTTTGTGTAGTTCAAGGTCAGATTTCCAGGAGTCCTCTACTCTTAAGGCTTCAGGGCACAAGAACCACATTTCTGTGGTTTTGTCTCATGTTTTTCTTTATGGCTGCATTGAAGATGCCAGGCTATCCTGGTATTTCTTACTCAGTGACACTGTACATTGTGTTTAGTACTTTTATCAATGACCTGGATAAAGGGATGGAGTGCGCCCTTAGTCAGCTTGATGCGACAAAAGTTGAATGTGAGTGGTGACCTGCATGAAGGCAGGAAGGCTCTGCAGAGAGATCTGGAGAGGCTTCTTACTTACTTACTTACTTACTTACTTACTTACTTAAATGTTCAGACAAAGACTGTCAGGTGCCTGGCATCTTAAATATCTTAAAAAACTTAAAGTCACAGTTGTATTGTCTTTGACTTTGTCTGCCAGGCACTCAGCACTAGGACAAGGATGCACAGGCTCAAGCTGTGCCAGGGGAAATTTAAATTGGATATCAGAAAAAAATTCTTTACAGAGAGAGTAATCAGGCATTGGAATGGGCTGCCCAGAGAGGTGGTGGATTC
>JAWWEV010000083.1:89569432-89601061 GCA_035583235.1 Hafferia zeledoni | reverse complement strand
ACTGGAGTTGGACCAAGGGTTGGACTTGATGATCTCGGAGGTCTTTTCCAACCCAATCAATTCTATGATTCTGTGATACCATACATAAATAAATAAACAAATAAGTAACTTCTTCAAAATCATGAAAATAGGTTTCATGGTGCAACCCTTATAATTCTCCACTGGTATTAATAATTTTAGCTTCATTACATCAGCTACTTAATCATCTAAAGTTGGGCTTTTCAAATTGAGCTTCCATGTTTTCTAGGCATGCTTTTGTTCTACCACTTAGCAGATGAATTTTGCTGATTTGAGTTGTAAGTAACAAGACTAGTGAGGCAACTCAGGTTATCCAGCTACTGACCCAGCTGCATTGTGCTCTAATTGTTGGTGCAAAGCTGTGGCATAATCAGGTGTAGGCTCTTTATCATACAGAACAGGCACTTTGTCACACAGACAAGTCCTTTACAGATTGCTTCTTTGTTCCATATCACAGGTTTGGGCACTATTGTGAATAGGAAATTTTGGTTCTTACTTAGTAGCTCCCACTGAAATCAGTCAGGGGCCTTTCTGACAGCTTTAATAGCAAACAGAGCCCAAGTCTTCTTAATCAAAAGTGATAACAGACTTTTTATGCAAAGAAATGATTCTGAATTTAAGACAGTGCAAGTTTTAAGCATATTATTTAACATTATGTTGTTACCGTAAAAATGGGTACAAATAATAAGCTTTCTGGGAGTTCCTTTGAAGGTGCATATGCACATTTTGGCACTGGCGGCCTCCACTAAGAGCTTGAACTAGAGTTCAAGTTTCATTCGGAGGGAGTTGGAAAATGATACATTAGAAAACATCCTATTGGTGCTGTTCTTCACTCTGCACAAGGAAATAACATAGGAAACCCTTTTCCCACTTGGTTTCCTGTCATTTCTTTAAACTTGTTAGTGCAATTCCACTTCCTCCTTCCAAACTGATTTATGTAATCAGTTCTTGATAAAACTGTACTCTTGGAAAAGGTACTCCAGTTTGAATTTCAGTCTGAGAGCAAGAGATTTTACTCTTCCTGTTATTTTTTAATTTAAACTTGAAAAGGAAGACTGGGAGTCCAACAAAAGTGCATGATTATTGTATGGGGCTATGACCAAGGCACGAATTTCAGAAGTCAAAAACTGGTAGACAGAGACTTTTTGGTTTATTCTGGTCTGGAATTCCTTTTCAGCTTCTGATGGTGCTGACTCTCTTAACACAGTCCTTCTAAAGTAAATCCTGTCAGATGATGATACAGTGCTTCACTTTTTCATCTACCGGTTCAAAATGGAACCATCAAAATAGGAAATTCTCACAGAAAGCTCATAGTCTTACTGCATTTTTTTTTCAGTTAATACAACTTTTAAAAGCTACCCAAACAACCCTTTTGCTTTCCTTTGTTTCAAACACACAAACCTTCTCCCAGTGATTCAGATGACATGATTTAAGCTGACATTAGTCACTTGGTATGGCTTACAGAGAATTTATCCATGAAAAAAAGCCCCATAAATGGGGGTAGAAGTGCTGTTTTATTACATGCATACATTCACTTTTTTCTTGCCAGGCACAGGCAAAACACAAAGGAACACTTCAGAGGCCCTGGTCCCTTTTTTCTGTCTTTGCAAATACGCGTATTTCTAAAATCCAGACTCGAAATTTGGCATCGCCACAGCTCTGTGCAAAAAACATCCTTTCTGTTGCCCTTGAAACAAATAACTAATGTTCTCTCTTATTCCTTTCTTCTTTTTTTTTTTCCGTCTCTAACAAATCTGTACAGAAAAGCCGTGACTGCTAAATACCATTTGCTCTCTCCTCCAGTCCTTAGTGCTACTGTTATGACCATAACAATCACGATGCTGCCACAGTGCTGAGATTTCTGAAGTGCAGGAGGTGGTACCATCCAGCTTGATAGGAGGACAGAGCAAAACAAAACCATGTTATCCTCTCCCTTCAGATTTTCAGCCTGAGACAAATGATAAAAGATGAATTTCAATGGGCAACACAGTGTGGTAATAATGAATAAAACGATAACCATGTTCACTAGTGTACATAGTGTCTGAGCAGCTTGACCTTTGCCAGGACTTCTGCAAGATTTTTAAGGAGGGATTTGAAGAGGTACTCCTGCAGAGGCTTGCCTAAAGGCTTTTAGCAAAAGGGAAGATGCAATTAAGTGCTTGTTTGTAAATCTTGTATATGGGTGACATGTCGGGCCGATGAGAGTTAGTACTGAGCTTCTCCAACCTGAAATGACAGATTATAATTGAGAGGGGAGCAAGCTTGGTGTGGATTAGAAAATGAGAACCTGCAGCTTATGTTTGATGTGATAGAGCAGGGTTAGAGGGCAGCCAGCCCAGGTGTGCAGTGAGCAGAGACAGCATCCTCTGATTTGCAGTGGCATCAGGGAAGGCGTCTTCCATGTGTCAGGACAGGGGGAAACCTGCTGTCGTATGAAGAGGGCTAGCTGAGAAATTTTAGTTGTACAGTGAACAGAGCAGCTGTCCATCCACAGCATTAAGGTAAAGAATAGATAAGCTTTGGGCACAGACCAGAGAGATGTGGGTCCCAATTTCAGGGCACTGTTGCTGTCCTCCAGACTGTTCATCACAGCCAACTCCACCCGAGCTCACTTTTCACAGCCGCTTCCTCTGTTTCTGCTCAGGCTATTTCGGTGCCTCTTGGAGACAGTCCAGTGGCCACATAACTTCCTCCTCAACAAAACATATTCTCCCATTTCAGCTCTGTTAGGTTTTTTCCTCTCACTGACTACAGAGCTAATCCTTCTCATCTGTTCTCACCAGTCAATAGATTCAATATCTGTATGTGAACACTGCATTGTACAGATGCACTGGGACTTACTCTGCTTCTAGGACTGACTTCTTGCATTAAAGTAACAATGGCAATCATAGCACTTTGTTAATTTCATAAAAATTTCTGCATGAACATTTGGTTTTGAGTGTTTTTGAAGATAGCAATGTCAGGTATTGCAATACCCCCCCAAACATAAATAGAAATACACTTTAAATAATTGCAGTCTTACTTTGTTTAACTTGTTTTCGACTGGTTGAAGTGAAATTATAAGTCAGCAGCTTAAATTGTATTTACAGATGATACTTGCTTCCAGTATCCTCAATTCAGAAAAGCTGATGAGCTGCAGCCCTGCTATCTTCCTAGCAAAGGGGAGTGGTGAGCAGCAAAGCAGATCCAGGCTAGACTTGATATGTGCAATTTTGAGAAATTTTGCAAATTCACAGTGATTTTGTTTTGTGGGTATGGAGCTTTTGAAAGAAAAACTTACATATTTTACTAGAAATGTTGAGTACATTTCACTTTTACTTTTTGTCTACCTTACATAATAAAACTTAAATTTCTGATGGGTTTGAACCAAAAAAACCCTTGCTATTAAAAGCGTGATGCTGACCATTAAGTGTACTCTTTCCTATTAGTATCAAGTAAACAGTATTGATTTGGAGACAGGAGAACAGATAGGCACCCTTCAAACAGTTCAGTTCTCATTCCAAGAACTTCAAGAAAAATCACCATCATTCTGATTTTAACTATTCCTGACATTTTATGAGTAAAAAAACTAAATTAGATAGTTTTCGTATCCTGTTGTAATTGCAATCCTTCCAGGAATTCTTAGCTGCAAAAGCAGATGGTGACCAATAAGCAGGCAATTTCACAAACCTGTTCTGCACCTTCCCCACTCCTCCCCGTACTGCAATGCCCCAGAATTCTGCAGTAACTGAGACTGGGCTTTTCTTAGCAGTAAGAAATGTCTAAAGCAGGGCCTTGTGGAAGAGACTTGGGAAAGGGTTCGTTTAGTCTATAAATGCAGCTTCAGATTTGCAGTTGTTGCTGCTGGTTTAGAGGAGTTGTCCCTAACTTGCTATGCTTATCCTCCTCCCGGTGACCCACTGTCATCCACTTGATAACTGGATTAGAATAAGTATTGCCTGCCTCTCTGGGTCGATGTAATGCCTTAATAGCAGAATTCATCCCTGCTGTCAGTGTGGGACAGGGTGTGCTTGATACAGGATACTTAGAGGATACAAAACAGCATAAGATGGTAACTCACCCAGTGCAACAGGTCCCAGAGTCAAATTCAGGAAGACCGCACTCCCAAAAAATTCTGCTGACCTGAAATTGTGTTTATAAAAGCTGGTTTAGATATATTATTAAACAGAATGTGAAATACAGATTGTTTTGCTCTTCTTCCCACCCCCTGAAATAGTTTTGTGTTAGAGAATGTGATATATAGTGCTAAATACACATAAAAATATTGCTCTGAAATATTGTCACATTGTCTCTTTTAGGTTTTGATTCCTTACACAAAGAGATGTCTGCCTTTCATGCTCATTGATAGTTTGCAAGTACCAATAAAAGTCAGCTGTGGGTAGAATATTATGACGGCTTCTTCTCTTCAGGACTTGATGCACTTACATGTAAATAACACTGAAAAAAAAATCCAGACATTTGTTACTTACATATATCTAATTGTCCAACATGTTGGATAAATATTACTTGAGACTCTTCTCAGTAAGTTATTTCTGTGAAAGATAATGGTTAATCTTACTACATTTGTTATTGCAAAGTCTACCTAACTCAATTTGTTATTACAAGTGCAGAGCAGTGAGCAATTAATGCTTCATTTTGAGTCTTCTCAAATGGACTTAATCAGGCTTGCATTTTCTATATTGAAATTGTTGAAGAGAAGATTGAAAAGCTCAGAGCAGCTGCAGAACTCAGAAAAAATGAAGAGCTGAACTTGCACTGAAGATATGATACTGCCCCAGCTTTGCTTTCATCTGTGAATACAACATCTGCTTTTGAGGAAGTGAAATGAGAAACTACATAAATCAATATAAAGACTGTTTCTATTTTCAAGTGTAGTCCAGGGCACAGTATTTGTGAAAGAGCACTGACAGGAGGGTTCCATTACAATTTTAAATTTGACATCATGATTAATGAGGAGGCTTAAGGAAAAGATATAAAAGATTATGTCATAATTTAGTATCCTTTCATGATAATTGCTGAGGTAAATGGTATGTTATTCATCCAAGTACTCACTAACATATCTGGTAATCATCATACATATATCTATGTATTAATAAATAAAATATGCTTTTCCCCAACAATTAGAGAATTAATAATTTGAATATTGTTCTTCTTTAGATTATTATAAATTTGTCTCCAGTACTTGTATAATGTCCATTAACTTCAGGTAGTATTCATATTCTTACTTCCCATATGAAATCCCAAATGGTAATGACAAGAAAAGAATCATGAAATTTTCACAATTAAATGGGAAAAAAATCCACCAAGCCTTGCCATCAAGAGAAAGCATTTTTTGTGACAATATTTTACTCTAAACAAACATGCCGTATAACAAATATATACTCAGATGTTTGGTGTCACCCATTAATTCACTTTTGCAGCAACAAAACCTGTGAGCTGTTAGTCATTAGTACTGCTCCACTCGGGAAGCATGGTCTGTACTCTTATTTCCAGTGTTTGGTACTTGTGAAAAAAAAAAAAAAAGGGATTTAATTGGAATGCATTTCCTTCTGGTATGAACATCACGTTTCTGGACTTACAAATGCAACTGATGCTTCAGCTCTTGTTTCTCAGTCCCACTGTGAGCAGCGTAGCTGGTTTTGAAGCACTGGGCTCTTTGGGGGCCAGCAGTTCATGCATATAGTAACGAAGAAGGGCTCTGTCCCATGGACCTGACACAGACTAAGCAAGCTTTGTTACAAAAGCTTGGTTTGGAAAGAAACTATAATGGAAGAAAAACTGCTTTTACAATTTTGCGTCATGCATTCAAAACAACTTCAAAGGCAAAGTTGTTCTTGGTTGTGTCCAACACTTACTACATATCAAGCATATAAAAAAACATCACCATGGTTTAAAATGTGTTTACATGTGTGCACACACTGCAATCTCACCCTCCAGGGAACTACTATGTTTTCTTGTAAGTTTATAGCTCACAATTACCGGAGTCCGATGACTTACATTTTCCTAACTGATTTCCAGGAGGCCAGTTTTGTCTCTGCCTCTTGAAGAGCCACAGTGTTCCAGCTCCCCTGTTAGACTGGAGGCATATATAAACAAGTATCTCCAAGGTTTCCCTAATTTCTTGGGGGAAGTGATGGGATACTGAGGAACGGAATAATGAGAAATTCCACCAGCTGAATGATTCACAATCATTTGTGCCTTTAAGATGCCACAGCTGTTCCCTCTGACAGTAAACAGGAGGACCAGGGCTCAAACTAGCTGGCATTGAGAATGATCTTGCTGCTTTTGGTAGTGCAGCACTAGATGGTGAATTTCCATATTGAAAGAAGCCTCGGATGATATCCAGGGTCAAGAAGACAGGCAGAAACATGAACTCTGTTTTATCTGCGCTGTCAGGAGGAGAGAAAGGGGCATAATGATCATATATACGTATTTTTTGTATTTGAAAATAGGCATTTTTGCTGTCTATGAAAACCAGTTTATCAGATTGAGCACTTTCTCTATGAAAGGCTACCACATCTGTAGACTTCAGCCTCTACTTCTTTTCCTGGCTCAAATGATGGAAATTCATCTTCTGTTTTGTTTCTTTTTCCTGAAAACTAAGTAGCACACGCAAGCCCTTGATCAAAACTGAATGCTAAAACAATTCTGTCACTCTCCTTTGCAAGAAACAATCCTTACTCATAGAACTATTCCTTTTGAAGTCGCTTTGTAGATACCAGAGAAATACATAAAAGTCCAGAGGGCTAAAAGATGCTGTATTTGTGGAGCAAAGGCCATATTCTGATGTCACCAGATATGCCATTTCTGAATAGTTTTTTATGTGGGGTTTTATTTCAGGGTTAAGTAAGAGTTAATTTTTTTTTTTAAAGTTTATAAAGAGAACCTCAGGGATTCTAGAGGGATTTTTGAGAAGGGCAATTATGAGTCCTAAAAACACCAGTGGAAAGAAATACTGATTCACTGAACAATACAGTTGAAGACAGAGGACATATTAACTGTCTGCATTTCCCTCCTAATGCTCATAAGACAAGAACAAGTATATAATTTCCCGAGTTTTTAAATAGCTATTTATTTAGATCACCAGAAAATTGCCCCATCCCACATAGGATGAAAAAAACCCAGTGATCCACTGTTAAATGAAGCTGTTCCAGATAAACTGCGAGCCAACTGACCCTGGAAATTTAGTACCCAAGTTGCGTGACTTGAAAATCTGTTCAAAGCAAGGCATGGCTGCAGGCCTTGACTGTTGTACTTTAGTAGCCATAGTAACATGGTCTCTGGAGACCTAATGCTAGTGAATTTTCCTTTATTTCAAGGAAGAGTAATAAGAGAAATGTGGATTGGAACTTGTTCTCTCTCACTTTTTTTTTCTTCCTCCTTATTTTTACTATGCCATGACCTTGACCAAAATATCTTTGAAGTATTTTCTGGCTGATTTTCTGCTATGAGACCAGGAAAAAAAAATCAGGATATATAAAGGGTCTTGCCAAAGGAAGCCCTATCTTCCTCAAAATATTCGCCTTCATTCCCAAAGAGAAACTCTTGACTAATAACATTTCAAAAACTTTTTAATGGAAGGAACTGATAACTCTAATCTCACAGCTACTGTGGCACTAGAATAATATCATACTTTCTTTGAACTGACAGATTAATTGTTTTTTTTTTGTTTCAGTAGCAGGTGCAGCTTTTTGTGAGTGCATAATTGGATGTACATGTTTTTTCAAAAGAACACAGGCTCCTGTCTGGTGCCAAGTTCTTTTTTTTTTAATTTTTTTTTTTCCTTTGGTAAAAAGCCCCCCCATGATTTCATTTTTTAAGTACAATATAGAAGACTCTTGTAAGTGTTTTTAAAAAGCCAAATACAAACAAACAAATGTTCACAATACATACTTAAGTCTGTTGCACATGTTTCAGCTATTATCCTGGATTAGAAATTCCATCTGTCATTGAATCCATATGGTTTACCAAATGGCTGTTCAAAACCATGTATTTCTTGCAGATTTGAAGTGAGTTGGGTTTTTTGTAAAAGTTTTAAAGTCCGTATACTTTTGTGTGTATTTTTTTCTGTTTGTGCATGTGACCCTCTGTGCATGTGTAAAAATATGCAATATTGCTAAAAATTTTAGTATGCAAGTGGACTTTACTGATTAAAAAATGGTAGTTGTACACAAAGCAAACAGCACTAGTGGAGTAGTGGAGTTTGGTTATTTCATCCTCTAAATACCAGAGCCCTATTTATTAGGCTTTCCATTATTTCTGCTGAAAGCATTAAAATGAAATTAGGGCTGCCTTTACTTCTCTGTGCTGTCCCCTCAGTGTTCTGAGCAAACACATGCTTACATCAGGGACTGTGAACTGCACAGGTGTGAGGTTGGTCTGCATCCTCTTTCCCTTTTCCCCTCCCCAGGTTATTGATTACCCAGGCAGTGGCTGCTGTGTTCTGGCACAGCACACCAGTGCAGCCTCCCATTCACTGGGAACCAGAGAAAGCTATTGCTGAGAATTAGGTAGCAATAACTGAGAATGTTTAAAAATTTGAGGCCATATACTTTGTTGTCCTGTTTAACATGATGCCTGGTAACTTGGGAAAAAAACTCTGGGAATAGTTTTTGCTGGCTCTCGACTGAAGTTGTCTCTCTCTTCCATTCAATCTAACAAATCACTAGCCTTATGGCCAGAAAAAGGGAAAAAACTCTATGCAGTGGTACTGTAAAGGACTTCAGTATGGAGTTGTATTTGGTACCTGAGAGATTCATCCAAGAGGCTGGAAGAGATATTTTCCTACTGATTTGCAATCACCATTCCCTCTCAGGGGTACCAGACCTGTGGTAGCAAACAGTCTCCTCTTTATCCCCACCTGTGGCAAGTAAAAAAGAAAAGTATAAATCCCAGCCCAACTGTGACTCTATTCAGAGTCCTCTGTGCTACAGATGTCTGTTTTAATACTAAATTACAGTTTAGGATAATACTGAGAAAACGGAAGAATTTGCCATCATGGCTGAGACTCACTGGTTATGAACTTTTTATGTCCAGCTTGTCTCTTTTTAATGTGACTGAAGCAGCAGGTTTCCCAGCTAAAATGAGGTTTAAACACATGAAATTTGTGTTAATCCTCAGTAGACTGATGTAGCTCCATAAAAGTTGGTTTTGCACCAAAATGGGTATTGCTTTTCCTGTGTGCAAGGCAGAGCGTCAGATGTCTGCCTTTGAGGTCATGAAAAGCAGACAATGCTTAGTTAAGAGATATAAACTCAGGAGAGGACACCAGCATTTGAGAACAAACCAAAAACAAAGGAGGGGAAGTTTGTAACTCCTAGTTTATATAGATGCCTCAAATCTTTACTTGTTTCTGGCTTAACCTGAACATGTGGCTCCTTGAACTTTTTGTCCGCTTCTTCTTTCCTCTTGCTCCCTCCCATCCCTTTCTTAACACCTCCTCCAGCCTCACAGATGTAATTGCCAGTGCACTGATCTGAACCCTTAGAAATACACATGGTTGCATTTCCCCTTCCAGTTTTTACAAACTGCTGCACCTAATCCAGCCTGTGAAAGAAAAACTTGTGGAAAGAAATGTTCTTGCCTTCTGCAGTGGAGGAGCAAGTCTTATGTTTTAAAGGTAGAGACTGATCTCTTAGGTATGTGTCTAGGCCTAAAGATTATGTACCAATACACTGAGGAAGATTAATTTTTGAATAGGGGAATTTATTTCTTGATTTATACAAGCAAACCTTGGCAAAGGCAGATGTTCCAGGGCTATTTCCTACAGGGGCCGAAAAACTCCAGCTTGCCTGCAGGGCAATGGAAGGTACCTTTTAAGGATGTTCAGCATGATAACTTGTGAGATTCTTGGATCATATTCAGATCTTGTGGCCATTGTTTAAGCCTTTCCAGAAAGGGCTTGGTGCATTAGTTTGCATAGCTTAAGAACTTCTTTTAATTAAGAACATTTCTTTCATTTCTTCTCTGTTCTTAATTTCTACCTCCCCCAGCTTCATGGGCATGACTGGATATCTTTTGTAATATGCATGGTAACAGCCACAGATATAAAGGAGTTCCCTTGTCCTGTGGTTATCTTTGTGGAAATTTTCAGTCCATCCAAATCAAAAGGCACGCCAGATATTAAAAATGTAGCAAAACTCCTAGTATCACATCTCTGATGGTTTCACTGCTGTGAAGATGTGTCCAAAGAGACAACATACCAAAACTGGTTTCTTGTCTCCATTTGACACTGGAAATGTATATGACAGATACCATCTACAAGATTCCTCTCAGTGCAGTGAAAGACACAGATGTGAAGATGGAGAAATCTTGACACATTGTCTTCTGGTTGGTGAGGTGCTGGGGCAAATTTGGGCTTTATTTAGAGCAGAAAATAGCCACAGTTGAGCAACTGCTTGTGCTTGAAGAGTTGACAAGGATAACTTGTATTCAACACAAGCCTAACTAGGCAGAGCTAAAGCTTATTCTGGAAAGGACCTGTATCTATGGAGCTGACCTGGCACAAAACAAGATTTGCCCTTGACTAGTCTTGGCAATTACTTATGGTTAGCATTGACTTGATTGAATCAATTGCTGCTACAGCTCTTTCCAAACATAGGTGAGACATTTCAGACTCTCCACTACGTTTTCCCTGTCATTTCACAGGTTGTTCAAGGCACAGGGTCTCTGGCCAAGGGTGGTCCCACAGGGCCACATTTCCAAAGGTGCTCCACATTTATGATTGGGGCAAACCTTCTGAGGAGGTCAGTCTATTGTGCACTGAACTTTTGAAATTCTGCCCACCATTGTCACAGAGGGAACAGCCTTCAAGCAGTCTTGGAAATCTGGTCCTCATTTAGGAACTGAAAAAGGAGCCAAACTCACAAAAATATTGCAGCGTATCTGGTAACTGAGCAATTGAAAAATCTGTCCTCCTTGTGCTTCATGATTAACTCAGAATTAATAGGCCTATTAGTAAATTGAGAGTAAGGTGAAGCATGGATAGTAATAATATAGCAGTATTTCAGCAACAGCTATTTGAACTGTAATCTCAAAAAACCTCAAACCATCACATGAGAGGACCTAAACTACCTTGGAATGCAACCTGCTGGAGCGAAGATATGTTACTGAACCTTTGTCAAGGGGAGAGAGGCAAAATTATCAGTTTTCATTCATCACAATCTTATCGTTCACATCTTGTACTTAATTTAATCCTTTTATTTCTGGATTTCTCTGTTGCTTTCCTTGCATCACCAAGTCTATATGAATTGTTAGCTCTTTTCTAGATTAAATATTGTTCTATACTGATGAATTATTTATCACCTACTTTTTATAGTCATTGCATTTATGCAATTACACTATGTATGTATTTTTATAGAAGCTTAAGAAAATAGCCATACTTTGAAATATAAATCCAATTTTAAACTCATGTATTTAATTTTCATGTTGGAGATTAGGATATTATCTATATGTATCAAAGCATACATATTCAAAGCAATTACTATGGAATATGAAGGTTTAAATTAAAAGGAAAAACAAAGTAGTTGGCTTGCTATTAAACTTTTAATTTGATGAAATAATGACAGAATACAATTCTGCAGATAATTAGGCAGACAATAAACTAGTAATGTAATATGGTAGTTACACTGTAATTGACTATCTTAACTTTTTTAGTAAAGGGAAAAAAGCATTTTCCGGGTTGTTATTTGTTTTTCATGGTAAGAAAAAAAATGGATTTTCTGCAAAATTTTGGTGTCCAGCTTTTTGCAAAGTGATTTTTTTCATATCTAGACTATTTAAAAATTATTACATTTATACCAATTTTATTCTTAATTTTCTGATTATCTTTTTAATTATTTTATTTTCCTTTTTCAGTCACTGAATGGTTTTGCGTTGGTGGTGAGTGCAGATGGAATGATATTTTATGCATCATCAACAATTGTGGACTATCTAGGGTTTCATCAGGTAAATATATTTACAGATATTTACAATACTTAGTCACTGTCATCGTATTGACTTTCTTGGTGCCACTTCTGCTAACTGGCTTTCTAAAATGTAGCACTGTATGTTGCTACCCTATCTACCATATCCTTCTACTGCTAATTAGACATACACTATTACTCAAATGAAGTTATTTTATTGTGCTATTTCAGACTAGCTTTTTTTTTTGTGATCTGACAGGTGAAGATTTATTTCTTGTAGTGCTGTTGCTTTTGTGAAGCTTTTGTTAACAGAAATGTGATCCATTATAAAAGTAAGATTTAGCTAAAAGTTTCCCTTCAATTTCAGTATAAGATGCTGCTTTTCTAAGCTGGTTGTCAGTGTGTAATAAATATATTGTAAAGTCACAGAATTATAGAACCATGCAGTTGGATAGGACCTCTGGAAGGCATCTAGTCTAATCTTCTGCTCAAAGCACATCCAGCTGGAGCAAGTTAATCTGGGAGACATCTAGTCAAGCTTTGAGTTTCTATCACCCCTCTGGAAGTTGTCTTCCAGTGTTTAATGATGCTGACTGTAATTTTTTTTTCACTGATTATTAAGTCCCAGTTTCCCATGTTGCCATGTGTGTCTGTTGCTTCTTGTTCTCCCACTTTGTTCTTCTGAGAAGAGTTGGGCTTGGTCTTCTCTTTATTCTCTCATTTGGTTGATGTAGACAGCAGTAAGTTCTCCTGAGGTTTTCCCTTCTGAAGGCTGAACAAACCCTGTTCTTTTCTCCTGATACCTCATGTGCTCCAGCCCTCTTATGTGTCTTGGTAGCACTCTCCTAGGCTCATTTAGACATGCTAATATCTTTCTTTTCCTGGGGTACCCAAAATTAAAAGAGAACTATGCCTTTGTTGAACTTCCTGAGGTTCCTGTCAGCTCATCTTTACAATCCATCAAGGAGCTGTTCTGCTCTTTTCAGCTGGTACTCTCTGCAAACCTGCTGAGAGTGCACTCTATCCCATGATTCCTTAATCAAACAGTTAAACAGGTTTTGTACCAACATTAATCCCTGGGGGATGCCTGTTGTCAGTTGGATGTTTTTATGATTCACATTTGCATATGTACAAAAGAGTTAAGAATAGAAAGGATCATCTTAGGATGTGAAGGGGAAAAGCAGGTGTTGAAAAATAGGGGCCTCTGAAATAACTTTCCTCAGTCAGTCTGCTCTGAAGGTATCCTACACAACCATTATTTTAAGGAAAGTTAGCAACCTAAAGATAAGTGTCTGCCCCCCTACACATACTCATTAAACATTCCTTGCTGTAATTGTTTCAGACTGATGTGATGCACCAAAACATATATGATTACATTCACGTGGATGATCGCCAGGATTTCTGTAGACAGCTGCACTGGGCCATGAATCCTCCCCAGATGTTGTCTGGGCAGCAGCTACAAACAGAAACAGGTGGGATTGTGTGTGTCGGTTGAACACAGAGGCACCACCGTACAGAGGTAGAATTGCACTCCACTGTGTCAAGTCAGACTCTTCACTGGAAAGCTACATAGCAACCTTTATTTATGTCATTGTCTCATAGGAAACATTTCTTCCTGATCCTTGGAATTTATTAGGTAGTGTGTGCCATAGAGGCCACAAAGTTGTGTTCTTTATTTCTCTCTGACTAATGTACCTACAGATATTCTTACACATGCAGAATGAACAGCATCAGTCTCTATCCTGCCAACCTGTTACTGACACTGATTGGGACATGAGTATTCCTCTCATTAATGCAAAAAAATCCCATGAGAAATGTTTGTGTACAGCATCATTACTTTCTGCCCATTTGTTTTCCCATGCAAAATTATGTAGACAGGAGTCTTCTGAAGCACAAATAGGTTTAGCAATGCACTTTTTCCTCTGAGGCTGTATTTCCCCAGGATGGCAGCTGGATGCCTGTGCTCAGGGTTTGTTCTACGTGAGGCACTGAGCTGACATCACAGCTGCAGAACATAGAATCAAGTTGAAACTGTTAACTTTATAAATTATTATTGATCCCAGCAAGATGTATGCATTTCACCAGAATGAGAGGAAGTAATTACGGAAATAAATTGGGAAGCATAGTGACCAAATGGGTGAGGAGAAACTTGCAAGAAATCCTTCAGCAACCTTTATGAAGTCCTCAGGAACACAGTCATGAAAGTTGCATTTCTTTAAAACAGTTTCTGTTTTACAAGATATCTGAGGAACTTGGCAAGATTTTGTAGGAAGTATGCAGAAAACAAACTAAACAACATGCACTAATATTTCAAACTATAACATTTACAAATTTTTGAATTTTTGTTCTAATATATGTTATGGAGAATTTCAGTTCTTGAGTTCATACTTTTATATAAATACTTGTGTCTTTTGGGAAGTATTTCAAAAGCTGTTCACTTGTAGTCCAAAACTGGGAAATGCTTCATTAAAAATCAAGTAGGCAACAGCTGAACATTAGCTAATCAGCCACTGTCCATTTTTTTGTTTTGGTTTGGGTTTTTTTGGCATTAGCATTTTTCCTTATTTTATTCATTTTTCTAGTGCATTTTCTGTGATCTCTGATCTCAAAACCAGCAGCATCTGTTACCCTGCTTTGCATCATTAAAAATTACAAAACTCAGGAAATAAAGTTTCTGGAGAAACTCACCTGAATCCCATTGCAGAGCTTTTATTTTTCTTTTAGTAGGGCATATGCAGATATATCTGTACATGGTACGATTTAATATTCGCCCACCCATAAAGCAATTTTTAGCAATTTCCGTAACAGGTTCTTCATTTGGCTACAGAACATTTTCCTTATTCCTTAGTGTGATCTGATACATGTTGCCTTCACTGTTGTACCTAGGAGAAGAATATATTCTCAGTAAATTGTTTAAAGCACAAGAGAATGACAGTATGGCACCAGATTATTCCTCCTTCTTAACTCGCTGTTTCATCTGTCGAGTTCGCTGCTTGTTGGACAGTACTTCTGGATTCCTTGTAAGTACAATTTCACTAAGATTACTGTGGTCATGACATACTGGATTTTAATGACTTCATATGAAAAATTCTTCAACATAAATATTAAACGTAGATATTGTGGAAAGCCATGGACAGGATACACTTTTCTTTTGCTGTACAATAACAAGAAATACCTAAAGAAAATTATTAATAATGTGTAAAGAGTGATGGGAGAAAGTTGTCATATTTGAAATTTACAGAATCTAAAAGGTTTTATGTTTCAAGCTCTTTTGGGCAATATCTGTCCTCAGTTTTTACTGGCTGTAGCACAAGGGTGGCAACCCTGAATTTCAACAATTAACATTTAAGCACAAAGTATTTGCTTTAAGGAACAGGAAGAATAATGACCTGCTTTCTCCTTTTGTAAAGAGTCCTTTAACAAGAAACTCCAGAATGAGAAAGTCTCTCACATGCTCCTTGCTAGGAGCAGCTCATTTCTAGAAATCACTTCTCCATTTGCTTAGAAAAGACCAGTGCTCTTTCTACTTGTGGGAAACTACGGCACATGCAAAGGAAATTCAAGGATCAGCGTGAGATGGTGAAATACAACTTCTCTCTCAGATGCTCTCCAGTTTGCTGGAAGACTGTGTGTCTTAACAGCCATACCAGTCAGTCATTTCTGCATCCCTGTTTTAACCTTGTAGCTCTGGAAGATGCCCAAGTCAAAAGGGCCAGTTTTATTCTGGTTATTTTTTGGTGGGTGATTGTTTCACTGAGGGACAAAAGCTTGCTATTAGCTTGATCTCTGCCTTCTGACTGTACAGACTGGTGAGGCAGGGATGGCTGGTTCCTCCCAAGCTATGTACTTTGTATCCCACTGTCTTGGGCCTTTCTTTTCCTCTGGCATCTGTCTGCACAGTCCTTGGGTTGTGTCAGTCCATATACTTCGCAGAGAAAGTACAGGGCAAAAGGAAAGAGACTTAAGAAACCATCGCACTGGAGAGAACAGAGCATGGAAAAATAATGGCTCCAGCTTCAGTGAGGCACAGAGGAAATAATTGTTTGCATCATTATACACTGCCCATCTTGGCGAACAGCACGGAACACAGAGCTTACACTCTGAGAACACAGGAGAGAGAAAAAATCAACCAGCTTCAGATGTCTCATTTTACTGTTGGTATAATCTCCAGCCACCATGCCTCTGAAGTGGCATGGTTCAAATTATATGCAGATAATGAAATTCCTGGTTTTTCTCCCTGATTCAAAACTGGTTTTGGTGTTAAATAACATGGTCCAGACTTCTTATTAGTATTTTAAATGTTTATACACTAAATGCTTAACATAACTTTTTTTTTTTTTGTATACCAGACAATGCAGTTCCAGGGCAAACTAAAGTTTCTCTTTGGACAAAAGAAGAAGTCCTCATCAGGAACAATATTGCCACCTCAGCTGTCCTTATTCTGCATAGTGGTACCACTTCTGCTCCCTTCTGTAACAGAGATGAAGATGAAAAGCCTGCTTGTGAAAGCAAAGCACAAAGCTGATGATGTAACAGCAGTGAATACAAAGTATTTACAAGTTAATCTTTTGGCATTTATGGTCTTCGTGTCTCTTAAGCATGTAAAAAGCACAAATTATGCTAAAGAACTCTCAAACTCTTTCTTACAAAAGTGAATAATTTATCTGGATTTAACTATTTAATACAAAATTAAGATAATACAATTGCTATAATAGAATATAATGCAAGACAATACAATATATTGTACTTTATTTGTAATACATGTTAAGTATTATATTACTATATATATAAAATTTTATATTAAAAAATGGAACATTAGGATATCTTCCTAACCTTCAGAAATTACCAACACAGTAAAGTCATTCTGTTAGCTGTAAAAATGGAAAAGAAAAAGTATTTTTACTGGGAGTTTTCAAATTTCAGTATCTTCTGGTAAGATAGTTATTTGGACTTGAGTATTTTGTTAACAAACAAAGGAAAAGGAAAACTTCAGAAAGCTGGACATGCATGTCTGGGGATGTTCACATGGAGGCTGATGAGTTGTACTTGGAGAATGCTTTTATCTTTCAACAGAAGTTTTATGAACACATAAGTTTAAAATTGCACTGAATGACTTGGGGGTAATAATTTGGTAGCAATCATAAAAGATCAGGACAGATTGCATTCAGACTCATTTCCTTCCTAACACCGAGTTTTGTTACTCTTCTATGATTGAATTTTAGTTGATGTTTGGGGCTAGGGTTATGTTTTTCCTTATTTGGTTAAATAAATTGTTACTGTAATGAGGTCGATTGCTGTGAAGCAAAATGCTCGTCAGTAGAACTGACAGTATCATATTTGGCTTTTGCTCACCTTGTGTTTGTGTATGTGTGGATTCGCTATCCAGACGTACAATGTGGTTCTAGAACATACATGCTTTTGACAAGAACTAAATTGCTGGAAGGCTGGAATATGCAGGCATTTGGAGTAGAGGTGTAAAGTCATTTGTGCTTGCTAATTTTTTTGGAGGCCCAGGAGAAATTACCTGATGATCAGAATGCAGCTCCTAGAAGAGAGGTGCTGTACTTAAGCTTTACTGTCTGCCTGGACAGTGGCCAAGGATTTGACAAGAATGAAGTAGTCATTTAACTTGAGGGGTTTCTTTGGTTCAGGCCTGAAGCATAGGTAGCTTCAAGGATGTGGGCAAATCTATATAGTAACCTTTTTCTGATGGTCTTAACAAAGGGAAACATTTGTAAAAGTTACAGACATTGCGGTCTTTTCAAAGCCTAATAAGCATCTTCAACTAAAGATTGAAGATCTTTAAGTCATGTGCTGATTATTGCAAATTGAAGTCATACAAACTCTTAAATTCATTGCTGGTCACTGTGATTTATGTACCTCGAATGTACTTTGAATAGGCAAAGCAGAATATGCACAGCATTTGTCTGAATTCAAGCTGAAATTTATTGTTCCAGATATAGTAAGTCATGAGCAGAATATTCCTAAACATAGTTATTTCTCTTAATTGAATACAGAACTCGAGTCACACACTAGTTTGAGCAACTGAATGTTGCAGGAAACAGATAATTATTAAGTGTTAGTTACTCCATACTTAAACAGTAAGTCTGTGCTAATGGTCAACAGCTTGAAGATGATATTTTTCAGACTCTGTTATTCCACCATGTTGCCATTCACTGACAAGGAATTTTCCACGTTTTCTGTCCTCTGCAGCTCCAGTTCAAAAGGCAGTTCAGGGCTGTGTGAACCAACAGAATTGTATGGAAGGAACAGTCACCATGAAGGTGCTGCTTTCACTAATGCATTACAGATTGCTGAAAACCAAATCAAAGGTGTGTCTGCTAAGAACTTCTGGATTATATACAGTTTATGGAAAAAGAGCCTTATCTTTTATTTTCTCCTGCTAGGATTTACAGATTTTTGTACCAGTGCTCCCTTTTTTCTTTTCTCTAACATCTCTTCTTTAAAAAAAAAAAAAAAAGCAAAAGAATTTGTCCACCTCAAAAGATAATACTGAATCAGTCTGTGACTTCAGAGTGGGCAGAAAAGTTACAGAGAAATAAGCAATCACAGTAAGTAAGAATATTCAGCGTATGCTTTCCTGAAAGTGGCAGCACTGAATTATTAATAAGATTATGTGAAAACCATAGTAGTTAATAACAGTATCTATCCCTCTTTGAGGAAAACTGGATGATGTTACAAATGCTAGTTTTCCCCATAGATTAGAAAACAGAGGAAAATTAGAATGCATTGTCTTTAAAACTCAAGAGTTGCTCGCAGCTTTGGCTCACAGTTTTCCAGTGCCTGGCTGTGGAAAACTTATGGATCCATGTTGTATTTCAGATTTTACAATGGATAAAATTTCCATGTGAAGTCTACCTCACTGGGCAACTTCTTCCTGAGCAGAGTTGTACTCACCCTTCTATCATACCTGCTGGAAATCTTTAATGTCTTTAAAACTGTTTCTCTTTAATAGCCCCATTTCTTGTGAATTTTCCTATTGGTGTAGTGCTACTAGTACTGAGAGGGAAAAATTAAAAGGAATGAGTAATACTGAAAGATCGTTGGTTGCAGTTTAAGTGTCTCATTAGGCTTTTCAAATTTTAGTTTTAAAATGTAATTTACCTCATTTTGTGACTTTCCTATGCTGATGATTCCAGGACAGCAAACAAACCTGTGAACATTCACTTGTAGTTTAAGTAAGAAAAAATACTAAACGCTGCTTGTATTAAAACAGATTTTCTTTTAAATTATATAGCAAAGAATAATGGAGAAAATGGCATTTCTCTAGTCAAAGTACAAACCAATGAAGATCACTGGGTCTGGGTTCAAGCTAACACTCAACTTCTGTATCGAAGTGGTTGTTCAGAATATGTCCTTGCCCAACAGCAAATGTTAAAGTAAGTATATTTTGCAGTACTAAAAAAAAAAATTTTAAAAAAATTCAGAAAAATGAATGTATTCTGTATGAGATGTTTGAAAGGACTGTAGTGACCTAAGAGGAGAGCTGAATGAGAAAAATTTAGTTTACTTACGATATGGAAATCCATTTCTGTCTTGGAACACATGAAATGACTGTTATAATCCTAAACAATACTTATTTTCTGTCTTCAGTCTTTTTATACTGTGAATTTCAGCATACATACATACTAAGAAACAAAATCCTTGATTATTAATATGTTTTGACTTTCCTGTACAGTAATGTATTTTGGGGGTTTGATTTACTTTGCAGCTCAAAATCTAGTGTCCTAGTTCTTCTAATTATTATCAACATTTGATTCTGTTAAGCTTTTTTTTTCATGCAAGACAGTTGAGCTCATGTCTGTAGTTGTGTATATGCAACATAATCTCATGAAGTGTACTCATATCCATTGCATGTTTGTAGATGGATACATTGAGTTGCCTGTAGGCTCAGTCATGGACTGTAAACTAATCTCACAGATTTGCATTCAAAGAGGATGTCTCAGCTGAGTTTTACCCCTTCCTCCCAAATAGGCTTTTCATGCTTCCCCACTGGGATTGTTCTTCCAATTCCTGCAGGCCTTGTTCAGGTATCTCTTCCAGCTGGTCTGAAGGAGGAGATGAGACAATGGACTGAATGAGCAACCAAGAGTTGTACATAGCCACCATCTGGCCCAGTGTTAAAAATGTAGCCACAGATTTTTCTTTTAGAACACCTTGCAGATGGAAGAAATAAGTGAAAAAGTCTTCACATTTCCAGAGCAGATAATCCTTGCAGGCTGTGTATCTTCCAGGATCCACATGAATAGCAGAGGAGCTCCCACTTCAGGATGGTGGGACTTTTACATTAATTGGGATGGCACAAACATCATCTTGCCATGTGAGGGAAAGCACTTCTATTAAGAAGCAGATTAAAAGGGGCTGTTCCTTGTATCTGTGTCTCTACTTCTAAATTGTGTTTTTGTGAAGTTAAGCATGTTTATTTTGTTACATTTTTGTCCTCTGAGTGGTTAAAATCCTTCCTTTGTGCTTGATAGTTCCCGCAGACGGAAGTATTACAAGATTTGGCCTTGGCAATCATATTCAGTTCTGTCTTCCTGATAGTTTGCAGTAGACTTTGTACTTGCTGCTACATTTTTTTCTTTTCTCTTCTTTTTTTGTTAATATATATGCTGTCTTCCTGGAACCATACATTCTTTTGTAGAATTTTCACTAGATACTATTTCATTGTAAAACTCTTCATCTGGGGGTTTAACTTTTTTTGACTACTGCATTTTGTTCAGTCCTTTGCTTCCCAATTTGATCAATTTTCTGAGAAGCCAGTTCTGCAGCAAACTTGTATCAGATCATTTGCATCTCAATACTGTCAATAATAAAAATAACAATATTCAGAAGAGGACTGAAAATATTTAATACCTCATAAAAAAAAAAAGAAGAGAGAAAATATTCTTTCGTGATGTACATTTATTACAGCAGGACGTTCTCCTTTTGCAACAACATGGGCTCCCTCTACTGGAAAATCCTATACTTGCCCATCGATTTGATACCCAAGGAAAAAGTTCTATTTATTGTGAGCTAAGAAAAAGCCTTCTAAACCCCTTACTACTCTTCAAGTTTTCACAGTTAGTTTCTTACTGAGATGTTCACTTCTTGTTTGGAGAGGGATGGGGTGGGTTTGTAGCACTGGCCCTGTCTGGTTGGGAATCAGCACATTAGTAAATTGAAGACCTGAACTTCAAGATTTGGACCCCATGTTCTGAAAACTGCTGCATCAGGCATGGAAATGCACAGGCAACCTCCTCTGCCAGAGCTCTTCACTAATGTTGAGTACTTCAGCTGGAGGTCATGGAAAAAAAAGTCACTGGCCATCTCAGAACACGAAAAGCAACATAAATTAAGTTAGACATGTAAAACAAACCTACACACAATGTGAACATCTGTGACTATTTGGACATTTAATTCATTACTTTTATTTCCTCTCAGCTAACTCTGCATTCTCAAAATATAAAACCCCCAAATGGTTCTCCCTCAAATCACATGGATCAAAAAGTGCTTATGTGTCCAAATAGTTCCTTGTTAACAAAACACATCTCATTGAAGATAGTGTTTGTATTTTATCTTTAGGATTTCCTACACACAAATATTATTTAGATATATTTTGAAGGAAAAACAGAAGTGTAAGGTAATTACCAGATGGTACTACAATATTTAAGGTGTTTGTGAACTGTATGTCTGACACGGAAGAGCAACTCCATGAACAAACTTGAATGAAGCAGCGCCACAGAAAGGTAGCTGTGCACATGCCTTGATGCTCAGATTCAGGGACATTCTTTTTCATTCTTGAGCAAATGCAAAGGTTATATGGACAAAAGTGTGAGAGTCCCATATGGAGGACAAAGTACTGCTTGTAACATATACTAAGCCACTCTGTTTGTATCCCAGAAAACAATAATTTAGAAACCTCTGATTGACTGATTTTTTTTTTCTACTGTTATTGAAAGGGAAGAAGATGAACAACTGAAGATACTAAGTGGTTTTGCCAGTTTGAAAGGAAACCTGGAGGGTCTTTCCCGGAACAGTGCCATTGAAACTCTGGGCCAATGGAAGCATCTTAACTGGGCAGCAGTAAAAAATGAACAGGATAATGTAAAAGTGAAGTTTGAGCCTCATGCTAATGGTGAGTGTTTTATGCAAGAGGAAACTCTCAGTTCTAACACTTCAGTTTTAGGCATTCAAAACAACTGCACCACAAACAGTAGCTGGACTTTAAGGAACTCGAACTCTTGTTCCATGAGCCAACGAATGAACACGTCTTCAAACAGGAGAGCTGGATCATTCTACAACAGAGACCCAAATTTCTTAAATTTGCCATCAACTTGTCCTTCCCACTGGGGGAGTGCAGAAAACAGCCAGTCTTACTCGTGTGTCCAACAGCGTTGTGCAGAGAACTACGCGACAGACCATCTGAAACTGCAGAGACCATTTATGTCCTCAGAGTCTCCCTATGACACAGCCATTCCCTTGGAGATGCCTATCAAAATGGAATATGATTCTGATTCTGAAAACATTGCTGATAACTACCTGATGTCGCAAAGCCGAGCGTGGCTGGATGAGAACAGCTCGGTGAGAAAGCAGGTGTGTAGCTACCCCAACAGAGTGCACCTGAAAACAGAACCGGACCTCTGTGAGTCAGCCTTGCCTTGCCAGAAGCCAAGACATTGCCTTTACGCGCCACACAATTGGCAATGCATTGTAGCAAATCATCCAAACAGCCTAAACTTGAACAGATCTTGCAAGGGTTCACGTAACAAGGAGGTGGCCCCGTTTTGCCCTCAGAACTCCTCCATGTGTGTGGAAAGCATGCCTGACCTGCCCCACACAGCTTGCTATAGCCATTTCTACAGCCCCACCTCCGGGGAGGAGAAAGAGCAGAATAACGAGGTGTTCAAAATGCCATGTGAATTTAGAAACCCCTGCTTGGTTCAAGCCATCAAACGTGAGCCCCTGGATTCGCCACCGTTGTCCAACAGTGGACAGAACAGAGTACATGCCAGCTTCCCTGAAAATACATTAGCAGGTCCCGTGCCTCATAAAACCACTGAATGTACATTTTTGCAATAGATTTTATAACATTTGAAGTATTTATAATGTTAAAAGCAAGGAGTTGTAGATTCTCTTCCAGTTAGGTTAAGTGAGTTACTAAAATTAAAAGGTTTTGAGAGTGTGTGTGTGCACCTGTGTGTGAGAAAAAACAGACACAGATACACACACCCTACCCCTCCTACTGCCCTCCTCTTAGTGATCTTTGCAAAGAGAAAAGAAAGACAAAACCTCAGGCACAGAAAAGTAATCATTACTCGCTGCACAGTACCTGATAATTTGTCATTATCATCTCTCCTCTCTTGTCTACAGTTCATTACCAAGGTCTAGAAATTTCTGTTTCCTGCTTTTGTTCTGTATTTCTCAAGCTAATGTGATGCCTCTGTGCAAATCAATAATGTTTATGGTCTTCAGTGTGGCAAATTTACCTTAGGAGTTTTTGCTTTTTAATTTTTTTTTTTACTCTAAGAAAGATCAGCTATTCCTTCATCTCAACATCGAATTGGTGGGAACAGGCAAGGGCTTCCCAACACAACTTCTTAATTTAGAAGGACCACATTAATAAAAATACTGACTTTCATAAAATCCAGTAGGAATTATTTTACTTCAAACTGAAGTTATTCCCAAGTTTCCTTGATAATGTTGTAGAATCCATATTTTGCCATTTTAAAGGCATCAACCTTTCATGTTGCTGTCTGAAAGACTGAACAATGGGATGTAATCCCCTTAAATGAGTTACCAAGTGCTGTTAAATGTACTTGACAAGAAAGTATTTCTCCAATTATTTTCCTGGCTGTTACTTGTAAGTTAACAAAGGAAATGCACTTTTAAATTTGATAGTATCTTTTTGACTGCTAGTTAGACATCATCACCTGACATCAAAACCAAATCCCATACTAAGGTTATTTTCAAAAGCATCCTAGTTTCAATCCCAAGAGAAAACCCTAATTTCACCGAAAGCTGACTGGTGGATGTATACCTTTCAAAAGCACTTTGGTGCACTTTAGTGCTTTTGAAAACAGAGTGTATACTTTTCTTTGAACCCAGGCAGTAATGTATTTCCACAACAAAATAATCTACAACTTACATTTTCGGGTTTTTTGTTGTTGTAATTTGACTCCTGCACTAGTTTTTGTTTTAAAATTGCACTATTTCAACTTTATATCAACTTCACCTTTATAAAAACCACATCGTTTAAAGAAATGCTTAGATGTATATGTGCTTTTTGAAAGAAGTCCTACAGTGAATGTTTTCCTTTTCAAAATGTTATAATTAATTATAATGTCTTCATTTCTGTATCTATTTGTCAGTAAGGGTGTGGCCAGAAGAGTGGTGTAAAATTCTTCCGAATGCTTCAAATATGTGGGATAAGTGCTGTTTTTAGGTAGTGTGGTGGTTCTGCACCTTGGAGGCTGCTCTTCACCAAGACTGTCTGCCTTGTCTGATAGAAATTACTGCCTGTACATTAGAGTTGGCAGATGTAAAAATATATTTTCTCTGGATGTCAGATGCTTATGATCAGTGGTTTGATCAGAAATGCTGCACTTTGCACTGAAATGGAACTTCCTGATGACTGTCCTGCACAAAGCAGTATTCCTAGCAGAAAGGCAAGACTGGACAGTAAAGAGGGGCCACAATATCTTATGTAGCTCAGGTTAAATCTGCCATAGTCTAGCTGGCCATATCCAAGCCATGAGAATATTACCCTTTTTGTGTCTGAGGTAAATCAGCTCCCTGTTGGCTCTGTGCTGCCTTTTATTTGAGACAGTCTTGATATCCTTGCCTTAATACTCCTGCCAGTGGGTGCAATGCAACATCAGAACCCATTCCGAAGTGAGAGCACAGTGGTGGAATTTACACCACTCTCCAGAACATCACTGTTCATATCACAGAAATCCAAGCCAAACTTCAAAAGTACTTGTGAGGGAGTAAACTGGTCACTAATGTAGAGTGAGACTGCAATAAATCAGTGTTGCTGCTCAACCTCTGCCTCATTGATTCACTACCCACATAGTTATGAACAGCTGTTCTTTTAGACTCTTCCAGAGCTGCTCTCATAGTGTTTTGCTTGGCATGTGGCAGTGGCACTGCTTGTGTCCTGGTGCCAGACACTCTGCTGTGGCATCATAGCTGCTGGTAAGGGGTGTGCTGTGAACCATGTAATGTTCTCTAGTCCAGCCCATGTGCAGCTGCCTGGCAGAAATAAGGTAACAGGGAGACAGTGTAGTGTGGGAATAGATGGCTTGGGGCAAGGGGAGGACACTCCTGCATGACTGCAGAAAAGCTGCTTGTTTCATTCCACTCTTGGATTCTCTGGCCTTGTCTGTGCTTAGAAATATTTCCTGGTGTGACTACAGTGGGAGTACTCAAACAGATTTCTCTCTTCAGTTAAGAAGCAATGTATACTAACAAAAGAGGTTATCTAAAATTCTCCCTGTTACAGAATAAATGCTTTTCTGTTGACAGAACTCTGGCTTATGTCAGTTAGAATTATTTTTCTCATATTTCTGGCAAACCCAGACACATTTTACACATCTTGATTGATATTACAGAGGCAGATGAAGCTTCTACATGTAAGATAATCTAATTTGATACAAGAGACGTTAATGGCTGCCTAGGAGGAAGGATGAATGTGTGACTCAAAAGTCAGATGTCACTGTTTAAATGCAGTCAGGTTTGTTTCCTTATCATTCCATAAAGTCTGAATCCAAGAAAAACACATTTATCCTGCACACCACATTTGAATTGAGAGCCCACTTAATTTGTGGCAGAGTTGTTATTTCAGGTCTCACATGAAAAATATGTGGAATCAGTAGATTCTTTCTAGTCTAAGTTAACACACATGAAGTGCAGCAATCTCTCAAGAACTCGGCTTACGAAGAGATCAGCAGTTTATCCCCTTTTTGAACAATTGCTAACCACTGTTGATAGTAAACAAAACTCATCTCCTTCTAAGTTCTTGGGAAGAACAGAGGAAATAAATGCATAAAAGGAATCTCTTGCTATTTGTGTTTGAGGTACAGATATTCCTTCATCATGACATGTCCCCTGGCTTGACTTTGGACTGAAATCTGACATTGCATTGTACCCTCTTAAATTGCCACTGATTTAATCTTATAAAACCTTTTTGTTTTGACATTAATGACCCCCTGGTGCTGACCAGTAAATAGCATGAAAGACAGAGCAGTTCTTTAAAATACTTACATTTTCTTGGTGATGGTTGTTGCTTTGGTATTATTCTGAAAACTAGCACTGAAACGTAGGGTTTAAGAGGTTTTCAATCACTTGTATTTAGTTTATATCCTTAATGAAGTGCTATTTGTATCCCTCAAGTGCAACCCTAAAGTCTGTTTCAGGAGCCTCACAATGCGTTTATTGTAGCAACAATAAAATAAATATTCTTGTAGAAGAAATGCCTAGTCAAATGGTTGCCTAATAGGAACTTGGAGCATCCAGGCTGAGAGAAATGCCTGATGAATAATAGAATTCAACTTCTTCAGCCATAAGCTCTCTGGAGGCTGAGACAGAATGAATTTATGAGTACTCTGATCTTGGGGGAAGGTATTTTTTGGTGTGGAAGGTGAGCAGTTCTAAAAGGTGTCTGAGAAGGTATATGAGAAGGTGTCTCCCCCTGAGATGTTACTTGGTCCACAGACAGCAAAGACTATTAGCAATGCTACAGCTGCTGGTCAAGGTCATCAGTCTTGACTTTACTGAGAGTGTGGCCCGGTTTCAGCTGTCAGTGGGCAGCTGCTGAGCACCATGCAAATGCTAGTCCAACACCACTGAAAGCAACTATTTTCACTGGAAAACAACATAATTTGAGATAGTGGTAAACTTGTACAGAAAAAAGAGTGGATTTTCATGCAGTTACACTGGTGACTGAAACTGGGGCAGATTTCCACTGCAGATAACACTATAAATAATGTATATTCACTTTAGAGTCTTTGGATGCGTAAGTAGAGCTTCGTTTCAACAATCTAAGTGAGGGCAGTACTGTGCAAGCAGCAAACTTGTTTCAGTTGTCCTCAGTTTGGAGGTTCAGCTAGGGAAATGAAAGATAAAGGGACTGTACCTAAATTTTCTGTAGGAAAGAGTTAACTTCCTACTCTTTTGCTTGTAACATGGTAATGCTATGTATACCTTCATGGTTTAACCACACTTTGTTAGAACACAGAGATGGATTCTTAAAATTCTTGGAACTGAGGCTGCTCTGAATGGTATAGGGAAGTCTGATATTTGAGCATTAGCCAGTTCAGTAAGACATAGAAGCGGATTCTTTGATATGGTATTGAGGTCAACAGGGCATGTACAATTCTTCCAGAAATTCCTAGTACTTAAAATATGAAAGAGGCAACAAGCCTGAGGCAAGGAATATTCTGTGGGATAAGATCAGCTTCTGCTGCCTAGAAACTTTTCTTAACTCTTTATGTTGAAGCCATATTGGAATTTAAATAGGACAGCCTCACCCACTGCAGTTATTTCAGAAAAGCCATTATTTTGTCTTAACAAGGTGTGATGTCTTAATTGAAATAGTTAAAAGACACCATTTCCCCTGCCTACGAATACATATATTGTCTTAGGTAGTGCTAAAAAACGTTAACATCCTCATTTTCTTTCATTAGTGTTATGTATCTAAAGACCCCCAAACTCAGAATGACAGGGTTGTAGAACCATTGTACTACTTTTTGACTTCTCTTTCTGCTCTTTTCCTCACTCTGTACTCTCTTAGTGTAAACATTCAAAACGGACATACTTTTCTGATCATCTTGAGGCAAAACCCCTAAACCTAAACTAGATTGTAGAAAATTTCTTCTAAGAATCACAGTTTCCCTCTCTGGAGATTCTTCTCTTTTAGATCTTGCAAAGTCCTATGTGAAATCACGTCACAACTGAAACAGGCGTCTGTAACATGTAGTAAGCAAGAGATTGTGGCTGTGCTCAGGATACAGTCACAAGGTTTTTATCTGTCTGGAGATTGATGCGGGAAGGCTGCACCTGGTAGCTCATGTTCGTAGCCACTACCACCGTGGCAAATACATATTTGTCATGTTTCCATGGCATGTGGTGTATGTTGTTGTCATTATGAATACATTACCCTGTAATGTTATCAGAAACACCTCTGAACAAAATCATCAGCAACAGGATGAAAAATATACTGAACCCACAAAGTACTTTTTTAACAAAAATCCAAACAAATATATGGAGATCCAAGCGCTTGCTTGTGCTTAGGCAAAGACTTCCTCTGAATGGAGGCTCGGAGGGAAAGTGAAAGAATTACTGTTAAGAAAAAATTTGGGAAGAAAACATAACACCACAACTGATATATTGCCATCAAAGTGTAATAATTCTGTGACTACAGCATTAATTCTTCACCCACAGTTAAATACTTTGTGGGTCTGAAATCACATTGTTATTTTTTTTTCTGTAGAACTGATTTTGTAACTGTTACAGCTTTTCAGATTAAAAATAATTTCTTGAAAACAAGGCTTGAAGCAATTCAATGCTAACTTGCATTTCTCAGTCAGACTGAAAACATCATTCTGGGAGGCCTGAAGTGCTTCTGTTCCTTTTCTGGGGTTAGTCTTCCAAACTCTGGCAAATTCAGTGTGTGCATTAACTCTCTTGCTGCTGGTAATTGTGAAGCTGATGCTCCAGCTGTGCAGTCTGAAGTTTTTCAGGATTTCCTTGATGCAACAGGAGTCCAGGGACAGCTCCAGTTTCACATTTGTACTGGTAGAATTATGGTATTCCAATGACTAATACAAAGATGTGGCAGAAGCCAATAGAAAGAACATCAGCTGCTTAGCTAGTTTTAGTAATTGTATTTAACTAACTAAAAGGCTATGCTAAGAAAGAATCAGGTGAAGTTCTGGTGTAGAGCTCCTCATTTTGCACCACAGGAGGATGTCGGCTCTCCCTTCTGAACCTCTTTTTTTGTTTTTAAACTTTTGAACCATATGTATCCTCTCTTTGTTAATTTAAAATGTGAAATAAGGAAAGGCATGCATCAACAGTTGTGTGCTTTGGTTGTTTTTTTTTTTTTTTAATTTTGGCTTTCTAAGAAAGAACTTCAAAAAGGCAAAAGTTAATCAACAGTTAACAGTATTCAGTTTTGCTTCTACTCCTATCATAACCAAGAAGATCCTTCCTCTACATGGTCGACAAACTTCCCTCTTCTGATTCTTCCTCACATCCCTTCCCCCCAAACTCCTTCTTAAGAAAACCAAAGAATACTTTCTTCCTTAAAGGCAGTTCCTTTTTCTTCCTCTAGCTATTCCACCACTGTATTGGATAGCATGGTAAATTTTGGTCTCCACCCTTTCTGTTGTCTTTGTCTGTACCTGTATTTCCACTTTAGGCACACTTCAAAAGTTTTGCCAAAAGAAGAGTGTTAAGCAGAAGTGCAATCCCCCGTTTTTCCCTGCCCTCCTTGTTAAGACAGAGGTACTCACTAATTACAGCTGTACTCCTAAAGCAGAAAAGGTCACTTTGCTGGTGAAACATCCTCTTTTCAGGAGGCTGTACTGTCAAGAAACTTTGAGCTACCATCAAGTTTAGTTCTGCAAGTGTAAATACACTGCCAAATCCTTTTTCCTTAAGACATGTTATCTCTTTCAAAAAATCAAGGAACCCATTTTCTCCTTTTTTTGCTTCTCTTTTTTTTCTACATGTGTTTATTCTTTCACTGTGCAATTGCACTTTTAATTTGTAATTTTTTTTTAATAAAAAAGGTTATGGAAGCATTACACAACATGTACAGTGCAGTGTTTTCAATTAGTCCATTTTAGTCCAAATAATGATCAAGCATTTTAATGTCACTCCATGTAAAAGACTCTGTTACGGAAAGACCCATGAAAAAATAAAAGTACCAATAGTATCATCACCAAAAGGGTATAATCTGCCATCAAACTTCAATAATAATCCTGTATTAGAAGTGCCATAGGTGCTTCTCCTGAAGAAACACAGTGGAGGACAGACTAACTCTGAGCAACCTGCTCTAGAGGAAAGTGTCCCTGCCCACAGCAGGGGGATTGGAACTAGATGATCTTTAAGATCCCTTCCAGTCCAAACCATTCTATGGTTTTGTGGTTAACAAACAGGTGCATGGAGTTCTACCAATAGTTTGGGCCTATCTGGCATTCCATGATCCCCTGAATTTTGTTTTGGGAGGGCCTGTTTCTGGAAGAAGAGCACAACCACCCCTGCACTATTGGGCAACGTGCCAGCTGAGGCCGGTGGTGCCTGCCCTGGGCAGTGGGGTGTGCACGCTGCCCACGTGCAGAGGTGCAGCATTCCCACAGCCAGCGGCAGGGCAGGCACTGCTCCAGCCCCAGGGAAGCCAACCCAGGGAATCCTCTGGGATCACCTTTGCTAACACATAAACCCAACCAGCAACACCGGCTGTGCCACGAGTGTCACCAGTGTCACGGTGTATCCCTGATATACCTGTAGAATGCACTGTGGCTGGTTGGAGCCAGGCAGGGAAATGTGGGTCCCACCCTCTGGCATGCTGTTTGACCCCGGAGCACTTTGCTGTTGTGTTCTGTACTGTCTCCTCACCCGCTTTTAGAAGGAACTTTCAAGCATACTTCTTAAATTATATTTTACATTTATTACCAGCCAGAAGCGTAAAGCTGAGACATTTTAAAATAAAATATTTGCATTTAAATTAAAGCTGCTGCCGTGTGTGTTTCCTGCCCCTTCCTGGCACTGGGCCCAGCACTGCTCCACCCCAGGTCTGGTGCCAGCCCCAGCCTCACCTGGTTCCCAGTATCCCCTGTGCACTGGTTCCACCATCTGCCCACCATGGGCCCCTCCCAGTATCTGCTCTGGATTGGTCCCAGTACCTGCTCCCAGCTTGAACTGGTCTCAGCATCCACCTTAAAGCTGGCCTGAACTGGTCCCGGTATCCTTAAACTGGTCCCAGTAGCCACCCTGCACTGGTCCTAGTACTCACTCGTGGCCCGAATTAGTTCCAGTATCCAGACTAGACCGATCCTGGCACCCACCGTGGACTGAACTGGTCCCAGTATCCACCCCAGCATCCTCCCCTCGAACTCCTCCCAGCATCTCTCCTGAACTGGTCCCAGTATCCATCCTAAACCGGCCCAGTCTCCACCGATGCCTGGAGCTGGTCCCAGCAACCCCTCTTGGTCTGCAGTCGCGCTGCCCTCCCCCAGCCCCCCGGGGACAGACAGATGGATGGACACACAGACAGAGGGAGAGATAGATGGACACGCAGACAGACACAGAGACAGATGGACACAAAGACGGATGGACAGACACACAGACAGACGGACAGACAGACACACGGATGCACACAGGCGGATGGACGGACACACAAACGGACACAAGGACAGACGGACACACAGACGGACGGACGGATGGACACACACACAGACAGACGGACACATACACAGACAAACAGGCAGACAGACAGACGGACACAGACAGAAGGACAGACGGACGGACACACGGACGCACAGAGGCGGATGGACGGACACACAAACGGACACACGCACGGACGGGCAGACAGACGGACGGACACACAGATGGAGGGACAGACAAGACGCACGGACGGGCAGACAGACGGACACACAGACAGACGGACACACAGACGGAGGGACAGACACACAGACAGACG